>JANFCV010000157.1:0-600000 GCA_024500475.1 Phthorimaea operculella
TTTTAATCAATTATATAATTTTAATTGATCGATTTATTTTAAATCGATTCTTCTATTTTCGAAGTACAAAATGTCATTTATTTTTGTGGCATAAATTTGCACCAACGAATTATAACCAGGTCTTGTGTAATATGAATAAAAATACACGACACCTTTTATTAGGTTCCTTTTAATATTTTGTTTGGACGTCATGATGTTTATTTTCCTTCTATCGAAAATTATATGATAGAACATATTATTGCGTAAAATCTAGTTAAATAAATCCAAGACAAAATCGAATTTTTAAAAATCGACGTTTTCTTTGGATACAATCGTTTCATTTTTAATCAATTTTTTTGCTGACTTAAGATAATCTATTCTTGATAAATCGTTTTTTTGTAACTAATGTCGCATCCCTGGTTCCCGCTTTGAAATACGACACCAATTTGACACTGTCAGCTTAGGACCCGAGGTGAGAATTTCGGAATTCGTACCGTACCTACCTACCTACAACTATACACTAAAGGTAGTATAGCACTGCGGAAATTCATAGTAGGAAGTAAGTAGTCCGTATATTTGTAGGAAATTGTGAGGAGGCTATATTTTAACCTGTATTAGGATATTTGAAGTGCAGTACTTTGGGGATATGATCTAGCCACGAAACTGAATTAAGAAATAAATAAGTGGGCCTGTTGACATTGAAATTGCGGACTAAATTTGTTTAACGTACGTACCTACGCCTTTTTTAAGGAGTTTGTAATTTATTTTATCTAGGTACACTCTAAACAGCGGGGTTTCTAATATTCGTTCAATTCATATAATAACCTTTTTCATATAATAACAATTCATATAATAACCTATGTAATAATATTGTAAACATAGACTTATTCTGCAATAGTACTGCTAGTTTGCGAGCCCTACTTAGTAAGAACTCTGTCCTTGAAGAATAATAATACCTAATAGTTGATTGTATTACAACTACAACATTCTTAATCTTAGTTTTTATTGATATTTATTGTCACTTCTAGACGTGTAAAATTTAGAATGTTTTACTTTTTATTTGTGGTAGCTTATAATTGGCTCATACTTACTATTATGCTGTCTATTGTGTAAATTATGCTGTTAGCTCCCCGAAAACAATAAAATAAAAATAAAATAAAAATAAAGTCTTTCGAAACCTTAATTAAAAGAACAACATAAGTTTTTCATTTTTTTTTCATTTCATTTCATTTATTAACCACAAATATACAGTCATAACAGGCGAGCACGCCCAAAGCAACTATATACGCAACGAACACATTCAAAAATCATACGTTACAGAAATACAATACTGTTATCTTTGTGAATTCCGACAACGAACACGTGTACACATCCACTTCCGGATTGTCCTGTGCAATACAATTAATAGCGCGCGCGGCTCGAGTGAGCGGCGAGTAGGCACCGACGTTGGTGCGCGCGGTAGGTACTGCAAATATGCGAGGGCTGCGTCTGCAACTGCCAGCCTTGCTCGGTACTGCCAGCTTTAGTGACTCGAGTATTTGGGGATTGATGATTTTCCCTCGGAATATCTTATACACATAAAGAGTCAATGCCGTATTCCTTCTGACCTCTAATTGGTAATATCCAACCATGCCCTACAAATCAGTAACGCTGATTTTGTCGTAGCACGTTTCTGGAACTCCGATCAAAAATGAAGAATAACCCCTTTTAGTCTTCGGGTTAATCTTCTCCACCGATACATCTTTCGATCCCGAGCTTGTCTGCACATACTCCAATAAAGTTTCTTCCTTGGTATCAGGATGCAAAGACCATAGGTGCAAAAACTTCTTCTTCTCAATCGCTTGTAGCACACTTGCTTCCTTGTTCCCTCCTTTTAATATAGGTGTCCTCAGTTTCTTGGTTCTTTTAGGTTCCACCAGTGTAAAACCTTTTCATCCTCTTCCTCATTAAGTACTTGGGTATCCTGTTTTGAACTTCCCTCGTCTTTCCGCTGTCGCTCATGCACTGTGGCCGCTGCCTCTGCCTTCTTATTTGCCCGGCTATTAGCCCGAAGCGCGCGCTCGGATTGGGATTCCTCCGATGTCTTCCGAATAGCCTGCTTCGTTGGTGCGTCGGTCTTTTTCGCACTATCAGACCCTGGCGCCTTATTTGCAGCTGGCTTCGTCTTGTCCGACACACTCACACAGACCAGTGTCTCTACTTTGGCGGTGAGTTCTTGAATTACCCGCTTCTGGTCTTCAATTGCCGCTCCATTGGACTGTATCACCCGCAGTTGCTCCTCTATTTTCTTGCTTTGCTCCGTGATGATTGAAGATTGAAGAGAAATTTTTGTCTCCAAATGCGTCAATTTCTCCAGTATTTTATTGAATGCCAACTCCGCATTAGATTTTGCCATTTTTCCACCAATTACTCAAAAAAATCCAAGAGCGAGTTAGTAGCGTGCTAGCTCACACACACACACGCAAGTAATGGAATGCGACGGCATAGTGCCGACGGTACGCGGCAATCGTCGACACACCATAGCGGTAGCCGTCAACGAATCGCCGACAGCTGGCAACGCAAGAAGCCACAACTGTAGTGTCGATGTCGACACCTGTCGTGGTTCGTTGACGGCTGGCGAATATCTGTCGACGGCCGACGTCAACGCCATACCGTTTGTCTATAAGGCGCAAGCTCCATACAGCAGACGTGAGACGTAAGATAACATCGTGTGTAGCTTTGGCTCGTCCGTTTCATACATTTTACCTCATATGGAAACAGTTTCAAGCATCGCGATATCGCACGTCTCACGTCAATTGTGTGGAGCTAAGACCTTAGTAGATTTATTCTAATTGATGTGTTTTGTCCGCAGTCCGACTGCTTGATATTCTGGCTTTTATCAACTGTGACTGCTGGCTTGCTCGCCGTCTGCATCGTCGGCACTCAGTACTTCGTCATCGAAGGCAGCAAATTCGGTAAGGGCGGCCCGAGAAAGGAACAAGGTGTGTTTAGTCTTTATTTTTTAATTTATTTTGAGGTATTCGTCCGTTATGGACTGGCGAAGGCGTAAGATCATACTGCTCAGTCACTTAGCACTTGTTTTGTTTTTATTTATTCTTTGATTCTGTAGGAGAATGGTGTCTGTCAGTTGCACATTTGAAAAGATTGTATTTTTGCGTTTTGTTCTGCGCTAGTTAAGGCAGCATTTACTTTCTTTTTCATTATTGTGTTACGTTACAAGTGTGGACGAAGGGTAGGTCATTTATATTAAAAATCTTTTCTTACTGCAATTTTTTTTTAATAAGTTTACTGCATTTTTGACACTCACACCTTGGATTCCTTAGAGACAAATTATGAATATTACATTTTTGTTGGTTTGTTCATCCTGCTTTTAGTTATTGTAAGTATTTTTTTTATTATTTTTTCAGGTAATGTAAAGAAACTTTGCAAATCACAGTGCTAGGTTTTGCTAATGGTACGCTACTTTTGGAAATAAGACGTAATTTAAGCAGCAGAGTAGATAAACTTACTTATAGACTCAAAATTTCGTTTCCAGGAATATCCCACCGAATAACCCAAACCGCAATGGATTTCTTTATGGCGATCGTGCTATGCGGGTACTCGGTGACCGTCTTCTTGTTGTGGAAGGACCATTTCGTATTGTGGAATAAATGGCGGCGGTCTAATGTCAACGTCAGGTTGCTTTTGACCCCCGATGCGGAGCCCGTGCCGTTCGTACCCAGGCGTTTAGAGTTTGACTCTGTGTTCTAAAATAATACACGAATAAACATAATTACTAATTACATAGGGTTACATTTAATTAAGTATAAACCTCTTGAGGATGTGGTCTACTCACAAAACTGACCAACTTTTGTTAGAATAGAAACTTTTCTTCGAAATTATGAAAAAAGACATTAGACCTCCCATACTAAGTGACACAATTTTTCAACATTTTTGTATGGGAGGCCCAAATATTTTTTTTCATATTTCGAAGAAAAGTTTCTACCAAAAGTTGTTCAGTTTTGTAAGTAGATCACACCCTCAAGAGATTTGTAGGTACTTAATTAAATGTAATCCTATATTCTTATTTGGATTTGGATATTTTTTAGCAAAGTATTATTTTTTATTGTGGAATAAATGGCGGCGGTTCAACGTCAATGTCAGCCTGCTTATTCCTCTTTTCGAATGGTACACCGAGTCGTCTAACGACCTGATGAACCCTGGAGTCAGAGTTTTTTCAACTGCCTTCTACAAGTAGCAGGCCTCTGACATGGTCTAAGTAATCATAGACAGCAACCGGGACAGACGGCTTAACGTGCCCTCCGAAGCATGGTTCCGTGCTTGCTTGCTTTCGGACATTCAGATGGTTGTCAGGCTGCTTTTGACCCCCGATGCGGAGCCTGTCCCATTTTGTTTGTGGCTTTTGACTCTGTATTATAGTGTTATGTAATAAAATAATTCATGAGTAAACAGAAATTCGAATTAAACACTCTTTTCGATATTCGTTGCAAAACGATTAAATGGGCGACGGTCCAACGTCAACGTCTGCTTTTGACCCCCAAGGCGGAGCCCGTACCGTTCGTACCCACAAATGGCGAACGTTAGGTTGTTTTTGACCCCTGATAAAAACTAGTGCCTTTTGAACCCATGCGTTGAGTCTCATGTTGTAGATTTTTTGCAATTTGTGTTATTTTATAAATATACAAACTTTTAAAATACTATACGAGTACCTGTGGTTCGGAACAATTAGAAATGTGAATAATCGGTAAGAAACTAATTTATTATCTAGTATCTATTATTTTTTTTCGTTCACACTTGTAACGTAAAAACTGGATGACGTTCTATTACCCGTCTGGTTGCATAATTGTGTAATGCTTAGTTTAGTATTTCTTTGAACACAGTACTTACTCCAAAGTAGGAGAAACTTAATGATTTTTTCTAATACTTTACTAAAGTTACGTCACTGCTTAAGATGACAGATTTTGCTAATACTCCTCAACACTAGTCAAAGAAAGACCCAATCAACCCTGGTATTAGAGTTTTTAACCTACTACAAAGCCCTAAATCATCAAACCTGGGTTTAAACCCAGCTATGACTACCAAATCGCCTCATGGCTGTCCATGACTACAGAAACAATCCATCTCCTTGTCGACAGGCTTCGCGCACCGCATAAACGAGACAGCCATGGAGTTTTTCATGGCCTTGGTCTTATGCGGCTACTCAGTGACCGTATACTTACTGTGGAAAGACCACTACGTCATGTGGAACCGTTGGAGGCGAGCAAATGTGAATGTGAGGCTTCTGATTTCACCGGATGCAGCTCCCGTACCGTTCGTTCCTAGGGCTAGATATAATGTCGTTTAGATTTTAATTCTTTTCTGGCTTTTTTATTGCAATAAATGTGTAGTTTTTTTGTTTACATCTTCTTCGTCTTTTTGTATTGGACATCGAGTCGTCCAACGACCCGATGTATACTGGAGTCAAGTGTTTTTCAACCGCCTACTACTAGTAGCAGGCCTCAGACACGGTTCTATACTGAAAGCTAAGAAAATATCATAGAGAGCAAACCGGGACCATGTTTTTAATTATTTATGTGAAATAATAATATATTGTAAATAAAAATCAATTTCTTTAAACAATTAAAACATACGTTCAATTGTCATTTAGTAAGCTAGTTTGATGGATAAGACGTGCATCGTTATCAACAGCAGCAGCCGTCAACAAATCGATGGCAATCGTCGACAGGTGTCAATATCTACCGGGTTTTACCGACGATTTTTGTAGACGCAATACAACTTGCTGCCATCGACACTTGTCGAAAATTGCCATCGACTCGTTGACGTTTGCTGCTGTCATATGCCGTCGACACAGGCCAAACACAGGCCCATCCGTCTGTAAGAAGCCTTATAATTTAAGAAAATTCTGAATCATGTGTAGGGAAAAGCTGAATAAAGGCTCCATTTTCGATTGGTAAGTAATTATTAAAATTATACTTGTATTTTAATGCTTAATAGCCATACTTTAATTATTATTAACTCTTCTTCCACACTTGTTGCGTAATATATTAAATTCTACCCTTTCATTCATAAAAAAAATATTATGTGCAGTTCTTTTTTTATAGTTCCAATTGCTGTACCTAATAAATAAAGGGCAGAGCACACTGCCTCCGTATGCGTGACGTGCACGCGCGTTGCTATAATGTTGTAGTGTATGGGATGGAATGGGACTGTATGAGATTAATAGATACGGCAGCGGTACGAGATTGATAACGTGCACCCATACGCAGGCAGTGTACCGTGTCTCATACAGTCTCGTACATTAAAACAGGTATACCTACGCGCGTGATAACATGCACGTAGGGCAGTCTTTAACCTTTAATGATAATAGGGTGCCTATGACCATAGTGGATTAACACACTTGCCGCAAATTACTATTTTGCCTCCCATTTAGCAGCTTATAAATCCATGTATCCAATAGACGATGCTTCGATGCAATGACGCGTTGAAGTGTTCCTAAATGAAACGTTTCTTCTATCCAGAAAGTCAATCATGCAGCGAGCGCGAAATTTTTAGTTAAAATAGACCACAGTTATCATTTAGATGGGGGCTCCAATCGGTCGTGGGCCCTGGGCAAGTGCCCATTGTGACCAATGGATAATATAGCACTGCGTGCACGCATACGGACGCATACAGTGAGTGTGCACTGCCCTTAACAACGTACTTTAGCTATTTTATAAAACTATTTTATGAACTAGGATTACTCTTTCACTTGGTAATGTTCAAATCTGTTGTTCCAGTTCGGATGCGCAACTTGAGCATTTATTGCTTGCAGCTGTTTGCAGCAATGGTTATTTGCGGGTAGGTATTTATTTATTAATATGCAAAATTAAGATGCAAGTTCATCGGGTACGGCCGATCGCAGCCGCATGCGGCCGATTGCAGCCGCATGCGGCCGATACGGCTATAAGTCGTAGTATCATAGTACAGCAGTCAACTGCTGGACGTAGGCCTCCTCCAGAGTACCCTATTATGCACGATTTTTACCGAGTGTCCCGTTCTAATGGATTAACGGCGTGTGAGAACAAAAATTTACTATGGGGCCTTCGCAGATGGCATAAAAGTTGTTCAAAGTGATTTCGCCATTCATTCGCTACCAGCCTCCCTCTTTGTGTCAAGTCTCAACCCATAGAATTAATAAACACTCAAAAATAACATGTTCTTTATTTTAGCAGAAAATATAATAACTGTAGATAGGTGTATCCTTTACAGGTATTTCGCAACATCTTACATACTCTGGAGGGACAACTTTTCAGTCTGGAATCGATGGAGGAGGGCGAATGTCAACATCACCTTACTACTCAACCCAGATCAACGACGCTCAAGTGTATCTATAGCTTGATGATCCTGACTATACCTTCTGTGATGTGCCTGGCTATACTGGGTGAAATTTGACCAGTGACCGATAGCGCAAACTCAAAACCCGCTGGTGATAAGGAACAACTTTTCCCAAGGAACTTAAGTTGAAATAGGTATGAGAAAAAAAATTGGACCCCCTCATACAAAATTTGTAATCAGCTGATTTGACTATGGGAGGTCCAATATTTTTTTCTATTTCGGCCTATTATCAGAAGTTTTAAAGCCTTATACATAATTGTTGGCCTATAAGGAAAGTTTTTCCTTATGACTAGCTGGTTCTGAGTTTTCACTAGCGGTCACTAGTAAAATTTCACCCTATATTACTGTGATAACCCTTGCTATATTGTTATGATGTACTATGTTGATCCTTGCTCGATATACTTTTTGTAAAAGTTTTATTTTATTTATTTTAGACGTTTTGTCATTAAACATGGTGTAATTTTGTATTTGGTTTCTTATTTTGCAGTTTTTTTCTACTTGTATTAGCTTAATCGCTTAGGTATACCTACCTACCTGTCGTTATCTAAAGATTGAACTCGCTTCACTCGTCAGGCTGCGTACCTATTTTCAGTATAAAGGACTCTACACACCGGGCGCGTATGCGTGACGTGCACGTCATCACGCGCGTAGAGATGACGTTGTATCGTTGTTGTCGTTGGATTGCATGAGAGGCTGCACACCGAATACGCATGCTTACGCGTAACCACGACGTAATCACGCGCGTAGCGCGATGTGTAGCCTCTGATACATACAATCCCATACGATACAACGTCATCTCTACGCGCGTAGTGACGCCGTGACTACGTGCACGTCACGCATATGGGCCCGGTGTTTAGCGCCCTTAAAATGAGCTCGCGTTGCTTGTAATCTTCGAGCAACTCATCTTCCGTCCCGGCCTTGTAATGCACTTAGGTATAAGTCGTAATAAAGAATGAACCCTTAGCAACATTATTGTTGATATTCTGCTAATATTATGACGTATAATATGATAGAAAGGCAAAAACAGTGTTGCCAATTCGGGTTCATTCTTTATTTACTTATAAATGAAAACTTTTTATGCCGCTCACCTATATTAGCGTCAAGATGGCGGGACCATATCTCGAATATTAAATTAAAATATTGTCCGATTTAGTACCTAATTTGTACTATTTTGTACCTCAAGTAAAAAAAAATGTACCTCTCAGTATCAAAAGATATTTGAAAAAAAACTCTGGTCCCGCCATTATGACGTCAAGATGGCGGAACCAAATACAATGGTGAATCTGAGTAGATATTCAGTTATAATATGTATATTTAGTACCTTTTTTGTACCTCAAGAAAACGTTATTTGATTCTGATTATTTCAAAGGAAGTCTGAGAAATAGTCGAAAAATGCTGGTCCCGCCATCTTGACGCTTTCAAAAATTTCAAGAAAATGTACTTCTGTTTTAGATTTTCAAACTTTGACCCTGCAAATATTTAGTACCTAATTTGTACCTATAGGAAATACAATTTTTTTCACAGTTGGTTGTATAAATTTTAAGTTATTTACAAAAAACTGTTTTTTTTTTCCATCTTGACGTCATAATGGCGGGACCAGAGATACTGAGAGGTACAATTTTTTTTTACTTGAGGTACAAAATAGTACAAATTAGGTACTAAATCGGACAATATTTTAATTTAATATCCGAGATATGGTCCCGCCATCTTGACGCTAAACCCACCTATTTATTTGCAGTATAATATTTTGAGTTTGTTTCACTAGCTGCACACATTTTACTTTTAGGCTCATGTCATGTTCATTTAAAGCCTGAAAATGAGATGTCTTACCAGTTTAAGTAAGTTATTATGTTTAACCATAAAGTCACATATTTATCTTTTAAAACCAATAAAATATGTAGGTATGGGATTCTTCCACACTTGTAACGTGACATAGGTATCTATTACCTAACTACTTAGTTAACGTAGCAAATTCTTAGTTATTTCTGTTTGTTCAAGACCAAAAACAATTTAGGTAGGTACCGCTTTCTTATTGTCATTAAAATGTAACACTGTCAGAGCAAAGAATATAACAAAGCTTTACGACATCATTAGCCCAAGTAAAGGAGTCCGCAGTTGGATGTGAGTTGGACGTAGACTTCCCCACTATAAGGCACGGCACGATCTCCCGTTTCCGTTAGCGACATCCAGTCGCTACCAGCCGCCTCCCTCAAGTCATCGGTCCATCTGGCCGAAGGGCGACCAATGCTCTTGCCTAGGCGTGGCCTCCACTCCAGTGACCTCTACTTATTGATACATAATCTAAGTTTGTATTTTAGGTATGACCGATTTGACAATATACTATCATGACCGAGTATTGTATACTGCGGAGCTGTATACATGTGGAACAATCTTACTTCTGTGAGTGTTCATAGGTTATGAATTAGTCACTTTTTACTTATACGTAGTTATAATTAAATAAGTTATGTATTTCTTGACGGAGGCCCATGTCCAACAGTGGGCGATTGTGGCTAGTTATTCCATTTTATTTACTTCGGAAAACTTAGAGCTTAAAAATAAAATAATGAGTAGGTACCTAATATTTGTCACAAGGCCATTAACAAATTACTAATAGGCCATTAAATTACTAGAATAGCTACTGGCTGTAGTAGTCACGCCGTATGACGCCGGTTTAGAATAGCATCACCCCAATTCTACCCGTGGGTGTCGTAAAAAGCACCTAAGGGATAATCATCCAGGGAATGGGCAGCAGCTTTCTCGTCAATGCAACATCTTGCACTGCGCTCGCCAATCCACTGCCAAGCGTGGTGAGTATGGCAATTACCCCCCGATAGGGGGAGGCTCATGTTCAGCAGTGGACTGTTGTGGCTATTATGGTATGATAGATATATACGGTGAAATTTTACTAGTGACCGATAGCGAAAACTCAGAACCCGCTGGTGATAAGGAACAACTTTCCCCAAGGAACATAGGACAAAAAATGAAAAAAAAAAAAATTGACCTCCCATAGTAACTCAAATCAGCTGATCGGCAATTTTGTATGGGAGGTCCAACATTTTTTTTTTCGTATTTCGACCTATGTTCCTTGGGGACAATTTGTTCCTTATCACCGGCCGGTTTTGAGTTTTCGCTATCGGTCACGAATAAAATTTCACCCCATATTGTTATTTGACGCAAATTCAACTTGCTCTTTATTTAGCAAATATTGAAATTATATCCTTTTTTTAGGTATTCCTTATTACTTTTCATATACGGGAGAGAGAAGTTTCTAGCCTGGAAGCGATGGAGAAGATCAACTATTGACATCAAATTACTTCTGACACCTGAAGGGCGCCCAGATTTTTCTGCAGTTTGATGAAAATTGCTACCACTTGATTCACTACAGAACGGGTTTAAAACGGCAGTGGTTACGTAAGTGGGAGGAGGAAACAGACGCCTGGTGTGTGTAAGAGCCTTAGTGCGAGTGAGATAGCACGACCTTCGGCCGCCATTTATAATCCCACTAGCTGCCCGTCAGCGGTTTCACCCGCTGCAACCTATTATTCCGCGGGAAGAAAGCATTACTCGCCAAGAGATGTCGCTGTTAGTTTTCGGCGAAAAAGTTTAAAACGCGAATCGGCTCAGTCACGCCACCTTTGCAAAAATATTGGAATATGCGTGATCCCGTAGGAATAAGACATTTTCCCATGGTAAAAAGTAGCCTATGTGTTATTCTAGATACTCTTCTATATTTGTGCAAAATTTCATATCAATCTAACCAGCCGTTTTAGCGTGATGTCGTAACAAACACACACACAAACATCCGCCTTTATAATATTAGTAAGATAAGATTATTATTTACTAGCGGCCCGCCCAGCGGTTTCACTCGCTGCTACGTACCTGTTTTCCCGTAGAAATGGTATATTTGCCCGTAGTAAAAAGTCCATTAATCCATTCTAGCAGAAGTTACTCATCATGACCATGTGCCAGCAGAGGCGGCCTGTCATGGCGAATAACTTTAACTTTGAAGCCATTACCGAGTCTAATAAAGTTTAGATGGGGTGCTGGTGGTCTACATCAGGTGCTCCAGACCCTCGTGACCATGTGCCAGTAGAAGCGGCCCGTCATGCTGAGTAACTTTAATTTGAAGCCATTACCGAGTCTAATAAAGTTTAGATGGGGTGCTGGTGGTCTACATCAGGTACTCCAGACCCTCGTGACCATGTGCGAGCAGAAGCGGCCCGTCATGCTGAATAACTTTAACTTTGAAGCCATTACCGAATCTTTTATAGTTTAGATGAGATGCTGGTTGTCTACATCAGGTACTCCAGACCCTCGTGACCATGTGCCAGCAGAAGCAGCCTGTCGTGCTGAATAACTTTTACTTTGAAACCATTACCCTATCTCTTATAGTTTAGATGGGATGCTTGTGGTCTACATCAGGTACTCCAGATCCTCGATGACCATGTGCCAGCAGAAGCGGCCCGTCATGGTGAACAACTTTTTCTATCAAGCCATGACCGTATCTCTTATAGTTTATATGGGATGCTGGTGGTCTTCATCAGGTACTCCAGATCCTCGAGGGCTGACCATGTCCGTCTTTTATATGATAGTAATATCAGTGCCAAAATTCGCGAGGACCGGTAAAGCGGTTTGGCTAATTTGGGTAATATCTGCTTTATTTCCCCGTTTTCCTGCTGCTAACCGTTTTCCCGTAGGAATGAGGAATTTTCCCGTGGTAAAAGTAGCCTATGTTACTCAGGGATGTTGTAGCTTTCTAATAGTGAAAGAATTTTGGAAATCGGTCCAGTAGTTTCGTAGTTTATCGATTACATACAAACAAACAAACAAACAAAAAAACAAAAAAACAAACAAAGTTTTCCTCTTTATTATATTAGTGTAGATGTAGATAGTGTAGATTAGACCAGGCAGTAGGTAAGTATAGTATAGACCATGACGATGACGACGTTTGCAATACCTTAGTGATTTTTCTAATTATATTATTATTGTAAAATAGCTTTTCCTTTAAAATTATTTTACTGAATATACGTTGGGATTTGCTTTGATAGTTTTCATTTTATTTGACTTTAAATAGAGCCTCTCCGGTTTATTTGCAGCGTGAAATGTTTAGCTCGCTTTGCGTGTGGGATGCGTACCATTTTCAAAGTGAAAGTTTGCGTTTGCTACAATGGACGAGATTAAAAGGTCAAAATATTGCACTGTCACATATCAATTTGTAGTGTTTTTATTACTTTAGCCTTTAATCCATCAAGATCGGTCCAGTATTTACAAAGATATAGCGTGGTAAAATCAACTTCGATTTTCCTGAAAACGCACAATTAAATTAACCTGCTTGGTAAGCTGATTTTAGGTAGGTACTGAAAGTTTTTACCTGTGTCCCTAGGGTGCCCTAGGGGAAAGTTGTTCAGCACGTTTTCGGTAATATCAGTCGCTCTGTGGGGTAACCCCGTATAACCCGTTTTGTAGGTTATCTGGTATCGTTAGCGCCACAGCTTAAAATCGAGCCAAAACGTCGAGTTGGCCAAACGCCAACCAGGCCTACGACAAATCATCGATATTGGCCAAAATCAAGGTAAGGACCTGAATACGAGCCACGTTGAACTATCACCAGCAAATCCAGCTTCCTATTTAAGGGGCCAACTTATACTGGTTTTACTTAGTATTTGTATGAAAAAAGCGGCCAAGAGCGTGTCAGACACGCTCACAAATAGGGTTTCGTAGTCAGTCAACGTTTAAATGTCTTTCAGCGTTACAACCCAACGAGCAATATTGCCTCAGAACACAGATGTTATAGGAATATGACACTATTAAGATGCCTATATTGACTTACACGATCGCAATTTAACTTAAATAGATCTCAGAAAGTGCTATTTGGTATTTGATCGCAAATAGTCTTATATTTAAGCTTGTAGACGTTTATAAGTTTGTGCATTTTGACTACTATAAGCCAATTCGTCCAGTAATAGCTTTCACTAGGAGCAATCAGGCTCAGGAACGATAAGTCCAATAAGAAGGGCTTATAAGCACCTACAAGATTAATTTTTACCCTACTATAGAACCAAAACTCCTAATAAAGCTTTTTCCTAGTGTAAATGTACTTGATGCCATTTACACTTGTTACTTAGTTTTAAAAACGTTAATAAGAACTATGTTCAAGTCTATTATCAAACCAAATAGTTTTAGAAGGGCATCTGTAAGTGTACAATTAGAATAGAAATACTTGAGCTAGTAAAGCTCTTGGCAATGCCATTATTGTCGCAATTAGTTTGATAGTAGCTATGCTTAGTGCAATTATTAAACTGAATAGATCTTTAAAGGCATCTGTAAGTGTAAAACTAGACTAGGAATACTTAAGCTAGTAAAGCTCTCGACAATGCCGTTATTATCGGAATTGGTTTGATAATAGCTATGCTAAGTGCTTTATTGTCAAATAAAAACCTGAAGGGCAAATCAAAATCTTTGGTTAGGGTTCCGTACCTATTAGCAGTACAGCATGGGGTTCAGGGGAGGATACAAAAAAATATATAATGACTAGCTGGTACCCGCGAACTTCGTATCGTTTCATTTCTTAAACCTGTTCAAAATTCTGATTTCCTAACCAGCATCCTAAAAATCGTCACGCTCTAGATAATCATCACGCAAAATAATATTGTTGGAAATACATTTTTCAAACCATAGTTGCATTGCCAACAGATGCCAGCAGAAGCGTTCCATCATGCTGAACAACTTTTGCTTTGCTGTATCTCCTATATTTCAGCTGGGCTCCTGGTGGTGCACCTGGTGGTCTACATCAGGTACTCTAAACCTTCGTTGTCTATTTGCCAGCAGAAGCGTCCCATCAACCTGAACAACTTTTGTTTTGGAGTCATATCTGTATCTCTTATAGTTTAGCTGGTCTCCTGTTGGTGCACTTGATGGTTTACATCAGGTACTCCAAACTTTCGATATATTTTCACCAGCAGAAGCGTCCTATCAAGCAGAACAACTTTTGTTCTAGAGTCATATCTGTATTTCCTATAGTTCATCTGGGCACCTTATGGTGCACCTGATGGTCTACATCAGGTACTGCAAACCTTCGTTGTCTATTCGCCAGCAGAAGCGTCCCATCAACCTGAACAACTTTTGCTTTGGAGTTATATCTGTATCTCTTATAGTTTAGCTGGGCTCCTGTTGGTGCACTTGATGGTTTACATCAGGTACTCCAAACCTTCGATATCTTGTCACCAGCAGAAGCGTCCTATCAAGCAGAACAACTTTTGCTCTAGAGTCATATCTGTATTTACTATTTTCTATAGTTCATCTGGGCACCTTATGGCGCACCTGGTGGTCTACGTCAGGTACTCCAAACATTCGTTGTCTATTCGCTAGCAGAAGCGTTCCATCAACCTGAACAACTTTGGCTTTGGAGTTACATCTGTATTTCCTATAGTTTAGCTGGGCTCCAATTGGTGCACTTGATGGTCTACATGAGGTACTCCAAACCTTCGATATCTTTTTACCAGCAGAAGCGTCCTATCAAGCTGAACAACTTTTGCTCTGGAGTCATATCTGTATCTCCTATAGTTCATCTGGGCTCCTTATGGTGCACCTGATGGTCTACATCGAAGTGTTCCAGACCCTCAAGTGGAAGTAAAAGTAGCTTATGTCCGTTCTCGGTGTATGAGTAATCTCTGTGTCCAATTTTATCAAAATCGGTTCAGTGATTAAGGCGTGAAAGCGTAGCAGACAGACGGACAGCATTGTTGATTTCATAGCATAATCTTTATTATTTATACTTTTTTGCGTACAAAAAAAGAAAAAAAAATTCTGCCATTCGAGTATTTAAAAAGTTGAATAACTCGAAAACTAAAAATAATCGCGGAACTTGATGTGAGGAATCTAATTTCTTTTTACTGACGACACTCTACGGTCCACCCTGTATATATAATATAATAATTGTATAAGTATAGTATGGAAGTATGGATATGGATTGCGCGTGACACTTGGAGTCCTATGTAACTCCTTTTTTGTGTTAAAAGAAGGTTTTGATGCGTTTAGTATGTTACATATTATGGCGCGCGATGCCCATTCTGATACCTACGTAGGCATTCATCCTCCCATTTTTCATGAACTAAGCATTCGGACAAATTAACATGCAAAGTATTTTTTTGGTAGCAAGATCTTGATGATACCTAAGTATACTATTATCTTTTTTGAGCGCCTGACAAAACCTGCAGAGCAATATCAACCACGGATACTTGTGTGTTTTCTTTCTGTAGGTAGTTTTGGGCGTCTGAATTAATCGTTTTTTGGATTTTCTATTTTGCAACGGAATTTTCCGCGGAAAAAAGTAGCCTATGTCCTTTCTCAGGTTATTATCTATGCTCATGCCAATTTTCATCAACATCTGTTCAGTGGTTTAGGCGTGAAAGCGTAGCAGACAGACAGACAGACAGACAGACAGACAGACAGAGCAGGCAGAGTTACTTTCGAATTTATAATATTAGTATGGATAATTCAAGTGAGAGTGAAACTAGCGTTGAAGATGCGAATTCAGGTAAAATTATGAGTTTCGAGAAGATGCAAAAAAGCAGTTTCGCCTCGCCCTCGTAACTCCGTCAGTTTAAGACAAATTTACATCTAATTTGGTGTAAAGATATAGATCGAACCCACCTACCATGATATAGCAGCCACATTAGTCCTATCGGGGAGGTATTTGTCATACTGTGTCATCGTCAATCTAAATAACATTGCACGCGAATTTTTGCAGACTATGCTTACCCATAAGGAACGATATACCATAAACTTTGCAGGGATGAGAGAGTCAGCGTCAGGCCATGAAACTGGACAACTTTTTTTATGGAGGCTAAGTAGGTAAAAGAGAACCTTTTTTATCCATTACGAATTTGCTGCGCGTCAATCGCGCGCCCGCAGCAAATTTGCTGTGCAACCGTCGCGCGTACTTCACGATTTCGCCATCGCTCCGCATCTGCTCGCAACACGCTTGTATGATGTGATATGAGCCTAAGGCTTCCTTTAGAAGATCCATGTCTTTATGGTTATTTGTAGGAGATGGTAAAGAAAAAACTATAACTAATTTAAATACCAGACTTTTATTCCTATGCCACTAATTTGAAATTAGTTAAACAAATAAATAAGAATGTATATTTCACTTCTTGGAGACTTGGAAATCTAATCACTTGTACCTAAACCTGTTACATACAAACCAGAAAAATAAAAGGTATTGTAATACGTAATACGAAGCTGCCTCGGTCTCCGCTAACTAGATCATATTTTCCGGTCTGGTTACTTTCAGTGTCCAAGAGGAATTCTTCAGAATCTGCAAGAAATAACAAATTAATAATCCTTTGTAATGAAATTTAACGTACATAAAATATGGGTCACAATTCGTTATATCCAGTTAATATTTAGCGTCTTTTTTATATTTCGTCACGGATCTCCAAATTCCAAAGACATGGCGAATGTGGAGTTTTGAATGAGACATTACAGAATCAAGTTTGACTATAGTGGTTTTAAAACACACTTCGAAATGCGAAACCAAAAATGGCTGTTCTTAATGATTATGCGGAACATTTTATTCATTATAAATAATAAATTTCAGTGTAGAATTGCATATTTTAAGAAGCGCTTTACAATTTTAACTAGAAACTTGGCATATTTCACAGAAAATACGAGTTCCCTGCATGTTTCTCAAACACGCAGTGAATAAACGAACACTCTTGAGAAATTTAATATGACTTACCTTTTTAACATCCTTTGATGATATTATAACCTTTACTTTAGTATTTTACAAAGATAACACTTCAAACATTTAATGTGGACTGAATGGATTAAATCATTTATTGTGGACTAAATGACAATGAACGAAATGAATGAGTTGGTTCTTGTTGAAGAATCCTGAAGTGCATAATAGTCTCATTTAGTTTTGTGAGATGCTAGTAGTAGCTTACGTAGGAGTAAATAGTTTTCCAAAAGCTGTTACAAGGCTTTTACAGTCCTAAATTGCATTACGTGAGAATGCTATAGGACTATTAAAAAACTTTAGTTTTGTTGGAAGCTAGTAGTAGTTGTCGTAGGAGTGAACGGTTTTCCAAATGTTGTTACAAGGCTTTTACAGTACTAAATTGCTTTCCGTGAGGGTACTACAGGAGTATTAAAAAACTAAATAGCCTTGGTTGTAAGTGCGCCTTTTTCCGGGTTTGTAGAGGTTTATAAGCTCGCTACTAGTGCGATTAAAATTGGTCTTAGGATCCTTACAAAACCACTTTGTGCTCGTTGGGAAAGCTAATTTTGTTGCTCGTTTGTTTGCAGCTGTATGGTTACCAACCGCAAATTGAAAAACTTTAATATTTCCTTAATCTTAAGTGGTACAGTATTCGTTATAGTTTTCATGGTAACTCCATATTAAGAACTATATTCCATATTTTTTTCAAATTTTTAGTAGTTACAGCTGGAACAAATTATGGCTCAAAAACGCCCCTTTTAAAAGCAAATATCTCGAGACACAAACATTTTAGACACTTTGTTTCAAAGAAACCTCTCCTTAGTTTTAAAATACCTATTCAACGATACCCTACTCGATATTACAGTTGAAAAAAAAATTTTGCCCCCCTATCTCATGTATGGGACCAAAAAAAAATTTTATATTTTTTTCTCAACATTTCTAAATGTGGGTCAACACGATCTAAGTATATTCGCACCAAATTTGATGTCGATCGCTACAACACTTACGAAGCTATGAGGGCACGGCATACAGACAGACAGACTTACCGAAATGATAAGGGTTTCTAGTAGACTACGAAACCCTAAAAACCAGTATAAGTTGGTGCCTTAAATGGGTAGGTTGATTTGCTGGTGAAAGTACCGACTAATATCCATCTCTAGACTACTGAGCGGTTTTATGTTGATGAGATAAACTAAATCAAGATAGTCACAAAGTGATAAATTGTGAGTTAGCATTGTGAGTGACCCACCGAAAATCGATCCCAGACCTTCTGGGTCGCAAGTTGGGTTGGGTCATTCAGAAGACTAGTCCTAGCGGTAGTTCAAAACATGCTGCACCTGAGAGAAGAGTTATGAAATTTGGTACACTTAATCTTTAGCGTAAGTGAATCGATTTGACCCGTAGTACACAATTTTAAAAAAATCCTATGAGGAGTAATGACGTCATCTTTTTTTTGTATGGAAAAAAAAAATTTTTTGTTCCAAAACCTATCGTGTGTGGTATCAAATGAAAGGCCTTGCTAAGCCGATTCTAAAAATATATCACATTATTATATTTAAGTCACTTGTATAAAATTAAATAGGAAATAATTCTCGAAACAAGCCACGTTTGGGCTTCTCCAGGTATGATACGGTTGAATCATTACTTATGAAATATACCTAACATAATGTGTAATATCCTCATCTCTAACCTCAAGAAAGGTACTACGGATTTTTTGTCTTTAAGTATTTTTTTTTGAATTTTAAAGTTACAGAAATTTATGAAAACACTCTTAGTTGAAATTTGGCATCGAAAGTTCAATTTTGGACACCGAGAATGATAAAAATATAGCCAGTTGAGATTACAATCATATTATTATGTACATCACATCATATTTGTTTTGCAAAAAGAAAGTTATGTGCTTCGGAGGGCACGGTTAACCCTCGGCCCCATAGCAGTCGCTCTCTATGAATAATAAGACGGCGGCGGTCCGTCAGAGTCGTCAGTTAGGGGTTGAATAGTAACCATGGTTCATCGGGTCGTTCGTAGACTCGGTGTCCCACTTTTCAGAACAAGATTTATTAATAATAGCATGATAAATACAAATGCGAGAGCTGTTTTCGATTGATGGTTAAAGTGATCATTTCTCTATACACACATTATATACACACCGGCAAAATGAACGGAATCTATACATAATAATAAAGTTGTAGAGGGTCGAAAGCCTGTACATAAAAGATATTGGAAAATAAATTGTCAGCGAATTCTTGAAATTGATAACAAAACACGTTTCAAAAGTTTTTACATATTTTTTCCGTTTAGATGTTTGTATGTGACAGCATCCTGAAAAACTACTGAACGGATTTTGATAAAATTTTGTACAAAGATTGCTATCGCATTGAAGAAGGTAAAGGCTACTTTTTATCTCCACTTGGAGTACCTGATGTGTACCACTAGAAGCACAACCACGAGCCCAGCTAAACAATGGGAAATACATTTATGGCACCAAAGCAAGAATTGTTTAGCATCATGGAATGCTCCTGCTGGCAAACATAGATCGAAGGTTTGGAGAACCTTATGTGGACCACCAGGTGCACCTCCAAGAGCCCAGCTAAACTACAGGAGACACATATTATATAGTCCCAAAGCAAAAATTGTTTAGCGCGATGGGACGTGTCTGCTGAAAATATAAATCGATGGTTTGAAGAACTACAGGAGATACATATACGTCCCCGAAGAAAAAATAATTCAGCTTGATTTGGCCCTCCTGCTAGCAATTAGAAATCAACGGTTTTGAAAACCTGATGTAGACCATCAGGAGTACCAAAAATAACCCAGCTTAAATAGGTACATGAGATATACATATGGCCTCAAGGAAAAGAATATTTAGCATAGCGGGACTTTTCTGCTGGCAAATAGCTAATGAAGGTGATGGATACCCTGGGAATAAATGTAAGGATGCTGGTGTGGGAATAATGTGTGTATAGACAAATGAAAATTATAAAGATAAACCAAAACTCCTCTCGCATCTGTATTTATCATCTTATAATTAATAAATCTCGTTTTGTCAAGTGGGTCACTGAGTCTACGAACGACCCGATGAACCATGGTTACTATTCGGCCCCTATCTATCGACCCTGACCGACCGCCGCCATCTAATTATTCATAGAGAGCGACTGCGATGGGGCCGAGGGTTAACCGTGCCCTCCGAAGCACATAACATGTTATTTTTGCAAAACGAATATGATTTACATGTAATTAAAATCTCATCTGGCTTTATTTTTATCATTCTCGGTAACCAAAATTGAACTTTCGATGCCAAATTTCAACTAAGTGTGTTTTCATAAATTTCTGTAACTTTAAAATTCAAAAAAAATTACTTAAAAACAAAAAATCCGTAGTACCTTTCTTGAGGTTAGAGATGAGGATATTACACATTATATTACGTATATTTTATAAGTAATGATTCAACCGTATCATACCTGGAGAAGCTCAAACGTGGCATGTTTCCAGAATTATTTCCTATTTAATTTTATACAAGTGACTTAAATATAATAATGTGATATATTTTTAGAATCGGCTTAGCAAGGCCTTTCATTTGATACCACACGCAATAGGTTTTAGAACAAAAAAAAAATTTTTCCCATACAAAAAAAAGATGACGTCATTACTCCTCATAGGATTTTTTTAAAATTGTGTACTACGGGTCAAATCGATTCATTGACCCTAAAGATTAAGTGTACCAAATTTCAGAACTCTTCTCTCAGGTGCAGCATGTTCCATACATTCGGCCAGCGAGCCGCTAAGGCTAGACTGTG
The DNA here is from genome assembly GCA_024500475.1 of Phthorimaea operculella. Taxonomy (NCBI): domain Eukaryota; kingdom Metazoa; phylum Arthropoda; class Insecta; order Lepidoptera; family Gelechiidae; genus Phthorimaea; species Phthorimaea operculella. Next base: position 20,875 of record JANFCV010000157.1, read on the forward strand.
TATCACCATAGAGGCAGTTTGTCAGTCTGTCGCCTAAAATTGCAATACACATCAACTCTTAAATCCCTTTAGTAGCTTCTTATGATATCCACGGGTAAGATAGGGCAGATATAAGCTGGCACCACACGGCAATTCTTTTAGTATTGCAACTTTAAGTTTACTATTGCAACTCAGCTGGTGCGTTTAATCAGTTCAGGCCAAAACCCTTATATAGGAACCAGTTCTGGCCGCAAGCCAACTGGGCCCATCACAAATCATCATCCGCCTTTGTGCCTGCCTCTGGGCCCAAATGAATCTCATTGATGCTTCGATAGATAGGCTTTACTGGCTTTACATACCTACCGGGAGTAAGGGACGGTGTGCCAAAAACTTTGCAGGCAAGCTCACGGAACTCTCTCTCTTCGTGTGCGACACCAAGTCGTCCAACGACCCGGTGAACCCTGCTGTCAGGCCTCTAACATTGTTGTGTAATGACCACCGTTTAATTAATCATAGACAGCAATCGGAACCGACGCGACGGGTTAAAGCACAGAACCATCTTTCTTTTTGGACTGCGCCAAGAAATATTATGAAAAAACAGTACCTATCAGTTAATTCCCCTTAATTGGATAGGTGGATTTGCTGTCGAAAGTGCTTAGTTATATCTAATCGTTGGATAATCGATTATCAGTAAAAGTCCTAATTTCCAATTCCGATCTAATTTAGTTTGTGAATTGTTTTAAAGACAGAAGTAATTTAAACTTCAAGTTATTTTAATAAAAACATCTGTTTATCAACACTAAACACTTATAGGTATTATAAATAAAACAAACACAATTTATTCACTCTTGATCCCAAATAAAACCGGACATTTTGAATTTCCCACGAAAAATCGTCTCAAAAACTTTTCTTCCCGGTTGAATCCCTCCCGCGCCTGCATTCACTATCAACGGCATCAGATGATCTGCATACCACCTTGGATGAGCTTCAAGTCCGCCTGGAACCGATTCCCAGTTCAAAATATCCTTTCGCTTCTTCAGATCGCCAGTACAAGCGTCGTTTAAGAAATTATCAAACTCTTCATTGACTACGATGTTGTCGGAGGCTTTTCTGAATTCGTGCATGTTGTGGTAGGACATCCCTGACCCAAAGATTGCGATGCCTTCTTTTCGGAATTGATAAAGGATTTCACCCATTTTGTAGTGGTATTGGGCGTCTTGGTTGGTATGGATGGAGATCTGTATAATAGGAATGGTGGCAGCTGGGTTGATGAGCATCATCGGTATGAAGGTGCCGTGGTCCCATCCGCGTTCAGGGTCTAAACGCGCTTTCATACCTGAAATTAAAGGAAATAAGCATGTAAGTAGGGTGAAAGTAGGTTAGTTACCGTACCTAGCGTACCTAGATACCACAGAGCGCCAAAAAGGTTTCATTTGTTTATGCTAGATACGTTTGTTCCGTAGTACGATATGACACCGATTCGACAAACTTTCAGTTTTTTTCAGCCGCTACTACTGCTCACTAGTAGACCTCTGAAACCCACTGACGTGGTTGAGTAGCTCGACCACCTTTGTTCACGAACATTCAGGTGGTTTAGCCTGTAATCTCCTAGCCAGACTGGGCTCAAATTCACAAAGCGAGTGTAAAATATCTGCTTTGCGAGTGCCCCACCGGGAATCAAACCCGGAGCTTTGGCACTATATCGGCCTATTATAATAAATATGCTAAATAAAGTTTTTTTACCTGCTGCCTGAAACGCTTCCTGTACTCTTCTTGCAAGTTCTGGATCGCCTTCTGCCTTATATTTGTACTTGTACGTCTCTGGCGGGAAGTTCGAATAGTCGTACACCAAATCATGATGCTTCCCCGAAGAAATAGTCACAACATCCTCTTCTCTGTGAGCCGTCACTATTATTATAGCTCTGAGTCGCGATAAATCCACAATTTGAGACACATTTGTGAGAAAATCCGCAAAAGCTACGTTGTCTTTTTCTCGGAGAACTGGATAAGGACCGCCGCCATGGTTTAGAAATAAAGATGGCGCGAAATACTCCGAACTAACTTGACTACACATGACTGCTAACAGATTTAGAATAAGAAAGTGCATTTTGTTTTTACCGAAGGGTTTTAATAATGGAACAAATAATTAGACAATTAAGTAATGACCGATACGATCACTACGATGAAGCTAATTTGTTAACTGGGTAATTTGATAACTGCAGTCAATCTGTACTTGTTCATAGGTCAAACGTTATTAGATAAGTAAAGTAATCACTAGCCTTGCGAAAGATATTACGATGACAAAGGATGGCCCTGATGTCCACACATCGTTGGTTACACCATCAGGACCGTTTACCTACCGCAAACTTAGGTACACTAAGTTAAGACTCCTACGTGCTCCTATTTCTGCTTATGTACCAAGTTAGGTACTTGATTGCATGGTTTATAGATATTGAACTTCACTATCTTCCAACGATTTACACAATAACCGTGGTAAACTTTCGAATTTATTAGGTACCTAGCTATTACCTAGCTAGACTGTCCCACTGCTGGGCTTTTAGAAAAATAGAAAAGACAAAGATATTGGGGAAAGTAAAATACTACACCGTACCAGTCCAAAAAACATAGTCAGATCAGAAAACTTTATTCTATAAACATTGGAATCCAAAGTAAACTATCCCAGGTATTCCCGCCTAAATACTATCGCGCCTTTTTGGACCAATCAGCGAGCATATAATTTTAAAGGCCACTTCACACTATTATTTTTGTCTAACTTCATTATCATCTCGATTATCATCAACCGACGACGTCGGGCAATGTTATGGAATAGCAGCGGGCAAAGTAAAATTCTTGATTGAATAAAGATGAAAGCATCCATAACTTTTGTTTGGTTGGCTAACCTGCAATAGAAAAATGGCGTTTCTGTTTTGACAGGACAGCGCTATATTTTGCTTGCAACGGAAATATTGTTTTTGTGATTTGATTCGGTGTTGTTTTCTGTAGAATTAGGGTTCTTCGCAGTTAATATTTAATTTTGGAACTAATTTCTTCATTTATAACCTGACAAACATGTTCGGAAGTCCTTCTACGACGTCTTCTGGCGGCACTGGCGCCTTCGGATCTTCAACCAATTCTACGGGTAAATAAAAGCATTTTCCATATTTCTCTACTATTCCGCAGCTTCTGTACATACATGCATTGCACAGCAAAATAACTTGTTACAAGCTAATATAGAGGTATTTCACGCCAAAAAGCCGTAATGTTTATATGTACATAACCTCAAACACCGATTTTGTATCAAAATCATGCTTTGGTTACTTTCAGGTTTTAGCTTTGGAGGCGGTGGTACTGGTGAACAGAAACCATTATTTGGTGCTACGAATTCCAATACAGGTTAATTCAATACCTATAAATCCTTCGACCTACAGTTCATAATAAAAGAAAAGTCTATACATTATTGTGCAATTAGTATAAGCTCAAAATTATACAGTCTGGGTTGAGTGAAAGTAGCCCAATTCAATCAATTTTATTTGTGTAAAAGATTGGCCATGTGGTGCCGGCAGAATAAAATAGCATCACCCAAAGTCTGCCTGTAAACATAAATTTTACTAGTTGCCTGCACATTATTTCAGATAGTGGTACTTACTTTCCCCTTAGTAAAAATTTGTCTATTTTTCCATCTTATTCAAAGATATTGTGACTTGCTACTGTGCTTTTTATTCAAATCATTAGTATAATTCCTGTAGTGTCCTTTGATAACAAGAAAAATAAATATAACCATCTTTTCCTCCATCCTCAACACGAAGTATGATGACTTTACTGATATTCTTCTGTATCTTTTCTCAGATAACAAACCAGCCTTCAACTTCACCAGCCCAAAATCAGGTGGATTCTCATTTGATCCTGCCAAACCTGCTGCTTCCCTGTGTAAGTAAAAAGAGATTGTCAATTTGATTCTTATCATCTAGAACTAAAAAACATATCTGACAAAACTAGATGTTGCTATAAATAAAAGTTGCAGTGGGGACAAACTAGCTCAGTTTCATATGTTGTAACTGAATGTAAATATTTATAGCATACTGTATATGTTTAGTTTATTTGAACGCCTCATAGTACACGGCAAGGTTGAAGGAACACGAGCTCGTGGCAGATCACCGATGAGATGGACAGACTTAATAAAATCTACTCTCGGTGGTCCCTTACACGAGTAGTTAGTTAGTAGTTACGAAAAGCGGCCGTCCGAGATGAGTGGCGGCGACTGGTGAAGCGTGCCACCAACACCAATAGCGACCACGACCACTCTGATAAGAGTGCACCGACTTAGAAGAATAGTTTACTGAATGTAACCAAAATATATCAAAATCTAGCCTTTAGTAAGTCCTAAAAAAAAAGCTTATATCTGATTGACTAACACCATCTGTTGCTATTCAGCAAATGATGGTTTCAATGGATGGCATTAGTAAATCAGATTTATGCTGGGCGGTAAACTCAAGTGAGAAAGGGAAGGCTATATACGAATGCAGCTTAAATGTTTTGATTTACATAAAATATCCTAAAGATGATTTGTTTATACTTTCAGTTGGTTCCCCATCGAGCACCACCCCAGCATTTGGTGCCAGCAAGCCAGCCTTTGGAGGATTCCAGTCTCCTCCCAACCAGACCGTCGGCAGTCCTGGGTTCGGACAACCAGCTACTCAGGTAACTATGTACACAGATAGTAATATACTACCCTATACTATAGACTGACTAAAGTAGGACCACCATGTTTGGTGCCAGTAAACCCGCTTTCGGAGGGTTCCAGTCGCCTCCCAACCAGACCGTCGGCAGTCCTGGGTTTGGACAACCAGCTACTCAGGTAACTATTTACACAGATAGTATACTACTGTATACTACTGACCAGCTAAAGTAGGACCCCAGGGTTGATACCAGGAAGCCAGGCTTTGGAGGATTCCAGTCACCTCCCAACCAGACCGTCGGCAGTCCTGGGTTCGGACAACCAGCTACTCAGGTAACTATTTACATAGATAATATAATTTACTACCCTATACTATTGACTAGCTAAAGTAGGACCACCATGTTTGGTGCCAGTAAGCCTGCCTTTAGAGGATTCCAGTCACCTCCCAACCAGACCGTCGGCAGTCCTGGGTTCGGACAACCAGCTACTCAGGTAACTATTTACATAGATAATATAATTTACTACCCTATACTATTGACCAGCTAAAGTAGGACCATCATGTTTGGTGTCAGCAAGCCTGCCTTCCGGGGGTTCCAGTCACCTCCCAACCAGACTGTTGGCAGTCCTGGGTTCGGACAACCAGCTACTCAGGTCACTATTTACACAGATAATAGACTACCATATACAATTGACCAGCTAAAGTGGGACCACCATGTTTGGTGCCAGTAAGCCAGCCTTCGGAGGCTTCCAGTCACCTCCCAACCAGACCGTCGGCAGTCCTGGGTTCGGACAACCAGCTACTCAGGTAATTATCATCATAATCATCATCCTCAGCCCACATCCACCCACTGCAGGGTATAGGCCTCCACTCTACAGCACCAATTCTCACGGTCCCGTGCCAGCCTGGTCCAGTGAGGTCCTGTAAGCTTGATGATAGGTAACTATGTACACAGATAGTAATATACTACCTTATACTATTGACTAGCTAAAGTAGGACCCCAGCGTTTGGTGCCAGTAAGCCTGCCTTTGGAGGATTCTTGTCACCTCCCAACCAGACCGTCGGCAGTCCTGGGTTCGGACAACCAGCTACTCAGGTAAATCATAAATTTCATTCATTTTTTACGCTTTGGAAAAGGTTTTTCCATGGCAAAAAAGCCTAAGGATTTTTTACTACACATGTTCATTATGCATATCACACCTTTATTCCTTGCAGGGCAATCAGAGCATCAGTGACTTTAAAAATAATAAGAATTGTTATTTGGTGTCAAACAGATTTTATGCCAGCAAAAATCCTGTTATATAATATGTTATGTTATGGCTAGTGATGTTATAATCCAAAGTGGCATACCATTTGGATAGCATAGTACTATAGCAGTGAGAGCCAAATCTCTATGTTTGGTTGTTTGTAGAACTAACAACAACAGTGTGGTCGCGCTAAAATCAGTTGTGGTTCCACCCATATGGACCCAGAGTTGGCTGGTGCATTCTCATTCTAAAGTCTAGAATGTTCTCGTTGAACTGGTCACGTTCACTGTACCTACTCGTTAGATGCATTTATGTTCATACTTATTCTGTTAAGTTTAAAATTGCTTGAGAAGCTAATTAAACTCAGATTTGTGATCATTTCCTGATTTTTCCTGGATTCATGTCCACTACCATGACACCGCAAGAGAGCGCCTTTTCATATAATTGTAGTTTTCCGAAGATTTACAATAATAGTTTCGTTTGTCTTATTTTCAGAACACCCAACAGAACACGTCATTTGGTGGAGCAAGTCAAACCCCAGCTTTTGGTGCTGCTGCAGCCACTACACAAGGTAACAACTTTGATATATCTATTGGGATTTTAATGCTTCAATTTCTTATTATTATTTATGAGAATACTTGCCCAAAGAATATGAATGCTCTTACGACACATGGGTTGGCTGGAAGAGATCTCTTCTTTAGAGATAAGCTCGCCTTTGCTACTTAAATTATTGTTACATTTTCTATTAAAATGTTGCAACAAAAAATATTATAGCACTCATAAACATCATCTGCCTGCCCTTATCTCAAATCAGTTCAGGTTGGCGCAACATGTTAAGTAAGAGCACAAAATCATGTAGCAAAAGGAATAGGCAATGTTCGGTCGGCAGAATAATATAGCACTAGGAGTGCATTAAAAATCCCAATAAATCGTATTTCGATTTGCTGATGTTTTGAAGACCTGATTATTATCCAACTGGCGAATAGAGGTCTATAGAAAGTTACTCGCCCATTTGACCATTTGTGTCCGTAAGATATGTATGGTAGATAATATTTTCTGAATATGTATGAATACCGTTTGATGCCGCCTTACAATAACATCATCCCAATTCTACCTGTGGGTATCGTAAAAAGCTTCTAAGGGATAATCGTTCAGGGAATGGACAGCAACGTTCCTTGTAACTGTTCTGGACGACGGGCCAAGACATGCTAGCTTAATTCGCAGGCTAGGATAGAACTGCCGTAGCCCAGTTAGTAGTGGCGTCGGCAGTACAGATGCCGAAGGTCGCTGATTTAAATCCTGCCTGCGGTGGAAAATTTTGCAAGTTTTCCAAGAATAGAAAAACGCGATTTGCCCGTCAAAAATTACAAAAATGATTTTATTTTCAGCTTCAACATTCGGATCGCCATCGACTGGTGGTTTATTTGGTGCGAGTACCGCCACTACAACCGCTTCTAGTGGGTTCGCTTTTGGAGCTACTTCGGGATTTGCTAATAATGCTGTAAGTCATATGATTTTATTACAACATGCCGTTTTGCTGGCATGTGTTATACATATAAACCTTTCTCTTACTATTCCTCCAATTCCAACACTAAATCTGGCAATACAACAACAACAAGTTTAAAATTTCATCATATCATCATCTTCCTGCCCTTCTCTCAATTACTTGGGATAAGGGCAGGAAGTATGAACAGAAAATAATGTTACAAAAGGATTAGGCTTAATTTGCCGACCGGCCGCTTGCCTGGCGTCAACCCTCTTTGGGAATGCTATCGTAGGTGGTATTACCGCCACCTTACGGTTGACCATGGTCAGCAGATATAGTAGCCGAGGTCAAAAACTCTACGTCGCCTTTTATGAAACACCCTGAGTAGAATAGGGGTGGCAGAATTCTTAGCCGCTACCACACGGCATTTTAACATTTTATCATAATAAAATCCATTTTCTTCCAGGCACCATCAACCCAATCCACGCCAGCGTTCGGTGCCAAGCCGGCCGCTCCTACAACGGCCGCGCCTGCTTTCGGACAAACTTCGGCTTTTGGCAAACCGGCCGGAGGCGGATTTAGTTTTGGAGGATCTGCTACTGCAGGTAAGAAACGTCATGTCTTCTCCCAGGGTACGCCACAAGGAACGTTTTTCAGTTTTAACCATCCAGTCATCGGTCCATCTGGCCAGAGGGTAAGACTATATCACTGTTAAAGAAAGGCTCATCCTTGGGGTTCATTTATATTTCACAGTTGTCAAATCAACCTTGTTAGGTAAGGCTTATCTAGTTACGATAGCATTCGGTGCCAAGCCGGCCGCTCCTACAACGGCCGCACCTGCTTTCGGACAAACTTCGGCTTTTGGTAAACCGGCTGGAGGCGGATTTAGTTTTGGAGGATCTACTGGTACTGCGGGTAAGAATCACGGAATTATGTATCTTTACTAGGCATAACTTGAACACTATGCCGTGTGGTGCCGGCAGAGTAGAATAGCACCACCCTCTCTCTTCCTGTGGGGGTCGTAAGAGGCGACCGAGAGATAAACCCTACCGAAACAGCCAGGGCCAACCGTATGGTGGCGGTTAATCCAAAAGCATTCTCAAGGAGGGTTGACGTCTGGTAAGCGGCCGGTCGTAAAATTCAGCAAAACCCTTTTGCAATACGATTTTGTGTACAACGAAACGTGTTGCACCGACCCCAAGTAATTGGGATAAGGGCAGGAAGATGATCATGAACTTGAACACTAGGCCTCGTCAAGAAGACTCAGCAAACTAAATTACGACACAGGCTGTTAATTTAAATGTGTCCATAAGTCGTTGAGAGAAAGCCAATAGAATTACTTTCATCTAACTAACCTTGAGTTCCAACGAATCTAAGCAGATATTTTAGGCATTTGAATCACATTTCGGTTAAATCCTGGAATATTTGTTGCAAAAAGTTGTCAATTATCACCAAAAACACTGGTCGTATTTTGATGTGGTTTTCAGTGATGGATTAAGATTTAATTGGCGCATGTTTTTAGATAGGTATTACGCTAAAAACACGCCAGGCGACGCTGCAGCAAACTGTCGTGAGCTTATTCAAAATTTTAATTTAACTTTATGATGTATTTATTAACTTAGTCGGCATGCTGAAGCGATGAGTGCCGAAGTACCGATAGCGAAAGGTCCTGGTTGTTTCACCTTCATTTCGGATCATCAGGTATGGAAGTGTCCATACGACAATCTTTTAGGATATGTATAGTCCATCTGTATTTATTAATAGCAGCCCGCCCAGCGGTTTCACCCGCTGCTACTTACCTGTTTTCCCGTAGAAATTGGATCTTTGCCCGTAGTAAAAAGTCCATTACTCCGATCCAGCAGAGGTAAATGTGCGAGCAGAAGCGGCCCGTCATGCTGAATAACTATTACTTTGAAGCCATTATCGTATCTCTTATAGTTTAGATGGGATGCTGGTGATGTTCATCAGGTACTCCAGATCCTCGATGACCATGTGCCAGCAGAAGCGGCCGTCATGATGCACAACTTTTTCTGACGCCATGGCCGTATCACTTATAGTTTAGATTGGATGCTGTTTGTCTTCTTCAGGTTCTCATGATCGTCGTTTTCCTTTTGCCAGCAGAAGCGGCCCGTCATGGTGAACAACTTTTTCTATGAAGCCATGACCGTATCTTTTATAGTTTAGATGGGATGCTGGTGGTCTTCATCAGGTACTCACTCCAGATCCTCGAGGGCTGACAAAAGTAGTCCATGTCCATCTTTACTATGCTAGTAATATCAGTGCCAAATTTCGCGAAGATCCGTAAAGCGGTTTGGCTTATTTGGGTAATATCCGCTGTATTTCCTGCTTTTCCTGCTGCTAACCGTTTTCCCGTGGAAATGAGGAATTTTCCCGTGGTAAAAAGTAGCCTATGTTACTCAGGAATGTTGTAGCTTTCTAATGATGAAAGAATTTTCGAAATCGGTCCAGTAGTTTCGGAGTTTATCGATTACATACATACAAAAAAACAAACAAACAAACAAAAAAACAAACAAAGTTTTCCTCTTTATTATATTAGTGTAGATTTGTAATTTATTTCAGCACCAGCATTCGGCACCCCGGCGTCGCAACCGAGCCAACCCACTTTCGGTCAGACGTCAACCCCAGCCAGTGGATTCTCTGCAGCCCAACCGCAACAAACTGGGTTGAGTTTTGGAGCCACCACTCAAGCTTCACAACCACCTGCGTTTGGAAGTAGCCCAGGTTAGATCTGCTTCTTCTTTTCAAAAGGGGCACCGAGTCGCCCAACGACCCAATGAACTCTGGTGTCAGAGTTTTCCAACCGTAGATTAGTCATTAGACTAAGAATAAAAATGTAATAAAGCACTTACGTTTCTGCCAGCCAACTTTTTGAGATTCTTTTTTCTGACTAACTAAAAAGACTGACTAACTGACCTACGACCAACCAAACTGACCTACCTGATCTGCCCAATTGATAATTCAAACCTAACTGATCTACCCAGCTGACTAACCAGACCTACCCATCTGACCCACTAACCGAACCATCCCTACTAGCAATCTCTACCAGCCAACTTTCGGTCAGACGTCAACCCCAGCCAGTGGATTCTCTGCGGCACAACCGCAACAAACTGGGTTGAGCTTTGGAGCTACCACTCAAGCTTCACAACCACCTGCGTTTGGAAGTAGCCCAGGTTAGATTATATATTATTAAGTAAATAAATTGCCCATGTAAACTAAACAACTTAACTGACTAACCATACTAACCAATCCATCTGACCAATTTTACTGACCAATTCTACTGACTAATCCATTTGACCAATCCAACTGACTAATCCATTTGACCAATCTATGTAACCAATTCAACTGACCAATTCTACTAACTAATCCATTTGACCAATATTATCAATCTGACCAAACCTGCTTTTGGAAGTAGCCCAGGTTAGTAATCTCTACCAGCCAACATTCGGTCAGACGTCAACCCCAGCCAGTGGATTCTCAGCAGCTCAACCGCAACAAACTGGGTTGAGCTTTGGAGCCACCACTCAAGCTTCACAACCACCTGCGTTTGGAAGTAGCCCAGGTTAGATTACATAGTATTAAGTAAATAAATTGCCCATGTAAACTAAACAACTTAACTGACTTACTCACCCAAACAATTCTCCTGACCAATGCATCTGACCAACCTTACTACCCAAACTATCTGACCATCCCTATACTATCAATCTCTACCAGCCAACATTCAGTCAGACGTCAACCCCAGCCAGTGGATTCTCAGCGTTTCAACCGCCACAAACCGGTTTGAGCTTTGGAGCCACGACACAGGCATCACAACCACCTGCCTTTGGAAGTAGCCCAGGTTAGATTACATAACTTATTAAGTAAATAAATTGCCCATATAAACTTTAAAAATTAACTGACTAACCATTCTAACCAATCCATCTAACCAATTTTACTGACCAATTCTACTGACAAGTCCATTTTGACCAATCCTACTGACTAATGCATTTGACCAATCTATCTAACCAACTCAACTGACCAATTCTACTAACTAATCCATTTGACCAATATTATCAATCTGACCAAACCTGCTTTTGGGAGTAGCCCAGGTTAATAATCTCTACCAGCCAACATTCGGTCAGACGTCAACCCCAGCCAGTGGATTCTCGGCGGCACAACCGCAACAAACTGGGTTGAGTTTTGGAGCTACCACTCAAGCTTCACAACCACCTGCGTTTGGAAGTAGCCCAGGTTAGATTACATATTATTAAGTAAAAAAATTGCCCAAGTAAACTAAACAACTGACTACTAACCATACTAACCAATTCATCTGGCCAATTTTACCGATCAATTCTACTGACAAATCCATTTGACCAATCCAACTGACTAATCCATTTGACCAATCCTATTGACTAATGCATTTGACCAATCTATCTAACCAACTCAACTGTTCTACTAACTAATCCATTTCACCAATATTATCCTTCTGACCAAACCTGCTTTTGGAAGTAGCCCAAGTTAGTAATCTCTACCAGCCAACATTTGATCAAACGTCAACCCCAGCCAGTAAATTCTCTGCAGCTCAACCGCAACAAACTGGGTTGAGCTTTGGAGCCACGACACAGGCATCGCAACCACCTGCATTTGGCAGTAGCCCAGGTATTATTAAGTAGATAAATTGCCCATGTAAACTAAACAACTTATTTGACTAAACATAAAAAAAACTGACTAATCCAATTGACCAATCCAGTTGACCAATCCAAATGACTAATCTATCTGACCAATCCAACTGACCAATCCAACTTACTTGGACATTTGACCAATCCATCTGACTAATCTCTTTGACCAACTTAGTAATCTCTACCAGCCAACATTCGATCAGACGTCAACCCCAGCCAGTGGATTCTCTGCGGCGCAACCGTAACAAACTGGGTTGAGTTTTGGAGCTACCACTCAAGCTTCGCAACCACCTGCGTTTGGAAGTAGCCCAGGTTAGATTAGTCACTAGACTAAGATGTTATAAAGCACTTGCCTTATTACATTTCTACCAGCCACCTTTTAGTGAGTTTTTATTCTACTTAAACTGATCTACACAATTGACCATCCTAACCTACCAAACTGATATACCCAGCTGGCTAAACTGATATACTCTACTGATAATCTAAACATATGATCTACCCAGCCGACTAATCAGACCTACCCAACTGACCCACTAACCGAACCATTCCAACTATCAATCTCTACCAGCCAACATTCGGTCAGACGTCAACCCCAGCCAGTGGATTCTCTGCAGCTCAACCGCAACCAACTGGGTTGAGTTTTGGAGCTACCACTCAAGCTTCACAACCACCTGCCTTTGGAAGTAGCCCAGGTTTGTTTAGTGTCCCACAACCATTATTTTGTTAAATTAATCAATAAATAACCAACCTTTAGACCTAATAAAATTAAAGGGCCGAACAGACCGCCTCCGTATGCATGACGTGTACGTCATCACGCGCGTAACTATGACGTTGTAATGTAAGGTACCGTATGTGACACGGCACACCGCGGTACGTGCGTGATGACGTGCACGCTTACGCAGGCAGTGTGCCGCATCTCATACAATCCCATACATTACCTTTTAGACTAGGATTTTTTTATATAATTTATTTGGTATTCTTTTTCGATACTGAACTTACTGTTAGGATATGGTACGCATTTAAATTAACACCCTGTATTAAGGTGCTAAAGCGAACACATGCAGTCCTTCCACTTCAGCAAAAGGAGCATCCGAAATCAATCGAAACCATCTTCAAATGAAATATTTTTTTACCTTACAGCGTCCGGCGGGTTCAGTTTTGCCCCCACATCGACCCCAGCCCAATCCACCGCGTCTGCCCAGCCTCAGCAACAAACAGGGCTGAGTTTAGGAGCTACAGCCGCTTCTACTGCTGCAACAAGTGGAGGATCATTTAGCTTCGCGTCGCCACAAGCTACTACAGGTAATATAATCATGCTGTGTGGTGCCGGCTTAGAATAGCATCACCCTATACCTTCAGTTTCGCCCCCACATCGACCCCAGCTCAATCCACCGCGTCTACCCAGCCTCAGCAACAAACAGGGCTGAGTTTAGGAGCTACAGCCGCTTCTACTGCTGCAACAAGTGGAGGATCATTTAGCTTTGCGTCTCCACAAGCTTCACAAGCTGCTACAGGTAATATAATCATGCTGTGTGGTGCCGGCTTAGAATAGCATGTTTGATTCCGAAGCTGATCTTAGCGCAGTGGAAGCAAGTTAAAGTTATCTTAAAATCTAAAACTAAATGGTCGATCAGCCTCGGAACAACATTTGACTACGATTCGTAGTGCTCTTTACTATAGCTAAATAAAATAAATTTAATGAGAAATTTTTGTTCCGGAAAGTTTCCGGCCGAGAAATTTTTGTTTCCAAAGTCTGCGACGGCTCTCTCACAATCTCCTACTAATATTTAACTGCACCACCACAGCTCATATCTAAAATAAATATACCAAGTTCCGGTTGTACTAAAGGTCATCAGGGTGGTGACCTCCACGTAATGTTGCTAAATCACTGCAATGAACGTACTTATACAGGACCTAGCAGCGAATTGCTTACCGTGCGAATTATGACGCCGCCGTTCCTTGTAAGTCTAGTTTTTGACAGGAAAAAGGTATCAGGGTTTGAGGAAGACACTTGGATAGGGATTTAGATACTAGACTTACGGCACCCGGTACCAGCTCGCGTGGTACTCCGTCCAACACTTTCACAAGCACTTGAGTTCACTATTGTTCATAGTTCGGCCACGTTGGCCCTCAATCAAGAAACCTGCCCAGTTCGCATTCAAAGCGCACTACAAAACCACTATTCACTTGGTTTTACTACCGCACAAGAACAGGGAACTCTTCCTGGCAGCAATTGCGCATGCGAAAAATAAACCCAGACTACTTAAAATATGTGCCTAACACCGGTCGCGCGAGTGACTAAAGAAAATAAGAGGTTATATCGCCGACCGCGCGATTCGCGGGGTTCGCAAAGCGAGAAGCAAGATGGCGTCGACCGAGCAGCCGGTGTCAGACGAAATGGCGCGAAACAATAAAACGCGCGTATACATGATGCGAAACTAAACATTCACCCGCCCCGGACCGACCCATCGGTCCGCTCAATGCATGGCAGGCGTGATAATGTAGCTACTGCTCGCTTAAGAACTGAATCCCCCACCTGAACTTCTGCAACTCGAGGAGTGCCATCACTACCCGGAAACAGGTTGAGAATGCGCCCCCGGCGCCAACGCAGTGGCGGTAGGTTGGCATCCTTAACCAGAACGAGATCCCCAATGCAGGGGGGTTCAGTCCTGTCCGTCCACTTAAGGCGTTGCTGCAGAATGTGCAAGTACTCAAGCGACCAACGCTTCCAAAAGTTTTGAGTCATTTGCTGCAACAACTGATAACGCGACAAACGATTGCTATTCACCTCCGTATAGGGATATTCCGGCAAGGCGTTAAGTGGGCGGCCAATTAAGAAATGCCCTGGCGTCAGGGCCTCTAAATCATTTGGGTCTGAGCTGAGCGGACACAAAGGACGCGAATTGAGTACAGCCTCAATTTTACAAAACACGGTCGCCAGCTCCTCGAAAGTCAAAATTGTTAACCCTACAACGCGCAACAAATGCGTCTTAGCGGACTTTACAACCGCTTCAAAAATACCACCCCAGTGAGGGCACGCTGGTGGATCGAACACCCAGGTAATGCCCTGACGGGAGGGCCCGTGCTGATGGCTTCTTCGTTCTCCCGTAAGAACGTTACAATTTCTTTCATACACCGATCAGCACCCTTAAAGTTGGTACCACAATCCGACCTGATCAGCGCTGGTCGCCCTCGTCGCGACGTAAATCTCTCCAGCGCTGCCAAAAGGCCTCCGTAGAAAGGTCGGCCACGAGCTCCAAGTGGACGGCCTTGGTGGCTAGGCACACGAACACGCACAAGTACGCCTTGATAGACTTTGCGTTCCGCAGGCGTGATGCCTTCACCATGAAAGGGCCTGCGAAATCCGTTCCCACACCTGCAAACGTCCAGGCCTCCGTCACCCGGTCCGGTGGAAGATCTCCCATCTGTGGCTGCATTGTGGCTGCCTTCAAGCGGTAACAAGGCAAGCACCTAAACACAACGCTACGTACCGTTCGTCGTCCCGATAAGATCCAAAACTCGCGCTGTAGAATGGCCAATAGCGCATTACAGCCCGCGTGCGAGTTTTTCTCATGACGATCCCTGACTAAGAGCTCAACTAAGGGTCCCCTTTTTGGAAGTAACAGTGGATGCCGAGCCGAAAAGGGCAGGCTAGCGTTCGAAGTCTGCCTCCAACCCTGAGCATACCTTGCTCATCCAGGAATGGGTTGAGGCGCACAATTCCTCCCTTCAGCTTTCCACGTCCATCCCTGAGCAGCCTGACCTCCTCTTCAAAATGTTCCGCCTGGACGACTCTAACTAATGAGCATAGAGCCGCATTCCGTTCCGCAGGCGAGAGGACAGGTGTAAAGTTCCGTTCTGCTTGAGGCTTCCTGCAGTTGTTCACGAACCGTTTGATCCAACCTGTCACCCCAAGAAGTTTGTCGAGGGAGCTATACCGTTCCAGCAAGAAAGCTGGGTTAGGCTTCGGTACGAGTTGCCCCACGTTCACTCGCAAACCTCGATCAGGTGGCCCAAGCGGCGCCCTGCACTCGTTGAATGGCCATTCCTGCGGCGACTCAGTCAGCCATTGAGGTCCCCACCACAGTGGGTGACTCACCAAATCAGGTGCCCTGCACCCGCGCGAAGCGCAGTCCGCTGGGTTCCATTCTCCCGGTACGTGCCTCCACACTAACGGAGTTTCCGACCCCGTAATCTGTGACACCCGATTTGCCACGAAAACCTCAAGTGTATGTACCGACGTCTGCAACCAGCACAGAACTATCCGACTGTCAGTCCACGCGTACACCGTTTCATCCAAGTTGATGGTACCACGCAGATTGCAGGTTACATGATTTAGCAAGCGCGCTAGAAGAGCTGCCCTGCCAATTCCAATTTGGGGATGGTCCATCTAGTTCTGACTGGTGCCACCTTACTTTTGGCCATAACCAGACGCACGTGCACAGTTCCCGTTGAACTTGCTGTCCGAAGGTATACAGCTGCCGCGTACCCTCGCTCGAGGCGTCACAAAACCCATGTAGGGTAGCCTTACATCCCACCGATGGGACTAACTTGCGGGGTATCGCGATGTGCACAATCCCTGGTAAGGTGGTCACAAACTTGAGCCAATCCTTCAACAACTCTCCGGAGAGTTGGTCGTCCCATCCTAAGTTGGCTAGCCACAACCTTTGTAAAAGCACTTCGCCATGAACGTAACCGGGGCGATCCATCCGTTAGGATCGAACGTTCTAGCGATTGTCGACAGTACCGACCGCTTAGTCCAAGTTTTCTCCAAAGGTCGGGCTCGATCTTGTACGTGAATACGTCATGCGTTGGCCTATATTGCACCCCGAGGATGCCCAACGTATTTGGATTGTCCGGGTTCTCAAAGAGGTGCGGGTCCTGATGGAACTCGCCTGGCAAACCAGCCAGGAGCTCTGGGCAACTGGACAACCATTTCCGCAACTCGTAACCTCCTGAACCCATGATCGCGATCAGCTCGTCTCGTAGAATTAGCGCCTGCTCCACGCTATCAGCACCCGTGCAGATATCGTCCACGTAGACGTCGCGATCCAGTACTGCTGCGGCTCGAGGATATCTTACCCTTTCCTGTGCGGCCAACTCGCAGCGTACGTACTGCCAAATACGGACTTGGCTTAAGTCCATACGTCACCGTGTTAAGTTCGTATGTGACCATCGGCTCATCTGGGCTCTCACGCCACAAAATCAGCTGATACCGACGGTCATCCGGATGTATCATGGTTTGGCGAAACATCATTTTGACGTCTGCGACGAACGCTACCTGGTGCAAACGAAAGTCTGTGAGAATGTCCACAATGTCCCGGTTCAATTTAGGACCCGCGTGCAAACATTGGTTCACAGACACACCATTCGAGGTAGGAGCAGAACCGTCAAACACCACCCGTATTTTCGCCTCAGGTGACTTCAAGACAGCCAGGTGTGGAATGTAATAATGCTCGACACACCTCCAATTCAGGCTGGACACCGACATGTGGCCCAATTGAATATATTCCCGCATGAATTCTATACTTCTGCCGAAGTGCTGGGTCTCGCCTCATCTTCCGCTCCATTCCGAGTAGTCTCCGTTCCGCGAGCTGTCGCGAACTACCTAAAGCGGGGCGGTTTGGGAGAAAAGGTAGCCTGGTCACGAATCTGCCTGACGGGCATCTCGCAGTGTTGTATTGATAGAACAACTCGCACTCGTCATCCTCTGGCTTCCGTCTGTCCGCCGTGGGCGGCTCTTCAGACTCCCAAAACCTCTGCAGCACCTCTGACAGCACACTACCATAGAGGACCGTATCCCCTTCTGGTAGGTCCTGAGGTCTTCAAACTGGGCCGAAAACAACATACCCCCCTGTGGTATCTACGGCCACCAAACCAGCTTCCTGGAGTACCTTCTTCCTACCGCACCATAATCTCCCGAGGACGTCTGACCCGAGAAGTACGTCCACCGTACCAGGAGTATCAAAATCAGGATCAGCTAACTCCAACCCTGTGGTTAACCCTCGTACCGTTGGTGGTAACCTAACCTGAGGAGTTTCCCAACCACTTCATCCAGCACCACGGCTGAGACTTGATAGCTGACCCCTGTACATGTGCTACCTAATGCGAACTCAAAGTTCGTCTGACCCCGAATGTCAGGCACATTTAGGCCCCCGATGCCTACAGCTTCATCCTCACTTGGCTGTACATTTAGGCCTAGCCTACTCACCAGCTTACTCGATACAATACATCCCTGAGCCCCTGTATCCAGTAGGGCTCTTACTTGAATGGTCCGGCCACCGTATCCCCATACCCAAATCTTAGCCGTTGGCAAAAGTACCGTGATTGGACGGGGAGCCGAAGCTGATGAGTAGGCGGCGATTACCTAGCGGGAATCTAAACGCGGTGAGGCCGCGTCCCGCGGGGGTATCCCCTCGCTACCCAAACCTGTGTATGGGTCCCACTCCTGCTGGTAGGCCATCCATAAATAAAGGCCATGGCTGGAGTTCTATAGTACCCCGACGGCAAACGTCCGTACCGAGGTTGCGCCTGTAGCCGCGGGTACTCAGGCATAGGCGGAGGCATGCGTGGGTCTTGAGACCCAACCAGGTGGCTCAAGCCCGCAGAATACTGCATGTACCCTGGTGGCTGCCTAGTGCTCTCCTGACACCCGCCCGTTGGATCCCGTACCTGGGATGGGTGTCCTGACCATGTCCTGTGTCGTTCTTCCCCAATCCGGCACCTGCTGCCGTGGTGGGGATCGTCCCCACGTCCTTGGGTAAGTGGGCTCCGTCTGTTGACGTCCCCTGCCTGTCCCTGTGACCGATGCGGAGGTGGGCTCCTCCTTGGAGGGTGGCCCTCCCTTGGTGGGCAGGCTCCTTCGCTGATCCGATCCAGCGCTGCCCCGGCGCCTCCGGAGCGATTCATGCAGAGCAGCGGATGGTGTGCACCCTGGCAGTACCTACAGTTGGTGCTTGAAGGGCACTCGCACCTGATGCGGCCCCAGGCACCGAAAACACCAACGCCTCTGCTGTGCCACACCCCGTCTCCTCTGAACCCGCTGCGCAGCAAACTCCTGACACGCTGTCACCCCGTGGCCTGTCTCCTGCAGTAGGCACACCCTGATTCCAATGCGGTGTTGTACCGCCTGGGTTGCCTACTGTTGCCTCCTCGCGCCGGTGCACCCGGCCGTTCCGGGTGGCGAGGGCAGAGGTCTCCTTGCGTGGGGCTTCACCAGCCTGGACGTCCACTCGCCTGCTTTCGGCCTCGAGGAACGACTTCAGATCCTCGTAGGTCGGGAGGTGGTCCGAGGACTTGCCCCCATGGAGCTGCTCGAATCGAGCGACCATTTCGCTCGGCAGGCGGCGAAGCACTGTGTGGACCAAGATATAACCGTAGCCCGCCACTGGCAAACCCTGTCGCTCTAGTGCGCTGACCGCGACACTGACTGGGTGGAAGATTTTCTCGCGGAGGTCCGTACCTCGCGTTATGGTTGGTATTGACAGCCACTGGTCTAACAGCCTGTCTACAATCAGGCGCTTGTTTCGATACCGGTCGGTAAGGATCTTCCACGCCACCTCATAATTGCTATCCGAGACCGCCAAATGCGTCAGCAATTCATGAGGCTCTCCTTGTAGCCTGGACATCAGCTGAGCCATCTTGTACGCTGGCATTATGTCCGTCCGTGTGTGGACCACGCTGCTATACAGGTCCTCAAACGCCGGCCAGTCGGCGTAATCGCCTGCAAAGACTGGAACCGTAACAGGCGGAAGAGGCACCTGTAATCCTTGTCCTACTTTACCACGGAATGGCTTTTCCTTTCCGTCACGTCGCCTAGATATGTCCGCAGCTGCCTGCTCAATGTCCTGTGCCAGCCCAAGCACTGGCTTACATCGCCCTCGACCAGCTCCTTATCTTCAGGGTTAGGAGCTTCCTCAAGGAGCATGAGGCACTCTGTGAGGTGTTCCGACACAACCCGAACCCGTTCATCTGCCTGTAGTGCACTTTTCAAGAGCGCGTCCTCCCGGTCCTCGCGGCCGATCATTGCCGCTGTGGTAGTAAACCACCTTAATTCTGTCTTTATAGCAGCCTTATACCTGGCGATCGAGGGAGCCATGGTACCAACTTTTACACACTCGACTTAATAAAAACGAAAAACAATAAACAAATACCACAAAACAAATGTTCGTTGACTGGCCTAGACCTTACCGATAAGGTACCGTTCACTAGGCAAACAATACAGTCACAAAAAAACCGAAACAATATTTTCCAAAATTAATAAAATATGTGGGTAATATAAAAAACACGCTTAATACTAAATTACGGCTAACTATGTTGCAATAAAGCAACCACGCTCTGCTACCAAAAAATGTTTGATTCCGAAGCTGATCTTAGCGCAGTGGAAGCAAGTTAAAGTTATCTTAAAATCTAAAACTAAATGGTCGATCAGCCTCGAACAACATTTGACTACGATTCGTAGTGCTCTTTACTATAGCTAAATAAAATAAATTTAATGAGAGAATTTTGTTCCGGAAAGTTTCCGGCCGAGAAATTTTGTTTCCAAAGTCTGCGACGGCTCTCTCACAATCTCCTACTAATATTTAACTGCACCACCACAGCTCATATCTAAAATAAATATACCAAGTTCCGGTTGTACTAAAGGTCATCAGGGTGGTGACCTCCACGTAATGTTGCTAAATCACTGCAATGAACGTACTTATACAGGACCTAGCAGCGAATTGCTTACCGTGCGAATTATGACGCCGCCGTTCCTTGTAAGTCTAGTTTTTGACAGGAAAAAGGTATCAGGGTTTGAGGAAGACACTTGGATAGGGATTTAGATACTAGACTTACGGCACCCGGGTACCAGCTCGCGTGGTACTCCGTCCAACACTTTTCACAAGCACTTGAGTTCACTATTGTTCATAGTTCGGCCACGTTGGCCCTCAATCAAGAAACCTGCCCAGTTCGCATTCAAAGCGCACTACAAAACCACTATTCACTTGGTTTTACTACCGCACAAGAACAGGGAACTCTTCCCTGGCAGCAATTGCGCATGCGAAAAAATAAAACCCAGACTACTTAAAATATGTGCCTAACACCGGTCGCGCGAGTGACTAAAGAAAATAAGAGGTTATATCGCCGACCGCGCGATTCGCGGGGTTCGCAAAGCGAGAAGCAAGATGGCGTCGACCGAGCAGCCGGTGTCAGACGAAATGGCGCGAAACAATAAAACGCGCGTATACATGATGCGAAACTAAACAATAGCATCATCCTATATCAGCTACAGTAACAAACAGGGCTGAGTTTAGGAGCTACAGCCGCTTCTACTGCTGCAACAAGTGGTGGATCATTTAGCTTTGCATCTCCACAAGCTACTACGGGTAATAATATCGTGTATTAAAACTTATTTTTCTACAGGATCTTTTACGCCAATAAATTTCACGCAATTCGCGCGCAAGGTTTAATGACCAAGGTTCGAAATTATCAAAATATTTTTTTTTATATAATAATCATGATAATTATCAATCAACCGCGTCTACCCAGCCTCAGCAACAAACAGGGCTAAGTTTAGGAGCTACAGCCGCTTCTACGGCTGCAACAAGTGGAGGATCGTTCAGTTTTGCGTCTCCACAAGCTTCACAGTCTGCTACCGGTAATATAATCATGCTGTGTGGTGCCGGCTTAGAATAGCATCACTCTATATCAGCTACAGTAACAAACAGGCCTGAGTTTAGGAGCTACAGCCGCTTCTACTGCAGCTACAAGTGGAGGATCATTCAGTTTTGCGTCTCCACAAGCTTCACAAGCTACCACAGGTAATGTAATCATGATGTGTGGTGCCGGCTTAGAATAGCATCACCCTATACCAGCCTCAATCACAAACAGGGCTGAGTTTAGAAGCTACAGCCGCTTCTACGGCTGCTCAGAGTGGAGGATCATTTAGCTTTGCGTCTCCACAAGCTTCACAAGCTACTACAGGTAATGTTGTGTGGTGCTGGCTTAGAATAGCATCACCCTATACCTTCAGTTTCGCCCCCACATCGACCCCAGCTCAATCCACCGCGTCTACCCAGCCTCAGCAACAAACAGGGCTGAGTTTAGGAGCTACAGCCGCTTCTACGGCTGCTCAGAGTGGTGGATCATTTAGTTTTGCGTCTCCACAAGCTTCACAGGCTACTACAGGTAATACTATTGTATATTACGTGTAACAGATCCGATCAGCATATTTGAGTTACTATGGGAGGTCCTTTCGGCTTTATTTGTTGTTTTATAACGTTCTTTTTATTATGATGAATAGTATCACCCCATATGAGCTACAGTAACAAACAGGTGTGATGGCTCGAAAAGAAACTAAGTTTTAACAACTAATCACTGTATATTTATTTTAATTATATTAATTAGTTTTATAATTAATTAACACTTTGGGTGAATATTCGGGCATAGGTTCGCCTTACAAAGTGATCACAACGAAAAGACAGGCAAAAATGGGCTCGCAAGGCTTTTTATGTGTTCATCCCCTCCGATGGCTTCGGGCTGGCAGGCTTGGCGGTGGAGTGGGATGACGTGGCTTGGCTAGGCGGCTAGGCATTGGCTGGCTTGGCAGGCGTGCTCTCATTGGCTGGGGCTTGGCGTAACATTCGGCCATCCTGAAACAATGATTGCTCCCGCAATGGGGAGAGACCGGTTAACTCTCAAGTAAATCTATTAAGTCTTCGGTCTCGAGCTGCTCATCTGAACTACTACCACTGTCAGACTCAGGTACTGTGCTGTGGTAAGGCCTCAAGGAATCCACTGCAACTAGGCCTGTAAAAGCTTTGTACCCCCTTAATCCCTTAATACTTCTAATCCGGTATCTGTCATTACCTATCACATTTTGAATGATATAAGGCCCTGAATATATGTCATCGAGTTTGGTGTTCACTTTTGAGGCACTGCTAGTAGGGGCTTCTTTCCAAAGGACTAAATCCCCCTTTTTATAGATGCGGCTAGGTTTGCGCTTTTTATCGAAATTGCGTTTCATCCTATCACTCGCTTCTTTCAGTCGTTCAGTAGCCTCTTCACGCCTAACTTGAACTGTCTCGCTAACACTCGTACTACCGTCGGTGTCCGCAATATCACAGCGCGATCGTGGGCCCCGAGCAAACATTAGATCGTAGGGTTTGAAGGTAGTGCTTTCATTCGGAGAGTTGTTAATTCCCCAAATGACGTCTGGTAAGCAATTAGCCCAGTTATTATAGGCCTCACTGGGGTCGGTGGCACGCAAAGCATTGAGAATGGTTCGGTTAGTCTGCTCGACTTGTCCGTTGGCGCGCGGACACGCTATTGCCGTCAAAGTATGCCTGAACTGTTTGTCGCAAGAAAACTTTTTGAAATACCTACTAGTAAATGCCTTACCATGATCAGTAACAACCCTCTTCGGATACCCAAACAAACTAAATATCCGCTTTAAAACCCTGATAGTCTCTACAGAATTTACTGTCCTTGTAGGCTCCGCGATAACAAACTTGGTAAAAGCATCTGTTAGTACAAGCATATACTGATAACCCTTGTTAGTCCTGGCAAAAGGCCCTAAATGATCAACGTGAACAACGTTCATTGGTTCAGTAGGTTTAGGGATAGGGAATAATTTTCCCTCTTTCTTCCCAAAATCACCCTTGCCATAAGCACAATAAAGGCACGAACCAACATATTTCCGTATGAATCTAGTCATTTTCGGGAACCAGTAGTCTTTCTTTATTAAGTCCATACATTTCTGCATACCAAGATGACCTATCTCATCGTGATGCATCTGCACAATTTTCCACCTAGCTGATGCTGGAACTACCAGACGATTGCCGCATAATGTTTTACGATACAACCTATCATTTTGGAAGTCAAAGTTACTTGTTATGTCGCTACCAGCTGTCCCATTCTTAAGTTGTTCAATAATACGCTTTAACTTTTCATCTTGGCATTGAACTGTATAGAACCAATCTACTACATCCAGGCGTTTGATGTTCATTGTATCTACAGGGTTCCTACTTAGCGCGTCTACGTGCTGCATGCGATTTCCTGGCCTGTACTCTATACTGATATCATACTCTTGGATAGACAACCACCATCGAGCGATACGTGGTATTATGTCACGTTTCGTAAGTGTGGCACGGACCGCAGTGCAATCAGTAACCACCAAAACTCGTTTACCTACTATATACACTCTAAACCTCCGTAACGATTCGACAACAGCTAACGTTTCCAGCTCGTAACTATGGTACATGCTTTCTTCTTTACTGGTCACCCTACTGAAATACATAACGGGTCGCAACGAGTTGTCCGTTTGTTTTTGTAATAAAATCCCGGCAATCCCGGATTTGCACGCATCCGTGTGAATTTCCGTTGGCAAAGCTGGATCGTACAAGGCTAATAAAGGTTTTGTACACAAGTACCTTTTTAATTCATCAAAACTTTCACTTTGATCACTGCCCCAAAACCATGTTACGTTTTTCTTTGTTAAATTTGTCAATGGGCGTGCGATCAACGCAAAATTCTTGATAAACTTTCTGAAGTAACTACAAAGGCCGATAAACTGGCGAACTTCATGTACGTTACTAGGTGTGGGAAATTGAGATACCGCTATCAATTTTGAATCACTCGGTTGAATACCATCTGCGGAAATGTCATGGCCTAAATAGGTAATTTTATCCTGTAAAAATGAACATTTGCTCATATTAAGTTTTAAATTTTCCGATTTAAATTTATCTAAAACTTTTTCTAAAATCTCAAAACCAGATTGAATGTCAAATGAGGGTAGTAGCAAATCGTCTAAAAACGCCAAAACTTCATGTTGCTCGTTCGTGAACTTGTGAATGTTATCGGTTGTATTTTCCAAGGTCGCGACACTACTTTGACCTACTTTTGATGTTTGTATTGAATCAACGATTTTATTCATCAACCGCATGAAAACTGACGGCGCGTTCGCAAGACCGAAAGGGACTCGTGTATATTCAAAGTGACCTTGTGGTGTGATGAATGCCGTTTTGTGTGTATCTTCCGGGCAAATCTTAACCTGGTGATATCCTTGTGCTAAATCAAGGCTCGTGAAGAATCGTTTGCCTGCCAATTTCGAGATGTGGTCGTCAATGTGAGGCAAAGGATACCTATATTTTACAGTGATCGCGTTAAGCGCTCGATAATCAACGCAAAGCCTACTGTCGCCGTTCTTTTTCTTCACAAGTACAACCGGAGAAGCAAAGCATGATTCCGACTCGCGAATGATACCTGCTGCTAGAAGTTCGGAAACCTTGGATTTAACAATATCTTGTTCACAGTGAGACAGTCGGTAAGGCTGACGATATACTGGTTGATCGCTTGTTAAATTAATTTTCATTTGTAATAAATCCGTGCAACCTAACTCCTGAGTTTTACTTGCAAAGCAATCACTATAGGTAGATAGCAAAGTTATCAATTTTTCGCGGTCGTTGTTATCTAATGGGCCTGACTTGATATCATCTATGTTTACACCCCAACGCTAATTTTACTGCAAGTACTGGCTAAATTTGTATGCAAAACAGACGCTATATGTGACTTGGGCTGGCTAATGGTGTCTTTGGCTTTGGCTACACAAGTAAACAATGGCATAGTAGTATTGGCTTGATGGCTAACCTGAACATTCTCCGATGTCGATGACATGGCACGGTCCTCAGATGTTGGCGGGGCGGTGCAGCTGTCAGCTCTGGTCAGCACAGCGCCTTGTTGCCAGATGACGTCCTTGCTCCCAGTGTTGATGACCTTGATGAACCCGGATTCACCACGCAGCAGTGTGGCAGGGATGGTGTAGGCGACGCCCTGCAACTCGAAATGTTGTGGCGTAGACACAACATTATTTTTGTGGTTATTATCAATTATGTTTAGCTTGATTATAGAAATACCAGGGTAAGCACTCTTTTGCGCGGTGACTACTTTAAACCGAGTGCGCTCTTCCGTAACATTAATCTCATTAATAAAGTCTGGTCCTGGTTCCAATGACAGAATTGCTCTTCCATTTTTTACGTTCAAACCCATCCCATCGCTGTTGATTATCGGCTGACCAATTAAAAGATTAATGTAACCCATATCAGCGTCCGTCAATTCTGCCTCGCATTCTGTTAGTATCCCGTCAATTCCTAGTTTAAACGTCACTTTTCCGAGACTAGGTAAGAGATCCCCAGAAAATCCTTTGAAAACAGTGTTTGTCGGGCCCACATCGAAGTTGAGTAGGTTAGAGACGTGAATAGACAATACATTTACTTGGCTCCCGGTATCCAAGTACGATTTAACATGTATGCCGTTTATCTTTGCAGTTTTCTCATATACCTCATTATAATTTTGTAAAAGTTTGATTTGTTTGATCGTACCCGAAAGCACCGATACTGGGGTAGGAGGGTTCCCGCATCGGGTAGCAATATGCCCTGTCTTCCCGCACTTAAAGCAGGTCCTAGTATCTGGATGTGGACAGTCCCGTAAGATGTGTCCCGTCTTTTTACAGCGTGGACATGGGTCTATCTCAGGATTAATAGAATTTTTCTTCTCACTTACCTGTCGAGTGTTGTCCTTGCTTGGTCCTCGTGCTGCAACAGCTGCCGGTTGTTGATAGTCGTCCAATGCACAGAGAAATCCCTCATAAAGTTCTTCCGGCCGCTCACACTGATACGCTCTCGCATTCGCTTGCAGTGAATATGGTAAACCTCGAATTAAACAAGAGAGAGTAGCATCATCTGATAGTTTGCAGCGAAAACACAATGCAACTTTGTCCTGGTAATATTTTGTCATGGATTCTGTAGGTAGTTTTCTCCTGCGCATCATTTCGTCAAGTAAATTTCCATAATCTCGGTGTCTGGGGAAAGCACGTAGCAGCATGTGTTTCCATTGTTCCCATGAATAATCGTAGTCATCTAAACGGTTGTACCACCTCCTGGCTTGGCCACGCAGCTTATCTTGCAGATAGTACGCCTTCGTGTTGTCAGTTCATCCATGAATTTCGCCGAGCTGTTCAATCTTCTTTAACCATGACGTCACCGTTGTACATTCTTCACTGTCAGGATCAAATTCCGGAATTAATGAGGCGCCACGATGTTGTTTCGTTTTGGGTAGCGTGGGTACTTCGTCGTTCAGTTCTTGCATAGCTTTACACACCTCATTTTCAAGTAATCTTCTCAGAATCTTTCTAGCAGGTGGATTTGCATCTTCTTCATTCTCAGGGGGTTTTGAGACATCCTCCGGAACTTCAACCCATCCTGGCGGTCGAACAAGACGTCCAGCTTCGTCAGGAGCGTGTCGTTTCATAGTTGTTACTTTTTATGCCACTTCTGACTTGTGATGGCTCGAAAAGAAACTAAGTTTTAACAACTAATCACTGTATATTTATTTTAATTATATTAATTAGTTTTATAATTAATTAACACTTTGGGTGAATATTCGGGCATAGGTTCGCCTTACAAAGTGATCACAACGAAAAGACAGGCAAAAATGGGCTCGCAAGGCTTTTTATGTGTTCATCCCCTCCGATGGCTTCGGGCTGGCAGGCTTGGCGGTGGAGTGGGATGACGTGGCTTGGCTAGGCGGCTAGGCATTGGCTGGCTTGGCAGGCGTGCTCTCATTGGCTGGGGCTTGGCGTAACACAGGGTTGACTTTAGCATCTGCAGCCACTTCTACGGATGCTCAGAGTGGTGGATCGTTCAGTTTCGCATCTCCACATAGCGACAAATTGTCAACCTGTCGCCTAATATTGCTATACAAATGAACTCTCATATCCCTTAGTCGCTTCTTACGACACCCACGGGAAAGATATGGGGTGAAGCTATTCTAAGGCACACGATTTATTAGTAGTGTATTGATAAATATTGTGTGGAATACAAGTCTACAAACATCCAAATGAACCCTAGTATTATACATGTGTATGTATTAAAAAAAATACAATTCATCTTTTCATTTACAGCCCAAGTGAAACCAACTCCAGCGTTTGGCGCCCCGGCATCGACCGCCGCCACCAGTCTATCGTTTGCCGCCCCCACTGGGGGACTCAACTTTAGCGCCCCCGCCAGTAGCGCCCCTAGTGGGTTACCCAGCTTTGGAGCCACTACTACGCCTGCATCTACTGGTATATATACAGGGAGTAACGGAAAGGGTATAACAAGCCGAAAGGACTTCAAGATACTCATGAAACTGAATTACTTTCCCCATGGAACATGGGTCGAAATATGAAAAAAAAGTTTGGACCTCCCATACAAAATCGCCGATCAGCTTGTTGATTTACTATGGGAGGTCCAAATTTTTCATATTTCGACCCATGTTCCATGGGGAAAGTTGTTCAGTTTCATGAGTACCTTGACCTCCTTTCGGCTTGTTATACCCTTTCCGTTACTCCCGGTATAAACCAATTTAATTTTAAAGCTGTCAATTTTACGCTACATAGATAAAGCCAAGACTTAAGGTCCATAATGAAGATTTGCTGAGACCTGGAAAAAATGTAGGGTACCTAAAGTGGAACACTACGAGCCCGGCTAAACTATAGAAGATACAGTAGTGTCTCCATAGCAAAAGTTGTTCAGTATGATGAACCGCTTTGGTTGGTACAAAATTATCGAGGGCCTCGAGTACCTAATGTAGGACACTCCGAACATCAAATGTCCCAACCGCTACCAGTCTCTCGTTTGCCGCCCCCACTGGGGGACTCAACTTTAGCGCCCCCGCCAGTAGCGCCCCTAGTGGGTTACCCAGCTTTGGGGCCACTACTACTCCTGCGTCTACTGGTAAATTTTACAGCTGTCAATTTCATTTTTTGCTTGATATACAGATGCTAAGGCGCAAAGTTCATTTTCAATAGTGAACAATTCCATTTCCAGTTTCATTATAGGTGTCACTAAAATAGCAAGTATGATCTTTCAAAGTTACCATAAGGCTGAACTTTATAGTCCATTCGCTATGTGCATCTACTGGTATGCATAAGCGCCCTGCTACCGGGAGTAACATAAAGGGTATAACAAGCCGAAAGGAGGTCAAACTACTCATGAAATTGAACAACTTTCCCCATGGAACACGAGTCGAAATATGAATAAATATTTGGGCCCTATTTGGGCCCCCATCCATAGTCAAAATCAATGAACTGATCGGCGATTTTGTATGGGAGATCCAATTTCTTTTCTTTTTCGAGCCATGTTCCATGAGGAAAGTTGTTCAGTTACATGAGTACCTTGATCTCCTTTCGGCTTGTCGAACCCTTTTTGTTGCTCGAGGTATGTAGCTCTATTTTTTATGGAATTCTTTTTATCATTTGAACACATTTTTCGTTATTCTTACCATACAAAATTCCTTCACTTTTACAGCAGGCCTCCCCAGTTTCGGCACCCCAGCCTCTACTGCCCCCACATCGACTGGGCTACCTGGTTTCGGAGCCACGTCGGGTGCTCCCACATCCACCGGCATCAAGTTTGGCACACCCGCTTCTACCGTTGCTACTGCTACAGGTAATAAAAAAAAAAGATCTCTATTTATCAACAAGTGCCAACAATAATGTACAAACATGAAAATCCTTATTTCTATGTATAACTTTAAAAATAAACCTTGTTGCATTGTGGTAAAGTTGAAATTACAGTGAATGAGTTTCAACATTGATAAATTTCGTTCAGAAACTGTATAAATGCAACGTTTTGAATCAAAATTATTTCTTGTTTGTCTTACCCCGTTTAATGCGGGAAGACTAACAGTTTGACCTGTCTCCAACTTTTTAAAATAAAATCGTTTTTGGTACACGGGCGTAAGTTTATTCATTCTAATATAAAAGTTTATATAATATTTTTGTTAGTTTCATTATGGACTCAAAGATAAGACAATAAAATTGGCATATAATCTAATCTTTACCGTATAACAATAAACTATGTTAGCCTTACCCCACCTTACCTTATGCAGTGTTATTAGTAAGAGCACACCTCAAAATGTGTTTTGAAACTTTTATCGTAAAGACGCTTTTCTGATCAGGTGTCCATTTTAAACACCTATGTTGAGAAAATATTTAGATTAAAATTGATTTGCAAAAAGATGTTCTTTATCGGTGGAGCAACATTTTCATTACTTCTTTTAATGGAATTTGATGTGTGGTGGTTTCCTCCACTTGCCTTCCGTAAAAAGATAACAAGTCTAAATAATATTCAACTTACAGGGTTGCCGAGTTTCGGCGCGCCGGCGACTACATCTGCAGCTCCTACAGGGCTCAGTTTTGGCACCCCTGCTTCGACGGCCACTACCACATCGGCAGGATTGAGTTTCGGTAACAACTTTATGCAAACAATCTATTTTAATCATGATTTTAATGCACTCACTATGCTATAATAAAATGAAAACTATGTGGGAAGTAATTAACGAAACGTCAGGGAAGTCTAAACGAAACAATTATAAGAACCTAAAACTGCGCGTTAACAATAATAGCGTAAGTCGGCGCTCGATCACAGACTGCCCGTTATCAGTAGCAAACATATTTAATAATCACTTCGCAAACGTATATGACTCATCTACCGGGAGCTCATTAAACACTGGATCGGAGGCGCCCGGCCGCCCGGTGATCGAGCCTTTGTTCAACTCAATGTACCTAGAACCGGTTACAGAACATGAAATTCTCCTAATAATTAAAAACTTAAAAAACCTTAATAGTTGCGGTCACGACGAGATACCGCCATCTTTATTAAAATCTTGTGCAAATGAACTAGCGCCTGTGATAACCAGTTTAGTAAATCAGTCCTTTGAAGAAGGCTGTTTTCCGGACGCATTAAAAATACAAAAAGTCATACCGATTCCAAAAAAGGGCGATAAACTAGATCCTAGTAATTATCGACCTGTAGCTTTGTTACCTAGCATATCTAAAATATTTGAAAAGGCTATGTGCACCCGACTAAACAAATTTCTGGAAAAAAATAACGTTTATAATAATAGCCAGTACGGCTTTCGGCAAAAACGGTCAACAACTTTGGCTGTTTACATGCTAACTGAAAAGATTTTAGAAAATGTTAATAACAGATTTAAGACATTTGCCATTTTACTTGATTTAACAAAAGCCTACGATCGCGTATCTTACAATATCTTACTTTCTAAATTATACGGCTGTGGGATTCGAGGTGTAGTGTACAGTTGGTTTAAGTCCTATTTAACTAACCGAATCCAGTATGTACAAGTAAATAACTATAATGAATCCACATGTATGGTAGAAACAGTTCAATCAAACATGCGCGCATTGAACGGATCTATCCCTCAAGGTACGGTCCTGGGATGTGTTCTGTTTTTATTATATTTGAACGACTTGCCTAAAATTCTTAATGAACATTGTACATTGTTCGCGGATGATATCACGGTTTTATTTAAATTTAAAAATAATACAATCTACGATAGTGAAATCGAAAAAACTTTAAATAAAATTAATGCATGGCTTACTGCCCACAATCTACAGATAAATTACGAAAAAACAAAATTAATGGAATTCCGCACTTATCAAACCCAACCCTCTAATCTTCAATTATATACAAACTCAAATAAAATTGAAACAGTGGACACCTTCAACCTATTAGGATTACATATAGATACCCACTTAAGCTGGAAACAACACGTAATTAATACTAAGACAAAATTATCGAACTTTTCGTATGCGCTTTATAACTTAAAAAAAGTCTCGGATTTTAAAACAGCATTATCAGCCTACTATGCGTCCGCAGAGGCTTGGCTCCGGTACGGGATCATTCTTTGGTTTACGAGTGCTGATTCTCATGACCTATTTGTGTCACAAAAAAATTGCATTCGTATACTCGTCGGCATACGATGTCCCGAAAGTTGTAAACCATACTTCAAAAAACATGAAATCCTTACGTTACCGTGTATTTACATATTAGAGATGGCTATCTTTGTCAGAAACAACCTAAATCTTTTCGCCCAGCAACATACAATACACAACCGGAATTTACGCGCTAAACATGACCTAGTTGTATCCTCCTCAAGACTACAGAGTTTTGGGACGAGGCCACATAGTAACGCGGCAAAAATATATAATAAACTCCCTAACAGCATTAAATCCGAACAAAAGTTTTCATTATTTAAAAACAAATTAAAATCATTTCTCACAAAAAAAGCTTATTACAGCGTTAACGAGTTCCACACAGATAAAATAAATTAATATATGGTCACATCTATGAATGTTCTATTTTTATATATCAAGAATTATTAAGCATTGTATTATATAAGTTACCAAGCATTATTTATTGACAATATCAAAAATATTAAACAATTATTTAAATTTACTTATAATGGCTTTTATAATAAGTTCGCATGATTTAATTTTCTAATGTAATTTTACTTTTAATTTTCTAATGTAATTTTACTAATCGACTCAAATTTGCAGTGCCCTTAAAAGGGCGTCATATGTGATACATGATGTAAATTAATTAGATCTTAAGATACCATGTGATAGCAAATAAATGAATTATGAATTATGAATTATATTATTCATTTATTGAACTGTACAACATAGTTTTTGTCCGGCTTTTCGGGCCTTGCTAAGCCGGTTCTAAAAATATATGACATTATTATATTTAAGTCAGTTGTATAAAATTAAATAGGAAATAATTCTCGAAACATGCCACGTTTGGGCTTCTCCAGGTATGATACGGTTGAATCATTACTTATGAAATATACGTAATATAATGTCTAATATCCTCATCTCTAACCTCAAGAAAGGTACTACGGATTTTTTGTCTTTTAGTAATTTTTTTTTTTTTTTAATTTTAAAGTTACAGAAATTTATGAAAACACACTTAGTTGAAATTTGGCATCGAAAGTTCAATTTTGGTTACCGAGAATGATAAAAATAAAGCCAGATGAGATTTTAATTATATGTACATCATATTCGTTTTGCAAAAATAACATGTTATGTGCTTCGGAGGGCACGGTTAACCCTCGGCCCCATCGCAGTCGCTCTCTATGAATAATTAGACGGCGGCGGTCGGTCAGGGTCGATAGATAGGAACCGAATAGTAACCATGGTTCATCGGGACGTTCGTAGACTCAGTGTCCCACTTGACAGAACAAGATTTATTAATTATAAGATGATAAATACAGATGCGAGAGGAGTTTTGGTTCATCTTTATAATTTTCATTTGTCTTTACACACATTATTCCCACACCAGCATCCTTACACACCAGCATCCTTACATTTATTCCCAGGGTATCCATCACTAGCTTCTTCTACCTTCATTAGCTATTTGCCAGCAGAAATGTCCCGCCATGCTAAATATTCTTTTCCTTGAGGCCATATGTATATCTCATGTACCTATTTAAGCTGGGCTATTTTTGGTACTCCTGATGGTCTACATCAGGTTTTCAAAACCTTTGATTTCTAATTGCTAGCAGGAGGGCCCAATCAAGCTGAAATATTTTTTCTTGGGGGACGTTTATGTATCTCCTGTAGTTCTCCAAACCTTCGATTTATAGTTTCCAGCAGACACGTCCCATCGCGCTAAACAATTTTTGCTTTGGGACTATATAGGGTGTAATTTTATTAGTGGCGGATCCGTTAAGGGTGTCTTCTGTCAATGAAACTGAACAACTTTCCCCAAGGAACATAGGTCGAAATATGAAAAAAATTTGGCCCTCCCATACAAATTGACCCGGCCGGCCAACACACTTAGTATGGGGAGAACAAAATTTTTTCGTATTTCGACCTATGTTCCTGAAAAGTTGTTCAGTTTCATTGACAGAACACACCTAACGGATCCGCCACTAATAAATACACCCTATCTGTTACATTTAATTAAGTACAAATCTCTCGAGTGTGATCTACTCACAAAACTGAACAACTTTTGTTAGAAACTTTTCTACGAAATATGAAAAATTTGGACCTCCCATACTAAGTGACACACTTTTTCAGCATTTTGTATTCTCGAGAGATTTGTACTTAATTAAATGTAACCTATATAATGTGTCTCCTGTAGTTTAGCTGGGCTCTTGGAGGTGCACCTGGTGGTCCACATAAGGTTCTCCAAACCTTCGATCTATGTTTGCCAGCAGGAGCATTCCATGATGCTAAACAATTCTTGCTTTGGTGCCATAAATGTATTTCCCATTGTTTAGCTGGGCTCGTGGTTGTGCTTCTAGTGGTACACATCAGGTACTCCAGTACCTCAATTGGAGAAAAAAGTAGCCTTTACCTCCTTCAATGCGATAGCAATCTTTGTACCAAATTTTATCAAAATCCGTTCAGTAGCTTTTCAGGATGCTGTCACATACAAACATGTAAACGGAAAAAAATATGTAAAAACTTTTGAAACGTGTTTTGTTATCAATTTCAAGAATTCGCTGACAATTTATTTTCCAATATCTTTTATGTACAGGCTTTCGACCCTCTACAACTTTATTATTATGTATAGATTCCGTTAATTTTGCCGGTGTGTATATAATGTGTGTATAGAGAAATGATCACTTTAACCATCAATCGAAAACTTCTCTCGCATTTGTATTTATCATCCTATTATTAATAAATCTTGTTCTGAAAAGTGGGACACCGAGTCTACGAACGACCCGATGAACCATGGTTACTATTCAGCCCTAACTGACGACCCTGACGGACCGCCGCCGTCTTATTATTCATAGAGAGCGACTGCTATGGGGCCGAGGGTTAACCGTGCCCTCCGAAGCACATAACATTCTTTTTGCAAAACGAATATGATGCGATGTACATAATAATATGATTGTAATCTCAACTGGATATATTTTTATCATTCTCGGTGTCCAAAATTGAACTTTTGATGCCAAATTTCAACTAAGTGTGTTTTCATAAATTTCTGTAACTTTAAAATTCAAAAAAAATTACTTTAAGACAAAAAATCCGTAGTACCTTTCTTGAGGTTAGAGATGAGGATATTAGACATTATATTACGTATATTTCATAAGTAATGATTCAACCGTATCATACCTGGAGAAGCCCAAACGTGGCATGTTTCGAGAATTATTTCCTATTTAATTTTATACAAGTGACTTAAATATAATAATGTCATATATTTTTAGAACCGGCTTAGCAAGGCCTTTCATTTGATACCACACACGATAGGTTTTGGAACAAAAATTTTTTTTTTCCCATACAAAAAAAAGATGACGTCATTACTCCTCATAGGATTTTTTTAAAATTGTGTGCTACGGGTCAAATCGATTCATTTACCCTAAAGATTAAGTGTGCCAAATTTCAGAACTCTTCTCTCAGGTGCAGCATGTTTTGAACTACCGCTAGGACTATTAAAAACAGAATTGTTCATGAGTTAGCTTGAGAAACTGTTCAAGAAACGCGACATGAAGATACAAGTATCTTTACCCGACTGCTTCAGAAGGAGGGTTATGTTTTTCGAGAGTATGTATGTATGTATGTGGACAAGAAAATTCTTTTTCACGGGCTACAGCCCAAACGGATAGTCGGATTTTGACATATGAGGTGTCGTTAGATTCGTCTCAGCAGCGCGAGTGACACTGGCTATATTAAAAAATTATAGATTCAAGATGGCGGATTTTTAAAGCAAAATACTACTTTAATATTACCGCAGTCGGGTATTTTCTTTTTTAACACATCTACTTGTTTTTTTATTCATCAGGAACCACTCCCGCATCATCAGCTGCAACTTCCCTACCAAGCTTTGGAGCTACGACGTCGGCCGCTACGGCTACGAGCGCTACGACGGGACTAAGTCTGGGTGCTACGACAGGCTTAGGCTTTGGACTGAAGACTGCTACGACTACAGCTACTTCTAGTACAGGTATTATAAGCTACGAAGCTTTGGTGCTACGACGTCCGTGGCTACGGCTACGAGCGCTACGACGGGACTAAGTCTGGGTGCTACGACAGGCTTAGGCTTTGGACTGAAGACTGCTACGACTACCGCCACTTCTAGTACAGGTATCATCAGCTGCCAAGTTTTGGAGCTACGACGTCCGCGGCTACGGCTACGAGCGCTACGACGGGACTAACTCTGGGTGCTACGACTGGCTTAGGCTTTGGACTGAAGACTGCTACGACTACAGCCACTTCTAGTACAGGTATCATCAGCTACCAAGTTTTGGAGCTACGACGTCGGCGGCTACGGCTACGAGCGCTACGACGGGACTAAGTCTGGGTGCTACGACAGGCTTAGGCTTTGGACTGAAGACTGCTACGACTACAGCCACTTCTAGTACAGGTATCATCAGCTACCAAGCTTTGGAGCTACGACGTCGGCGGCTACGGCTACGAGCGCTACGACGGGACTAAGTCTGGGTGCTACGATAGACTTAGGCTTTGGGTTGAAGACTGCTACGACTACAGCCACTTCTAGTGCTGGTATAATGTTTTAAGATTTCCTACATCTCGCCTACCTGTCTATAACAGTCTATCTTGTATAGTATAAACCGCGCTAATGAAGAAACAAACTGTAAATGGCGGCCGTTTCTTCCGGTAGTGGCAGCAAAACAATTTTTTTCGGGTATCACGTCGCAGAACTTTGCTCATGAGAATCCATGTTTTTCTTTCAGTTTTTAACGTCTAACGACAGTTTTATTCATTAAAAATCATAAACACTGTGCTTACTTCTTTGGCTTATATGATGGCATGTATCTTAGTATGAATGATACTTTTGAAATCTGTCAGATTCGTAAAAAACATATTTTCTTAGCATCTTTCCTTATCTCAATGTTGAAACATTTGAATGCTAATGATAAAGATAAAGTTATTGATTGCTGAGTGAAATCCCAAACACAACCTCAAAATATTGTTTTCTGTTATACAATCAAGATTTTACCCTTCAACTTCAAACGACGTTTACTCTGTCATACACTGTTTTGTCAAAATTCTAGTAAAAATAGTTAAAAAATGTAATAAAGCAAATTAAAATAATTGAAAAATATTTAAAAATTGCCGAAACAATTTATTTAACAAAAATCATCTAACATGGATGGTTCCCCATATTTTTACGGCTGTTTCTGGTAAGTCCACTACTAACTATATTTGTTTGTCTGTTTGTCCATAGCTCCATCTAGTACAGCTGGTGGTATATCTCTCTGGGCAAATCTTCTGCCGCTACACTGCCTACATTGAGTACCGCTACTACGTAAGTTATTCCATATTATAATAGATTTGCTATTAAAGTAAACTGCTATAGATTGCGCGTATAGCGTCGTACTGTCAAGCATTAGCAATAGTTCCATATAGTGCGTTTCATCTTTTAGTTCCTATGGCGTCATGTTGGTAGCATTGGAAATTTGTATGTAATTTTTTGGCGCCGTATAATATTACATACAAATTTCCAATGCTACCAACATGACGTCATAGGAACTATAAAATGAAACGCACTATAGATAACTACGTCAAATGTATGAGAAGTATAGAGGTGCAGTAGTGTTGTCACTGGCGTTTTGCTACTGATGGACAGAAAGGTTGTGTTCATGCTTGTGCTAGACAGACAGAGAAACACAAAAAGCGACTTCATTTTATACTATGTATTAAAGATTGCGCGTCTAACTTGTGATATACTTAAATTTGCCAAACTAAAGTAATTTAAGAAAATTTCCGAGCATACCTGGTTTCCTCATTACTTTAAAGTTAAAACATAATAACTTTTTGCCAAATGAATCTATAACCTATACTTCATTAAAAAAGGGGACTGTTGATATCCTGCTCAAATATAAATATCGTGTATAACTAAGACATGACAAAAACGCAAATAATAATGTTTCCACTTTGGGTCCCTGAATCAGGTTATAAATTTGCCCTTTTTACAAACTTTACGCAAATGCTTATCACTCGGAAACTAAAATCCTCCTAATGGTCCCGTTTACTAGACACAGTCACATAATAATGAACTTTATACTTCCAGTACAACAGCCGCGGCCGCACCACCGCAGCCGTTCACACAGATCTCGTTCGCACAACTCGAAGAGAACATCAACAAATGGACGCTAGAATTGGAAGAGCAGGAGAAGACCTTCATCAACCAAGCCACGCAGATCAACGCCTGGGACAGACTGCTCATTGCTAACGGGGAAAAGGTACGTAGCTAGTTCTAAAAGTATCTGCTAGATGGCGCCACGTGACAGAACAAGCCAAAACAATGGGATCTAAAACGCGGTATTAATGTTTTTTCCGCGCACCGCATATATTCGACTTCTGAACCTATCCAAGTGGATCAGTCGGTCATAAGTACGGCTATGATTAGATTACTTACATGGCAGTCGTTACACAACCTTGTCAGAGGCCTGCTACTTTTCTACTATAAGTTGCTGTGTTGTCTATGATAACTTAGACTGCAGTCGTTACACACAACCATTACAGAGGCCTGCTATACTTGTACTAGGCGGTTGTAAAATGACACTGGTACATCGAGTCATTAGACGACTCGGTATCTCACTTGAAGAGAACATCAACAAATGGACGCTAGAATTAGAAGAGCAGGAGAAGACCTTCATCAACCAAGCCACGCAGATCAACGCCTGGGACAGACTGCTTATAGCCAACGGGGAAAAGGTATGAAGCGATCTCTAAAAGTTCTAAACGTATCCACTAGATGGCGCCACGTGACAGAACCAACCAGAACAATGGGATCTAAAACGAGGTATCAAAGTGTTTTCTGCGCACCGCATATGATGATGATGATGATCTTTCCGGCCGGTTTCGGCCATGGCGACCACTTCTACTCCTAATCAAGTCGGCGCTGATGCGCTCGTAGGTGGCTATTGTAGCCTATTTTGGCAGTAAACTCCCGTGCACAGTGTGGGCACGTGAGTTTGCCATTGATATAATTGTAGTTGATGGCAGCGGGAGGACGGACCTTCAGTTCATCGCGTTTAGCGTCAAGGTCTGCTTTACGCTGCTCTTCGAAGTCGCGGATTCGCCTCTTTACAAGACCGCGCCATTCTGGCCGTTGTGCTGCCAAAACCTCAAATTGAGAGGGTTCGATATTGCATCTTTTTATGTGTCTCTTCTGAACATCTTTAAATCGGAGGAGTTGACCGCCATGCTTTCGCTTGCCCTCCTCTAGCTCAGAATAGAAGATGCGCTTCGCCACTCGCTCATCCGCCATCCGGGATACGTGACCGCACCACCGAAGCTGTCGACGCATTAAGTAGGCTTCAATGCCACCAACATTGGCTCGTCTTAGAACTTCGGTGTTTCGCACTCGGTCGGACCATCTGATCTTCATGATGGTGCGAAGGCATTTGAGGTGGAATCGATCCAAAGTGCGTATGTGGTGACGATACACACACCAGGTCTCGGAAGAGTACAGAAGGTTTGGCAGCACAATCGCCATATATACAGATATTTTTGTGGCTAGTTTAAGGTCGTGCGAGCAGAAAACCTTGGAACGCAGCTTCCCAAATGCCGCAGCTGCAGCACTGATTCTGCTATTGATCTCAGCATCAAGGTCACACTTAGCTGTAATAGTGTTCCCCAGATATCGGAACTTGTCAACCTGTTTCAACATATCTTCACCAAGCTTAATTGTCAGTGTCTCACGACCTTGTGTATCCAAGGACATCACTTCCGTCTTTTGACACTAATCTTAAGGCCGAATTTGCAGCATGCTTGGTGAAAAACGGTCATCAGTTGTTGTAGGCCTTCTGGGGATTCTGCAAGAAAGCACAAGTCATCGGCATACATAATTTCAGTAATAAGTGCATGCGAGACTTTGGTGCGCGCCTTAAGTCTAGCCAAATTGAAAGACTGCCATCAGTGCGGAAGCGGATGCGGACTCCTTCAGAGACAGTATTTAGGACCTCCTTGACTACTACCGCAAAGTATAAGGCGAACAGTGTGGGCGCTAGAACGCACCCTTGTTTCACCCACAGGTGACGGGGAAAAATCAGACTGTTCACCGTCTACAGAGACGCAGCACTGCATATTGTCATGCAGGAGTCTCAGGAGACGCACAAACTTCTCCGTGCACCCCAGTTTTCCTAGCACCATCCAGAGAGCCTCACGAGGCACACTGTCGAACGCTTTCTCCAGGTCAACAAAGCAGAGGTACAACTGACGACCTTGTTCTCTGCTTTTTCCTGCAGTTGACGTACCGAGAAAATAGCTTCACATGTGCCTCGGTCAGGTCGGAAGCCAAACTGGGTTTCGGGCAGAATCTTTTCTGATAAGTCCTTCAAGCGGTTTAATAGGACTCTTGCAAAGGCCTTTCCGGGGACCGATAATAACGAAATACCGCGGTACGAGTTGCAGTCAGAACGGTCACCTTTGTTCTTGTAGAGGGCACTAATGCGAGACACTTTAAAATCGTCCGGGACTCGCTCCTCCTCCACATTCGAACAAAAAGTTTCCATACCATCGAGTGCAGCTCCGCACCGCCATATTTAAGTATTTCGCCTGGTATAAGGTCAATGCCAACCGCCCGTTTATTATGCTGCTGTCTGATGTCAGTAACAACCTCATCACACGACAGGGGCTCGTCCAGCTCAGTGGCTA
The DNA here is from genome assembly GCA_024500475.1 of Phthorimaea operculella. NCBI lineage: Eukaryota > Metazoa > Arthropoda > Insecta > Lepidoptera > Gelechiidae > Phthorimaea > Phthorimaea operculella. Next base: position 61,392 of record JANFCV010000157.1, read on the forward strand.
GGGGGAGTTGAGGTAATAAACTGATGTGATGCAGGTTAGCTGATCGATCTACGTTAAGCAGATCGTTAAAATGTTCAGCCCACCGTTTGAGCACATCCTCTTTGCTGGTCAAGAGTTGCGAGCCATCCAGAGACCTCAAAGGCACTTTTGCTCTATGGGGCGTACCTGTCAGTTTACGCACCTCGCAGTAGAACTCCCCAAGCTGGTTTGTATCGGCAAGCCACTGCATCTGACAAGCTTTTTCTTGCCACCACTTGTCTTTTATTTGCCGAGACAGCCTACGTAATTCTTGGTCACTTTCTTTGACTGCCGCTACACTTCCACCTCTCCGATGATGCTGTCGCAGGAGCTCTCGATGTTTGTCGAATGCTGCCTTGAGAACTTCGTCATTGTCATCGAACCAATCTTCACTACGCCGGTCTTTTGTACCTAAAGTAGCGGTAGCGGCTTCTATGAGATGACATGACAAATTTCGCCAAGCAGCATTGACATCAACTGTCTCATTTGTAGGCAACAGATTTTCGGTTAAGGTTTCAGCATACTTTTCTCTCATCTCGCGATCTTGCAGCCTATCCACGTTCAAAGACGCAGGCTTTTTTATCATGGATCTACGAGGTCGACGAAGGCGGAGTCGCAGTTTTGTGACAATAAGTCGGTGGTCAGTCCAGCAGTGAGCACCGCGCATGACGCGGGTGACTTGGACTTGACTGATGTCTCTTTGCCGCATAATAGCATAATCGATCAAATGCCAGTGTTTGGATCGCGGGTGCATCCACGTCGTCTTGTGCTTAGCGGCAAGTCTGAACATAGTGTTCGATATCGCTAGATCGTATTGAGCACAGAGACTGAGTAGCAACTGACCATTGCTGTTCATGTTGCCGACTCCGTGTCGCCCCAGAACTCAGGCCAAGCCTCATAGTCCCGACCAACTCTAGCATTGAAATCGCCCAGCAATAGTATCTGCTCTCTGGCGTTTATGCTGTCAAGGCATTGAGATAGTTCCTCATAGAATTTGTCCTTAATGTCATCAGACTTGTCTAGCGTTGGAGCATAGACACTGATAACATTAAGGTAGTTGTCTTTGTCCAAGTGAAGGCGCAGTGTGGTAACGCGGTCCGAGATGTGAACAGGACATTCTTCAAGTCGCTTTACTAAATGATTTTTGATGGCAAATCCTACCCCTGAACGTCGAGGTTCAGATACGGATGTACCTTTCCAGAAGAAAGTGTATCCCCCTCCATCTTCCACTAGTTCTCCTTCATCGGCAAGATGTGTTTCGCTGAGTGCAGCCACATCCACGTTATAGCGATGAAGTTCCCGAGCTACTATAGCGGTTTTACGTTCAGGACAGGCGTTGCCATCCATTGGCACCGCATATATACGACTTCTAAACCTATCCAAGTGGGTCCCTTAGCCAAAAGTTGCTGTCTATGATTAATTATAGGCCTGCTACTTGTAGTAGGCGGTTGTAAAAAGACACCAGGGTTTATCGAGTCATTCAACAACACGTTGTCCCACTAGAAGAGAACATTAACACTCCCATAGTAAATCAGTCAGCTCATCGGCGATTTTGTGAGGGAGGTAAAATTTTTTTTTTTTCATATTATTTCTACCCGTGTTCCATGGGGAAAGTTGTTCAGTTTCATGAGTACCTTCACCTCCTTTCGGCTTGTAATACCCTTTCTGTTACTCCCAGTATACAACTTCCAAGCCTATACCAGTACCTAACCTAAGTTGCTGTCTATAATTGATTAGAGGCCTGCTACTTGTACTAGGCGGTGTAACAAACCGACCCCCTCAGCCTTATGAAGGACTTATACGCCTAAAGGCACCGGCCTCTGTTGTTATGAAGATGATGTCTTGAGTTCTAGATTTCATAGAAACCCATACCTCAAGCAAAGTGTAAATAATGGCTCGTGATATAAAAGTGATGTCTAGTTAATTGTTGACCCATACGTTGTGTTTAAATAAAGTAATATGTAACCCATAAGTTCTTTTAAAGGTAATTGAGACATCTCTGCACTAATTATATTGTAATAAAGTGACTCTGATGAACAGGAGAGAGTAAAGGGCAGGAAACTGAACTCCAAACGGGCCCCGAGTACTTCAACTCTAGAGGAATATTGAAGCCCACGCCAATATATTCCTATCTGTATTCATAAACGCTCCACGGTCATTCCCACATAATCAGCCCTACGCATGCAAATTCTTCATGCATAAAGCTTCATTGTAAAGATAACCACTAGGGCGTCCACCGAATACAAACGGTAAATTATCTGCTTCCCCTAGAAGAAGGATAAAAATATGGTGAGACATGCGTCTCTGCTAATAGATGCGTCAGCCACAGACGCTTGTGGTGCTTAAAAGCACCACGAAGAAGGATAGGTGATCAGATTCAGACGTCCTTTGCAGAACAACTGAAGTAGTTTAGAATAAACATTCTTATGACGGACCAAACTGACACCCAAGTGTCTAGTTGGTTAAGTAAGTATGTATGTTGTGAATAGGTATGTTATCAGTCAAATGACATGATTTCAACAATTATCTTTAGGTTTCCCTAAAGAGGTACCGGCAAGACCGGTAAGCACCGAATATGAAATTGCACTGGTCAGTCAGTCTCCACCCACATTTAACTCCTACGGAAGTCAGAATATAATATGAGAATGCTTTATGCAAGTCCCAAATCACATGTGAGCATACATGCTTATAGGTTGAAGACGGGAGAGCAATATTTTGCACATCCCAAGAGAGAGTTGTAGAATAAGCCATGATGTTCACATGAACCTCCTGAGAGAATGTGGATTTCTACGACCAGAAGCTGCCATTACAACCATACCGAATGCTAGATAGTAAATAGATAAGTTTTTGATGAAGATATGATAAAAGTTGTCCCATGACATTTGATGACAACCATTGTAATTAGTAGGTAAGTTGTAGTCATAGTTTTACTATGATGGCACCAGTTTAGCCAGTCATAAGAAGAACTTTAAGAACTTCATGACTAGAATATTACTTTAGATATGATTCATCTGAATCTGTTATAGGATAGGATGATAGGAAAGGATATTATCCATTCTACCAGCCATACATATTCTTAGATAAGAGTACTAACTAAGATATTATAGCAAGTACCATAAAATATAAGTACAAGTTGTCCACGGCTGGACAAATTCCCATTCTGAAGTACATTTTGTTTGTATAACAAAATATTGTTATAAATAAATGTTCGTCCACTGCCGGACATATTCCAATACTGAAGACTGTTTTCTTTGTAAGACAAAGAAACTGTTGTAAATGATTATTTGTCCACTGTTGGACATAACCAATAAATTAGTAGATATTTAACAATATCTATTTATGTATATTTCATAAACATTAATCAATTAAGTCCATAGTCGCTCAGCAACCATAGTACTTAAAATAGAAATCTGTCCACTGATGGGCCAAGCCAAACAGTAGGTAAGTAGATACAATATGTAAGTATGTTTTAACCACAGGAATTTTATCAAATAAATCCTTGATCGCTCAGCAATTATAGAATAGTAATTTATCCACTGATGACCACAGCAATTAATAGATAAGTAGATACCTAACCATATCTACTTATGTAAGTTTTAACACAGGAACTTTATGCTAGTAACGCATAGCAATAATAAATTATGTTATTAATTAGGTTATTAAAGTCATATATATGGCATGATAGATAGACAAGTAAGGAATAGGAGTAATGGGATTATAGGGTATCCTACCTATTCTAACATCTAATTTACCTATCTACCGACACACTAAATAGCCCAGATTTCCCTAATTAAAGATTAGATGCGAATACTACAAAGTTTATATGAAACAATCAGAACGTAGGTTCTTTAAAACGACAACAAAACAAAGTTATTGCAATAAAATGACCTTAGCACTAAAAACCAAAGCATAAGACCATGTTCCGAATCTTATCAGCTTTCAATGAATACAGAACTATCAAGCATAGGTAATTAATATGTTTGTAAACATTCATATAGGGAATATATACTGCTGATAGGGTTCGAAAGAAAGCATGAATTGTACTTATCCATCTGGAACTTGAAGCCACCAGCACACGAAGAACCAACAACGACGACATCCACAATGCCGATTCCAATGCACGCTGAAGCACGCATCCTCTGCATCAAACACCACACCATCCACGTGCACCACGGGTTCCAAACACTTTTCACACACTCGCGAGTACCGAGAAATAGCTTGAACGCCCAAGACAGCTGTTTAACACACGGCTCTCTAACAGGACACACAGCACTATCTTAGTTTCACTTACTTTCACTTCTCTTCTTGTCCTGTGAGACTTCGCGATTAAAATTGAACTGCCCGCAGGCCGTATGGCTTGCTATTTTATACCAAAAAGCTTCGAACTTACGAGAAGAATAATGTTCTCGAAATCTGCTACTCATTACGAAAGAAGATATTTTCCTCTCTTTCATACACATTTTAGAAGAACTTCGACTATTCTAGATTTTTTTAGAATGTCTTGTTTCGCTACTTGTTGCCAGACACCAATTCAGGGGGGGTCACGACCCATCCTGACATCCAAGAAAAACTTTTAGTGTATATTGAGTAAATCATGGGTTTACCAATATTATTAAACATTTATTGTTGGTTTATAGAATTTTTAGAAAATACATCAATTTTCTATAAACCGAAAGTGTGACTAATAGAATAAACCTTAGGTATTTCAGTCGCTATGGCACTATAATAGGCCTAGTAGGGCCCTGTCTAAGGTGACACTTTGCAGTTTCCACTACTCGACAATAGATGTCTCTTAAGCAAAATAGCAAAATGTTATGTCCTGTAGCACGAAAAATTATAAATGCTACTGCAAACGCTGTGCAACTATCAGCTAATTATCCAAAATTATTTAGACTTGCCTATACGAACGATATGATGAGAAAACCAAGAAAGTAACTTACAATTTCACCGTTTCATACACATAGCGCCATCTATCAGCTGTGTTCCTGAACTTCTATAACAATTTTGACAGATCAGAACCAAGTACTAATCGCATCTTATACCAATAGATGTCGCTGTTTTGAAATCTTTATAAAGGCCGAAACACATATTAATTAATAAAGGCCGGGACACATATGTGACAGCGGTTGTAAAATTACACCGAGGTTCATTTTGCAAACTGGTCATTATGCAAACTGGACATTTGGACATTATGCAAACTGGAAATTTTTCACCACTGGAAATTTTGTTAAATGGACATCATGCACCTAAAGGACAAATCCTTTTAATCCTTACATGTCTATTTCCGTTACAGATAGTAGAACTAAATGACGCCGTGGAAACAGTAAAAAACGACCAGCAGAGCCTTGAACACGAGTTGGATTTCGTTCTAGCGCAGCAGAAGGAATTAGAAGACCTACTAGCGCCTATGGAGAAACAACTTCTAGAAGATTCCGGAGACAGAATGAGGGATCCGGAACGGGAGCACATGTATGTCAAATAGCTGTCATTTTGCCAAAATATGTTTTAATATGGTTTGCCTGACATTTTGTCAAGACTTACCTGAGATTTTTCTACGCTTTACCTGACAGAAGACTTAACTGACCTTTGGTATATCAACTTAACTTTTGTTAAAACTTAGCCGACATATTTTCGTGTATTAACCTGACATTTTGTCAAGACTTAGCTGACGTCATGATCAACCTGACATTTTATCAAGACTTAACTGACATTTTGCCAAGAACTAGCTGACACTTTGCCAAGACTTCGCTGGCATTTATCCAAGCTCAGAACACGAGGTGGAATTCGTTCTCGCGCAGCAGAAGGAATTGGAAGACCTGCTAGCGCCTATGGAGAAACAGCTCCTGGAAGATTCCGGGGACAGAATGAGGGACCCGGAACGGGAGCACATGTAAGTCAAATCAACTAACTAAACTCCGCTGACTCAGCGACCCAAAGAGGATCTTGGCTTCCGAAACGATCTCTCTCCGTCGAAACGACGTCAAATCAAGCCAACATAATTTATTTACTTTCGCAAAATTTATTTATTTTGCTGCCATTTACCTGACATCTAAATCTTATCTGTTATTTTGCCACGATTTACTTTATCTGATATTTTCTCAAGACCTAACTGACATTTTGCCATAATTAACCTGATATTTTGTCTTATCTGACTTGTCATGATCGACCTGACATTTTTTCAAGACCTGTCTGCCATTTTTCTACAATTTACCTGACATTTTGCTGTTTTATCTGACGTTGTCTCATAATCGACCTGACATTATGTCACGACTTAGCTGACTTGTCATGATGAACCTAACAATTTTGTCAAGACTTAGTTGACATTTTGTCATGTTCAACCTAACATTTTGTCATGACTTAGCTGTCATTTTGCCAAGAAGCTCAAGCTCAGAACACGAGCTGTACTTCGTCCTAGCGCAACAGAATGAATTGGAAGACCTATTAGCGCCTATGGAGAAACAACTTCTAGAAGATTCCGGCGACAGAATGAGGGACCCGGAACGGGAGCACATGTAAGTCTAATCGAGCCGACTTTGTCTGTCTTACCTGACACTTTGCTACGATTTACCTGACATTTTGTTATGATTTACCTAACATTTTGCCATGATTGACCTGAAATTTCGTCTTAGCTGACTTCTGTCAAGATCAACCTGACATTTAATCAAGATATATCTGACATTTTGTTACGACTTACCTGATATTTTGTCAAGACTTATGTGCCATTTTGCTACAATTTACCTGACATTTTGTTGTCTAACCTGACTTTTTACCACATTTTGCTACGATTTACCTGACATTTTGTTAAGACTTATCAGACATTTTGCTGCCTAATCAATCATTTTGCCACGATTCACCTGACATTTCGCTGTCTATCCTGACGTTTTATTACGATCTACCTGACATTTTATCAAGACAGCTTTTTCAAAGCTGACTGACATTATGCATCGAAATGTTTAACAGAATTTGTTTGCTTATTCCGTCTTCATGTTTTATTTCCAGGTACTCGTTAGCAGAAAACCTGGACACACAACTGAGACAGATGTCAGAAGACTTGAAGGAGGTCATCGAACACCTCAACGAGACCAACCGCAGTCAGGATAGCAATGATCCGGTAAGACATTAAATTATTTCCTCATTCCTTTGGGGCAAGTGTAGCGAGCTGATGATGCCGGCGTAGAATAGCATCACCCCAATCCTACCCGTGGGTATCGTAAAAAGCGACTAAGGGTTAATTTTCCAGGGAATGGGCAGCAGTGTTCCCTGTGTATTAAACATCTTGCACTGCGCTCGCCAATCCGCCTGCCAAGCTGCTGAAATGGCAGCAGCCCACTTCTGTCGTAGAACCGTCAACCGATGGACAGTGGAGTAGGCGAGTTCTCGTGTGGAGGCTACGCCTCGGCAAGAGTTGGACGCCCTCCTGCCAGTTGTACCGATAACTAGAGGGCGGCTGGTAGCGACAGATCGTAGGAGATCGTGCCTTATGGCGTGCCCTGAGGGAGACCTATGTTCAGCAGTGGACTGCTGCTGTGATGATTCCTTCCGAATTATGTATGGCGGGCTTAGATGAAGTGATAATGCGGGCCAGAGGCCGGTCCAGCTTTTTAATGATTAAATTAAATTGTTTTTGTGTACAGGGAGGGAGTAACAAAAAGAGTATAACAAGCCGAAACAAGGTCAAGGTACTCATGAAACTGAACAACTTTCCTAAATTGGGATAAGGGCAGGCAGATGATGAGATGAGTAAATCAATGAGCTGATCGGTGATTTTGTATGGGAGGTCCAATTTGTTTTCATATTTCGGCCCATGTTCCATGTTGAAAGTTGTTTAGTTTCAGTTTCATTGTACCTAGACTTCCTTTCGGCTTGTTATACCCTTTTGTTACTCCCTGTTTATCCGTATTATCCGTACCACCTTTATACAGGAAATCGTAGTATCTTTGTGTTTGTAATATTTTTGTGTAATGTATTCACATTCTCCTATTCTTTTCCAGATCGTGCAAATCGGTCGCATACTCAACGCACACATGTCTTCAATGCAGTGGATCGACAATTCCATAGCGCAGATAGCGGCCAAACTAGACCAGTTAAAGGCTACACACGATACCTTGAGGAAAGACAACGAAAGGTCGTTCAACCTTACTTATAACTAGCCTAGATCCGTACTTTACTTATAACTAGTTCCTTTTAAAGTGAATTGATGTGGTTAGTAAGGTATTTTATTAATTACTAGATTGTGTACGACATTCAAGACAGGTATTCTATTAATTGGGAACATTTCGGGGACACGATACCTTGAGGAACTACAATGAAAGATCTTTTAACCTTACAACTAGCCTAGTTCCTTTCAAAGTGAGTTGATGTGCTTAGTTAGCTATCTAATTGTAATATCTAAGGTGAGCGTCAGGATGGCCGGTGTACCATCACAGATTTCAATGAGACCTATACTGAAAAATAGTACCTAATTAGTACCAAATAGTACCTATAAAATAAAAATTAGTACCTCAATACTTTAGCCGTAATATTGAAATTTTGGTACACCGGCGGTTCTGACGTCAGGATGGCCGGTGTACCGTTATATCTTCTTAATCGCTACAACTATCATTCTGAAACCTACCCCAATAAATAGTACCTAAATAGTACCCCCAGAAACACGCAATAAGTTGTAGAAATATCAACGGGTTGTGAGACAAATTGAAAAACAAATTTTTGTTCGAAACTACCAGTGTTGCCAGATTGATCCGCCGATTTCGTTTCTGACGATTTGGCGTTTCGTAACTAAAATAGATAAAAACCTATCTCTTTACTTGTTCAAACATGTAAGACTATTTTGTGTGATCACTCAGAACATAAGGAAGAAGTGTCTTGCGTGTACCGGAGCAATCATGCCAAGTGAAGACCCGCGGACCGTTGGACCCACATTAAGATGCCCCCACTAATGAGGGGAATTGAAATAACGTTAGGTCCAATGTCACTGATCGGGGGGCATAAGGAATATTCAATGAAGCGTATTAATTAAATAAATAGTAAATTGCAAAAGCGAAAAATGCGTAATGTCAAACTCGCATTTTTTTAAATCTTAAGGTGTAAAAAAATCACTTGATTTTAAGGTGCCGTGGTTATTATCACTAAAACTATAAAACATTATAAACTCTCGATTATCCCTACCGTGAGTGAAAACCCGTTTATAATGTTTTATAGTTTTAGTGTAAAAAAATCAACTGCAAATATTTTAAGGGGTGAACCAGCCCATGAAACTGAACAACTTTCCCCAAAGAACATAGGTGGAAAATGTTTTTTTAACCTTTGTTTTTAAGGGAAAGTGTTACTTATCTGTCACCTGCCAGTTCTGTATTTTCGCTATCAGTCCTTAGGTGTTATCTGGGGGCACGGCAGTGTCTCCGCCAAGTCAATGCTATTTATGTTACAACTCTAGTAAGCACTTATCACATATTTTGTATGAAAATTTTATGTTGAATTGGATGCTTATGTCTCTTTATTAATTGTAACATTACTATTGCATTCTGCTGTTGTTGTGTGTAGGTATATCTTCTAAACAAAAGTTCTCTGTGTAACGATAATCGTATATAGGTTAAACAGAGATATCTAGAATTGTAAAAACTTGTGTTTAGGAAATAAAAAAGTGATAATAATAAATGCTTTTAGAAAATGTCGTCGTTTAATTGAAACACCTTACATAGGGCTACGGACTACTAAGAAATGTTTGAATTCCGAATGCTACTTTGTTTGAAAGAAGAAAAATAAATTATTAATCTAAAGAAAAAGAATTGGCTGGAAAACACAAAACTTTCAGTGTGCAGCAGGTATCTTTGTTTATTTATTTATAAATGAGATAGGTATAACCTGGGTGACAGACGAATACGAACCCTTAAACTGTTACTATTGCGATTTGCTGATTGATTGATTTGATTTATGAATCCTTTTGCCCCCCCCTGTCTAGTGATAGTGGAACTAACAGTACTTCACTAGTGGGGGCATCTTAATGTGGGTCCAACGGTCCGCGGGTCTTCACTTGGCATGATTGCTCCGGTACACGCAAGACACTTCTTCCTTATGTTCTGAGTGATCACACAAAATAGTCTTACATGTTTGAACAAGTAAAGAGATAGGTTTTTATCTATTTTAGTTACGAAACGCCAAATCGTCAGAAACGAAATCGGCGGATCAATCTGGCAACACTGGTAGTTTCGAACAAAAATTTGTTTTTCAATTTGTCTCACAACCCGTTGATATTTCTACAACTTATTGCGTGTTTCTGGGGGTACTATTTAGGTACTATTTATTGGGGTAGGTTTCAGAATGATAGTTGTAGCGATTAAGAAGATATAACGGTACACCGGCCATCCTGACGTCAGAACCGCCGGTGTACCAAAATTTCAATATTACGGCTAAAGTATTGAGGTACTAATTTTTATTTTATAGGTACTATTTGGTACTAATTAGGTACTATTTTTCAGTATAGGTCTCATTGAAATCTGTGATGGTACACCGGCCATCCTGACGCTCACATATCTAAGTCGTATACGACGTTTGAAATACTATGAGTCATTAGGCGCGTCCACACTGACCGCGGCAGCTCGCTTGCTCAACGCCTCGCGCGGCATACGCTCGGGTAGCAGGCGAGCAAACAGGCGAGCCAAGTTCGGCCCATTTGGACGCTTAGATAAACTAACGAGCACCGAGGCAGCCGAGCACTCAAACAAGCTATTTGATTAGCTAGTTGACAGTCAAAACAAGATGGTAGATTCCTCTTTTGTTGTCTATGGACGACATTGCCCGACATTGTTTCGCACGACAAGTCCCTACACTGTACGACATTGTATTGTACAGCATAATACTGGCCGTCAGAGTAATGTACGACGTGATGAAGCACGACATGGTGGATGGAATCAAAACAATGTCGCCATCCATCACCCCGTACCGAAACTGCACGGGGGTGGATTGCACGACATGATGGTTGGCGACATCACGTGTTGTGGTAGAATAGTGATGTGACTAGATCGATAATATTATATGCATTTCTAACTTAATCGATATTGTTTTTATATTAAATATATTCTTTAGTAAGCTTGGTCGCTCACTTCGTTTGCTCCAGGGGGGCACTGTTCTAACCTAACCTAACCTACTGTGTCGGATTTGCGTTAAGGCTAAACTTCAGACTAGTGGCGCCCCCAAACAGGAAAAAATCCTGGCTGAACACGCTGGTCATCTGGGCCCAATTTATGAATTGCCGACAATAAATAACCACAAAGATCAATAAAATGTATAAAAATGGTATCCATTTATAAGCCAAAATTGCTAAAAGTGGCCACTTTTAGCAATTTTATTACATAACTAAAGTACAGTTTTTCCAAGGTTTTACTGATTCTAAAAATTCTTTGTTGTGAGTTATTGTCGGTAATTCATAATGTAATTTCTCAATCACTTGCATATTCAGTCAGTAAATTTTTTTAGTGTCGCTAACGTTGAGCCTTAAATGTGGTTTTTTTTACTGCACCATCACCCACATGTCGTACAATGATCAGCTGTACAATACGCTGCCGTGCATTAACCTGCTGTGCATTGAGTATGTCGTGCATTGTGGTTCCCCGGCAGTACAGTCTGAAGACCTTCGCCTGTACGAAAACGAAAAAAAAAAAACCAACACGCTAAGAGCGTAGTCTATGCGCGAGGCAACCGCCTGAGCGGCGTTGATTTTGGCTCGGCCTGCGCGCGCTCGCCCGAGCATGATCTTGGGTGACCCCGAGCGTATGCCGCGCGAGGCGTTGAGCACGCGAGCTGCCGCGGTCAGTGTGGACGCGCCTATTTACAAGAAGCCGCAGAAACAGAATCCGTTGTTTCGTCGTGTATCTAACTAAATACTCTAGCCATTTTAGTGAAGACTGTATTTGACATATAAAAGTGTTACAGTTTACTAGATTGTCCGGATAAGGAAAGGACCCGTTTAAACAACAATTTTGTTATTTCTCAGTGTCATTCCTAAATCATTTTTGTCAAAAATAAATGTGAAGAAAATTGTTAAAACTGCTGTTATGTAGTGAAAATACAGACTCTTTCAGTGAATGTTTAAAAATTTTAACAATATAATAAAAGAAATTTTGCTTAAAAATAGTTATTGTTTTATTTTCTTGGCTTAACCGACATCACTTTTATAAAATGCTTACATAAGCAACATGGTATAAATTAATCAAAATTAAAAAAATCTAAAAAATAATTTACATGTCGTCAATGCAGTGGATCGACAACTCCATAGCTCAGATAGCGGCCAAACTAGACCAGTTGAAGGCTACACACGATACCTTGAGGAAAGACAACGAAAGGTCTTTCAACCTTACTTATAACTAGTTTCTTTTAAAGTGAATTGATGAGCTTAGCTAGGAGTTTTAATTGTATTATCAGGGTCGTATACGACCTTTAGAGTACTATGAGTCTTTTACATGAAGCCCATAATAACCAGTAACAGAATCCGTTGTTCTCGTCGTGTATCTAACTAAATACTCTAGCCATTTTAGTGAAGACTGTCTTTGACATATAAAAGTGTTACAGTTTACTAGATTGTCCATAAGGAAGGGCCCGTTTGAACAACAATTAATATTTTTGTTATTTCTCAGTGTTTCTCAGTGTCATTCCTAAATCATTTTTGTCAAAAATAAATGCGAAGGAAATTGTTAAAACTGCTGTTATGAAGTAAAAATAGTGAATGTAAAAAATTTAAACCAATATAATAAAATAAAATTTTGCATAAAAATAGTTTTATTTTCTTGGCTTATCCACATCGCTTCATCTATCACGGCATAGCTATATTTCCGAATCAGTAAAGTTTATCACAGAAATAATTAAATATTAGAAATCGAGGCATTATAAAACTCTGTTTTACTATTATGTTTAAAACACAATCCCATTTATAAAAAACTGCAGATTCACATTCTCATTAGTATGTAGACACAGTTTGACTAGTTTCTTATGCACGATACTACACACGGTCCTCATGTGTGAGATCTGGTCTGCTGTGAGGAATATGGACAGTTTCTTGGCATCCACTCTGCACGCGCACACTTGGGATATATCCTCGTTTTGAGTCTCCGATTCCGAGTCTGAATGATCTATTGGCCCTGGAAATTGAAAAATACATGATATTACATATCGCGAAAAAAAATTTTGAGTGGTGCAGCACTAAGATCACTTGTTTTGCGAACGTAGCGAGCTCTAAATACATCTCTCGTAAAATAAATAAGTTATGATCGAACAAAACGAGCTCTACATCTGTACTGCCGACGCCACTACCAACTGGGCTACCGCGGTTCTATCTTAGCCTGTGAATTTAGCAAGTATATCTTGGCCACTAACGCGCAGCAGAGCTCCATTTACCGAGATCAAACTAATTCATTCTCTACAAATCGAACATAATGAAGCAGATCAAAACCCGGAATAAATTGATTGATAATTTTTTTTGTATTCGATCTTTAAATCTTACTAAAAATTAAGATTAGGGATGCTACAAAAATATGCTTTGTATTACGAAAAAAGCAAGCTTAAACTTAGTAAGAGGGAGCTACACCACGCCACACCAACATAAAACAAAACTATCCACATACCTGCAAAACTATCCACAGGCAGGTCTTTAAACCTGGTAGACACCTTAGCCATATCCGTGCTGATCTGCAAAGTCAGCCTGCCCTCGGCGGATGCCCGGATCACCACTTCCGGTGACATGGTCCGCATCCGGTCAATCGTGGTGCGGAGCTGCTTCAGCGGTGGTAGTTCTATTGTTATCTGAAAGGTAAGGCGAGGTAAAAGGTAAGGAAAGATGTGGTTCCTGTAACTTATAAAACATCAGTAATACAACGTGTTACAAAACAACAAATAAAGCCAAAAGGAGGTCAAGGTACTCATGAAACTGAACCACTTTCACTATGGAATATGGTCGAAATATGAAATAAATTTTTGGACCTCCCATATTAATTGACTTGGTCGACTGTTATATTTTGTGTATGGGAGGTCCAACTTTTTTTTCATATTTCGACCTATGTTCTGTGGGGAAAGTTGTTCAATTTCATGGGCTGGTTCACCCTTTAAAATATTTGCTTTTGCACATCCCATATTATAAAAATAGTGTCCCTCAAGCTGTAATCCTCACTATTTAAAACTTAACGAAAAGTAATTTTTGTTCAGCCAAAAAATAGTGCTGAAATAGTGATAATTAGTGACCCATGCGAAATAATTAGTGACTTTGGGTCTTTCTTCAGCACCAGAGAAATCACTGTCTTGGCCTAAAATTTGCATATCTTGCTATTATAGAGGAACAGTATTTTTTATATGGTTAGTACGGCTATTAATGCAATTGGAGAAGCAATAAAAAATTATAGGGATATTACGCTTTTTTTATAAAAAATATATATGCCCCCCAAATTGACGCTCTCTGGCGTGTCCGAAAGCTGACTTGCTACATTCATGGGTTTATATTTCGATAACTATTTATGATACGAATTTGTGACGATGTTCACAGACCTTTTATATGTTCTAGTTTAACTACAATTAATATTTAATCATACTTATAACAGTTTAGCGAGTTACAGAATAAAATGTCTCTGTCCGCGTAAAACTCTGGGATTCTCTGGCGCGTAAAAAACATCGCACACATCACTAGTCTTTGTAGGTACGCTGTCGGCATCCCGGCCGCTCAAAGAGTCAGTAACGCCGCAGCAGCGGGGTGTAATGCACTCGTGACTCGCTGTTATTTTGGATTCATCAGGGTAATCAAGTGTTTTCTGGCTTTGGTACACCTATACATTTGATTTCTCTGGTAAAGTAAAATTAATTGATCAGTCATAGTGTTGTGATTTTATTAAAACGTAGCTTTTGGGTGGTGAGCTGGTTGTGTAATTACGATTATATTCCTTTTACGGTTTAAGGGTTATTCTAAATAATCACTACTTTTGCCTTCTCTGGCATTGATTTCTCTGGCGAAAATGCCAGAAATAAAAAAATGCCCGAAAAATCAATCTGGTCTGTGAAGAGCCTGCGAGCAGACAACAGCCACGCTATCCTGCCCAGTGGCTAGGTCAATTCAATTCAATTCAATTTATTCAACAATTACCACATGTGGTGTAGTTGTACAATTGTGATATGGCTAGTGGCTAGGTCTCTGGCCGCTTCTGCTCCTGGCGCTGCGTGCAGACAACAGCAACGCTAGCCTGCCCGGTGGCTACAGTACGCGAATGAGTTCTTGGCCATCGGGAATGAGAGGAGCGCGCGGGGTGGCGCGCCCGCGGTTACCAACTACCCGTATTCGCCCGCAGTCGAGTGATGGGAAAAAGTGTGTCACAAAGTTGTCGATATTTTGTCGTTGTGTTGTGTTTTGTGTGAAACCATAAATACTTCTTTAATATTATTCACAAACAGTGAAGTTACAGTTCGAACAAACTATGGCTAAAAGGCCCTTTAATAAGCAAATGTCTCGAGACATATACATTTAGTTACTTTGTTTTAAAAAACCTGCCGTTAGTTTATAAGACCTATTCAACGATACCCTACCTACTCAATATGTAGGAAAAACAACCCATTAACTAATAACTATTAGTAGTCTGAACTGAACTGTTCGGCAACAATTCTCGATATCGACATCAATGAATTAGTCACAGCACTACCGCATTCCTCAACATGGTCATGAACTCATTCGCGTACTGTAGGTCTGTGGCGAGCCTGCGAACAGACAACAGCCACGCTAGCTTGCCCGGTAGCTGGGTCTGTGGCCGCTTCTACTCGCAGCGCTGCGAGCAGACAACAGCCACGCTAGCCTGCCCGTGGCTATGTCTGTGTCGAGCCTACAGCAGACAACAGCCACGCTAGCCTGCCCGGTGGCTAGGTCTGTTGCCGCTTCTGCTCACAGCGCTGCGAGCAGACAACAGCCACGCTAGCCTGCCCGGTGGCTAGGTCTGTGGCGCTTCTGCTCACAGCGAGGCGAGCAGACTACAGCCACGCTAGCCTGCTAGGTGGCTGGGTCTGTAACCGCTTCTAATCGCAGCGCTGCAAGCAGACAACAGCCACGCTAGTCTACCCGGTGGCTAGGTCTGTGGCTGGCCTGTGAGCAGAAAACAGCCACGCTAGCTTGCCCAGTGGCTAGGTCTGTGGCCGCTTTTGCTCGCAGCGCTGCGAGCAGATAACAAACGCTAGCCTGGCCAGCGGCTAGGTCTGTGGCCACTGTTGCTCGCAGCGCTGCGAGCCGACAACAGCCACGCTAGCCTGCCCAGCGGCTCGGTCTGTGGCCACTTTTGCTCGCAGCGCTGCGAGCAGACAACAGCCACGCTAGCCTGTCTGGGGGCTGGGTCTTTGCCGAGCCTGCGAGCAGACAACAGCCATGCTAAGCTTGCTCGGTGGCTAGGTCTGTGGCCGCTTCTGCTCACAGCACTGCTAGAAGACAACAGCAACGCTAGCCTGCCCGGTGGCTGGGTCTGTGGCGAGCCTGAAATCAGGCAACAGCCACGCTAGCATGCCCGTTGGGTAGGTGTGTGGCCGCGTCTGCTCATGCGCTGCGAGCAGACAGCAGCCACGCTATCCTGCCCAGTGGCTATGTCTGTGTCGAGTCTACGAGCAGACAACAGCCACGCTAGCCTGCCCGGTGGCTGAGGTCTGTGGCCGCTTCTGCTCACAGCGCTGCGAGCAGACAACAGCCACTAGCCTGCTAGGTAGCTAGGTCTGTGGCCGCTTCTACGCAGCGCTGCGAGCAGACAACAGCCACGCTAGCCTGCTCGGTGGCTAGGTCTGTTGCCGCTTCTGCTCACAGCGCTGCGAGCAGACAACAGCCACGCTAGCCTGCTATGGCTGGGTCTGTTGCCGCTTCTACTCACAGCGCTGAGGCAGACAACATCCACCCTAGCCTGCCCGGTGGCTGGGTCTGTGGCCGCTTCTGCTCACAGCGCTGCGAGCAGACAACAGCTACGCTAGCTTGCCCAGTGGCTGGGTCTGTGGCGAGCCTGCGAGCGGACAACAGCCACGCTAGCCTGCCCGTGGCTAGGTCTGTGGCAAGCCTGCGAGCAGACAACAGCCACGATAAATAATGACGACATTAGTAAATGATACAAATAACGAAATTAAAGTTACGAGTTTGATTTCTGTCCTATTGATTGATTTCTCTGGCGAGATTTTTTCAAACTTGTTTTTCTCTGGAAATATAAGTGGGAAATGAGGGCCAAAGGTATCATTTTTTATCTTTTGAGATATATTTTCAATATCCATTGGTATTATTTCAATTAACTCAAAATTCAAATTCGCCAGAGAAATCACGTGAATTTGCATGGTCCGGAGAAATATTCCTTTATGGTTCCGGAGTTATAGCTATAATTTGGTGAGGATTACAGATCGAGGCTCAATCTGTAATCCTCACCTCTCGTGTGAGCAAACGGTAGAATTTTCAGTTCGTTTACATTCCAAAAAATAGTGACTAATTAGTGACTAACACAGACGAAAGGTGAGAGATATTCGCTTTGTAGTTCCGAAGTTATGGGTGCATCTTGGTGATGATTATACCTAAAGCAATTTTGCTATAATCCTCACCTCATTTTCTGCTGAACGCTTGGGTTTTTTTATTCAAATGTAGTATCAGAAAATAGTGTTGAAATAGTGATTCTAAACTACACTGCAATTAATTGATTTGCATTCCTAAATAAGTCAATATGTCAATTTAAAAAATCTCATACATTTGTAAAGTCAGGTACAGTCGCAAACAAAAGCGATATCTGCCTTTTGGGTATGTTTATATTACTTCCATCCAAATAGACTTAATATAGTACACGAAATTAATTACTGGATGTAGAAAAATAAATTAAAATAATGCCTACCTACACTAAAGTGACCCCAAAAAAACTACTATTTTTATGTCCCTAGCAACATTTAGGTATTTCATGAAATGAATAAGACTAGTTTAGCAGAAAAATAACTTTGGAATGTATTTTTAATTTTTATTATACATATATTAACCCTAGATTGGTCGCGTGGGGTCTTTAAAAGCCCTCCAAATAGACAAATGCGTTTTTTTTATATAACGTATTATCTGAGTAGCTTGAAACTTTGTTTACCTTCCTGAATAGCATGTAGCTTGGCATAAAATTATATTTCATCAATATCCGTTCACGCGTTTACAATATATGGGCGTCATTTTAGTAAAAAGGCTTTTAAAGACCCCACGCGACCAGAAGTTTTAATAAAATTTTCATACATATTTTCACAAAATATTATTTTTCGTTAGTTTCATTTGTGAAAAGCAGAAAACAAAAACAGAAATATTTAGTAGGTACTATAAAATAACAAACAATTTGTCAAATTTTAAAACTTTGGGGTTCACAAAGACCCCACGCGATCGATCGCGTAGTTTTTTTCGCGCGATTAATTACTAAATTTACTAGCGACGGCCGGGACTTGAACCCGGGACCGTACCGTCCCACCGCTCTGCCAACTGAGCTATGGGCGCCTAGCGGGCCGTGGTGAATTTCTCGATGCTTGTCTCGCCGCAACAATTAAGCGACATCTAGTAGTAGTTTTTACAACTAAATACTTTGGTTAGTCCACTTACTACAGTAGGAATTCAAACCATATGATGAAGCTCTTCGCTTAAACCAATGTATTGCCAGTGAGTGCATTAAAAATCCCAATAAACCACTTCCTGAAGGTTTTTTTTACGTAGCCTCTTCAATGTCCCACTGCAAAGGCCTCCCCTCTCGCGTCACTCGGGGCTCCAGCTGCCAGTTCAGTTTTGGAGAGGAGAAAGACTTCCAAGTCATCTTTCCACCTTCGGCGAGACCGGCCTCGATGACGGCGACCATCTTGTGACACCTTCTCTGTTGTTATTTTTGGGTATGTCGTCATTATACTGAGTAGTGTTCGCGACTGTACCTGAACATTTTGTATGAAGAAGTTATTACGGGTTTTTAAATGGCTTTTGCTATTTTAATTAAATAAATAACAATGCATTTTGAGAACACTATTTTAGCACTATTTTCTGATACTATATTTGAATTAAAATACCAAAGTGTTCAGCAGAAAATGAGGTGAGGATTATAGCAAAATTGCTTTAGGTATAATCCTCACCAAGATACATTCATAACTTCGGAACTACAAAGCAAATATCTCTCACCTTTTGTCTGTGTTAGTCACTAATTAGTCACTAATTTTTGGAATGTAAACCAACTGAAAATTCATTACTGTTTGCTCACACGAGAGGTGAGGATTACAGATTGAGCCTTGATCTGTAATCCTCACCAAACTATAGCTATATCTCCGGAACCATAAAGTCACTAATTATTTCGCATGGGTCACTAATTATCACTATTTCAGCACTATTTTTTGGCGGAACAAAAATAACTTTTTGTTAAGTTTTCAAAAGTGAGGATTACAGCTTGAGGGACACTAAAAATAAATACTTACATCTGGTTGAGGCACTATTGGTTCATTGAAGTCGGCCCACATCTTCCTAGGTATTACCATTACTGGTATATCATGGGTGACATTCCGTGTTTGCTGTGACGTAGCTGATGGCTGAAAACAGATACAAATTATACGAGCAAGAATTTTCGGGATCTCTGATACAGCTGCAATGATTTTCACTAAAATTTCGTGGGTAGGGGTTTTCGGGGGTGATAAATCGATCTAGATAGGTTGTGTTTTCCAAAAGTTGTTACTTCACACTTTTTTTGTAAATTTCTTTTAAAACTAACAACAATTCTGTTGGTGAGTAAGACAGTATAACTGTATTTGTAAGTTGTTTTGAAACTAATGCATAAACAACAAAAACGAGCAGGCTCTGTCCACCAGCTGGTGGCATTGTTAAAAGTGGTATTGGACACTCTCCAGCCAGATGGACCAATGTCATGAAGAGAATGGCTTGCTGACTTGTCTTGTAGTTACTGTACCTATGGCAAAAACAGGAGATTGTCTTGTGGCAGAAAAAATTAGAGGGAACCGTTTATCTTGGTATGGGCATGTAATGAGGAGAGATGAAGAGCATGTAATGTGAAGAAGACGAAGGCCAAAAAAGTTTGGAGGGATTGTATAAAAGACGATATGAAAAATAAAGGTGTAAGTGAAGATTTGACTGCTGATAAAGATGAATAGAAGAAAAAGATGTGTTGCGCTGACCTCAAATAAATTTGGATAAGGTCAGGCAGATGATGATGATGTGTCTTGTGGCACTGGCACTGGACTGCTATAGGCTGATGTGATGATGATTATGAACTAAATACAGATAACCATGCCATCTACTCATCAGATAATCATGCCATGTACATAGATTGTATTTGTTAGTCAACAAATAGCCACAGGCCAAAGTTGCCTTAGTGTAGACATGCAGTAAAGCAATTTAGGCACAAT
This sequence comes from Phthorimaea operculella, assembly GCA_024500475.1. Lineage (NCBI taxonomy): Eukaryota > Metazoa > Arthropoda > Insecta > Lepidoptera > Gelechiidae > Phthorimaea > Phthorimaea operculella. The sequence continues at coordinate 81,789 of JANFCV010000157.1, forward strand.
TAGTACTTACAATTTCAATTTCTAATGTTAAACAGGGACATTGTTTCTTAGTGAGCTTCATCTTCAGTGATTTAGCAGATTTTAGTGTCACCAAGGATCTGGCAAAGTTAGCTGGAAGTAGTAAAAGGTAGAACATAGTTTATTTATTATTTCTAAAGAAAATTTTATTGAATAATAGGTGTGAGTGAATGAACTATTGCAAGTGATGCCAGTGTAGAAAAGAAGCATCAACTCCTTTCTACCTCAGGGGCTTTTAATAGTCTGAGAGATAAATTCTGGAATTGGTACATGACAACAGGGTTTCCAGTGGGTGTGCAAATCCACCCAATAGTATAGTGGGATGTCTAGGTTTAGCAGTGAAGTAATATCAAGCTGTTTGCAATAACAATTTATTTTATCTCATAAAAGGCTAAAATAAAAACAGGGCCCTGTTCAAAAAACTTACAATTCTACAAATATGTCGAAAAGTTACATAATTGTCAAATTGTCCATACATATGCCGTTCAAAGAATCTACAAATATGTAAAAAAGATACCGGCTAATAACTGTAAATTGTCACACCTGTTAACTCTGTTCAACAAAACTTACTTAATTGTAAAGTCGCCTGTCATACGTGACAATTATTTTTTACAAATATGTCATGGTGGTTTACAATTTACACATTTATGTAAATTGTATGATAAAAACACTAATGAGCGGAAATCAAAATCTTAAAGAACTATTGGTGAAATATTAACCACAGCCCAAACAATGCAATGCGCACAAAAATTTATGAGTAGGACTAAAAGCTTTGTTTCTGTCTGTGTTATGTTTTAGGGTATGCCTTATTTTACTCAACAAATATTCGATGGTTGCCTTGCCTAGACTTTTCATTATATGTAAAATCAGTCACTTCAAACGTAAAATTTATACTCTTTTTAAATACTCTTCTTTGTCGTCCAATCAGCAAACTTTCATCATAATCACTAATCTCGAACTACTTGATGTAAGCATTATAATAATAAAAAAAAATTATTAATAAAGCCTATTTATTTTCACTTTTTATAAGGTATTACGCCGAAGTATAAAATTTTACCGAGGGCAAGATCGCCTGTCAAAAATGTATGACAATTCTACAAATAAGTAAATTTGTAAAAACAATTATGCGTTCACACAAGCAGTTTTTCCGACAATTATGTAAATTGTCACCTGTCACGCAAAAATGTTTATTGAACAGAATTATGTAAAATTGTAAGTACAATTTGACAAATAAGTAAATTTTCCACCGTTACAAATTTGTAACTTGTATTTTTTATTGAACAGAAACTTGTAAAATTGTCACCTGTAATTATAAATTACAATTTGTAAATTGTAAGTTTTTTTGAACAGGGCCCAGGTATTCATTGGGAACATTTTGAGGACAAAGTCCCACAACATATACAAAAGTTCCCCAATAAATGTTCCCAACAAAGTTAGAAGTCGCATTCATACAACTTCATACAATTTTTAAGGCTCGTGATTACTTTCACTCATAATAGTTACTTTAACAGGTCTTATTGCGATACTTTTTAGGTAAATAAGCAATTTACTTGGGAACCCAACATTTTGACTGAGTATTCATACAATGTTGCAGGACAAAGTTCCTATCAAGAGTGAAGTTTTTGGGAACATTGTATCAGATACAATATCGCGGGACTATGTCCCGAATGAATACCAGCCTTCAAGCAAATAAAGAACTACTACAGCGGAGGTTGTTAGACTAACCTATAATATTCTTTTTCTTGCAACCTGCAAGGCAAAGAACTTTCTTACATTGTTAATTACATATGAACAATATAAACACATCTAATAAGCGTTTCAGCACTGACCTGAACCAAATCCTAAATAGATATCTTTATGTTCTTCATCCAAACCAACCATTTGGTATTCAGAGAAAAACATAGCTTGTGGGATCTCACACCAAAGTATTGGCGGCGCTGGGCCACTATTTTCATCACTTACAATGAAGTACAGTTTATCATCTGCTATTCTGAGAACACATTCCTTGGAAATCTTCGATATTGTGCTCACAATATCTGAAAAACCAAAACATCTCGTAAGCATCCCTATTGCACGTTTTTAGAGTCGAACTATAGAAATACTCACTCGTAAACTCTCTCATAGGACCCGCATCTATCATCACTGCTCGGAATTTCATTGTAAATACGAAATTAACACGTTTATGTATAGAAAATTGAGAAAACACGCAAATGTAAACAAGAAAACACGCTTTTCACTTTTCGCGGCTGATTTGACGTTTCCACTGAAACCACAGAGTAAAAATAAGGTTGCCATTATTATCACAGCTGCCTTAATTTCGGGAAGTTAATTAAAATTTTGTTTGACTAACGAATTTCCGCGGGTATGCTTGCAAATGAAAAAGTAATTAGAGATCGGCACTCTGTACAGAAATATAAATTAATTCTTAAAATTTACGTTATTTCGTAGCAACTTACTTTTTTTTGTTGTCTCTTTACAAAATTTTATTTGAGCCAAACAGGTTTATTGTAAATTCATGTGGAACACTGTATCGAATAACTACACAATCATCATATTGTATGGCGTTCCTCTACACTGGAACACATATGTTTATATTTAGGTTCTTGGGTGTAGCTAACTAGAACCTGGCAAGGGCGATCACTATATCTACAAATGGGGACTTAGAGTCACCGTCCTGCGAATACGGGGAGAAGAACTACACAATGAACTAAGAAAGATGTCAGACTTTTTAAATCCACCACATTTCACAGCAAGGAAAAGATTATACACGATGTCCGGCGTATCGATGCAGGCATTTTAGGGGATGATTGGTTAGTGGGTTATTCTGAATCATTTGAACTAAGGAATGCAATCCCGCAAGTAAATTTCAGTCCCGGTATTTGTTGTATAGTACTAAGTAGTCTAGTATTTTTTAGATATGGCTAATTAAATCTACTCAATGAACAGACAACCCGTGTACAGATTTATTACTGTGTTCAGATGATTGAGAATAAATATTGATGCTAATCAATTAGCAAGAACTTTCTAAAAATATATCGATAGCTTATATATATAGGTTTCGGTAACGGAGACTTCGCTGTCTGTCTGCCCATCGTCTGTCCGTTTGTCTGTCAATTCATAAACCGTGATACTAAGAAATATGAACCATATGAACCTTCTCCCCAGCACACAATGTTTGAAAAAAAAATCGGCCAATTTGTCCGAACGGCTTTACCTAACATCGTGTGCTTTCCTAACATTTGTGGAAAGGACCCCTTTCCACAAATGTCATATTTCTTTTTTGGCTCTTACAAGAAATAAAAATACGGCGGCTTCTGAACAAAAACACAAGTTTTTTTAGTGGGCCTTAGTGCCAACGCTGCGTGACGCGGACGGTCCGCGTGGACCCGCAATGCAAGCACTTGTGCTATATTCACGCACTTCATTTGTACCGCTTAAAGTAAAGTGAACTTCGCACGCGTGTGTCACGCAGCGCTGGCACTTATTTATGTTCTTTTCTTATTTTTTGTTCTTTTGGAGTCGACTCTCTCTTCTGCGCTAAGTCAATCATTTTCTTAGGTCATTTTTGACGCTGTGCGAGGAAGTAGCGAGGAAATTCATAAATGAAAAATGGCAACACTATATCCATAGACAAACCAAAGACAAACACTTTCATTTCCCGTCAAGATGGCGCTTCTGAATACGAAACGTCTATTTACGGTTTTGAGTGGTGTCTCTTTTTCACACATACAATTTTACAATAGATGAAATGAGATACAAGATGTTCTCTTTTGAGTGTAACGAATACTAACGAATTGTGGTTATGATTTGAAGAAATTTTATATACTTATTTTCTAATATATTGTGCAATTTCCAAGTAAATATTAAGTGAAACAGTTTATTTATTATTTATATATTTTTATTAGTAAAATAGATCTCCGGAAAACATAGTTTTGGGGTGTTTTATGGCGAGGAATGCATGTGCAAGGTATGTTTTCGATCGATAATGTCGTCACTATGAGTATGAAAATAACCACAAAATTGCTTTCTCATGCATTAATTACACCAAATACCACTTTAATAGCTCCATATTCAACTCAAAACGACATAACATTGCTTATTTTGTACTAGCAAAGTCTAGAAACGTTAAAATTTCACGAAATATTTTCAATGTAGAGTCTGCCGTTAGCCATAACGTTTTTCCTTCGAATTTTCGAACTCTATCTTCAAATATTTAACGGATTCTTGTTTCTGAAGGATACAAGTTTATTTCAGGGGATGATAGAGGGTGTTTCGCTATAATGAAATACTAATTCAATATTTGTTGAAATCGTCTTTACTCGATGTTGTGCGTTGAACCAAGGTTCAATGTCGTTGTTGACTATTATTATGCAACGTAATAGAGCTCTACATTGTTATGTTGATTGATATTACGTTACAAGGCAACTTTGCAGCTTTACTTGGTGGCCAGTATCATGCAGTTATTTTAGTTTGGCGATAATTTCGTCGAAAAGACAAGTTGTTATCTGTTTATCTTTGAAATGAGGTCAAATAATCTTGAGCGTCATGCACACTCGCTCTACGCGTAGATCGAGCGCCGCCGCGGCCGCGGTGCACCGTCGAACGCTATCAAGCGCTTCGCTGCGTTGGTTCATTTCCTTCTTTTATTTTTAGATTCCGTTCTAATAGGCCAATTGGTACCTACGATTGGAAGAACGGATAATATAGAACCTACCTACCTTAGTGACTTACTATAGGTAGGTAGGTACCTAGGTACCTACCTACTATCGCCATCAACTTCACTATTACCTATTACGATTACGCCCCATTATTAGAATAATTAATTAATAGTACTAATTAACTAATTATAATTAATTAATAGTAGATAGGTAGGTATTTGATCGTTATTATAAGAATACTTGTTATATTTATTCGTATATCTGCCGTTAGGAGGTCAGTTGGTGAAATGCACTAGGATGCCTGCCATAAAAATGATCGATCATCATCTGCCTGCCCTTATCCCAATTTATTGCCATAAAAATTATACTGAAAAAAAAAAATTGCCTAGACAGCCCAACCGGCGCAATGGTAGAGCTTCTGCTTCTGCCTGCCTGCAGAGGTCGTGGGCACAAACAAAATTGAGAATTTCAAGAAAGAAGGACAGCGCGCTCCCTTTTACGATCAGTTCATTCTAGAGCTGCTACTTTTTCTTAGTGAATTTTGGAAATGAGGTAGGTACCCAAAATTGTTCCACGACGCAGAATACGCTACAAAATTATTTCAGCGGCCTGTGTTGTCTTGCAGTCCGATTCTGAATCATAGGTTCTATATGTAGATGGAGATCCGCCGAGATCCCGAGTTCGATTCTCAGGGTCGCGAAGTTATTATCATCATCTTCCTACTCTTATCCTAATTACTTGGGGTCGGTCAACATGTTTTGTTTCAATACCTACAAAATCATGTTGATAAAGGATTTGACTTAATTTTACGACCGGCCGCCCGCCTGATACCACCTGTAGGTGGTATTGCCGCCACCATACGATTGACCATTTTTTGCAGATTTTGTAGCCAAGGTCAAAAACTCTACGTCGGCTTTTATGTAACACTCTGAGGAGAATAGGGGTGGCAGAATTCTTAGCCGCTACCACTCGGCTCTTAGCCGCTACCACTCGGCAAGTAAATATTTTTAAACTCACTCTCTGAGACTCTCTCACTCTCCACTTTTCGTAGTTGCTTGTCGGTCGGTACCCTCAGGTACCCTCTGAAACGGAGTCGTTTCAACTTGGTGTCTTACACATGATAAAGGACGCTTACTTTATCTATCATATCGTTGCGAACTTGCATTTTGCATTGTGCTTGCCAATCCGCCTGCGAAGCATGGTGGTGAGTATGGCAATACCCTCCGATAGGGGGAGGTCCATGTCCAGAACGGATCGGAAAAGGTCCGATCCGTTCTTCTCAGTTCAACTCGTAAGTCAGTCTCGCCGCGCCCCAAAGGCGATTGGGCTGGTTGTTTAAACAACAAGCCCAGTCTCGCCCCTAAGGCCCCAAACACACACAAACTTCCGGGTCAGCCCCTACCAAATAGTTAGGTGTAGCTTCCAGGGCCATAAATTTTTTTAAAAAAGTTTATGTCCAGCCGTGGACTATTGTGTTTGTTAGAGTGCCGTCATCCGAATAGGCCATATTTGACGTCTGTCAAACCCATACTAGGAAACATGTCAACAAAGAAAAATAGACCTTATGTCATAGCATTAATATGATTTTGACAGACGTCAAATATGGCCTATTCGGATGACGGCACCATATGGTACCTTGCATCAGCTTACTAGATGTCGCCATCTGTCGCCTCGAGAGATAGATTTGGTGGAAGGAGCCGTGTGATGTCGGCTTAGAATAGCATCACCACATATTTTTCCCGTGGGTATCGTAAAAAGCGACTAAGGGATTTGAGAGATGATCTGTATTACCATTTTAGGAGATAGGCTGATAAACGGTCACTATCGTGATACACAGTCTTCTGAATGACTCTCAAACTTTTGTCAAACGCGGTGGCCGTAATGGGCGTTTTTTTACAGCCGTTTACGCTCTGCCTACCCCGCAAGGGATATAGACGTGATATACGCATGTTCAAAGTGATAGCCCAGTTCAGTTGGTAGAGTAGTGGGTGGGACAATTGACGATACCTCACGGTCCCGGGTTCACGATAATGTTTGGTTATGGCACAAATTAGAGAAATCTGGTTATTGGGTTCCTAGTATATTTACGCTCACCCTGTCTTGTTGCAGAATGGAAGACGAAACCAAGTCATACCTGCAGATGCAGCGGCTGAAGGCCTTGCAAGCGAAGCTGTCCACCACAGCTGAGGAGGACTACATCATCAATATCAAGAAAGAGCCTGATGAGTGAGTACTTAACTACTTACATTTCTTAAGTTTTCTGATTTGACTCTAAATTATTCTCCTTCTTCGAGTGGGACACCAAGTCGTTGAACGTTTGCCTCTTTATCGTATTATAGGACATTTGAGCAGGACGTCAACAATAATTTGCCAATTCGGGATTTGTCCTTTATCTGCACCGGTTACCTATACCACCTGCGTTTTGGGGCAGTAGGTATACCTATGTTATTTACATTGTGCCGTGTGGCGCCGGCAGAGTAAAATAGCACCACCCTCTCTCTTCCCGTGGGGTCGTAAGAGGCGACCACGAGGCGACTGAGGGATAAACCTGTCCCAAACAGCCAGGGCCAACCGTATGGTGGCGGTTAATCCACCACAAAAGCATTCCCAAGGAGGGTTGACGTCTGGTAGGCAGCCGGTCGTAAAATTAAGCCAAATGCTTTGCAACACGATTATGTGTCCAGCAAAACGTGTTGCGCCGACCCCAAGTAATTGGGATAAGAGCAGGAAGATGATAATGATGATGTTACCTAGGTATACATTGTACGGATCTGCGGTGCCTGACTAGAATACCTAGCAATTATCCCGATTCTCCCAGCTCGAAAGTTCCTTAGGATCCCAAATGGCAATGACTTGCACAGGTGGACTGAGATTTTTATGCTTTTTTTACAATATGGATGTCAAATGAAAGGGCTTGCTTCCCAAGGCAAATGTCATCCTATCAAACTGTGGTAGTCTTCATGAGTGAGAAACCCGGTGCCATGCCATACATCCAAATACAACTGTGTGCGAGTTTTTGCCATTGCAAACAATTCTACAGCTCTCATACCAAGTCTGGCTTTATTATGGTGTAGGTAGAGTTATTTTTGAAATTATATTATTTCGCATCTCATTCCTGCTATTGCTAGGTATGTAAAGACATCCTTTACCTACATCCTGTGATGTTTACCTACGGACCTAGGTGACGTGCGTGACGAGTTTATGAAGTGTTTGATAGGTAACTGCTCGTAAACCTGTAACCGGTCGCAGCGTACGACATCCTCTGCACATACATAGGTACATTTATCTCACCACTATCCCTTGCGGGGTAGACAGAGCGTAAGCGGTTGTAAAAACAGCCACTTACACCACGTCTGACAAAAGTATGAGAGTCATTTAGAAAACTGTGTTTCACCATAGTGACAGGTTGTCAGCTAAAATTGCAATACACATCAGTTTTCAAAATGCCTTAGTTGCTTCTTTCGACATCCACGGGAAAGATATGGGGTGGTGCTATTCTAAGCCGGCACCACACGGCCATCCTATTCTCTGTAAATAAGCCTAGGTACCTATTAAGTTCTACAACGCCAAATACTTATTTTGTATATGAAAGCACGAAATGAATGCTCTATTTTGTACTTAAGCCACAGCTTAAGCCTGAAAAATCATCACTTCAATAGTTTCAACATTGCGTTGCATTTCACGGGTTTATCGCTCCCTAGCTAGAAGCCTTTTAAAACAGACATAGGAAAAATGAAGTGATGCTATTTTAAAACATAAGTTACGGATTTATGATGTGCTTGATAACAACACGTAAACCTGTCGCAGTCGCAGGGCCCTACATCCTCTGTAAAATCGGCCTACCTATTCAGTTTGAAATTCCATGACCATTATACTTTAACGCCTATTCTGGCGCACGCTTTTTACCATACCATAGCCTTAAAGCTATCATCTCTTCAATAGCTATAGTCCACTGCAATACATTAACATACCTACACTACAGTAGGTACTCGACACAACGCAACAACCTCGCACTAGGCGGGATGGCGAGCGCAATGCAAGACGTTGCAGTTACAGAGAAAGCTACTACTCATCATCGAATTAATAGGTACTAATTTTAGACTTCACAAATTGTACCCCACATAATTTTTCACGGTTTATCGCTCCCTAGCTAGAAGCCTTTTAAAACATACCTACCTACATGGGTGAAAATGGGGTGATGCTATTTTTAGCTGGCGTAAGTGCCTACAAACAAACATAAGTTACGGATTTATGATGTGCTTGATAACAACACTTTAAACCTGTCGCAGGGCCCTACATCCTCTGTAAAATCGGCCTAACTATTAAGTTTGAAATTCCATGACCATTATACTTAAGTGTTGATTCTTGCGCACGCATTCCTGTTACCTTTCAGAAAATACCTACTCTAAAGTCTCTTATCACTAACATCCTCTGTAAAATCGGCCTACCTATTAAGTTTGAAATTCCATGACCATTATACTTTAACGCCTATTCTGGCGCACGCTTTTTACCATACCATAGCCTTAAAGCTATCATCTCTTCAATAGCTATAGTCCACTGCAATACATTAACATACCTACACTACAGTAGGTACTCGACACAACGCAACAACCTCGCACTAGGCGGGATGACGAGCGCTATGCAAGACGTTGCAGTTACAGAGAAAGCTACTACTCATCATCGAATTAATAGGTACTAATTTTAGACTTCACAAATTGTACCCCACATAATTTTTCACGGTTTATCGCTCCCTAGCTAGAAGCCTTTTAAAACATACCTACCTACATGGGTGAAAATGGGGTGATGCTATTTTTAGCTGGCGTAAGTGGCCTCCAAACATAAGTTACGAGTTTATGATGTGCTTGATAACAACACGTAAACCTGTCGCAGGGCCCTACATCCTCTGTAAAATCGGCCTACCTATTAAGTTTGAAATTCCATGACCATTATACTTTAGCGTCGATTCTTGCGCACGCATTCCTGTTACCTTTCAGAAAATACCTACTCTAAAGTCTCTTATCACTAACATCCTCTGTAAAATCGGCCTACCTATTAAGTTTGAAATTCCATGACCATTATACTTTAGTGTTGATTCTGGCGCACGCTTTTTGACTTAAGGTACCACAGCCTTAAAGCTATCATCACGTCAATTGCTATAGTCCACTGCAATACATTATAATATAACATACCTACAGTAGGTACTCAACACAACGCAACAACCTCGCACTAGGCGGGCGAGCGAGCGCTATGCAAGACGTTGCAGTTACAGAGAAAGCTGCTACCCATTTCACGGTTTATCGCCCCTAGCCAGAAGCCTTTTAATTGTAAAACATACATGGGTAGAAATGGATTGATGCTATTTTTAAGCTGGTGTAAATCCTAGGTACAAAGATAAGTTACGGGTTTATGATGTGCTTGATAATAACACTTTAAACCTGTCGCAGTCGCAGGGCCCTACATCCTCTGTAAAATCGGCCTACCTATTAAGTTTGAAATTCCATGACCATTATACTTAAGTGTTGATTCTTGCGTACTCATTCTTACATATATTACACCTATATACACCTATATCACACACACCTATATATAGCGTGTAGACTTTTTTTTTTAATTTGCCTAGTACGTGCTTTTATTTTATTTGATTTGCCCCTAACATATTTGCAGTGAATTTAATAGGACCTTATACATCCCTTGCGGGGTAGGCAGAGCGTAAACAGTTGTAAAAACGGCCATGTCTGGCGTAGTTTCAGGTGATATTCAGAAGACTGTGTATCACCATAGAGACAGGTTGTCAGCCTGTCGTCTAAAATTGCAATACACAACTCTCAAATCCCTTAGTCTTAAGCCACCCAAGAGAGTAATGGTGATGCTATTCTAAGCCGGCACCACACGGCACCATTTTAAAACATAAGTAGGTAAATTGGGGTGAAGTTATTGCAGCTCTAAACATAAGTTACGGGTTTATGATGTGCTTGATAACAAAACTTTAAACCTGTCACAGGGCCCTACATCCTCTGTAAAATCGGCCTAACTATTAAGTTTGAAATTCCATGACCATTATACTTTAGCGTCGATTCTTGCGCACGCATTCCGTTTACCTTTCAGAAAATACCTACTCAAAACACTCTTGTCATTTTCTTAAATAATTAAAGACAAGATACTCGCGAGTACGTACAATAGCACCTAATTTAATTTCCCTGTATAAATAATTTAGAGAATTAAAGATGCAATCTAAAACAGTGTACTTTTAGAAATCATTTATACAGTTTAGCTGCGCTGATACCTACGCTACACCGTGTAAACACCGTAATAAAATAAGTATAAACATGAATGAGTCTGTTCCAGCTTCATGGGGAACAAGATTCTTTCCTTCTTTTGATGACTAATGATGACGATGAAATAAATGAGAGTTTTGCGTTGCGCTCTGAAATTCACATCATGTCATCCCATGCCCTACCTTACTACCTACACCCAGGAGGACCTATAAATGCAATGCCAACCAAAATGCTATTGACTTGACAACAAAACTGTAAGCTGGGGTTCTCTTCTATTGACCCGAAGTCCAGAAAAGAACAAGTCCGGATTAATTCACCTCGTTCGGAAGAGGAGTCGATAGAAAGATGAACTTATAAGTTCAGTGGCACACGTATGCCAGAATCGGCCTCATTTGTCCGCCTGGGGCGAGACGGGGAGGGAACTTCCCGCGCTAACTCGCGCCCGCCCGCCGCATTCAAGCCAGTCCGGCTCCGCGCGCGTACGGCCGAGATTCCCTCGCGGTCGCTGCCATTAATAATTAAGAAAAATAAAATTAAAAAATAAAATCATTGTCTATTTCTCTTCTCGCAATTTTGGCGGCATTTCGGTAAAAATGGTGTAGAAAGAAAGACTCTTCGTGTGTGATTTTCGTTTTCGAAATGTTGTAACAATGCTTAGGTGGATTGTTAGGGGTGGTTTATCACAACACGGACGGTAAAGTGCGTAAGCGATGCAATATCCAAGTAATGAAGAAGACGAGTTGCAATATCGGATTTTTGGCGAATCCTACAACTTTGTGGTCGACACCGGCTCCGGCCCGGCTGCGCAGCGAAGAAAGTGAGTTTTGTTTTTGTTTTTCGGCCAGGATTCGCCGGCATGGCCATCCATTGTTTCACGTTTTTGGTTAGAGTGCACTTAGGGCCATACAAATGACAGACGCTTTCTCTGACTAGCCCCTAAGTGCACCTTAATCAACCCACGTTTTTATCCACAAATATATGTAAATACCTACTACTTATTCCTGGCCATGGGTTCCTATCTTTCTCCTATTTAATTTGTTGAATGAACTGATAACCTTTCACCCATATTTCCCTGACCCCTATCTGAATTTCTTTACATCATGATCGTAGGTAGGTAGGTACATATAACATAACCTTACCTAACCAACCATTGACTTGGCTTTCAAGTTCGAATTCAGAAAATTTAGCTTACTATTTTCTCGTCATACCTAACCCCTAATACGTAGGTACCTAGGTATTTTCTGGACTTACCTACCTGTCGAACGTGTAGGTAGTTTCATCAAAATGTGCAAGGTCAATGACCTCGTGTTGCACCCATAGTCTAATAAAACATGGTCTTTCCTTCCCAGAGAAACACAAGACAACGTCACTTAGTATTGCCAGTTTATTTCAATAAAATACGTTATGGGGTAAATTCAATCTCAGAACAATGGGTTAAAATATTTCTTAATATTTTTTTAATTTAGATTTACGTGTGTATTAACTTGAACTTTACAACAACACTTCAATTGTATTTATAAGTTAACAGTATCATAAATGATTTACAAAAAACATCATAAGAGTGGGTAATTCTGGTAACCCACAAGCATGATGACGTAGTCTTGTGTTGGTCACGTGGTTCACGAGTCTCGGAAAGAAATACCAGGCGGAGTATCTTATTATACCATGGTTGCACCCACCCAAAGAAGACATGTGATAAAACTACCCAATTTTTTTCTAAACCTAGGTACCTAGGTATTTAACTAGGTAGGTATATTCTTTTGGTTTTGAGGTATCCATCAACCATCCTACCTAAGTACCTACTCTTAATCAAATAAGGATAACTTTGTAACTCCTAATTTAGGTACCTACTTACTCCTAAACTAACCGGCTAGAGGTAGGTAGGTACCTACCTACCTATTTCGTTTGAACTAATCTCTTATCATAACACCAGAGAAGGGTTAGGCTGAAGCGGGCCCGTCCAAACATTTTAACAACAAGCTGCATATCTGAATTCTTACTTAGGTACTTCCTATCTACCAACTAACCTACCTTCTCATACAATAAAAACTTAAACACGTTGCTGTTATTATTCATCCAATAACTATTGCCGAATTTTAATAAGCTGTTCTCATTCAACCTTCAACTCGCTCGCTTATCCCGCGTGCTTTCCGAGACCTTGAAACTTGGGAGGCCCTATATGCAAATAGGTAGTTACCTACCTACGGATATCCATGGACATTATTTAGAGGATATTGAGGTAGGTACCTACCTACATACCACGCGCGTACCTACGGACCAAACGGATGGACCAACTTGACATGTGACAAATAGTGTCAATCATTCCTACAGAAAATACCTACCTAACTTCACTTTCTTTTGACTTCCTTCTTATGCGTAACAGCGATTCAGTAGTCTATTTTTTTTAATTTCTGATAACCTTCTACGATACATTCTTCTACCATTCTGCAGTTTGTAAAACCCTGGAAATGCTTTTTAAGCCACGGAGCCATCAGGCACCACATGGAAACTAGACCACTGATTGGCTTCTAGAGTTGACGTTTTAGGTACCCTATTCGGACGGAAAGCCAATTCGCAAAAACCTTTCGTGTCCTGGAAGTTCAGTGGCAACCCTAGAAGAAGAGGTGCATTGTAGGTGGGTGAATGTGTCATGAGTGATATGACATGACTGGTTGCATGGCTACTGGCTATGCGTGCCGTGACTTCAAGTTAACATTTAGTATTTTAAGTTAGGTCATGGTGGCGAAGATCCGTAACATGCCGATTTCCATCGGCTTCCCCTTCAGTTCAGATCAACGTTCAATTTCATAATTACTTTCATTTAGTAATTTTTTTGTTCCGGCCTACATTCGTAAAAATGTCACCCTTCGCCGCTGATACCTACTCACTACCTACCTACATGGGAATCATCATGTGGACATGTTCAATGTCTCACTCAAATCGAAGTTTGGAGGTCAGTGGCAACCCTAGACCTTAGATGAATATAATGTGTCTTGTAGGTGGTCGGATGTGTCAGGACTAGTTATGCTACCATATGGATCTTATCTGTATCTTCTTAGAATATCGAGCTTCGATCCATGTGGCAACCCTAGACAGAAGTAGGCTTTGCTTGTAGGCGGGCGGATGTGCCAGGACTAGTTATTCTACGATTTCATGTCTGACGTCGAGATGAATGCTTGGTTATGAAATTTCACTTGCGCCTTAAACATACCTGTATATTATCTGTATCTATTTAGAATACCCAGCTTCGATCCATGTGGCAACCCTAGACAGAAGTAGGCTTTGCTTGTAGGCGGGCGGATGTGCCAGGACTAGTTATTCTACGATTTCATGTCTGACGTCGAGATGAATGCTTGGTTATGAAATTTCACTTGCGCCTTAAACATACCTGTATATTATCTGTATCTATTTAGAATACCCAGCTTCGATCCATGTGGCAACCCTAGACAGAAGTAGGCTTTGCTCGTAGGTGGGCGGATGTGCCAGGACTAGTTATGCTACGACTTCATGTCTGACGTCGAGATGAATGGTTGGTCATGAATTTTCATTCAAAAAAGCCGGCTGCCGCGCCCTAGGCCTTGAGTCCTTGACGCGCGACTTTTTGCACTAGCTATTATTATTGCTATTAGTATATTTGGACGTCTTCCTGATTAGTAAAAGCTTAGCTTAAGCAGAAAGGTGCTGCTTCAATAGGTATCTATACAGTTACTTTTGAATATGGTTTTAATTCGTTGTTTTTAGACGACGGTTCAACGTGTCGTCTCGGTATCCGACAAAATGATTTCCATAATATCCTTACTCTTACTCTACTACTCCTACATGAAACGTGTAACTTAATCTGCCAAAGCAACTACTCCTAGACTAATATACCTACTCAAAAGAAGAGCTATTCTATTCTATGGCAAATAACTTCTGACATTATTACACTATTGCACTGCCTATCGCCACGGCAATTTCAAAAATATGTCATTACAGGAAAATTTTCTAACAAACCGCCCCCCCACTTACGACGAAAGAAGTGAAAAGGGCAACAGATGTACGAAATAATAGTTTTAATTACGTAATAGTTCCTTAGCAACTACCCGCATTTGCACCTGTCTAATAGAGCCAAAGGCACGTACCTACTTTTTACTTGGTTTTATAACCAGTATAAATTCTAACATTATAAGCACCTGCTTCTAATACCCACTTTGCGACTATTTATTCTAGAGATATGATGGTTAAAATAAAATTATTACAGCTGCGGTAGTAGGCATTTAATTAATTAGTAATGTATCTAATCTAACTTAACTAGGTAGATACCTACCAGCTACCTATTAGCCAGTTGTTAGCCTAACGGGATAACTAGGTGCTTATTTCTAAGCTGAAATAGCTTTCAGGGCAGAGACCTTTTGGATGCATCATGCCTGCAAGGTAATAGCATATTGCATACATTGTAATTTCTAATTACCTACGAGTACTATACATTTTTCCAATTTTAGCATCTAATACTAGCAATATGGGAAGGTATTATGAGTATTACTGGTAGTTACTATGGTGAAAACGAGCAATCTTGCCTTTGGCTTACCGTGGAGGAGGCCTAAGTCCAGCAGTGGACTGCTATGGGTGTGTGCTAAATAGCTATATCCTCCATTCTCACGTGCCACAGTCGGAAAGGCTAAGTCTTCAAAAATCAAACTTAAAAGCATGTCTTACCTACGGCACATTTTTAAGATCTGAAAGTGTATTTTGTAATAAATACTGCTACAACCAAATCAGATGAAAATAGAGATGCTCCACTGAGATGTCCTCCCATCGATGTTTTCCCCACAATTTTCCACCAACTTCAAAAAAAGAAAAAGCCTTCACTTCACAACAATAGGTACCTACTCTCTGTCGGTACATTGACCAGCCGACCCTAAGGTAAACGACCAAGAGGGTGGCACCCCCCACGTTAATTGCTTGAAAGGCAGATGGTAGGCAAGGTGCACTCCAGGGCTGGGAACTTGTCGATAAGCATGCGATGTGACGTCACGCGGGGGGGTAAGAATGAGAATTGTTCTTTTGTTAGTAGCTGGCTGGTTAGTAGTCTTTGCCTTTTAGGAGTTTAGTGGAATACCCGGCGAAATTTTTCATATCGTCTTTTATACAATCCATCCAAACTTATTTAGGCCTTCCTCTTCTTCTGCGTCCATCCACATTCATGTTCATTACTTGAACTGAATATTCTTATGCCCAATAATTTAAATTTATTGTTTAAAACGGGATTATTACCGCGATTAGGTTTTTGTTTACCTCGATATTTCGGAGCGGTTGCAAGCTCCATGGTCACGAGTAGACTGTGATCTGTGATGTGATGAGATAATTTAAGTGTTGTGAACAACCGTGAAAACCTAAAAGCCCAATAATTTTACCACGCTGAAACAAGTATCATCCATATATCGACCCTGCTGGTCTATTCTAGTAAAAAAAAGATAGTTTCCGACAAGCAAGTAGGTATAGAGATTTTGATATAGGTAGACAGATATCTGAATTGTAATATTGCTTAAGGTATGGCCATGAACCTTCACTTTGATTCATTAATATTTTGATTCAGATAACATTATCATAACACGTTGGCTAAGTTTATCACCAACAAAAATTGTATCTTACCTACTTTATTAACCTACGTTTACTTCATAATTCGTCACTTTGTCGATAGTTTATCGACGGATCTCACACACACACAACCCTTTCATAATGCAATACCGATATAATTGGGGTGAAATAGTGTGTAGGACGCGACTTTCACACGATGCAACTAATGCATCTTGCATTACGCTTAATCGACTTTTTTTTTTCCATTTTACAGTCTATATAAAGTTGACATTACAGAGTTCAATTTTACGGGGACGTGGTCATGAAGAATTTTCATGAATAACTGCAGGTCAAAGTGTTGTCTGGTTAAATCTACCTATGGAAGTAATGTTTCATAGATTTATCGGTTTTAGTTTTAGTAACTTTACTGCTAGAAAACTTTAAGTAGTCATCTTTATTAACAACAGTCGTCATATCTCATGTAGGTAATACTTACTGCTTGATATAAACCTTCCCTAGGCGCCTCTATAGACCACGATTTTGAGCCGACTACATCAAACGACTGTTCACAACTCTTGAGATGTTTATTCCAAACTATAATGAAAATATCTTAAAAATATGAAACTCGCCGCGATAGGACTTTATAGTATAGTTTTGCTTGAAACTCGCAACATACAGACAGAATGGACAGGCAGCTAGTAATTTGTCAACTATCACGATAATTACATCTTTCCGCTTTATTATTCGATTCAGCTACAGTTCCTGCAACGGCAATAAAGCACCTACCTATTTGAAATGTCTACCATAGGGTGACATACCTACCCCATCAGACCAGTTCGGTTTCCGACCACGTGGTGTAGCACAAGCCCTTTACAACATTTCAATAGACAAGCCGGCCCAAAGAAATATTGTAATACATTGGGACTCCAAGACATAGGGGACCAAGACGCTATTCTTTACTGAGACCCCGTACCTACTTCCTTTGTGTATTTCGAGACAGATTCGCAATGGGTTTTTATAGTTGTTTTTTCGAATATGAATACGTAACGTGGGTTGAACGTGTATTCGTGTCAAAGTTCATCAAGGCTCCTTTGAATTTGCGAAAAAATCCGCTAGACGTAACCCGATTATCAATATTTTATTAGGACATAAAATTTTGAAAGTTTTATGGGAAAAAAGTCCCCTCAACTCAAGATTTTACTTGTAATTCACAAAGTTTCTTAGTTACATATTTTAAAGTCATGTTTTGGGGTTTTCTATCATGCACCTGGTGAAATCTAATAAATCTTCTTTAAACCCGATATAAATCTCAATCATTCGAAAAACCAACACAGTTGCCTATCAAACAATACGTTTTAGATTTCACGCCGACAATGGATCATCTTGCAAAAACATCTTTTGTCAAACATGAATGGTAGTTCCATGCGTTGGTGGTAGGATACAGGAGTCCACAAAGATTCACCATATGCTCCTATAAACCTTACTATAAAATGTTATATACCTGTGTGTTTAGCTGTACGTCGACGACGCGTGCCATCCAAGCCGGGTGGTATCAAAATTATGCGCTGTAGATAATCGACCTTAGATAGGATATTCAAATTAGGTTTTTGCCGAGCCCCTTAAGCGGAACTTTTTGAAAATTTAACCCCATGTTATGTGGAGAAAGTAGGAACCCTGGCTATTTTCAATAAATAAGTTTGACCTAGTTTATGGCTAAAAAACGTCAATGCTGTGTAGGTTATCTAGTTGTATTATTCTAGGATTACTTAGCTATGTATCAACACAAATAAACAGATTTTTCCTCCTGCCTTTGTTTCCTTCCTATATTCCTAAGTCCATATTATTATATTCCTATGTTAAGATTAGCACAAAATAAATAGATTTTCCTGTATCCTTGTTTAATTTCCCAAACCTCCTTCCTCTACCATGACCTTCAAACCTTACCTTTACATCCACAACAATCCACTGCTGGAATAGAAATTCAACAATTCATAGAGAACGCTGCTGCTTATTTCTTAGATGATTGCCCTTAGTCGCTTTTTACGACACCCAGTGGTAGAATTGAGGTGATGCTATTCTAAGCCGGTAGCACACACGGCACCGACCTTGAAACACCAGAAATAAAACCCAAAGAAACATGCCACAACGAGACGTGTGAACCAATTAATAAAATATTAAAAAGCCATTGTGGCAATTGAGAACAGGAACATCGATATTTAACCGGTTCTCGAGTTATCTCCCATCGGAGGCCCTTAAAGCGATATAAGAGCAAAGAGCGTGTTCCATAGAAACTTGTTGTGCGAGCCTGCAAGCTTATTCCCACGTTGGCTGGGTCTGGATCTGGATGACAAAGGAACGGGGGCGATGACGGGATGAGCAAGTCGTCAAGATAGGACGTCGCACCAGCATTCCGTCTACCCACTGCGTCTGACTTACCCTGTTGTCCTTTTACAACCAAAAAGTTTTACATTTTCTTGATAGTAATTAGTGTTAGCGCAGTAGGTATTTGGGAGCGATATAAGAGCATGTTCCATAGAAACTTGTTGTGCGAGCCTGCGAGCTTATTCCCACGTTGCCTGGGTCTGGATTGTGGATGACAAAGGAACGGGGGCGAAGACGGGATGAGCAAGTCGTCGAAAGATAAGTAAAAGTATATATCGAAAAGATAGGACGTCGCACCAGCATTCTGTCTGCCCACTGCGTCTGACTTACATACAAAGATGCTGTTTTACAAACAAAGGGTTTTACATTTTCTTGATAGTAATTAAATTAGTATAGGCACTAATAGGCAGTAGGTATTTGGGAGCTGTATAAGAGCGTGTTCCATAGAAACTTGTGCGAGCCTGCAAGCTTATTCCCACGTTGGCTGGGTCTGGATTCTGGGTGACAAAGGGACGGGGGCGACGGGAAAAGACGGGATGAGCAAGTCGTCAAGATAAGATAGGACGTCGCGTCGCACCAGCATTCCGTCTGCCTACTGCGTCTGACTTACACAAACGCCATTTTACAGCCAAAAGGTTTAACATTTTTCTGATAGTAACTAGTATTAAATTTGGTAGCAATATAAGAGCATGTCCATAGAAACTTGTTGTGCGAGCCTGCCAGCTTATTCCCATGTTGACTGGGTCTGGTCAGATGACAAAGGAACGGGGGCGAAGACGGGATGAGCAAGTCGTCAAGATAGGACGTCGCACCAGCATTCCGTGTGCTCACTGCCTCTGACTTACACAGATGCTATTTTACAACCAAAAGGTTTTACAGTTTCTTGATAGTAACTAGTATTGCGCAGTTGGGATTTGGAAGCGTTATAAAAGCATGTTCCATAGAAACTTGTTGTGCGAGCCTGCAAGCTTATTCCCACGTTGGCTGGGTCTGGATTCTGGATGACAAAGGAACGGGGGCGATGACGGGATAAGCAAGTCGTCAACGTAGGACATCGCACCAGCATTCCGTCTGCCGACTGCGTCTGATTTACACAAATGCAATTTTACAACCTAAAATTTTGCACTTGCTTAGCAGTATAGTGCTATTGGGAGTAAGACATTTTGGTAGATTGACGTTTTGTGACACCATTACATTTTGCGAACGTCGCTTTGCACATTGTAGAGGACTTTTCTACCTATTAAGTAACTATTGACTGATACAAAAATTCTGTAAGGAATTGGACTGAATATTTCTAACGGGGTTGAGAAAATGAAAATCAAAAATTCAAGAGATTTTTACCATTAACTCTGTAACATTGCAATACTATTTCATGCACGCGCATGTGTTGCATGATTATTGTATGTTCTAACCGCACCCATGACTAAACTCCATAAAATTTAAATAAGTACCTACGTACACCTTTCTAACATGCGGGCCGAAGACAAAGAAAATAACATATTCCCAAAGGCCCCCATGTTATATTTTACCGTGTATAAGGAAAGTAACATTATCATGCATGAGGGTTTTTAAATAGTTATCAATACATCAATTTCCCGCTCAAAAATAACATATGGCGACCGAATTCGGCCAGGAATTTGATTATTCGAGCGTCTGTTCTTATTGTTTGTAATTTCGTTTTATTGCTTCTTGATGCATCATATTTATGTAAAAATAATAAAATAACTATAGGTAATGATATAAAAATCTTAGTCTTTGACATCGACCAGTTAACATTTTTTTACAAAGTCCTCGTCGAAATAAATCCCTAAATATTGCTCGTAGGTGTTTTTAGCCTCCAAAGTTTGCTATATAGTGTTAATAGTCTAATGTGACACTAATCAGTGAAGTGATAAGGTTTTTAAAACGTATATTCGTCGTAAACAACAAAATAGTTATAGTGCGTGGCGTGGCGGTGCAATCATTACCTGCTTTGTCATCGAGCGAACTTAGTGTGTGCGAATCTAGCGGTTAAGTAAACAACTTAACCGTCAAAATCGCGTGCGCATCTTAACGATACCGGGCGGCCATTGTATCAACGTCATTCCGTCATAGATTAACTATTGCAGAAGTGTTGACCTACTACTTGCATTAGTGCCTAAGTACATTTTTCCTCCGGGAGGCAATCATCATGTCATCTAAAAACTCTGGTACGTCAGTCTCTAAACGCACCAAAGCTCTGCCGAAAGAACCAGAATCCGAAGTTCCCGAAAATCTTGAATCTGACCAAGAAGCTCTTATAGCTGAAATCAGCGACAGAGTTTCGACTGCTATAAAGGCTGAGCTACCTGCTATGATAAAGCGTATTATTGCCAAAGAAATATCCAAATTAACCAGCGAAATCCAAGAGCTACGAAAATCTATAAACTTTGTCAGTGAAAATCACCGTGAACTTGATAACACCGTGACATCGTTAAAGTCAGATATTGACCAGCTAAAAAACGAGAATACATCCCTGAAGACTACCGTTCGCGACCTTTCAGACAGGCTCAATAGTCAGGAACAACATCTACGCGAGAACAATCTAGAATTCAGCGGCATCCCTGAGAACCGATCTGAAAATCTCTTGGTTACGCTACAACAGTGCGCCAGAGTTACAGGACACCAACTGAATGAAGGAGATATTGTGAACTGTACAAGAGTGGCCAAGAAAAACAAAGAAAGTAAACTTCCCCGATCAGTGGTAGTTAAGTTCAGAAGTGTCAGGTGCCGCGACGAGTTTTTCTCAGCTGTCCACCGCTACAATAAAGCAAACCCAAAGGACAAACTAAACACTTCCCTGCTGGGTATAGGAGGAGACAAGAAACCAGTTTATGTCTCAGAACATCTATCACCTGCCAATAAGTCTTTGCATGCGGCCGCGCGCAAAAAGGCAGCTGAGCTGAGCTACAAATTTGTATGGATACGCAGCGGCAGAATATTTGTCCGCAAAACTCCGGAATCCCAATTCATATTAATCAAAAACGAAGACAGCCTTAATCTAATACGTTAACTAATCTTTATATTAATTACATATCTTACATCTAATGGTACTGTCCTTGTATTATCAAAATGTTCGAGGGTTAAATAGTAAAACTTTGGATGTTTACAACGCATTATTGTGTAATGATTTTCATATTGTATGTCTGGGTGAGACGTGGTTAAACAGTAATATAGTATCTTCAGAGTTATTTGACAGTAGATATTGTGTGGAGCGTAGGGATCGTAGCGTAAGATGTTTGGAGTACTATGGGAAGAAGTACGGGGGGGGTGTACTGATTGCTATTAAAAAGGGCATAGAATATGTTCTTAGGAGTGATTGGCAAACTGATCTGTTTGACGACTTGTGGATACAGCTGAAAGTGGGAAACACACTCATAAACTTGTGTACTGTATATCTCCCTGATTATTTACCTTCGCGTTTGTTTGTCGAATTTATCCGAAAATGTGAAAACATAATTGACTCACATCCAAATGCGAAGGTTTGTATTGTTGGTGATTTCAACCTTACTAATGTGATTTGGTCATATGAAACTTATTTACCTACAAACTACAGCTGTGAGAAATCTGAGACTGTTTACAATCTATTTCAAACAACTAATATAAAACAATTAAATAATATACACAACCAAAATGATAGGATATTAGACTTAGCGATTGTCGATGATTGCGAATTTTTTAACTTAACAAAAACTTTACCAATCAGTCGGCTAGATGACCACCATCCTCCCTTCGAACTCACGCTGCAATGCAAACGGACACGTGCACTAGAGTTCAATAAGTCCATATTGGATAAACTCTGCTTTTATAAAACTAACTATGAGGGTGTGCAGAGGCTTTGCAGGCAATTGATTGGGAACATAGTGCATCTAACATGGATTGCGACGAATTCGTCCAACATTTTTATAATTGTCTTTGGGATATCATAGTTCAGTTTACTCCAAAAGCTAAATTGCGCAAAAATAAGTACCCGGTCTGGTTTTCGAATGGATTAATTAAAACATTGAAAACCAAACACAAATATCACCACCGTTACAAAGTTTACGGTAATCCAAGGGACTATGACACATTTTCAATGTTAAGGTCACGGGTTAAAGCCCTACTCGAAAAATGTTTTAAGTCATATATCACTCGCGTGGAATGTGATTTAACAATCAATATCAAGTCCTTCTGGCGTTACACCAAAAGTAAGCGAATTACCAATGAGTATCCGAGTCACATGACCTACGAAGGCCGCACTGCGGATGATGGTCCCAACATAGTAAATCTATTTGCCGATTATTTTTCTTCGGTATATAATGTACCATCAAATATCAGCTACGTTCCTAGTTTTGCCCCGCCTAACTATACCATATCCACAGTATATATATCTATCCATAGTGTTCTATCGGTTCTCAAAAATGTGGATGTATCGAAGAAAGCTGGACCTGATGGGATCCCACCCATTTTTATACGTCTATGCGCCGTGGCACTAGCGAAGCCTCTGTTCCTCATTTACAATAAATGAGTGGTACATTTCCTTCTCTCTGGAAAATAGCTAATATTACACCAATATTTAAAAGTGGACTGAAAAGTGATGTAACACAGTATCGCCCAATAAGCATATTAAGCTGGTTTGCAAAAATCTTCGAAGGCCTGGTATACACACAGGTCTACAATCACTTCAAGCATATTCTTAGTCCATATCAGCATGGATTCGTTTCAGGCCGATCAACAAATTCGAACCTCCTTATATACACTTCTTACCCTTGTGATCGTTTTAACACCAAAAAACAGACTGATTCCGTATATACAGATTTTTCTAAAGCCTTTGACCGTGTGAATCATTCTATACTCCTGGCAAAGTTGCATCACCTTGGAATCCACGGCAGTCTTCACCGCTGGTTCACTTCATATTTGTCTGAACGCTCCCAGCTCGTGGTATTAAATGGTTTCGAATCAGTGCCTTTCCTTGCGTCATCGGGGGTGCCCCAAGGTTCTAATTTGGGCCCACTTTTGTTCTTGATTTTCATCAATGATCTCCTAGCCACCTTTAAGTGTCAGTGTCTTGCATACGCTGACGACATTAAGATATTTCAAGAGGTCAGCAATCTGGATGACTGCATGATGCTTCAAAATGATATTGTGACACTCAATAAATGGTGTCGAGATAATCATATGTCATTAAACATAAGTAAATGCCAGGTCATCACTTTTACTAAAAATAAAAAGCCTCTTGTACATGAGTACAAAATCGATAGTGATGTATTGCACCGCGTTGAAGTCGTTCGTGATTTGGGGGTGTTATTTGATGTCACGCTGTCTTTTAGCCCCACTACGACCATATATGCAGTAAAGCCAACAGAATGTTGAACTTTGTAACTCGGACTGCAAGACCGTTTAAAAGGAAAGCTCTTGGATCCTGCTGTATGTGGCACTGGTACGAAGCGTACTCGAATACTGTTCCCCGATTTGGTCACCATGTTACAATGTACATAATGATAGAATAGAATCAATTCAACGCCGTTTTGTAAGGACCTTATGTTCAAGATTAGGTATCAGACGTAAAATACCAGAATATAGTGACCGGTTGAATAGATTTAAATTGTACAGCCTCGAGGATCGCCGATGGATATCTGATTTGTGCACTTTGCACAAAATTGCTAATGGCAACTTGGATGGTCAGCTGCTTGAACAATTATTCCTTAAGGTCCCAACTAGATCAGTGCGCATTCCACAGCTTTTTGGCGTCCCGGCCACTAATAATAATGTTTCTCAGAACAGTCCTCTACTTAGAATGTCTAAAAATTACAATCAAGTCTGCTCTCACCTAGATATATTCTATTGCAATTCAAATTGTTTTAAATCTTCCTTGTACAAGATTATGGCAAAAATTTAACCCCAGTTTTTTTATATGTTAATTTAAGTATAATAATTATATTTATTTCTAGTTTTTAAAAATTATCTAAATTCAAATTTAATTTAATTTTTTAATTATTCAATTCAATTGTTAATTGACTTTTTTATAAGAATGTTGTGTACAATTTTTATAGGATTTCAGTCTTAAAATTGTCCTACTTTAGCATTTGATGATATTGTGATCTACCATTCTGTTATCTGTTATTGTACCTAATAAATAAAAAAAAAAAAAAAAAAAAATATAATTAGTTATGTAAGTAATCTTTCGTAACTGAATTCATAATTGGGCACTTAGAAATGGAGGCTGACTTTTTCTAGATTCCTCTTTACCAAAATCAAAAACAGATGGTCGCGCATTCTTGGATTATGAGTCGGCATAAGTTTGCAATTCGGAAAATATGACATGATTTACCACTTCCGTGTTTACAATTTTTTAATAAGCCGCCGATGTATCATCAAAGATCCATAAAAACCATATTTCCCAGTAATTCCTCTTCATTCCCACCAGCCCCCTACACTTCAGTGGAGCGTGTCATGGCTCCATGACTCAGGAGCTTCAGTGCTATATGGCTCATGTTAATTCTTAAACGATTACCATTGGTGGAATTAATGAGAAACGTGTTAAAAACTGTGGGAAAACTGTATGGTCTGTTGAGTTTGTTTGCTTCTGCATTTTAACCTACATTTGGAAGTTCATTGTGTTGCTTTTTGTTTACTTGCCTTAACTTGATGACTTTATTGAAATTGCCTTTTGTGTATCTTATATGATTCAGTCAAAAAACTTAATCGTTTGCATCAGTGTTGCCGGCACTCGAACATCAAAAGATCCGAAATCTAGTCCGGCAGGATCCGATTGGATCCGATTTTACCCAGAAGGGTCGCTTATAATTCTGCGATTTTTGCCGTGTTTTTGTGAACCAATTTCCTACTTTCTTACAAATATGAGCTGTATTTTTTCCTAATTTGCATCTTTTTACCTTGTGTAGTGTCGTATGTAGTTTAATTGCAACGCACCTGATCATGGACGTAGGTAAATGAAACATGCTACATCATATGCGTCGCGCGTGCACACCACGCAACACAACGAAAAGTTATATCTGGTCTGACATAATTCTTACTCCTCCATACGTTACCACTGGAGAAAATATGCACGTACGTACGTACGCACGCACGTATTACTCATGTAGACGTCAACGCGTGTGAGTTATTCACGTAGACGTACACGCCACGCTCCGAATTCAGTCTGTGCTACCATGAATCACGTAGACGTGCACGCCACGCGGCGCATCCGGACTGAGCTAGCCTGTTACGAAGACATGCACGCCACGCGGTGCAATCGGACTGAGCTAGCCTGTTACGAAGACATGCACGCCACGCGGTGCAATCGGACTGAGCTAGCCTGTTACGAAGACATGCACGCCACGCGCTGAATCCAGTCTGTGCTAGCATGTGACTCATGTAGACATGCACGCCACGCGGCGCTTTCGGACTGAGCTAGCCTGTTACGAAGATATGCACGCCACGCGGTGCAACCGGATTGAGCTAGCCTGTTACGAAGACGTGCAAGCCACGCGGCGCATCCGGACTGAGCTAGCCTGTTACGAAGACGTGCAAGCCACCCGGCGCATCCGGACTGAGCTAGCCTGTTACGAAGACGTGCAAGCCACGCGGCGCATCCGGACTGAGCTAGCCTGTTACGAAGACGTGCAAGCCACGCGGCGCATCCGGACTGAGCTAGCCTGTTACGAAGACGTGCAAGCCACGCGGCGCATCCGGACTGAGCTAGCCTGTTACGAAGACGTGCAAGCCACGCGCCGAATCCAGTCTGTGCTAGCATGTGACTCATATAGACATGCACGCCACGCGGCGCTTCCGGACGGACTGAGCTAGCCTGTTACTGAAGTGGACGTACACGCCACGCAGCGCATCTCGTCTGTGCTAGCCTAGCTAGGTACGTCTGGACTTAAAAATAAATACGCGTATCTACAAGGTTTTGCCTACTTTTTCAAAATTATCTTCAAATTATCCGAAATTATCCGCTGGAAGTAACGATCCGCCGAGGATCCGATTAGACCCGAAAAGATCCGAAATCGCATCCAAAGATCCGCGCCGGCAACGCTGGTTTGCATTTAATATTGATTCATTGTTCGTGATTTCATGGACACTTAAAATTTATTTTTATTCGTTGTCATAATCCACAATATCTTCTCAATATTCATGATAGTTTTTTACTCTACATTTACAATTTTATGACTAAGAAATATATGTACATAAATGCATAAAATACAACAAAGACATCGTAAATCGTCAATAACTCCTGCATCGAATCACCAAATCGCGCGTGAATGGAATCAAAATACTGATTGTAATTTATTACACTCTCATAATTAATGTAAGGGTAGAAACACCCTACGTGTATACCTACATAGAACGCACAGGTAACGATTCCCACGATTTTTAAAATAAAAAGCAAAGGGGCCTGTGCGTTTGCGTTTCGGACAAAGAGGGGTAAGTCATCGGTGCATGCAGTGCGGCTGTCCCTCTTACCATCGAAATTTGTAAACGATTCGTCGGGATGACGTCGTGTTTTGTACTTTTATGTGATCCAGTTCCCATGGTGCTTTTGACCCCTGGATGTAGGTGACACGATTGCAGTATTGCACATGTTTTTGAGGAAGATGCGCAGATGTTCCGTCTTGGTCTTGAATCTTGATGTGATTTGAAGATAAGGTGTCGATGAAATCCGTAGGTCAGGATTTGCGTCAATTGATGTTTTCATTAGATACTTACAGCATGCCGTTTGTGTTTTCACAATCACAATGTTTAGGTATGAAAATATCATCAACATAGGTAAGAAAGTGCTTTGTTTAGCAAAAATTCCTTCAAAATGTTTGTTGGTTTTGACATTACCAAACTAATCCTAATTTCATGTGCTCAATAAGCTCAATTACCCATTGCGTGTAGTGAGTATATCTTTTGAAGACTGAAAATCATACAGAAAATCTTGTTGTGTCAAAGACCACTAGGTTCCTTTAGCTGTACCCACCTACCGTCTTAATCTCATAACAGGTAGATAGTATACTAAGACTAACACAAGATATATTTTGAAAATGTTTATGATGCTGCACCT
Organism: Phthorimaea operculella; assembly: GCA_024500475.1. NCBI lineage: Eukaryota > Metazoa > Arthropoda > Insecta > Lepidoptera > Gelechiidae > Phthorimaea > Phthorimaea operculella. The sequence goes on from JANFCV010000157.1 coordinate 109,724, forward strand.
CCCGAAACTGATACCCTCTCGAGAACTCTTGAAGCCGAGATTCACACGAGTTCTAATTGTTCCAAACCAGATTCTCGAAATAACCCTTCGTATGGGGGAATTTCTATTGTCAAGGAGCTCGGTGGTCCAAAAGTGCATTGCCCCTTTAATGGGTCATTTGCACTTATAATTTTTGAGACTCCTTTCTTATGGTGAAGCCATTTGCGTTAATGATTTTTAATTCTTCCGTAATTTATACTATAGTTTTTTGTAACCTAAAACCCGCCAATCAAGACATTGCTTCCTTATCGTGCGGGTCACAGGTATCAGAGTTTGAAATCCTTCTAATATAAATCTTATTAATACTACCTAATTTACATAAATTCTTAGATTTTGATTAGATTAAGCTATAGAGAAAATCTATGAGATTGAGACTAAGCTTTAGATGTGTACGTTATTTTATTACCTAGTTCCTAGTTATGCTACACAAAGTTTGACTTAAATGTGCCTGATGTAAAGTTTCCATTGTTTACTATTCATTCACATATCAACTACCTAACAGGAAACTGACCTAATCAAACTTCCATATAACCATGCCGACCAAACACCAAATAATATAAAGCGTGCTATCGATTTTTACATGAAATCGGCATCGGCAGCGTCGCCATCTGCGCGCCCCCACGCATGCGCAGAGCGCACAAAGCCGCGTTGATTGCCGCACAGCTGCGCAATGGCAGGGGATGCGCTAGACGATAATAAAACAAACTTATGGTGTGGAGGGATTATGGAACCTTCTATGGAAAATAAAATGATAACAATGTTTTAAGCTGAGTATGAACAGCTAGACGCCTGGACAGGTGAGATATTGAGCTAGAATTTATTGAAACTACTTAATTGTGGTGGAAATTATAGAAATAAAATTATCGCTCAAAAAAAATATTGTCAAGAACACAGCAAGCAAATAAAAACAGAAAACAAATATCAGCAAACCTTGACTGGCAGTGAACCACTCTTTGTACTCTGAGGTGAGATACAGATTCGCCTGCATAAGGGAAATAAAGACGCTAAATACCTACACACTCTAACCCTACACACAAGAACATAGTCCGAAATATCAAACAAAATGACAACCATAGCCTACATGCTATGTTGTCTTACGATTACGAAGTTTTTATCGACATTGAATAAAGAAAACAAAACTTACACGTTTGTTTAGACGAAGCTACATTTAAATTAAATTCTAACACTGGCCACTTACCGAAAGCCGGCCACAAATCAAACGAACACTTTTAAACGCCATTTAGCGCTCAAAAAATACCGTTCTAAAATCAAATTCCCGATAAATTGGCAATGGTTGACACGTGGCAACAGCCAGATGGCGTATCACCTGTCCCAGACGATCGCGAAAGGCGAAACTCGTCCGGTAGTGCATTCCTTAAGGAATTCCCTCAGGTCGTTGACATAGAGGTATTCATTATTAAATGCATTTTTTGTTTGTGTTAATTCTTGATTTCGTGCAATGTGCAGCTTTATTATGATGAAATTCTGACATTAAAAAAGTAATAAAGACTTCCATCTCGAAGAGATAATGATTTTCATTGCCTATTATTTAGTGGCAATAAATGTAAACTAGAACTTTAATGAACGAAATTATTTGAAGTTATTACCTACACGGTTGTAAAATAAGTAATCAAGGTTAGCAAAATTAACGATTGCAATTTAAGAAACTAGTCATTTAATGGCTAATTATCCGGTTTTATTTTATCCTTCATGTGAGAAAAAATGAAAAAGTCATCTACGTAGGTACATCTTAATTTCCCAGCATTCAACTACCTTTCAGTTTTAAATAATATAGGCTCGCATTTGTCTGCTATCTCACCTGTTGGTAAGTGATGATGCAGACGATGTTGGAACATGCTTGCCTAGGTAATGCCTATTCACTCTTGCCTTGCCAAAGGCCCAAGTTATAATGTTCAGGAAACAGATCCAACAAAATATTACTTCGTATCAACCTAGTTGACGCAACAAAATAACAATTTAGTCAATGCTAAATGCTAGAACATTGACCTCATACCTAGAGTAAATTATCAGTGAACAATCTGTTCAATTTGTTTTATCTTTTCCTTGCTAGCTAGTGGACCGGGTTACTTTGCAGCTATACAAAACCGATCTGGCTTTAGGTGTCCCTCAGTATGGTTTTCATTTCTTAGGGATCCTGATGGCTTAATCAGATAAGAGATAAATTACCATTGTCCCTTTGTTCTTTGACAAGATGCATGTCAAGCTGTCACACAGCATCAAACGGTATAATTTCAGATAACGCGAGGCCTGTATTTAAGAAAGGGGGAGTCCATTGACAAAACATGAATAAACATAAACAAAATGCTTCATTAGTCCTTTCTCTGAACACCTTTCAGACGCGTGTTCGTAATTGTAAGCCGATAATAAGGGAAGGAAGTGAAAAAAATTAAAGCAAAAAATACACATGGGGTAGAAATGTCAGACCATGTGCGGGGGCGATCGGTCGTCTTGAGACATTAATCTTAAGGGGGAATAACCAGGTGAACCTCCCCTGGACAACGCTCCCTTTTGTACCCTTGCAGTACAATAAATTGAAGGTTTTTTTCTTGAGTTATTGACGCTGAAGTCGATTTGCTGCGATAATTTCTTGATTTGGCCAAGGTCTTAAATGTGCTTTTCATGCCTGAGAGAGCAAATTGGTTGAAAAGTTTTCCGGTGATTTTGTTCACTAAAGATTATCAATGTGATCTAACTGGCTGTAAAATTCTACATTCATACTATAAATTAGGTACTTTGAGAAGTCTAGCTGAAGCTACGGGGTTTCTTACACTCTAAGAGAGAGCCCATCACTGCTTTGAATTTTTGTATTATTGTAAACGTGTTTTCTTTCTTCATGTTTCTAATTGCCATAAAATACTACTTATTCCTTACTGCTCTTTTTCCTCACAATTGCATGAAACCATTTCATAACAATTACGAGACACTTTATTATCAATTCCAAGTCGTCTATTTAATAGAGAAAGGTTCTTGTCGCAACTTGCAAAGACCAGTCGATGGTAATCATGAACATCTGCCTTTGTGTGACCCTCGCCATTGCATTTCACCCTCTTGAACTTCATACTAATACCAGCTATTAAATTGCCAAGCTCCTTTGTTTCTAAGCCTTCCTTTATGTTGAGGCTTTAGAAAATGTCGCGTAGGTTTTGCTTCTATCTTTCGTTTAAACTGGTGTGCGAAAGAAGAGATCTAGGTAGGTATGTTTAGCAAGATTTGAGCTTTCTTCGTTCTAATACCAGCTATTACATAGTCAAGCGCCTTTCTTTATGTTGACGATGTTTTACGGGTAGAGGCTTTGCAAAATGTCGTGTAGGTTTTACTAGTACAGTATCGCCGTTCGAATAAGCGAAGTTTGGCTGCTGTCTTAACCTCACTTGAAGACATTTCAACAAAGAAAATAGACCTTATAATTTACATGTTTTTTTTTTTACAGCTGTAACTATATCTTAAACTGGTGAGCAAAAGAAGATATCATTGTTGGTCTAGAGGGGTTGATTTATGCTTTCGATGTTACTGAAGATGAACTTGATTCGCTTTATTTTTTTAAGTTTTCATCTAAAAGACCACCAACAACGATTTATAATTGGACCTCCACTGATGCGATTAAATTTAATTGACGCCAGTCTCAACATAATTAATACCTACTTTGTAAAAAGAGATAAGTAGGTAAATATCATAGTAGATATTTTTTAATGATCATTACATTACAGGCATAATTTTCATTAAGATAATAAATAATGGGTCTAGAATTAGTTATGCTAAGGTGCCTATGCTCTTATAGGTATTTCTACTTCAATCTACAAATGTTTGTTTTGCCATTCGACATTTCATCAACGAAAAACTTACCAGGCCGAAAATGCATGTGGATTTAAATAGTAGCCATATTGAATGTCAGATAAAACTTTTATAACAATGAACCTAACACTAAAGTATTTCGTCTGCCGAGATAACCATATGACGCGAAAAATTATCTTCGTTAAGACCAATGAAGCTCTCAACTCTTATCAATCAGATAAACGCGTAATTGTAGACGATTTTGTGAACAGCCGCTAAGTGGCGCGTTCCCATTTGGCGACAGCAATAATGGTCAAGCATCTATCAGCCTTAAAAATTCTGGGTTCTGTATTTTAGCTAAATATGGTCAAGATAACTTATTAATGAAACAAAAAGTTACTAGTTTAGTGTCAGAAGTGGGATAAATACTTTCATAAGTAGTTGAAGTTTAACTCCTGAAATGTAGGTATGGCGCGTAAGTCTTCAACAAATATAGGCTACTATTTGCAATTAGGATGACTTGCTTAAACGATATTGCAACACAACAACAGCTACCATTACCTAACCTAATCCAGGAAATACAGAATAAAGAATATGGAACTCCACAAACTGACCCCTAAAAGAGCATATGTGTCAGAACAAAATGTGTCATCCATTCCATCTACAGCATATGGTTGGCCCCACTATACCATAGTACATCCTTTGTCGACCCTCACCGAAATATTAAAACAACAAAACAGTACCACCTTTCCGCGCCGTAACAAGTCGGAAGTCCTTCCTAGCTTTTTTATCGAGGTTTTTTTTCTCGAGATTATGCTGCGCTGTTTGTAGTTCAACTTTTTTTGCTTGTTGCTTTCAGTTTACCCTATTTTTTGAGGAGCATTCAAAAATGGCGGCGTGATTTTGTATTTGCAGTTTTTGTGGATCGCGTAACTTTTATTCCTTCTTCATGTCATGTGGACCCTTGAAGCTTTAAAATATTTTTTGGTTCCCGTAACTTTTACTCCTACTTAATCCTATGACACTTATAGCTTTTAAAATATCGAGAATTCAAAATATTCTATGTGAGTAGGTATTTAAGCTTATTTTTATGAAAAGAATTACATACCAATTCTCCCTTTGTTCTATGTTATGCTTATAAATAAACAGAGGTCACTTTCTATTTAATACCTCAGTATTATCCTAGGGTTACCTTTTGAAAATAAAAAAACACGTCATTAATTTTCTTTGCGCACACCATTCGTAATCTATTCACCACCTTTTGTCGCCATCTATTTTTATTCGCAATACATAATTAAAAATTGCACGGGCATGACCAGCGTGAGAAAGCGTTTGAATAAAGAATAGACACCATAGACAACCACAGAGATTCTTAAGGTCTATCGTCCTTTTGAAATTGAAGGTCCCATGATCCCATGAGAGCCCTTCGCATCTATTTGTCTAACGCTAAGGGATAGTTTTTGAAACCTGTTTCTATTGATGCCACGTACGTCTATGCAAGGGCATTAGTGTATGCAGTTTTTTTAGGGTTCTTTATTGAAATAGTTATGTAAATATTTACTTTGTTGATAGCTTGTGCTAAGATCTGAAATTCGCTTGCTAGATTGTAAGAAAGAATTATCTGACCGCGGCATCCAAGTCTTCAAAAATGGATTATCGTCTATGTTGGTAGGTAACTATAATGTTTAAACTAGCGTTTGAACAAGTAGGTATGCGTGCAAGCAATAATTCAGAACACTTTTAACAAAACTTTTTTTAGGGTGATTGGAAATTCGATGCATTCCCTGAAGGTGGTTAGAGGGGGGGCCATTTCCAACATATTCTTCCATGGAACCAGGGGTCGGAAATGATTGGTTACAAAATTATTAGGACTTTTGATTTTTAAAGAAAATTTCCCGATTTCAACTTTAAAGTCATGCAAAGCTAGCCAAACCGTTTTATGCATAGTTTTTGACATGATCTCATAGTGAATGAATAGGACAATCATTTTAGTTACAAGTTTAGTTAGAAATACTCTTCTTTTTAAAATACAGCGCCAAAACAAGAAAATATTTTGGTGGAAAGGATTTTTCAACATTCATGGTAATCTACTGTAAAAATCACTATGGAATAATCCGTAAAAACTTCATAACAGAGTTCTCTGTTTCATTAGCTAACCGAAAGGTACAATAATCTACAATCAAACATGTTTTCATAAAATAATTAGCATTAATGCAAAAGCGGCGTGCGAACCAGGCAATTGACTAGGGTCGGTCGACTACGCCAAAGTCAGCAAATGCTGTTTAGACAACTTTTTCAAGTATTTTCGTGGTCTAATGGGTGGAGCATTCCCCTCAGAGTCTGTGGTTCAGGTTCGATTCCGTGAGTTGACCTACAAGGTTGATATTCAACACTTTGTGAATTTTCCAGTTTGGTTTAAAAATCACGTTGAACCACCTGATTGTCCGCAAGAAAATATCGTGCTCGGAGGGCATATTAAACCATCGGCCTCGATTGATGTCTAATAAACGCAGACGGTGGTCGTAACACTACCATAGCAGAGGTCTAATACTTGTAGTAGGTGGTTTAAAAACTCCGACAAAGATTTATCATTTCAGTTTTTAGGCTGTTTAAAGCTCAGAGCTCCATTTCTGAATTGTCGTAATCCTAATCGTGCGAAAATCTGCTACTAATTGTGCTCGTATCACATGTTCTACTAAACTTATTAATTTATGCACACCTAATAAATTCACACAAACCCTTAACATTTAAAGTGTCGAGTAGTAGAACGTGTAATACGAATGGTTAGACCACTCGTTTTAGATTTCCGTGCACGGATTTGGATTACGACAATTCAGAAATGGAGCTCCTGAGCTTTAAACAGCCTAAAAACTGAAATGATAAATCTTTGTCGGAGTTTTTAAACCTTTCTACAAGTATTAGACCTCTGCTATGGTAGTGTTACAACCACCGTCTGCGTTTATTAGACATCAATCGAGGCCGATGGTTTAATATGCCCTGGATGATATTTTCTTACGGACAATCGGGTGGTTCAACGTGATTTTAAACCAAACTGGAAAAATTCAAGTGTTGAATATCAACCTTGTAGGTCAACTCACGGGAATCGAATTTGGAACCACAGACTCCTGAGGATTGCTCCATCCATTAGACCACGAAAATACTTGAAAAAGTTGTCTAAACAGCATTTGCTGACTTTGGCGTAGTCGACCGACCATGTCAATTGCCTTGTTTCGCACGCCGCTTTGCATTAATGCTAATTATTTTATGAAAACATGTTTGATTGTAGATTATTGTACCTTTTGGTAGCTAATGCAACAGAGAACTCTGTTATGAAGTTTTACGGATTATTCCATAGTGATTTTTACAGAAGATTACTATGAATGTTGAAAAATCCTTTCCACCAAAATATTTTCTTGTTTTGCGCTGTATTTGAAAGTATTTCTAACTAAACTTGTAACTAAAATGATTGTCCTATTCATTCACTATGAGATCATGTCAAACTATGCATAAAACGGTTTGGCTAGCTTTCATGACTTTAAGTTGAAATCGGGAATTTTCTTTAAAAATCAAAAGTCCTAATAATTTTGTAACCAATCATTTCGACCCTGGTTCCATGGAAGAATGTTGAAATGGCCCCTCTAACCACCTTCAGGGAATGCATCGAATTTCCAATCACCCTATCAGGAAAAGGATAGACTTGGTAGAATAGCCAACCTGACCAATTCAACATTCTACTTAAAAAAACAAAAGTGTTTTAGTTCCCTACCCTTCTTAGAATATTAACAAAAGACATGATAGAAACTTCTTAATTTAAATAATAAAAGAGCACGTATCTCTAAGAAGCAACAATGACCCGAATAGAAAATGGCGGTCACTGAATCATAGACAATCATTCATTTAGCGTCCCGTTCTCACATTACTATGTGTGCAAAAGTTATTTAACAATTGAACAAACAAGGAATTATGGGCTCATAGACCTTGCGCCAAGGGGTTGGATCTATTTAGGGAAAAGTGTTCTTTCAAACCTGGTACTCACTTGGTCAACTTTTCAAAAGAATCAGAAACTCCTTATGCTTATTTCGTAAGGTGTCTACTGAGGCTAAGATTTTTCGAGATTGCGTTGTTCGTTTTAATCGATTTTGAGTTTCATAGCCATCAATACTTACAAATGACTGGACTCGTCCCAGTTGTATGTTAGAACAATTTCAATTGGAAACAACTAAAAGACAGTACAAGGTACAAGGCAATATTGTAGAGTTGTCCAGCTTTTCTGAAGTTATTGGTTTCTCCATTTTCTTTCATAGATAAAATATGGATGCTTTTAGCTTAATTACCAAGAATAATAGCTAAAACTATGTGTTACCAGTAGGTTCTCTAAGACCTATCCACAATCTTGTTTGGCTTCGCAATCTGACACCCGAGCTTCTGCGGATGAAACAGCAAAAAGTCCCGGCTTGGTGGTCTCACAGTAACCCTACCTGGACCAATCGACTGGAATTGATTACTTTCATCCTTTGTAAAACGATATTCTTTGAGGTAAACATCGACATCTTAAAAGTGCTATAATAGTGATTTTATAGTAGTTTCATGAAACAAGCTACAGTATCCTGCTGTAATAAACTTCCCTCTCTTGGTGGCTTTTGATATACTAGGGTACTATTACTAAATACCTGTATAGCGTTTTTTGAAGAAACTAATCCGCAAGGGTATACCCTCTATAGGCTTTGAGGGATTAGCTGTTAAATTTTGACACATATTTCATTTAAGTCTATTGCAGCGTACAACGCCATCTCGTGGTTTAGTTTCGTCAAGAAACGCGCATTCGTCTGTCATACATACAAACAAATTTATTCCTCAAAAAAATCTTTCTCGTATAGGTACTTTAGACATATTTAAGTTTTCACTTGCAAATTGAACAATACGCAGCGTAAATTCTGAGGCTAAGGCTACTCCCAAGTAGTTAACTGTAATTTACCATCCATTCATATAACCAGCACTTAAGGCGCTTATAGTTGTTTAAAGATGAAAAAAGAAGTTCAAAACTGGATAGAGGTAGTCAACTCAATTAAATACCAGTAAGATGTCTACAAGTTTAACAACATTCCAACAGGTCAATTCATTCATAGAACGTCCCTGTCCTGTCAATAAACTAGATACAGTATCGAACACAGTTTAATTAAAAAATAATAAAAAAGTACAATTTGCTGCGCCAATTTTGCATTTACACTATTTTACACAATGCTTATAAGGTTGGTTTTCGTCAGCGATGTCCTGTATAAGGTAAGTCCTAGAGTCCGACGACACTATTTATACATTTGCATTTTTATTCTATAAATATCATAGTTTTGCATGTTGCCACAAATTACGTATTGACATGTACGCCCATGTCATTGCAGAAATGAAGTTGTAGGAGGGAGGAAGAAAATGTCATCTATGTAGCGTAAAACTTTCAATATGGACGTAAATAATAACTTGCAAAATGTCTTATTCAACTTTCAACTGAGTTGTTGTTACTGCTGACTAAATATGACGTGCTTTGTAAACACAAAGCTCTTTTAGAATTGTGTGTGGAACCACTTAAAGAAATAAGACTCAAGCACGGTTTATCTCAGTTTTATTGCAAACCTGATCCCGAGCATTGCATTACTTGAGCTGCATGAAGCTTGAACTATCTCACATAGTTCGATTCGGAGAATGCTTTCAGTTAACATTGTTGAATTTGATACCTAACCTACACTACATGTAGTGAATGAAAGAAAATTTGCTTGCTTGTCTAGTGTAATGGTAACTGTGACGAACTCGATAGCCATTCATAAAAAAGAAAACTAAAATGATCTAATAAACAATTCGTCAAATCGTCCATTCTCGCCAAATGAGTGATAGGTCGAAACCTCAAGTAGTCAAGTTGACTACCTATAGTTCGATGGTTTTCTCGACAACCAACTGATAAAAACTCCCGTTCAATTCGAACTTAACACTTCATGAATGAATAAATATCGTAAAAGTGTATTATATTTGTACTTATTTGTAAGTGTTACTGTATTGCGTCTAGACTTCTGGCGCCGGCTGTACCGTGAGATCATCGAATTTCTTTCATAAACATTCACATTTGTTCAATATCACTATTTTACTTTATTTATAGGTACTTATTTTGTGTTTCATGTTGCCGAATCTCTTATCAAGCGACCTACATCCGTCAGTCACTTTATGAATCGCTAGTTAATTAATAAGTACAATGAATGAAATTTGAATATAGGAACATTTGTACATTTTACGAATGTTTTTATTCACTGTATCTATCTACATACGTGCTTATCATCGACAAGAAGAGATTGCGTTTATTATGTGTAACTTTTATTCACTCTTTAGTTCTTTACCTATTTTGATGATGTCATTAGTGTCATTAACATTATAAATTTAAGCCGCCAAGTATTTTATTTTTCTTTTTTTCTGATGAAATAAATGAAAGATGCTATATTGACAACCTACAATATCTTTGATTATTTGTCTAAGTTTGTAGTTTGCCTAGTCTTGGAAATGTTTAAAACTGTGTATCTACAGAACAAAGGAAATCACTAAATGAACTGCCCCGATTACATCAGCACAGCTTTAAAACAAGTGAAATGACAATTTCTCCAGAAAACAAAGCGCCCTCTAGAAGTGCGTTCGGAAATGTCCTGTTAACTGACGCATAGCCCGTGTTTCCTGCCTCACCCCTCAATTTGACCAGTTTATTAGAGGACAAGCTTTCTTGGAAACCACGACGAACCACGGTGCAAACTCTTTACTTCCTTTCAAGTTACATTCGACAATATGTATTTACCTACTCACCTTGGGTGTAGGTACTTGAGAAATTTTTAAGAAAATGATTAAAATTTTAGAGCTGTCTTTCTCTAATTTTACCTTAGAATTCAACAGTCTCTCACAATGCATGTTGTTCGTCTACCTTACTTTATAGGTAGATACTATGAAAATACAATCGCGTAGAATAGTGGTTCAACTGCAAAGCCCAAATGATTCCTATCTTGCAGTGCACGATTCGCTATACTTAAACCAGTTTTGATCTAGCCCGCTCTGTTTTCCTGTGAGGTCCTTGCTCTATTATGCCTTGGGATGGGATAGGCTTGATGCAAGTCGTGAAATCGTGAGGTTATTTGATCCACCGTAACTTGGCATATATCGTAGAGTTGCTGTTTTGAGAGATTAACATACTTTGTGATAATATGCTGGTTTTACAAAGAGTTGTAGTTCGTTACCAGTATAGATTCCTTAAATAGTAACTCGAGGTGTGGTTTTATAGTGTCTGTTTTGTCAGTTGTCTGACACCAAGAATGCAGATTGCCATTAGGCATAGCATGTTGGCAATATCTACCAGCAATGGCTCTGGGGATCGGAATACAAAACTTAATACTTACGATTACAGTAGAACTGTTTGTTTTCTGTATACTTATACTAACTTTAATACGTAACATACAATAGATAATACCTTTTGAAGGGTCCTAAATATGCCGATTTCAGTATCTTGCCAGCTTTTATGTTGAACTGATGATAGAGTTACATCAATTTCGGACTAGTGGTATTTTAGGTTTACTTGATTTTCAACTAATGGTTGACCGCACAATGTAACCATTTTGATTCTAATATGACCACAAGTTACGCTCCGGGTGTTTCTATTTCCTTTCTTCGTTACTTGTAATCTGGCGAGAAATCTCCATATCCAGAATAGGATAGGGGCAGGTGGAAATGACGTCATCAAAATAGGCTACATCCGCGTAATTAAAGAGAACTTGTAGTTATACAAATTAACAGGGTTGAAGTAATTTAAATTGTGTAAGAGTTTTATGTTTACCTGTTGTACGACTAAAATCTTTTGCAAATGTCTTTTCTGACAGATTTTTCTATATAATATCTTAGATTTTCACAAAGTTTGTGTTCTTCTACTTCTTCTTGGGTCAGCGAATCACAGAACCGCCCGGTGAATCCAGGTGTCGCACTTTGTCTGCAACGGAGCAGACCTCTGACGCGATATAAAAGTTGATATAAATCCACAACTATCAATCAAAGCTCAAATCTATTTGGACTTAAGCATCTCACGGTAAACTCCCGTAGTGTGTGAAAAAATGCCTCGTTATCATTAGTAAGTTTACATTGATATCTATCTGACATTGCCCTTAACACTTCAACTTCAAAGAAACTGTTATCTCCACATGTGACAGGATATAAACGCTTAAGTTATTCTGAAATCAGAGATAAAGTAATTTGGGGAGCGGATAAGAATATCAAATCACTTCCGAAAGGTTTAAGTTAAAATTTGTCTATTACGAAAAATGTTCTTGACATCAAGGTTTTTGGGGTCGTTCGCCGAATCGGTGTATCGGACATCAGTATGAAGCTGAAATTATTTAAATCTTTTGTTTTTTAAGCTCACGGTATAATATTGTCGATTAAACTGTATAATCTTGTCAATTAAGTCGTATAAAAATTTTGTCGTCAACAATTCGAAAAGTCGCAACTTTTTGCCAAAATATTGAAATGAATCCATCAGCTGACTCGAAACGGAACATTTGCAAAACATCCCACCGGTAGCAAAAACGGGACCCCAATGTCTGGAATTTAGTATCCGCTATACATTTGGTTACCCTCACAGTTTTTTGCGGTCTTTTTTGCCAATCGCTGTTCCTATTGATAAAGGTATTAGAAACATTTGGATGTAAAATTTATGCAAGTGGAGATTTTAATTACGTGTTTTAATTTATACCTATTTATTGTTCATCAAATCATGTTTTTATCGGCAGATGGCTTTAAAGCACATTATGATTCCTTGAATTTCTTCGGAATTTTGTTTATTTAGTTACTTCCGGTATGATTATTTAACCATTAATCCATGGATTAACATCATTCCATTGAACTTCATCGCTGACCTAGGTATCCAACTTTATAAAAATATCGATATTTTCTTTGTTCCTTTCCCAGTTGTCTACACCTGCTTGCCTTTACTTGTGTTGCATCATGAGGGTAAATTACCTGGTCTTCCTTCTCTTTTGCTCTTATTATTGCTCGTATCTTCCGTCTTGATCACGGCCCTTGCTTTTTGTCCCTTCACCCTTATTAAGGCTGCGTACACGCATGTTGTAGGTGTGTTGAATTGAAACTGCACGTGTGTGCGGGAGACCCCAGGGAGAAAAATACGTAGCCATTTTTTCTTGCAGTTGTGTTCCGTCTTCAGAAGCGGTTGTGTGTCGTGATGCCTCACTTTTGGCGGGAAAAAACATAACCTCAAAAGTGTGCTTTCAAAATTAAATTGTGATAAAATGTGTGGTGTGTAAAATGATGGAGTGTGCCTTGTACATAAACTGGTTAGGGATTATCTTCGTTTCGTCTTTGGATATTTTGGCGTGATGTTATATGAGTAAGTTTCTTTGACTTATTGCTTCAACCTGCGTTATAAAGAGAACCAGTTCGCTAACCCACAGTTTTTGGGGCTCGTTTGGTTTGTCCAAACAGATTCGCAGTTGCAATCCATCAAAAAGCATGTTGCTGGAACCTGTTACACAAAAACATTAAAATCTGGTTGTTTTGAATCTGCATCTTGTGTAAAGAACGCAGTGTTGGCTAAGAGATGTTATCTCTGTAAAGAAATCAAAATTACTTTCCTTTTCAATGTCGAGTCGAGACACTTGTGAACTTATTTTACTATCTCATCCATCTGTGTACGTACATTATACATAAAGGTCTACCTACATTGGTAGATAAGTGATATAAACTAAATATCCTTTTATAATATTGCATCTTAATCACCTTTTTAAAGTTTATTTGTAATGGAATGAATGAAACTTGTTCTATCAGCTGATAGCGTGGTATGCATAAATTGACCACTAGTTTTTTTCTTTTTTTTCTTATCTTACCTCATAGTCTCTATTTAGGAATTATTGCTTCTCAAAACCGGTGCTGTACAACAAGTTCTTAATGGAATGCTTTTCTTGAAGGTCGTCTCTTATTCAGCTTTTAAACAGCTTTATTGCTATTTAAATGCGGTTTAAAATGGTGTGTTCTGTCATGAATGGATAATGACGAAAAAAATACGGCCCTTTTCTTGGAATTGCAACCTCGGCGGGGAATTTTAGCGCCAGCGCCAGATAATCTATTGCTGAATGTTTTTGGTCAACTATCTACCTGTAGTTACTTTACTCGGGCATGTAAGTATAGATGAAGGTTTGGTAGGTTCTGTTCTGTAAGAAGATACCTAGCTATGCGGGTATCTTCGTCGACTCGATGTCCCACGTGACGAGGAAAAGAAGAATACAAGTTAAACTTCTCAGAAAAAGCGTACCTTGCATTATATGTAAATAATTCTCAAAAGACCAAAACGAAATAGGCAGAATGGTCATAATTATTATTCCTCATGAAATACGTTCACGTTCTTGGACCACGTTTTGACATTGAGCCTCGGCGAGCTTATGATAAAAAAAAACGCGTTTCGCCTCTCGGCTGGGCCCCAGGACTTACGTAATCACATATTTTTACAAGGCCCAGGACCGTATAGGATTCCCTATCCAAACATCCTTGGATGAACGTGACTGAGGTTTTAGGTATTCACAGAACAATACCATTTAAAAAATAACCATAAGAAGCACGTGCAGATTTCAAAGCTTGATAAAAGATCTTGTAACCTAAAGGGCAAAAAACTAAGTTGAAAGAATCCTGTTTAATATTTAAGTGGATCATTTTGCGTGTAGCGCTCTTTGATTACTTAAAATTAGACCTTGTTTAGGAGCCATTTAAAAAAAGTAAAAGAAATTCTGAATACGTTATTTAAGGCGTGTTGACATAATATATGACTGAATTACACTTTATATCTATCACCTATTTAACTCTTTCTCGACTCTTATATGACTTAAATGTCATCGTGGTCACGGATTCCTAAAATGTCTAACCTTTGGCAAACAGAATAAGCCGAAACAAGTTATTATTTACGTCTAGGTTGTTCAACTTTACTTAAAAGTGGATCGTACACGTGTTTACCCAAAATCACATGTTACAAGCATCACTTATGGCTTTAAAAGGAAAACAGTGTTATACAAAAGTACCTACATAAGTACTCATACAGAATGGTGATAAGAATAACATAACACCATGTGTTTTAACACTGAGCCTCTGAGAATCCTCGACAAAGTATCAATTTATGACTGGGAGAAACAAGCAGATGTATTAAAAACAAAATCCCGACCGACTGCGGTAATTTTTAAGTGGTATTTTGAGATAGATATCCGCCATCTTGAATTTCTTATTTTTTTAATATAGCCAGTGTCACTCGCGCAGCTGAGACGAATCCAACGACACCTCACATTACATGTCAAGAATCAAGATCCGCCCAAAGTCGTTTAGGCTGTAGCGTAAAACGAATTTCTGGATACATATACACATAAATACTTACATAATATACATACATACTCTCGAAAAACATAACCCTCCTGAGGCAGTCGGGTAAAAATGGTTGGGTTGGGCTTAATAAATAGGTCGTTTGACCCTGGGTTGTCTCTCTTATCATAAAGCATGCCGAAATTTATTAGGTGGCCTCTATGATAGGGGTATTATTATGTGGAAATATGATGTCATAGACTAAAACTTGAAATAAGTGTTATTTTATCGCCTGGGCTTTTTCAGAAAAGATTTTGGTACAGAAGCTGCAGGCCAACTAACCTTGCTTTCCGTTATTGATCTAAATATTGACTAATGTCATTTTCAACTCCCAAACTCCCAAGGTACTGAAAATATCCACCTGCAACGATGATATGTATGTATATGAGCATACTGCACACTGTAATACCTACATCGAAGCACAGCAATATAGGGTTTATTAGGTCTTTAGTTGACTCATTGTACCACACCAAAACAGAGACAGTAACAGAAAGTAAAAGAAGTCGTCTGTATACGGTTACCTTTTGCGATAGCGAGTTCTAGAAACTAACAGCGACATCTGCCGTCAACTGACGAGTTACTCCTTTGTTACAGACGTAGCGGCTATGAATCAGAGTCTAGCGAGTACTCAGAGGACTCGGCGGCGGCCTACGAGGATGTCACGACTACAACCAAAAGCACTGGGCCGCGGAAGAATATCAACAGGGGACGGTGGACGAAGGAGGAGGTATGTATCATCCATCATCACATCAGCATTGTCATCAATAACCGTGCGATGTCTACTACGAAGCGTCGGTCTTCTCAGGCGCCTGGAATACCAGAATATTCCGGAACCAGGCTCAGTCTGGAACGGTCTCATACATAAACCAGGTGGAGTGACGTTCGATCTAGATGCCTCCGCTGCGTGGCGCGTATTGTACGCGTGTACCCGCAATGCGAGCACTCGCGAAGTTCACTCACGTCATCTGTACCGCTTTGAGTAAAGTGAACTTCGCACGCGGACCGGTACGCGCGTATTTCTGCCTGACGCAACGGAGGCACTAAGATTTGCGGGGAGCCATTGGATGCAGTCAGCCCAAATTCGTAGTCTGTGGTAGCTTGAAGGCATACTTCTAGTAGCCAGACGTCTCACGGGCACTCACGGCAACTACTGCTCGGTCAGATTGGCAAATGGCAATCCCAGGCTTAACTTACAGATGAGTGACCACCTCCCCAGAACAATTTCACTATCAAAATTATTAGAAAATACGATAGTTGAAGACATTTCCTCCCTTTTAAATCTTTTAATCAAGTCTTTTCAATATTCCAGGACAAAAAGCTCAAAGTATACGTGAAGATGTACGATGAGAACTGGCAGCTGATCGCGGAACAGTTCACAGACAGATCCGACGTGCAGTGCCAGCAAAGATGGACCAAAGTGGTCAACCCCGAACTAGTCAAAGGCCCGTGGACGAAAGAGGTAGGTCCTAAAACGCGGTATCAAAGTTTTTTCACGAATCCGTATATATAGCGCGGCTGGTGCTTATAGAAGTGCTTCCAAATTCGAACTAGTTCGGTGTCATTCTTCTGATCAATCGTTGAAAGACACTATGGATCCTAGCGACTGACGTGCAGTGCCAACAGAGATGGACCAAAGTGGTCAACCCCGAACTAGTCAAAGGCCCGTGGACGAAAGAGGTAGGTCCTAAAACGCGGTATCAAAGTTTTTTCACGAATCCGTATATATAGCGCGGCTGGTGCTTATAGACTTGTTAGTTCAGTGTCCTTCTTCTGTTGAATCGTTGGAAGACACTATGGATCCTAGCGACTGACGTGCTGTGCCAGCAAAGATGGACCAAAGTGGTCAACCCCGAACTAGTCAAAGGCCCGTGGACGAAAGAGGTAGGTCCTAAAACGCGGTATCAAAGTTTTTTCACGAATCTGTATATATAGCGCGGCTGGTGCTTATAGAAGTGCTTCCAAATCGAACTAACTCGGTGTCATTCTTCTGATGAGTCGTTGGAAGACACTATTGATCCTAGCGACTGACGTACAGTGCCAGCAAAGATGGACCAAAGTGGTCAACCCCGAACTAGTCAAAGGCCCGTGGACGAAAGAGGTAGGTCCTAAAACGCGGTATCAAAGTTTTTTCACGAATCCGTATATACAGCGCGGATGGTGCTTATATAAGTGTTAATCCGGTGTCCTTCTTCTGTTGAAAGTCCGCTTCGGCATACATTGCTGGTTGACTTAGTTTCTTTTATTGATGACATTCATGTAATAGCCAGCAATGTAAACCGAACTGCGCTTCGCCGCGTCGGTAACTTCATTTGAACTTTGAGCTGTCAAAATTAGTGCTGCGATGCCACGATTAAAAATAAGTGTAATTAAATAAAAAAATATTTTTTTCGTAGTTTTCAAAAACGATACTACGGCTTTAATTTTTATGTTAATTAACTCTTTGCAACGGACCTTTCCACACCCTTTGAGCTTTATTGGTTGTTTTGTAACACGTTGTATAGCGCGGCTGGTGCTTATAGAAGTGCTAGTTGTGTCCTTCTGTTGAATCGTTGGAATACACTATGGATCTTAGCGACTGACGTGCAGTGCCAGCAAAGATGGACCAAAGTGGTCAACCCCGAACTAGTCAAAGGCCCGTGGACGAAAGAGGTAGGTCCTAAAACGCGGTATTAAAGTTTTTTCACGAATCCATATATATAGCGCGGCCGGTGCTCTTAGAAGTGCCAATAAGGTGTCTCTTCTGTTGAGTAGTTGGTAGACACTATGAATCCTAGCGACTGACGTGCAGTGTAATCAAAGATGGACCAAAGTGGTCAACCCCGAACTAGTCAAAGGCCCGTGGACGAAAGAGGTAGGTCCTAAAACGCGGTATCAAAGTTTTTTCATGAATCCGTATATATAGCGCGGCTGGTGCTTATAGAAGTGCTAGTTCGGTTTCCTTCTTCTGTTGAATCCTTGAGATGAAGAAGATGGATCCTAGCGACTGATCTGACGTGCAGTGCCAGCTGAGATGGACCAAAGTGGTCAACCCCGAACTAGTCAAAGGCCCGTGGACGAAAGAGGTAAGTTCTAAAACGCGGTATCAAAGTTTTTTCACGACTCCGTATATATAGCGCGGCTCTAGTGCTTATAGAAGTATTAGTTCAGTGTCATTCTTCTGATGAGTCATTGAAAGACACTATGGGTCCTAGCGGCTGATCTGACGTGCAGTGTAAATAAAGATGGACCAAAGTGGTCAACCCCGAACTAGTCAAAGGCCCGTGGACGAAAGAGGTAGGTCCTAAAACGCGGTATCAAAGTTTTTTTACGACTCCGTCCGTATATAGGGTGAAAAAAAAAGGAACAACTTTCCCCAAGGAACATAGGATAGGTCGAAATACGAAAAAAAGAATTTGACTTCTCATAGTAACACAAATCAGCTGATCGGCAATTTTGTATCTGGGAATAATATATGGGAGGTCCAAAATATTTTTTCGTATTTCGACCTATGTTCCTTTTGGAAAATAGCGCGGCTGGCACTTTTAGCAGCAGCTGTTCAGTGTGATATTGTGTCATCGAACGACTCGATGAAATCTGACAATACACTGTCAGATCCTACATGCAGGGCCAGCAAATATGGACAACTATTTTAGACTACATTCTAAACCCATTCAAACACCTCTTCCTAGTAACAATGAACCACGTAATAATGTCAGAGTAAACTCAAGCTTCATACATGTTAGCTCATTTAACATTCACGGCATAACCTATAAAGGACTTCATTCATAAAATCTACGACACTGTATAGTCATTGGCTCATTGGTATGTGCGGGCGTGTCTTTGCATTTTGGGACAAATTCCTTTGTGCTATTAAGCACTTTAAAACTGGTTTTGAAGAGGACTTAGTATTTAAGTCTTATGAAGGTTACACTTACACTTCTCTAGTATGTAATTAAAATGGTTAATGTCAAACTTTTCCATAATTTCGTCGCTAAAACCTAAACGGCTTGCTTAGTCGATTTGTAAGACTAGTGCACTTTTAGGATTCTGAATGATGATTCTGATGTTCCATTTTCGACTTCTCTTAGTCCTACTTATAAATGAAAACAGAAATTCTCAGTATTACTGATACTCGTTTAGTTTTTTATAAAACACTGGTAAGATCAGCTAAGTTAAAAACAGGCTAATCTATATATACGTAGACGACACAATAAGACATTTTATGAGCTTTGCGCAATTTCATATAATAGACTCTTCAAACACGTAAATAAGGAAGTGAGAACAGCCTACTCCTAAGAACTAGACAGTTTCTACGGACAATGCAAACGTATGCAAACTTGCATGTATTCTGCCAGTGTTTTATGCATGAACCTGTCATTGAATGGAGTGAGTCAGCTTCCGATAGTGATAGGATAGACCTAGTCTACATAGTATATAAGTTAATCTGTGGGATAGACTGATTGGCGTTTGATGGAATGTTGTTTAAATATAGAATTTTAGTAGGTATTCCTAAAAAGAAGCAGAAAAATGCTGCTGTTGTTTTGTTAAACCTTTTAAATTTTCTACGGTGTGGTGAGTAGTGAGCTCAATTGGACATTTTCCCTTGGAAAGGACACAATACTATACTGAAAGAGTTCAGTAGATTCGGATTTAGAAATAGAATACTTACAGAATCTTTTCTCTTTGTTAAGAATAATAGAAAGATAAATGTAGATCAATTCCCCAAAAATATCTAGTTCTAGTAAGATCTTATTAATTTTAGGAAACCCCATCCGTTCATATTCTCACGAATTTTTACCTTATATGGAGACAAAAATAGGTGTGGTTCCTGTCGGTATTCCTTTCTGACGACAATCGCAAATCTAGATGGGACAAAAAAGACGCTAAATTATGTAGATAGGCAATCAGACTTCATATTGACTTTGATTCTGAGGGACGATTCGTAAGCTAATTCTTAGACTTTTACCTATACATATTTGGGTACGGTTTTCTTTTAAAAAGATTCAGATCTATCCATTCCATAGTTAAACAGGAAGATGTTAATTTAACTATGAATAGAAACGAAAAATTTCACACGAGTCATAGTTCTTTCATTTGTGAAATAGCACAAAATGTAGGTATAATCTGGTTCACAAAAGAAGGGGACCCGAAATGGCCACATTATTGTTGACATCTTGCTCAAATGTCATGCAATATGAAAAAGACGCAAACATTAATGTTGCCATTTCTTTTGTGAACCGGGTTATACCCAATTTAGCAATTTTGTACCAACCAACAGAAACCAGGTGTAACTGTTTAAAGATCATTTTGTCACTTTACCAGGCACAATAAATGTCGACTCTTGAGTGTATTTAAATTGAAAATCAGCTGAGAAAATGTCACTCAGAATTGCGGCCTTCTGTAGGCACGCATGCTACATTAAATGTTGGCTGGGAATTTTTTAAATTGAAAATCAGCTGGGAATTGGCTAAGAAAATGTACTTCAGAATCGTGGCCTACTGTAGGCACGCAGACTATGTCGGCGATGAGTTGTTTTAAAATGAATATCAGCGGAGAATTAGCTAAGCAAATGTACTTCAGAATCATGGCCTACTATAGGCACGCAGGCTAATATAATATTTAGCCCGTGACATGCCTATCGACCTTGGTGCGGTCAAGTTTTTAGTCTTTTAAGCTTTTTGTATGTTTGTCTTGGACCACACATGTTTGTAGCGTGATGGATGAGAACGAGGCGCCCTTATGATGCTCGTCCACTGATCTGATGCCAATGCTGATTTTCAAGCGTTTCTGAGCTACCTATTTAGATAGATTACAGGATATCTACGGCTGTCTGTTATTGGCCTTAAACCAATGCAGCTTATGCCTATGCCTTTCTTAGCCAATAAGCAATTTCTATCCCTTATTCTTTCTTGAATGGGCAAAGAAGAGGCAGTCTCGTTTTCATTACGTCTGATAATCTGTTTTCGAAAAATAACGCTGTATTATTAAATTATTATATTAATTGTTCGCTATTTAAACAACACCATTGAGACAACTCGCTTATAAGTATGTATTACGTTTTCTATGAATTCCCCCGAACAAGTCTTAACATTGGATGTTACTCGTTTATTTGCCTTGCCAGTAAATCTTTGCACAGAATCGCATTTCAACCAGTGGAAGCTCAGCTTTAAATACCTTGTTAGGCATTAACCTCTTACTCAGTTTAAAAGATTAACGAGTATCTTATTTCTATGATTGCTATTGTTCGGTATGACTTTGATATTCATTGTGTGTTTTACTTGTGATAATTATTTCCGCACTAAAAAAGAGTAGTAAGGTATGAAAATCAGTTTTGATTGATTGGGTCATTTTGGTTTTGGCGGTTATGGTTTAAAGGCCTATTAAATAGTATTGTATTCATAATGATCTCATTATTTTTTGTGATCAATATTCAATACGAAGATCATCCAGATTATTCGACTTAGAACTATTCGGCCGGCCGGATGGACCGATGACTGAAAGATTGTGGTTGGTACCTCTGGTTACCAACTTGGTAGTGACTGGATGGCGAAAACGGTGGTACCTTATGTGGGGGAAGCCTAAGTCTAGCAGTGGACTGCTATAGGCTGAACTTTGATGGATGAAGTATTGATAGTATGTGATGCCAGCTTAGTCAATCATAAAAGCTTCTTTATTGATATTCTAATTAGTTATTTTATTTCGCGCCTTACAAATTGATTTACGATTAGAAATACCCAGTTTTTTTAAACTCTGGTGCTATAAAACTACCAACTTGAAGGTCAAAAATCAAGTAGTAAGCCCTTTAGTTCGTGACTGGCCCCATCAAAATAGTACCTACCTACTATTAAACTACGGATGTAAAAAAATGTTAATTTAAATTCTATTCGATTCTATGACACCATACCTATAACTACTATGGTATTTTTCATTTCAATACATTTCCCATTCGATTTGCCTATTTTCTTACAAATTAAAGGTTTGTATGTACTTACCTACCGTTCATTTAGTCACGGTATAAAAAGATATTTTCGGATGTTGAAAAAGTAATGTTCATTCATATGTTTCATGTAGTTAATTGATACTTCTCACTCAGACCTTGAAGAATCATCAAGTTGAAGAGTAATTAACTGATGACGGGATATAGTTGAAAAAAATAGACTTATTAATGATAGCGCGGATAGAGCACTTTTGAAGATCTATGTCGAGAAAATTACTTGAGTTCATTTTCTTATAAACGCTTTTTGACAGGAATACATAATAGGTAGGTAAGAAAAGAACCATGGACCCGTGCATCGAGGTGGACACTAAGTAACCGGTCGGTCGATCGTTGCTAAAATACTTCAAGCCCTAGTAGTTACCTAATAGGCGGTTATTGGTTTAATACTCTTGACATCATCATCAATTACTTGGGGTCGGCGCGACGTGTTTTGTATGAACACAAAATCATATTGCAAAAGGATTTGGCTTAATTTTACGACCGGCCGCCTGCCCTGACGTTAACCCTCTTTGGAAATGCTATCGTAGGTGTTATTACCACCACCATATTGACTATGGTCGGCAGATATTGTAGGGTTCAAAAACTCTACGTCGTCTTTTATGGCAGAATTCTTAGCCACTACCACTCGGCATCGGTTAATACTCTTGACACCAGGATAAAACTGTCGTTCTTTGACTCGGTTTCCCATACGATACCAATCGATGAAATATTTATCCACACAATATTCGAACAATAAGTATATTATGATACGTGTGTGACACTTCTGCGTATCTCTGTTTTTCGGATCTTTCCTGTAGGTATAAACCTCAGACTTACGTCACCACCCAGCTGATCGCGCGGTTACACATTCGAATTTCATATTTTTTGCGAGCCAACCGACTGGATCACCTTGTTTAAACGAATATTCGCACGGTCGATAAGAATGATTGGCGATTTCTTTTATTTAGTTTTTTTTTACCTTGTTTTTGTCCGCCATTGATAAATTGATAATCTTCAATATTGGGGCCGGTAGGGTTACCTACGTGTTAATTGAGATCGTAAAATGTAGTTTTAGAGAATCTTAAATGTAGTCTTTATGTTATTTGAGAGCATCACTTCTGTATAAAGGGAATTTAGAATCAACTTCGTCATCTTAATCGCCCCTACAGAACCAAGTCAGATGCTTTACCATGAGTAGTTGTTTAGTACAGTGTTTTTCAAACTGTGGGTCGCGACCCCCAGGGGGTCGCGGAGCCTTTCTAGGGGGGTCGCCGGCAAAAGCCAAAAGTCAAGGCAGAACCACAGGTCGGTGGTCGGATAAAATTCAGTAAAACACAATTTTAGTGAATAAGTATGGGCGTGTTTATTTTTCAAAACTTTCAAAAAATAGTGCAATTTTATGCAGTATGCAGTGTTGTATACGCTCTTTACCTGTTTGTAGCGTGCGTAGCCGGAAAAGTCGAGCTCGCTTCGCTCGCGATACGTGCACCATTTTGCTTGTTTTACTCTCACGGCTAGTGTTAATGCTCCTCACTTGATTGTAACGTGAAAAGTCGAGCTCGCTTCGCTCTGTACACATGTATTTTTTGGCCTGTTTTTTACTAACGTTTAAGCTTTTGCGCTCGTTTATGGCGTAAAAAATTCTTGTTCGCTTCGCTCGCGATACATGCGGGTTTATTTTTTCCTGAAAATTTCAAGCTACCTAGAAACATATCCTAAAAATGCGCACAACGCTTGTAGTTTTTCTGTATCCGCAATTTAATAATGATATTACTAATTTTATGTTTCTATGATGACCCAACATTGATTTTTACCTGGAAAGGGGTCGCGTATTCAAAAAGTTTGAAAAACACTGGTTTAGTAGATAGCATACGTTTAGAAACTTTGACACTAGGTCGGTTTCATTAGGTCGTTCGTCTACTCGTCTACCCACATTTGAAGGAAGAAAATCGCCCGTTAGTTTAGAATTTGTATTTACCAAAATATCTATCTGTCAACCTGACTAAAGTAAACCGTGTTTCTTACATGCTGTAGAACTTTTTATTTATAAACCAACTACATAGTTTTAAATATTTTTCTGAGAACTACTCTTTGTATCTTTTCTCTTTTATTCAATGTGACTTTATGAAAAATATTGACTAATTTCTCTATGTTTCTCTTATTTTCAGGAGGACGAAAAAGTCACAGAATTGGTCGCGAAATACGGCCCCAAGAAATGGACGCTCATAGCGAGACATCTCAAAGGCAGGATAGGGAAACAGTGCAGGTATGTACTTCACTTCTACATACATACTATATCCCTTGCGGGGTAGGCAGAGTCATTTAAATACGGCCCCAAGAAATGGACGCTTATCGCAAGGCATCTCAAAGGCAGGATAGGGAAACAGTGCAGGTATGTATGGATAACTAGAAACTGAACAACTTTCCTAAAGGAACACAGGGCATTATTTTCATATTTTTATCTATGTTTCAGTTCCTTAGAAAAATGTATCAGTTTCATGAGAAGAATTTGGAATATAATAATACATTACAATATTTTTACTAAATTGATAATTGGTGTAATTGTATGTCTGATTAAAAGACGATTGTAACGTAAGATCTTTGTACAACATGAGAAGCAAATAAATGCTTGAGAATTTAATGTTCTGTCTGAGACAGGGATCCTTGGGTTTTTCCTGTTAATTTGACCTACAAGACATTACATACTAAGACATCTTGATTTATCATTGTTTGTGATACTGGTGTCAGATAAACATACTGAATAACTTCAATTCAATAAATCAACCCAATTCATACCACAATATATTTTTGGGTTTTTGGCTCTCAATTTAAACTTTTTTGGGGGATTTTTAACCGATACCTATCTAATCGACTTATTATGTTTTGTTACAGAGAACGATGGCACAACCACCTAAACCCGAGTATAAAGAAAACCGCGTGGACGGAACACGAAGACAGAGTTATATATCAAGCACACAAACAACTAGGCAACCAGTGGGCCAAAATAGCCAAACTACTGCCGGGCAGGTCAGTATAAAAAGCTATAAGACAATCGTGCCTTATGGCGTACCTGTCCAGCAGTGGACATAGGCCTTCCCCTAAGGTACGCTATAAGGCACGATCGTCTTCGCCATCTAGTGGCTATCAGCTGCTCTCATTAAGTCCTCGGTCCATTTGGCTGGAGAGAGTCTAATGCTACGCAACGCTATGAAGGTTCACTTATTCATGTTCCTATGAACATACTACTTTTCCTAACACCCTGTATAGCACCCATATAAACCAGGACAGAGTTATATATCAAGCACACAAACAGTCAGGCAACCAGTGGGCCAAAATAGCCAAGTTACTGCCGGGCAGATCAGTATCATACTGAGGTATCAGCCTGTAGCAGTCCACTGCTGGATATAGGCCTCCCCCAAGGTACAGCACAAGGCACGATCCCCTGGCTTATCGATCCTTCTGGCCAGAGGGCGTCCAACGCTATGCTTTCGGAGGCTCATTAATATACTTGTGCAATACCTAACCATCTAAACTCAGGACAGAGTTATACATATATCAAGCACACAAACAGGCAACCAGTAGGCAAAAATAGCCAAACTACTGCCGGGCGGGTTTGTATAGGTTTTACACTCGTTTATTTCACATCATCAACATCCGTGTGGTAGCGGCTGGCGATACTGCCACCTCTATTCCACTCAGGGTGTTTCATAAAAGGCGACGTAGAGTTTTTGACCTCGGCTGAATATCTGTCGACTATGGTGGCGGTGATACCACCTACAATAGCATTCCCAAAGAGGGTTGAGTCAGGCAGGCGGCCGGTCATAAAACATTGCCAAATCCTTTTGCTATATGATTTTGTGTTCTTACAAAACATGTTGTGCTGACTCCATCTTATTTGGGATAAGGGCAGGCGGACGATGATAATCCAATAATTTTCTTTTTCTTTCCAGGACGGACAACGCAATAAAGAACCACTGGAACTCAACGATGCGTCGGAAGTACGAGCCGGAGTTACTGCGCAAATTCGAACCTGCAGCCTTCGACGAGCGGCGCCGGGTAAAACTACCGCACCATAGTCAGCTCAGCCAACATAGTACTAGTGGCAATGTGCAGAAAGTCACCGTAGCGTATAATGATGTGCGTTGCTTTTTATGCTTTCTTTTATGTTTTTAAGGGGTGGATTTTTGGCAAAAAGAAACTTTTTTTCACTTTCGAAATTGTCATTTTAGTCACTTCAGAAACAAGTATTTTAGTCACTTTTGAAAGTGTTTTAGTCACTTCTTAAATAGGCGATTTAGTCACTTCTAAAATAGGCGTTTTAGTCACTTCTGAAATAGGCGATTTAGTCACTTCCAAAGTAGGCATTTTAGTCACTTCCAACGAAATAAAAAGACTGGTATAAACATTTTAGTCAGTCATCATATCAAATTAAAATACTAACTAACTAGATAGTTACTCCGCAAATTCGAACCCGCGGCCTTCGACGAGCGGCGCCGGGTAAAACTACCGCACCATAGTCAGCTCAGTCAACATAGTACTAGTGGCAATGTGCAGAAAGTCACCGTAGCGTATAACGATGTGCGTTGCTTTTTTTGTTTGCTTATTGATATTAGGGAGTGGGTTCTTGGCAAAAAAATCTGGCATAGGCGATGTAGTTAGTAAAAAATAATTATTTTAGTCACTTCTAAAGGCAGTTAGTCATTTCTGAAATAGGCGTTTTAGTCACTTCGGAAATAGGCGTTTAAGGCCGGTGTTCATCAACGGGTGTTAATTTTTTAATCGATCCGTTATATCTTAACCATGGATTTGCACAAATTTTACAGTTCACCAAACACTAACCATCTTTACGTGCTGTCACCGGACCTAAATCGAAGAGTTATCTTAAACATGGTCGTCACGTCAGTTAAGCTTTGTTGAAGGCCCATTAAAGCCAGATGCGAATGTGGTTCCTCGAAAAACAAAAGGATGCCTTATGTCCTGCTGTGCGGGTCGGTCATCTAGTAGCTTTGTTTTGTAGACTCAAAAACTTTTACAACATTACCTATATTGCGCAATACGGTATCGGTAAGAGCTTGTATTATTAAATTTTGTTATTCAAAGCGAATCGCGAGACCAGTGAAGAAGCATCAAAAGTAAAGTGACAGAAGGTAAATAAAATTGAAAATGCAAAACGCTATTAATTATATTATTGGAGAAGATGACGTATTAGAAAATTTTGAAAACTGGGAAAGTTTTTTTCGCACGCCTCGTTTATTTAAAGACCGCCGCAATTATTATCAAGAATGTGATGAAAAAAAACTTTGAATTAAGATTTCGTTTGTCAAAGAGGAGTGCAATGGAAGTGCTTGATATAATTGAAGAGAAATTGGAATACCAAAGTGACAGAAATAACTCTCTATCACCTATAAATCAGCTGCTGCTTACTTTGAGGTACTATGCTACTGGATGCCACCAGTTGACTATGGGAGACTTCGCTGGTGTCAGCAGACCAACGGCGAACAGGGCGATACATCGGGTGACTGCTGCTATTGCTGCGCTCGGGAGACACTTCATACAATTTCCAGGAAACTCTGTTGCGATACGTCAAAATCAAATGGAATTTTATAACATAGCCAAGTTTCCCAAGGTAATAGGAGCACTGGACTGTACTCATATAAGGATTGCTTCTCCAGGAGGCAGTCATGCAGAAACATTTCGAAACAGGAAAGGTTACATGTCCATT
Organism: Phthorimaea operculella; assembly: GCA_024500475.1. Lineage (NCBI taxonomy): Eukaryota > Metazoa > Arthropoda > Insecta > Lepidoptera > Gelechiidae > Phthorimaea > Phthorimaea operculella. The sequence continues at coordinate 137,650 of JANFCV010000157.1, forward strand.
AATGTGCAAGCTATTTGCAATGCCAGACTTGAAATCATGGACTTGGTAGCCAGGTGGCCAGGTAGTTGCCATGATGAGCGCATTTTTAGTGCATCCAGAATTAATGCGAGTTTTGAACTGGGTAGATACAATGACTCAGTACTAGTGGCAGACAGTGGATACATGAACAGAAATTATTTAATGATGCCGCTTAGTACAGTTGAGGCTACTGGAGAGTCGTTGTACAACGAATCACAGATTAGGACCCGGAACCCAATAGAAAGACTATTTGGAATATGGAAGAGGCGGTTTCCTGTTCTTGCACTGGGAATGCATGTATGCTTAGAAAACACCCTGCCTATTATAGTTGCTACAGCAGTACTTCATAACATTCTTCAACGAAATGGTGAAGAGCTGCCGCCTGATGACCCTGAATTACTTTTGCCTGCACCATGGGCGAGTATTATTGAAGAAGGCAGGATAAGAGAGCAGCGTTCTGAAGGCACCAATGCGATCAGGGATATTAACCCAGCCAGAAGAAGACTAATTAATGATTATTACAAAACAATTTGTTTGAATGCTACACGAAATACATAAAGTATCTGTGAAATAAATACAAAATTAAAATTTAATAAGTTTTTTATTTATATCCAAAGAAAAATATACGTAAGTAGGTATGAACGAAAGCACACGAAAGGCACTGAAATGTACTAATACTCTGTGTTATCTATCAAACTGTAGGTATAACAGTAAATTTACCGCAATAAATAGTAAGTTCAAAAATTTATCAGTTTATATCAATCATAACACAATTTGAACGACACTTCTTAAAAATGCCTACTAACAAACCAACTTATTTCTACCAGCGGCCCGTTAGCGGTTTCACACGTTGCAACTCATTTTCCCGCTCAATAAAGCATTTTCCTGTCATTTGTTACACATATAAACTTTCCTCTTATCACTCTACCTATTACAAAAAACCGCATCAATTTCCGTTAGGTATAACAAATACTACGACAGACAGGCAGAAACCAAAAAAGCGACTTCATTTTATACAATGTATTGAACTACAAGTGTTCGTTATAGATTGGGATAATACAAACTTAGAAAAAACTTATAAATAGATAATTATTGCATAAATTTAATCACATTGCCAATCACAAAACTAAACTATTTCATTTTCAAGCTTCTGGGTTTTAATTTTTTCTTGCTTCAATTGTTCCTCTAAAATTAATAATTTGGCATGATGTTCAGCCTTTGCATTTTCTAACAAAGTTTTCGCTAGGTTTATTTTCTCCTGCACAAGTTGATCACTTAGGTTTTGACTGTCAGGTCTTCGCCTTTTCAACCAACTATTTTTATCTTTGAGAACCTCCGACATGGGCTTCTTTAATGAATTCGGAGTCCAGCTTTCCCATTTTGGAGTATCAGCCTGTAAAAGATAAAAAACAAATTTTATAATGTATCCAAGGAGGTGAAAATTGCAAAATGTTTCAGACATTTTTTCAGAAGTTTTAAGGTAATGTATATTAGCTTACAGTTCTGTCTTCCTTAAGGTTGTTATTAGGATTTTTATCCATTATTACGATTTTATCCATATTGAGTTTCTGAAACAAAAAATATTTTAATTAATAAAATGCAAGCAAAGAAACAGCCATGTTATACATACAGAACATAAATAAAAACCTAATTCATATACATACTTGTGGTCTTGTTCCAGCTCCATCGAATACAATTGAGCATGAATCTTGACTTTGTGTGTCGTTCATTTGGGTATCACTTTGGTGCTGAAACATTATATTATATTATTATTACTTAATTATAATTTGCTACAACTTAACACGCAATGGAAGTCAAACAATGAATTATAGGAATTATTTATTATTATATTGATGATGATGATGATGATCTTTCCGGCCGGTTTCGGCCATGGCGACCACTTCTACTCCTAATCAAGTCGGCGCTGATGCGCTCGTAGGTGGCTATTGTAGCCTATTTTGGCAGTAAACTCCCGTGCACAGTGTGGGCACGTGAGTTTGCCATTGATATAATTGTAGTTAATGGCAGCGGGAGGACGGGCCTTCAGTTCATCGCGTTTAGCGTCAAGGTCTGCTTTACGCTGCTCCTCGAAGTCGCGGATTCGCCTCTTTACAAGACCGCGCCATTCTGGCCTTTGTGCTGCCAAAACCTCAAATTGAGAGGGTTCGATATTACATTATAACACAAACCTCAACTTCCAAAGAGTTTTCATCTTTTGTAGACAGCACAAAAGTATCATCGTTGCTCTGGAAGTAAATTTTAAACATTAATCAGATAAATTTAACAACAGAAAAGTGATCACAATATCTACATAATATAATTTAGATTGTAAGTTTGTAATTGTACATTAACACAAGTTTAAGTTCTGTTAAATAAAGGCAACATATTTAGATTACATTTTGCTATATGCAATCTAAGAATAACTTTTACTTTACGTACTTTTACTTATTACTTACATGCCCTTCAAGTGCATCGTTGTCATAAGGGTTTTCAAGCCCTTCCAATGATGGACCTAAAATGGCTCCTACAACTCCTTCCGCTCCAGTACCAGGAAGAGGTGGCTCGGGATTCCACCACCTGAAAAATAATACGTTTTATAGTATACAGAAAGACGACGAGTTAAAAAAAATATATTTCATAGGTACTTTTTGTATTCTTACCAGTTTTGTAGTGTTCCCGTTTTCGAGCGGCACATGTCTTTTTTTCTGCACGTTTTATATTCTCCCAACAAGTCTTTAAATTTTTATCAGTACGATAATAATGACTACTGATACAATTAAACTCAGCAGCAAGTTGCTTCCAACCACTTACTTTATCTGCATTTGTAGCAGTGTCAGTACGCTTATTTTCTATCCGTGATCTATATTTTGCAACTAATTGAGTCAGAATGTTCTTTTCATTAAATGTATAATTTTCGGTTCGTTTTCGGCTTTCCTTAGATTCACTCATTTTCAATGCAAAATAATATATAACAATCACTACAGCTCACAACACGCACGGTCAACGGTCGGGTCGGTTTGAGTTTGTTTGTTTACACTTCCTTGAATTTGACACAAACACAGGATACTAAATTTAACAGTACCTTCCCTTTGCCCAAATGAATGGGCAAGGGGAACTTTTAACTCCGTAGTATAATAATGTTACGCTTCCATGTTGGGATGCTGTTCTTGTGATGTTTACACTGAGGGAACAGATGTCATTTTTACTTGGTAGATTTAAACCATTCGGTCTTTCTTAACAATTTCATTCAAAACGCTCGGTTCACTAACCATTGTCCCAAAAACGTTGGTGAACCCAAAAAACAACGCAGGCCGGTAAAGCATCTGTTACAATTTAAACAGTCCGTGACCTAACCAGGGTTTATTTATATAATGATGAACACCGGCCTAAGTCAATCCAAAAATAGGCATTTTAGTCACTATCGAACTAAGCATTTAAGTCACTTCTTAAATAGGCATTTTTAACTTCTGAAATAGGCGCTTTAGTCACTTCCGAATTAGGCATTTTAGTCACTTTCAAAAATATAAAACGCCGGAACATAGATAGTCATCACATCAAATCAGACAGACTCACTAACTAGATAGTTACTTCGCAAATTCGAACCCGCGGCCTTCGACGAGCGGCGCCGGGTAAAACTACCGCACCATAGTCAGCTCAGCCAACATAGCACTAGTGGCAATGTGCAGAAAGTCACCGTAGCGTATAACGATGTGCGTTGCTTTTTATGTTTGCTTTATGTTTTGAAGGGGAGGATTTTTGGCAAAATAAAGAGATTCTAATGACTTCTAAAGGCATTGTAGTCACTTTTGAAAGCGTTTTAGTCACTTCTGAAATAGGCGTTTTAGTCACTTCCGATGTAGCATTTTAGTCACATCCAACGAAATAAAATTACTGGTATAAACATTTGAATCAGTCATCATATCAAGCTAAAATACAGTAAACTAACTTACTAGATAGTTACTCCGCAAATTCGAACCTGCAGCCTTCGACGAGCGGCGCCGGGTAAAACTACCGCACCATAGTCAGCTCAGCCAACATAGCACTAGTGGCAATGTGCAGAAAGTCACCGTAGCGTATAACGATGTGCGTTGCTTTATTTTTTGTTTGCTTTATTGGTGTTGGGGGAGTGCCAAAATAAGTATATATTAATCACTTCTAAAGGCATTTTAGTCATTTCTAAAAAAAGCCATTAGAGTCACTTCTGAAAAAGGCTTTTAGTCACTTCTGAAAAAGACATTTTAGTCACTTCTGAATAAGGCGTTTCAGTCACTTCTAAAATGGATATTTTAGTCACTTTTGAAAGTGTTTTAGTCACTTCAAAAATTATCATTTAAGTCATTCATAAAATAGGCGTTTTAGTCACTTCTAAAATAGGCCATTTCGTCACTTCCGATTTTGGCATTTTAGTCACTTTTAAAATGTTAAAAGGTCGGAATAAACATTATAGATAGTCATCATGTCAAATCAAAACAGACACTCTAACTAACTAGATAGTTACTGTGCAAATTTGAACCCGCAGCCTTCGACGAGCGGCGCCGGGTAAAACTACCGCACCATAGTCAGCTCAGCCAACATAGCACTAGTGGCAATGTGCAGAAAGTCACCGTAGCGTATAATGATGTGCGTTGCTTTTTTATTTCTGTTCGCTTATTGGGGAGTGGGTTTTTGGCAAAAAAAATCTGGTATAGGCACTTTAGTTCCAAATTAATTATTTTAGTCACGTCTAAAGGCATTTTAGTCACTTCTAAAATAGACATTTTAGTCACTTCTGAAGACATTTTAGACACTAAAAAAATATTCATATTAGCTAGCCACTTTTGAAGGCATTTTAGACACTTCAGAAACAGACGCTTTAGTTAGTTCTGAAATAGGCGTTTTAGTCACTTCTGAAATAGGCGATTTAGTCACTTCTGAAATAGGCGATTTAGTCACTTCCGAAGTAGGCATTTTAGTCACTTACTAAAAAACAGGTATGAACTTTTTAGCCAGTCATCATTTTAAACTATAATACATTAAACTAACTAAGTAGATAGTTACTTAGCAAATTCGAACCTGCGGCCTTCGACGAGCGGCGCCGGGTAAAACTACCGCACCATAGTCAGCTCAGCCAACATAGCACTAGTGGCAATGTGCAGAAAGTCACCGTAGCGTATAATGATGTGCGTTGCTTTTTATGCTTTTTTAAGGGGTTGGTTTTTGGTGATACCCTAAAAAAAGTTAAAACAGAACCTTTTCAATTTCTCCCTAACTAACATCACAAGAAATCAAAGACGTCTTTAATATTATTTTTCTAAACGCATACTATATATATTACGATTTTGCATTCTCCACGCCATGCAAATATCTTTTTCCCACGGGAAAGCGGTTAGCAGCGGGTGCAACCGGTGGGCGATCTATAAATAACCTGTGGTAACTTCAACGCATTTTTTTGTTTTCTTACGATTTTTTTGCTGCTTCGTTGTTGTTGCCTTGATCCACGTGACTGTAATCTAGCTCATATAGTAGTTAAGTGACGCTATCTAAATAATGTTCATTTAATGCACATAACCTCTCCTCAAATCAAAATCATCATTGACCATCCGTACACTTATCTACTTAGTTATTAGTTCATCAATCATTCTATCTTGAATCATTTATTTTAGTCAATGTAATTGTATTTATTTAATTCTTAAACTTTAAGACTGGGAACAAATTCACAAACTGATAAATATCAACCTTGTGAGTGACCTCATCAGAAATTAAACCCAGAACCTTCTGCGTCACAAGCAGTTTTACTAACTACTGCGCCACAGAATCATCTGTAAATTTAATTCACTTCAAATGAAAGAATCTTACATGCAATACAAGCCCACAAAAGGTCCATATTGAAATATCTATATCTACCTACCTACTTTCTACAATTTGTAAATTCCTCTTCCAGCAACTAAACTGGTCGGACCCATTCAACGAATCCACGCAAAGCAACTCGTCCACCACCAGCAACCCGCCTTCCAAACAAGTGCTGCACTTCAGGCAATTACTGAAGGAACAACTGAACAACATTCAACAACAGCAGAGGCCTGATACTCCTGATAGAGGGGGAATGATGGAGGCTGATACTGTAGAAATTATAGACTCGCCTTTCAAGTAAGTCTTCTTATTACACATTTAACACTTGTTTTACGCTTTACACACGAATCTAGATTTACACAGTTACACTTGAGAAACTAGCTTAACACTTTAGAAACTAGTATTACACACTTGAAACATGTTTTACACACTTAAAACTAGTTTTACACACTTTAAACTAGTTTTACACACTTGAAACTAGTTTTACACACTTGGAACTAGTTTTACACACTTGGAACTAGCTTTACACACTTAAAACTAGTTTTACATACTTGAAACTAGATTTACACACTTGAAACTAGTTTTACACTTCGTAAACAAGTGTTACACTCTAGAAACTAGTATCACACTCTAGCCCCCAAGTGCTGCACTTCAGGCAACTACTGAAGGAACAACTGAACAACATTCAACAACAGCAAAGGCCTGATACTCCTGATAGAGGGGGCATGATGGAAGCTGATACTGTAGAAATTATAGATTCACCTTTCAAGTAAGTCTTCTTATTACTCATTTAAAGCTAGTTTTACACTTTATAAACTAGTTTTACACTGCTAAAACTAGTTTTACACTGCTAAAACTAGCGTTACACTTTACACACTTTAGAAACTAGTATTACACACTTGAAACATGTTTTACACACTTGAAACATGTTTTACACACTTGAAACTAGTTTAACACACTTGAAACTAGTTTGACACACTTGAAACTAGTTTTATACACTTGAAACTAGTTTTACACATGTGAAACTAGTTTTAAACACTTGAAACTAGCTTTACACTCTTAAAACTAGTTTGACACTTCGGAAACAAGTGTTACTTTGTAGAAACTAGTATCACACTCTAGCCTACAAGTGCTACACTTCAGGCAGTTACTGAAGGAACAACTGAACAACATTCAACAACAGCAGAGGCCTGATACCCCTGATAGAGGGGGAATGATGGAGGCTGATACTGTAGAAATCATAGACTCACCTTTCAAGTAAGTAATCCTCTTAATACACATTAGAAACTAGTTTTACAAACTTGAAACTAGTTGTACACACTTGAAACTAGTTTTACACACTTGAAACTAGTTTTACATACTTGAAACTAGTTTTACACACGATAGAAACTGGTTTTACACACATGAAACTTGCTTTACACACGATAGAAACTAGTTTTACACACTTAAAACTAGATTTACACACTTGAAACTAGTTTTACACACTTAAAACTAGTTTTACACATTTGAAACTAGTGTTACACTCTAGAAACTAGGATCACACTCTAACACACAAGTGCTACACTTCAGACAGTTACTGAAGGAACAACTGAACAACATCCAACAACAGCAGAGGCCTGATACCCCTGATAGAGGGGGAATGATGGAGGCTGATACTGTAGAAATTATAGACTCACCTTTCAAGTAAGTAATCTTCTTCTTCGAGTGGGACATCTAGTCGTCCAACGACCGGAAGAGTTAAACATTTAAAACTAGTTTTACACTTTACAAACTAGTGTTACACTTTACAAACAAGTGTTATACTTTACAAACTAGTGTTACACTTTACAAACTAGTGTCACACTTCAAAAACTAGTGTCACACTACAAAAACTAGTGTCACACTTCAAAAACTAGTGTCACACTTCAAAAACTAGTGTCACACTTCAAAAACTAGTGTCACACTTCAAAAACTAGTGTCACACTCTAGCCCCCAAATGCTGCACTTCAGGCAACTGTTGAAGGAACAACTGAACAACATTCAACAACAGCAGAGGCCTGATACTCCTGATAGAGGGGGAATGATGGAGGCTGATACTGTAGAAATCATAGACTCGCCTTTCAAGTAAGTCTTTTTAATACACTTTATTACAACCTAGTGTTACACTTTACACACTTTAGAAACTAGTGTAACACTTTACACACTTTAGAAACTAGTGTTACAATTAACACACTTTAGTAACTAGTGTTACACATTACACACTTTAGAAACTAGTGTTACAATTTACACACTTTAGAAACTAGTGTTACACTTTAGAAACTGTTACACTTTAGAAGCTAGTTTTACACTTCTGATACTAGTGTTACACTTAGGAAACAAGTGTTACTCTCTAGAAAGTATATTACCGCCATTCGAAAAGTCCATATTTGACAGCTGTCTATTGTTCTCTGTTGACGTGTCAATTAGTATGGGTTTGACAACTGTCAACTCAAAAACAAATATGGCCTATTCGAACGACAATACTATAGAAACTAGGGATACACTTCAGACACAAGTGCTACACTTCAGGCAACTACTGAAGGAACAACTGAACAACATCCAACAACAGCAGAGGCCTGATACTCCTGATAGAGGGGGAATGATGGAAGCTGATACTGTAGAGATCATTGATTCGCCTTTCAAGTAAGTAATCCGCTTATTACATATTCAACCATGTCAGAGGCCTTTACATACTTTAGAAACTAGTATTTCACTTTACACACTTTAGAAACTAGTTTTACACTCCTAATACAAGCGTTACGCTTCGGATACAAGTGTTACTCTCTAGAAACTATAGTACCGTCATTCGAATGACATTTGACTATGTATGACATAAGGTCTATTTTTCTCTGTTGACACGTCAACTAGTATTGGATTTGACAGCTGTCAACCTACTATTCGAATGACCGTACTATAGTATCACACTCTAGTCAACAAGTGCTGCACTTCAGGCAATTACTGAAGGAACAACTGAACAACATTCAGCAACAGCAGAGGCCTGATACTCCTGATAGAGGGGGCATAATGGAGGCTGATACTGTAGAGATCATTGATTCACCTTTCAAGTAAGTCTTCTTAATACACTTTAATACAACCTAGTGTTACACTTTATACACTAGTGTTACACTTTACACACTTTAGAAACTAGTGTAACACTTTACACACTTTAGAAACTAGTGTTACACTTTACACACTTTAGAAACTAGTGTTACACTTTACACACTTTAGAAACTAGTGTTACACTTTACACACTTTAGAAACTAGTGTAACACTTTACACACTTTAGAAACTAGTGTTACACTTTAGAAGCTAGTTTTACACTCCTGATACTAGTGTTACACTTAGGAAACAAGTGTTACTCTCTAGAAACTATAGTACCGCCATTCGAATAGGCCAAATTTGGCAACTGTCTATTTTTCTCTGTTGACATGTCAATTAGTATGGGTTTGACAACTGTCAAATATGGCCTATTCGAACGACGGTACTATAGAAACTAGGGATACACTTCAGACACAAGTGCTGCACTTCAGGCAACTACTGAAGGAACAACTGAACAACATTCAACAACAGCAGAGGCCTGATACTCCCGATAGAGGGGGAATGATGGAAGCAGATACTGTAGAAATTATAGATTCGCCTTTCAAGTAAGTAATCCGCTTATTAATTCATCCATTCGTAAGTGGACACATTTGTCCTTCTTTTACCATCTTCATTATTTTCTTGAATCTATTCTCTTACTCATATCTATCATCTGTCACAATAGTAGGGGTTAAACATTTAAAACTAGTTTTACACTTTACAAACTAGTGTTACACTTTAAAAGCTAGTGCTACCCTTAATAAACTAGTGTTACACTTTACAAACTATTGTAACATTTTACAAACTAGCGGTACACTTTATATACTGGTGTTACACTTTACAAACTAGTGTTACACTTTACAAACTAGTGTTACACTTTACAAACTAGTGTTACACTTTACAAACTAGTGTTACACTTTACAAACTTGTGTTACACTTTACAAACTAGTGTTACACTTTACAAACTAGTGTTACACTTTACAAACTAGTGTTACACTTTACAAACTAGTATTACACTTTAAAAACTAGTGTTGCACTTTACAAACTAGTATTACACTTTACAAACTAGTGTTACACTTTACAAACTAGTGTTACACTTTACAAACTAGTGTTACACTTTACAAACTAGTGTTAAATTTTACCAACTAGTGTTACACTTTACAAACTAGTGTTAAATTTTACCAACTAGTGTTACACTTTACAAACTAGTGTTAGATATCACGAAATTTCTGATTCTAGTAACAGTTCAGATTTTCAACACAGCATTCTGGTTTTTAGTCTATATTAGATTACTGCTCCCTACTAAATATTTTTTCATTAAATGTATATTTCGTATTATTAATCAAAGCCTATCTATGTTGTTCCAGATTCGTGAACCTAGAATCGCTACCGCAAGATTCCCCGATCAAAACTTATCTGGCGCCCGCCGCCACTACAGGAGAAAACAGCAATAGCAGTACTGGTGAGAATTTCTACTTCAAGACTATCTAGCCAAGCCGATTCGAGCTGTCAATCAATACATAGTATAAAATGAGATCGTTTCTCTGTCGTGGAATTCGCGCGAACTTAAACACTTTTATACGGGTTTATTTGATACGGTTTTATGTAATAGGTAGAGGAAGGTTTATAGGTATAGGTAATCCATTCCGGGAAAATGCCATTTCCCGCAGGAAAATAAGTTGCAGCGGGTGAAATTGCTAACGGGACGCTAGTTTAACTATATTCAAGAGTTTTTATCCCGATGGCCTAATCATACCTTTCACTTCTTATAAAGATATCTCATACCGTGTATAGTATTCAATCAATCATTTAACCCAGACCGAATTCTTATTTTACTTAATTGAATTGATGGATAAATTTACTGCAATGTTTAGATAGAAATTATGGGTAAATTCGCTGCAATTATTAGATACGATAATTGAATAAACTTGTTTTTTGCATTACTAAGTAATACCTTTCATTTTCCAGTGGCCTACACAGTGCAACCAGATTCCAAAGAGATAGTTGTTCCTTCAGTCTACACATCGCCCAAGAAGAAATCTTTAGACAACAGCAGTCCACCGCCTATACTGCGCAGAAAACAGGCTAGGAAGTCGCTTTTGGCACCGAGTAGCAATGTGAGTTTGTATCGACATTTTCTATTATTTTTATATTAAAACACACACATTTTAGATTAAAACTAACCCTGAATCTCTGTCGACACATTTAGGAATGCCTGTCGACACATTTAGTAATTCCTATTGACACATTTTCTAACCTCTGTCGTACATCCTGTAACTTTTGCTACACATCTCTCAACCCCTATCTATAAATATTCTACCCTTTAGCTAGACTGACACATTTTGATAACATAAATTTTTAGACAATGGCAGTCTGCCGCATATATTCCGTAGAAAGCAGGCTATAAAATAGCAATATACAAAATAAATACAAATATAAATACAAATACATCCCAAATATCTGTCGACACATTTACTAATCCTTGACGACACATTTTGTAACCTCTGTCATACATCCTATAACTTTAGCTACACATCTCTCAACCCCTAGCTATAAATCCTCTTACTTTTAGCTAGATAGACACATTAGCTAAAAATCTTTAGCAACAGTTTACCACCCCACCCAAACTATGTATTGAAATCGCTATTGGCCCCTAGTAGCGATGTGAGTCGACAGTCGTATTTTGAAGACAGTTCAGAAAAAGGACGTTTTAATATCTTAAACTTATGCAGACATGATTTTAATAGAATCATTTATTTTTTCCAGGCTTGGCAGGACCAGATCACCAAAGCGCTAGAATCGCGCGACACTCTGGGGGTGACACCCATCAAAGCATTGCCGTTTTCACCCTCGCAGTTCCTAAACTCCCCCGCCGGGGTGTCGTTCGATTCCACGCCTTTGAGACAAGCGCAGCAGGCTGTTGCTAAGGTAGGAATATCTTATGGTTTGAATTCCTACTGTAATGTGGATTAAACAAAACAATAAATTGTAAACAATTATTAATATGTAGATGTCGCTAAATTCAAGAGGTAGGTAGGTAGAGGTAGTAAAGGTAGCTCAGTTGGTAGAGCTGTGGAACGGTACCCCACGGTACTTCACTAATTAATTTCCTATTTTCATTTATATGAGAATAATTTGCACTGTGAGTGCATTAAAATCCCAATACAATGGTATGAATGGTTTTTATAACTTGCGACCTCTACTAAATCAACGTTCCTTTTCAAGTATTTCCATACATAATTTGTATTCAACTCTAACATTTTCCCAAAATGTACTTCTTTTGAGTGAGGCATATTGGTATTCCACCCATGTATATACTTAAACCTATTCTTTGTAAAAATACCATAATATATTTGTCAACTGTGGTGCACACGAGTTTTAAGGACCTTGAATTTCGACCTTCGGTGTACCTGCCTACCTAAAGAGAAAGAGGCGTGATTTTTTTATCAGTGTGTGTATTTTCTTCCAGGAATGGGGCGCCAGTCCTTTACTGCACACTCCGACCCCGTCCACACTAACACCGGGCGCTGGAAACTCCAAAAACACACCCAAGTAAGTACAAGTGCAAACCTTATCATTCTGCATTTAGTATTTCTTCTGTCTTTTTGGTTGTAAAGCTGAGAAAATACTCAATAAACTATCGGAACAGATTAGGACTACAGTCTACTAGTACTCTAACAAAGTCGCGGCTTCATGAAGTTACAGTCCTTGTTAAAAAAGATTATGGAATTCAAAACTGTTTTTCAGAAGAAAGTATGAATGTCCAATATCCATCATCATTTTCTTCGAAGGTCTTGTTTGTAACTTACCTTTATTTAACCATATAAAATAATACCTTCCTTAAATTCTCTTCTCATCTTAATTTCTCATTCTCATTACAGAACCCCAACCCCATTCAAAATCGCGATGGCGGAACTCGGCAAGAAGTCCGGTCTGCGCTACGAGCCATCCAGCCCCGGACTACTCGTCGAGGATATCACAGAGATGATCAAACGAGAAGAATCCGATAGCACAGTGCAACTGAATGACTCGTTGCTGAGTTCTACTGCAGACCAAGAGGCAGGGAATGTCCAGGTCAGTATAAGCCCCCATTTACCCTAAATAGCATATGAACCAGCAATTTTAAATGTTACTTCCTCCATTTAATGTTCAAAACCTATTAAAAACAACATTAAACACTTATTCATTTAACACTTCGCTCGCAGTTATACTATATTTAAAAAAGTTTCCAATGATAGAGGAGCTCGCTTAGCTCGCCATTAGTTTGTCTGAATATCTTTATCAACTCGCTTCGCTCGACTACCATTTTGTTATAGTTGATCTTCTATTCAAAATGAGCTCACTTCGTTCGCATTTTTTTTATATCAGGCTTACAATATGAACCTGTGTCTGTAAAAAGTCATCCAAACCTGTCCTACCAAAAATTACCTCTCACGAATTCCCTATTCTATCTCCACAGGTGAACGACTCAGGCATCGGCAGCCTCAAGCGGCGTCTATCTGAATCCTCCACACAGGGCAAGGAGAACCAGCCCTCGCAGACTCACAAGCGCGCGAGGAAAGCCTTGGCTACTAGTTGGGGGGCTGCTACTAGTACTCCGCATTCACATAGCAATCAACAGCAGCATAGTATGGTGCCGGACGTGTCTTTTATCGTTGAAACTCCGGTAAGTTTTACACTGTTTATAAGATAACTAGCGGCCCGTTAGAGGTTTCACCCTCTGCAACTCATATTCCCGTGCGAAAAAGGCATTTTCACGGCATTTAGTATACACTATACATAAGTATAAATCTTTTTCTTGAATCACTCTATCTACTACTCACAAGCGCGCGAGGAAAGCGTTGGCTACTAGTTGGGGGGCTGCTACCAGCACACCGCATTCCCATAGCAATCAGCAGCAGCATAGTATGGTGCCGGATGTGTCGTTTATCGTTGAAACTCCGGTAAGTTTTACACTTTTTATAAGATCTCGATATCTTCACACTCAGATCTAGGTTTCACCCGCTACAACTCGTTTTCCTGCGGGAATATCTACAACACACAAGCGCGCGAGGAAAGCGTTGGCTACTAGTTGGGGGGCTGCTACCAGTACACCGCATTCTCATAGCAATCAACAGCAGCATAGTATGGTGCCGGACGTGTCTTTTATCGTTGAAACTCCGGTAAGTTTTACACTTTTTATAAGATAACTAGCGGCCCGTTAGCAACTCATTTTCCCGCGGGAAAAAGGCATTTTCACGGCATGTGGTAATACCTACATACATATAAACCTTTCTCTTGAATCACTCTATCTACTACACACAAAGCATTGGCTACTAGTTGGGGGGCTGCTACCAGCACACCGCATTCCCATAGCAATCAACAGCAGCATAGTATGGTGCCGGATGTGTCTTTTATCGTTGAAACTCCGGTAAGCATCCACTGATTATAAGCTTTGAAGTCCATCCTAAATCATAGTGTCATGAGCGCAAGTTACTCTGGTCGCGTAGTATCTAAGTATTGCAACCAACGTAACTTGGCCTCTCGCTTAGACTAGTTATGTCAGTTCATGACACTATGATTGTGAATGGACTATACCAGTTGGGAAGCTGCTACCAGCACACCGCATTCACATAGCAATCAACAGCAGCATAGTATGGTGCCGGACGTGTCGTTCATCGTTGAAACTCCGGTAAGTATCTATTGTTTATAGGGTAATACTAATACTAGGGATTGAGATTTGTAATAGGTCTTTAGCTACTAGTTGGGGGGCTGCTACCAGCACACCGCATTCTCATAGCAATCAACAGCAGCATAGTATGGTGCCGGACGTGTCGTTTATCGTTGAAACTCCGGTGAGTATCTATTGTTTATAGGATAGTAGGTACTATATCTAAGAATATAAGGTCTATAAAGGCGTTGGCTACTAGTTGGGGGGCTGCTACCAGCACACCGCATTCACATAGCAATCAACAGCAGCATAGTATGGTGCCGGACGTGTCTTTTATCGTTGAAACTCCGGTAAGCATCCATTGTAAACTGATTGAAGTTTTGCTATAGTCTGTACTAGCGACCTGTTAGCAACTCATTTTCCCGCGGGAAAAAAGTATTTTCACGGCGTGTGGTATACATTATAGGGTGCAGTTTTGTTAGTATAGAATTTTTTCCTCATATTTCGGCTAATGTTCCTTTGGGAAAGTTGTTCAGTTTCATAGACAGAAAACAAACCTTAACGGATCCGCCTCTAATAAAATTGCACCCTATATAAAACTTTCTCTTGAATCACTCTATCTACTACACACAAGCGCGCGAGGAAGGCGTTGGCTACCAGTTGGGGGGCTGCTACCAGTACTCCGCATTCTCATAGCAATCAGCAGCAGCATAGTATGGTGCCGGACGTGTCTTTTATCGTTGAAACTCCGGTGAGTATTGTTTACTGAATAAAATTTTGCTAGTGATCGATATTAAAATAAAGAATTATTTTTAATAAGTAGGAGGAGCTATTATATCCATAGCACATCGCACATAAGTCGTGATACTACGAATGTTTTGCGAGCAAAGCAGGTTCGTTATTGTTTCACTTTATAACAGTGACGTAATCGTGCTTTTTTTATCACAATCATCATCATCATCATCTGCCTGCCCGTATCCCAATTTTTAATATTCCTTATTTATTTATTTTACCTTTTCTTTATTAGTACATCGTTTTATCGTGTATAGCGTGATTTATTACATATATTTAATTTATCATTTTTTTTACTGATTACTCATACATATCTAAATAAAGCTACAAAATTTATTCTCAACTATAACCATTTTTATCTAATTTGTTCTCAACTATAACATTTTTTATCTGTTGTTCCAGAGCAAAACCCTCGCCGGCGATAGCTCCGTCCTCTTCTCTCCGCCCTCCATCGTCAAACACTCTTTACTTGAAGAATCCACCAGTCTCCATAGTGATGCGACCCCCACACAGTACACCCTACAGGACGACGACAAAACAAAGGTACAACACGGCTACCCTACTAATGTCCTATACACCATGTACGAACCCATCCAAACAGACATGAACAGCATAGTCTTTAGGGATATAACCAACTTAGAATCGCCTCGCAGCTTCGCGAGACTCAACGCGGATAGACTAAGAACTATCACCACAGCGAACGAACTAAACTGTGAGAACACAAATCTGATAGCGCCGAAAGAGGTCCTAGCGAACGCTTTCGCGGATCATATTTATAAAGTGACCAATCAAAAACCGTCTACGTCGCGTTTAGACGAAATTCTAACCAATAAAATGATGAAAAATACGGATTATTCACAAAAAGAAAACCAATGGTGGGAAAACAAAGATGTAGCGCAAAACGTAGTGCAAGATGAAAACATCTATCCCAATGATTATTACGTGTTTCATAATAGCTATGTAGAATGAAAATACGCTTAAATTTCTGAGGACTGTGAATTTTCTAAGCATTTACTATGACTTAAAGAATACTTTTAGTATTATACGTCGTGAGCGATAGTTCATTTCAAGGTAATCTAATTATCCAAATCGGAATAGTAAGTATTAGGGGTTTTTTAAAAATGATACGAAATAAAAATCAACAAAATGACTTAAATCAATAAAATGAAAATTAAAATACAAATCATTTTTCAAATAGTAACTGACATCGTAAAATTCAATAAATCAATTTAAATCAATCAAATTTTGTTTGATCGTAGTATTTGAAAAGTGGTTCAGTAATTTAAGTACGTACTTAAAATCAATTCAGTATCGATCAAAATTATGATGATTCTTTTTTGTTGGACACTGGGTCAACTAACGACCCAATGAACACTTATGCTTATTGAATAAAAAAATGAAACGTTTCCCGGTACAGTATTTAATTTCGGAACAACTATTTGAGCCGCGGTGGCCCAGATGGCAGAGGCGTCGCCATTACTAATGGCGAAAGTCGCAGGTTCAAATCCTGCCTGCGGTAGAAATTTTCTGTAAATAATGTTTATATAATCAATCCTTGAATCAACCAAATCAATATTGAAGTTTGATGGAAGTCTTTGATAAATCATTCGAAAAAAGAGATCGCAGATAACTCTATGTACAAAAAATCAAAAACTAATCGGACCAATGGATAATTAAGTGTTTAAAATTTTCAATAGTTTTAAATAAATTAATTTCTAAGTGCACCAAATTAATTTTAACGTTAAACGAGTTTAGGAAGTAAGCCAAAGATGATAATTTCATCAGATGAACTATTTCGTTGTGAATTTTAATTTAATATATTGGTAAAAAAATGTTAGCTTATAAAAAAAGTAATTTTAGGGTAAAACGAAAATATACCTCAAGTTTACCATGCACCAAATTTTCTTAGTGTTACTAGTTAGGGACTCGCGTTTTAAGAATTCAAGTATTAATATTAGTTTGTAGAAATAAAAATATTGTTCTACAGTAATAAAAACCTTGTACTGTAGTAACAAAATCTTGTTATGTGGTAACGAACAACTTGTACTGTAGTAACAAAAACATGTTCTGTGGTAACAAAAATTGTTTTGTAGTAACAAAAAACAAGTACAAAGTTAACGGGATGGCATTAGCAGTATTTAAAAAACTGGCTTAATATTTGCCTGAGTATTTAAATAACTAAAATACTAACTCATCCTGTTACGTCCTATCCTTTCCTTTGTATTTTTTCCTTGTATTTATTTATTTTAGAAATTCTATTAATTTTATTGATCGATAGTATTTTGCTTTGTAATTTTGCCTGGAAATATTAACATTGAAATAATTCTATCAGACTTTTTCACTAAAATTTTCAACTTGCTGTCACTTCGGTTGTGGAATTTGTGTAATTTCGAGACTATTTTCTTGTCACAAGTTTTTTTTATTGTTAAAATGTAATTTGTAAATGTATTGAAATATAAATCGGCAGCTATACTTAAGAGTACTTTATTTGAAATAAACAAATGACATTACCCTACCTGAAATCCTTTCTAGACCTCTACTACCCATTCCCATCACAATATTGACAGGCCAGTGTTGAATCTACATATTATTTTTCTTATTTTTAAAAACTTATTTATTTTTCTTGTTATAGCGATTGTTTTTTGTTACTATTTGTTTTAAAATTTGTTTTAATTTATTCTGTAGCGGTAGTCTTTTTTTGTATTATGGCAACTTTGTATTGAATGAATGTGTTTAATTTCTTTTGAGTAGTTTAGTGTCTCTGTCAATATTGTTTGTGTCCAATCCACTGTCCGAATGAAATCCAATGTCATTTATTATTTCAATAAATGTATTTTTCACAGTATACTGTTGATTTATTTATTGTTCTGTTCACCTTTCACTGCATGACTTTCAGCATGAGTATTAACTATACAAAATGTAAAAAAAATTAACTGCAAATATTTTAAGGGCTGAATCCCCATGAAACAAAACAACTTTCCATATAGAATATGAAAATTAATTTAGACCACCCATACAAGATGTACACGGCCCCCATGAAACAAAACAACTTTCCATATAGAATATGAAAATTAATTTAGACCACCCATACAAGATGTACACGGCCGAGTCAATTTGTGTGGGAGGACCAATTTTTTTTATATTTCGACCTACGTTTATTGGGATAAGTTGTTCAGTTCCATGGGCTGGTTCCACTCATAAATATATGCAGTAGTTTTTTTTGCCTTTTATTAATAATAGACTCAATATTACGTCAATAATTGCTACGCTAGCTGGAAATTAATACGTGGTGGTACCAAACGACCCACTTTTCCGAAAACGCTTAGCTTAACAAGTGAAACTGAACGACTTTCCCGAAGAGCTAAGTTCAAAGCCTAAATAAAATGGACCTCTCGTAAAAAAAAAAAACTTGTCTGAGCATTTTTCTTTGGGTGGTCTAATTTTTTTAGGTTATGAACTTTGGTCCTTAGGGAAAGTTGTTCAGTTAGTCGTTTTCGGGAAAGTGGATCGTTCGGTACCACTCTGTATAAACAAAGTACAGTAGAATATAACCTACTTTGCATGAGTAGCTATGGTTAAATTAATGTGTTTAATTAGTTAATCTCATGCACATGCACTTACCTAGGCATAAAAAACATCTAATTTCAGAATATATCTAATCAAGTTATACTTTATTTTACACTAAAGTGACATATCTTACAAACAATAATAATAATTCAGTTTAGCTACATTCAAACTAAGTTATCTAAGTGTGGTCCTTACACTTTCTTAAATTGCGAATTAATCTAAGGCTCGTATTTATAAATCGCACTCAACTCTGAAATCGATTATAAAAGTGATTTTGGCAAATGTTAGCAGTAGGTACTATCGCCAGCAAATCCACCTACATACCCTTCTTTGGCACCAGTTTATACAGGTTGTTCTGTTCATACAAATACTAAGAAAAACTAGTATACAGATAGTTTAGAGCCATTTATAAATACAGGTTTTCACCCCTTAGAATTTCTAAAACTTAGATAAACTAAGTTCAATCTTCAAATTTTCCTTATCCGAGTATATTCCTCTCCAAACACTTTCAAAATTTTCATAATAATCTTAGAGACACCTCACGTTCTAAAACATTTAAAATAATCTGATCCGAGTCCGATCTTACATTTTATTAAATTGTTAAATAATTAAAATTCTCCTTTCTAAAGTTTGAAAGTAAAGTTCGAAATTAATTTAAGTTTCTAAATTTAGAAATAAATTGTGAGTCCAACCTCACACTTTCTAAAATTTCATAAGAACTTGATTACCATCTTCATACAAACAAAAACCTCGACAACTTCAATTATAGGTTCGTTGCGCCACGGGCGAGGTGATGGTGAAGAAATCAGCTGTGCGCTCCATCAAGTTCGACCAGGAGCCGGACGCCAGCGATGAGAAACCTACAGCGTTCCTATTGGTTAGTATCCGTTAGATTTTTAAACTGAGTAAGTATTTCACAAAGGAATCTACAAGCGTTTGTCTCCTTAATAAATGATGTTACCATCATCGACTCAATGAAGAAAAAAAAAGGAATCGATCATCTTATTGAAGTAAAAAGTATTTTCATATCCGGCAAAGACAAAAAGAAGAATGAAATAACAAAATATATTCATCTGCCATGTGACTTGACACAAGTTTACAAGTAAACCAGTCGACCGCAAATAAGCAAATACCTAGGCATTATTTCTTAAAATAAACGTTAACTTGTGACAGCAACCTAACGGCAGCTTGCGGACTGGTATGATTCAAGCCTCCAAAGCACATAGGTATCTAATAATAGTAGATTACTCTAGCAATAGGAAATGATTTTTCAAATCAATCACACTGCTCGGTTGTTTTAACAAATATAAGATGGCACAATTGACATTTTTGAACAACAGTAATCAAATCATACAAACAAATAATTGAATCACGATTGTCTCAAAATTGAATCACAGATGGCAAGTATTTGAATCACAAAGTATAGGAACGTAAGTGAATGCCAGGTAACAAATATTTGAAGGACAATGGACAAACGTTTTACCATTGCAGTTGACAGATATTTGAATCATAACATAATACCTAGTTAATGAAAATTGTGGCAGGGCAGGAATATTTTAAGTTATGTGAAGTGATGTGAAGCTAACCGATCACTTGAACATTTCCAGGGCGACACCGATGCCAAATGGGAGATCTACGTGTGTGGCAAAACGCAAGACCAACTCGAACTCACTATGCTAGCCCACCAGTACTTGCGCAAGGCCGCGCTCAAACCGCGGTCGCTCAACTTCTAAGACGCATCTACATACGTGGGACGTGAGACGCGCCACTAGTGTCGACGGCGTCTCTTCAGTTGCATAGACTTTATACTAACTGTCACCTTCCCAATACTATCATCTTCACAACACCTGAAGCTAAAATTGCTGCTCAAGATAGGGGGAAATGGCGACATCTTGTGCAGACCCTATGCACCAGTGGGGTGCCTTAGGACATCAACTATCACCTACACAAATCTAAGGGAGTCACCAAATTGCGACTGTGGAGCACCTGACCAATCAAACCCTATCCTATGTTGTGATTGAGTGTCCATTACGCTGCTTTTCCGGTGGTATGGCTGAACTACATAAAATCACCTCGAATGCTGAGAGCTGGCTTAAAAACCTAGATTTTGGTAGACATTTGATCCAAGCAGGGTTTTGCCATACGCTATGATGAGGTCACTTTATATGGAAACGGATTCGAGCGGCGTGATGTCTTACGTTTGTCGTATCGTATTACGTGTAGATATAAACTATTCGACACATTTGAAAACAGTTTGAGTATTTAATAATAACAATATGTTTGTGAAAACGTGTGTGTGCGTGTGTGTGGGAAAATACATTGTGCGTTGCAAATATTTGGATTTTGAACCTCACGGGAAAAAGAGAGGTCAATAGAAAAGTTGATAGAGCAAATTCATCTACCTAAGATCTACCTTCTGATATTTTGTTACTACTGGTGAAAGAAGACTATTTAAAATTCTATTTAAGTTAGATAAAATGTTTGTACTTAGGTAAATAGTAAAAACAAAAATTCCAAGCTTGAAAACAGCACAAAGCCGACCTATTTCCGAAATTAAGATTATTGAAGTATGAACTTAAATAATGAATGGACTGATACGACAAATTGTGGACTACAACCGATCGTCAAATGTATTTCCAAACATGAATTGGAAAATTCCTACAAAATTGTAAAATAAAGTATTGTGTGATTTAGTTTGTAAATCGTGTAATTAATAGTAATAAGTTATAATATTAAGTTATTCTAAATAATAATTATGTATGCGAATAACCACCATTGGCCAAAGGAAAATACTTAATTTTTCCGTTATTTTTGTCTTTAACGTTCTGTTTCAGTTTCAATGGCGTATACATATACATATTAAAAAAGAAAAAGAAACTGATTTGTGAATAAGTTTTGACCCACATAAGACAGCAAATATTTGAATCACTCAGGAAAATAATTGAATCACCTAGGAAAATATTTGAATCCCATTACTAAGAATTTAATTGAATCACATTAGCAAAGGAATGCTTTAATTTAACAAAGTGCTAGATACCGTTTTTTTTTGTTTATTGATTCTTTCATTGCGTGCGGTGCATCAAGTCGACAAACGACCTTACCAACCCTGGTGTCAGAGTTTTAAGTTTCGAAACATAAATACTTACACTTATGCAGAATATTTTCTTGTGTTTGTACGACTATTATTCTTTACTTTCATTGCAATAAAACCATTTTATCTGGATTTACCTTTCCCATAACAGCCACAACAGTCACCCACTCTCACTCCGCTTGGCGAGTGCAGTGCAAGATGTTTCATTCACAGGGAACGCTGCTGCCCCTTTCCTGGATATCCATACTTCCATTGTCGCCTTTATTCTAAGCCAACATCACACGGCAAATCCGGATTTAAATTGTGTTATTTATTGCTTTACAATTTCTAGGTTTACGTAAACACAACTTATATACAGCTAATACAGCTTATATTCGTTTCAAACTGTTTTTACCCATGATAGTAGGCAAGATCGCTTAAGTGAGAGTTCCCGCGCGTGTGTGTGCGCCATTCCAAACTTTTTTTATTGGCCAAAATTTTGTTATTTTGTAATAACTCAAAACTGGTAAGTGCTATAAATGAACATTGTATAGAAGAAATGTTACGCGTAAATTTCTGCACAACCTTGCTCTAATAACTTTTTTGATAATCTAATAGTTTGCGAAAAAACGCTTTAATACATGGCAGTTTTTTCTAAAAACTCACCAAATCTAAAATATGAATTAAGTAGTGAAGTTGGGGATTAACAATTACTTACTGTGTGGGTAGACCTTGCTACGGTATCCTGACTGATACTTAGTAACAAGCTTTCTGCCCAGAGGTTTTACCCGCTAATATATTTTCAAGTAAACAAGCAAATTTTTTGCCAATTTACACCCTGAGTTTTACCACCTTATGAGATGATTTTCTTAAATTCCTTTCCTGGTGTTAATTCACCCAACCAAAATAACCTCTGCGCAAAATATCAAGAACCTAGGTCCAGTGGTATTGCCTGTGCATAGATTTACAACTTGTAAAAAAAATATTAAATTTGTTCGTAGTTGCCACATTTTTATTTTTTTTGCAATCCCTTGAGGCTGTTCTTTAATAGTTCTGACCCAAGGTCCTGTTAGGATAGCAAAAAAGAACAAAATGTGGCAACAACGAACCAACTCTACTTTTTTCATACAAATTGTATGCCACGCACAGGCAATACTACTGGACCTAGGACCCTGAAATTTTGCACAGAGGTTATTTGAATAATCTTAATTAATATCAAGAGAGGATTCCAAAAAATTCATCACCTAAAGTGGTAAAACAGAGGACGAAAATTTGTATAAAATTAACTTGTTTACTTCAAAATATATCAGCGGGTAAAACCGCTGGGCGGAAAGCTTGTTACTAAATATCAGGCAGGATATTGTAGCATGGTCTACCCACACAGCGAGTGACTCTTAATCCCCAACTTCACTACTTACTTTATACTTTCGAATTTGTGAGTTTTCAGCAAAAACTGCCATGCTGTGCTACGTTTTTCTCGCAAACTATTGGATTATGAAAAAGTTATTGATAACATTCATATGCAGAAATTTACGCTTAACATATCTTCCATACAATAGTTATTTGTAGCTCTTACCATTTTTGAATTATTACAAAATAACAAAATTTTGCCCAGTGAAAAAATTTTGAAACGGTTGCCATTTTTTTTTTTAAGTAGGCCAGCAAAGCCCCGGCTCGGCATAGGTAAAGAAAAGCCTAAAGATTAGTTTCCAAAGTGGAACCGACCTGAAACACGCACGGGAAAGCCCAAATTTTTTTTTGTATAGAAATTCTAACCTACTATGACGGAACAGAGACGGTATATGCGTTTGAGGTGGGAGAACTTTTGTGCAAACCAATGTTGCCAATTATCACGAAAACCACTGGTCCAATTTTGATGTGGTATTCAGTCATAGACAATGACTGGTGCATGTTCTTAGATATAATTTACGCGAAAAACTCAACAGGAGGAGCTACAGTAAACTGTCGTGAGATTTTACAATTATTTTATTTTATCTTTTGACGCATATGAGATTTTCTATTTGGTTCGATGTGTGGTGTTTAACTTTTTGATTTATAATTTACATGTAATTTAGGTTTATTCTAAAGATTTAGCATTTACACAGATTTTGGCATGGTGATTTTGTTGTGTGTGTGTTTTGTGTTGTACCTTTCGACGTCGGGTACTTCATATTTTATTCTTTAACATAATTGATGTAATCTTGAAAGGTTACAATTTATTTATTTAATTACATGTCCATTACCGGCTGTAAGAGACGGTGTACTGAAAAGTTTACGGGCATGATCAGAAAATTTAACTGGACAACTTTTTTTATGGGACCTACCCATACAATTTTCCGATCAGCTGACTAATTAATGTTCCATGGGAAGTCGGATGACTTTTATTCGTTTCCCAACATTAGATCCATAGTAAAAGTTGTTCAGTTTCATGGTCTGATCATGCCTGTAAAGTTTTTGATACACCGTCCCTTACACCTCATATTTTGCAATGTCAATAAGGTCATTTTGAGGTATAAATTCTCTTGACTTACCTTAAATTAGTGCTGTCACTTTCCGTCAAATAGGGTTAGAAAGGGATAGAAGATCGCGACTAAAATTGTCTTCTAATTTGACGTAAAATGTGCGGTATCTGTCAAAATAATGCGACGGTGAAACAAAACAATGGCGACTAAATTGACTAGAAATTGCTAAGAACCCGTTGACATATTTAAACTTGACAGGACTTAGATATCTCCTATCCCCTTCTAAACCAATTTGACGGAAAGTGACAGCTCTAATTTAAGGTAAGTTAAGAGAATGTGTATCCAGAATGCTGGTAGCATTAACCATAAAGTAGGTAATATTGCGTTGATCAAACTTTATAAACTTCAGAATTCTAGCTAGTTTTAGTGTGTACCTTTGATTTAAGTTTATTTATAGAAAAAGTACAAATATAGGATTAAAGTTTCTTAGTTAAAATTTTCTGTGTTTATGTAATTTTTCTAAATGGTTTGGAGTAATATTTAGAGTAATTATGTTTTAAATGGGCGTGTTTAGTTTTATAAAATAATTTTAAAAGGTGATTTTTGAAATAATTTATCTGATTATAACAAACCTGAATAAAAAAATTAAAGTTTATCAACATAGCCTCCACAGTTAAAGTTGTTCAGTTTCGTGGTTTGATCATGCCTGCAAAATTTTCGGTACACCACCGTCCCTGAAAATTATTGAAAAACAATTTCTGTTTAAAAATTACCTTATATTTGAATAAACTTTTTAAATAGGTTTGTAGATAGTTTTGATTTTAAAAAGCAATATTTATAGACGATTTTATCACGTTAACTTGGAAAATAGCTTTATTTAACGTTTTTCTTTTGTAATGTCTATTGTGTATTTTGGGTTTATTTTCTTTTCTAAGTTTAAGAATAATTTTGTATGTAAAATAAAGTCTATGTTGATTTGATAACTGATTTAATTTAGAAGTAAATTATATTTTTTTATTTCATCGTTTAGTTTATTATTTATTTTAAGTTTCTTTCCACGCAAGAAATATGTTTTGCTCATTTTCAAATCAACATAGATTTTATTATTTTAACGATTTTAACCTTTCGACCCCCTTACAATAATGGGCTTTATCCCATTTCCACCATTTCGTATGGTTTTTATTTTGAGACTTTTAAAATTATGTTTTTGAAGGATTTTACTTGGCGACAAACCCTGGTTAGAGTTTGTAAATATAAATAGTTTAAGAGTTTTCAGTAAGCTGGAAATAAAGGATTGGAGTATAATTCTTGCTTGTTTGATTTTAATAAAACTTTAAGTTCAACATAAAAATGAGATATCGTTATGTTAATGTCATAGTCCATCTGGACTATACATTATATCCTGAGATATCTTTGTTAGTGAACGTAGCAATTCAAAGATAGCGCTAGAACTACGCCGAAATATTGTCATTTTGTGTATAAAATAATAAATTACAAAGTTTTGTTTGGAAAATCTTTTAATACTCTAATTTCTAAAATACTTAATACAATCACTGAACAAAAATAAATAAAAATATCTAATCTAATCTTATATTCACAGCCAAAACATACCCACTACTGGCATATCAAATTTATATTCGTCCGCCGGCCGCCGCCAAAAAGGCGCAAGTTTACAAGAAAAAATAGGTAGTCATCGAATTATTTACGTCCGCGCGGGTTGGCGTTTTTTAGGCGCTAGTTTACAAGAAAAAGTAGGTAGTTATCGAATTATTTGCGTCCGCGCGGGTTGGCGTTTTTTAGGCGCTAGTTTACAAGAAAAAGTAGGTAGTCATCGAATTATTTGCGTCCGCGCGGATTGGCGTTTTTTCTTGTAATATTCCGACGGACGGTTTCCACTATCTACCAACGGTGGTTGTAGTTGAGTCTGCCACCGTAGTCGCGACCGAGGCCCTGGGTTTGACTGTAGAAACCCTGCGCGCTGAGATCACCGTTCTTGCCTACGGGCCACCTGCCGCCGGCCGCTGCATTGACCTATGACAAAATAAATAGGTTATAACCTGATTTATAGAAGAAAAGGACCCGAAATGGCAACATTATTGCGTCTTTTTCATATTACATGACATTTAAGCAAGATGTCAACAATAATGTTGCCATTTCTATGAATCAGGTAGTATAAGCATAGTCCGGATTTTTTCGGACATCCAGGGCTCTGAAAGAGCTTCCGAACCAGACTGTCATACGGGGAGACTTTCTTATTAGGGTAAGCGATTCAAGTTCCTTTTCAATACGACAAAATGCATGATAGTCCTAGCGGTAGTTCAAAACATGCTGCACCTGAGAGAAGAGTTCTGAAATTTGGTACACTTAATCTTTAGGGTAAATGAATCGATTTGACCCGTAGTACACATGGGAGTAATGACGTCATCTTTTTTTTGTATGGGAAAAAAAAAATTTTTGTTCCAAAACCTATCGTGTGTGGTATCAAATGAAAGGCCTTGCTAAGCCGATTCTAAAAATATATGACATTATTATATTTAAGTCACTTGTATAAAATTAAATAGGAAATAATTCTCGAAACATGCCACATTTTTGTGCTTCTCCAGGTATGATACGGTTGAATCATTACTTATGAAATATACGTAATATAATGTGTAATATCCTCATCTCTAACCTCAAGAAAGGTACTACGAATTTTTTGTCTTTAAGTATTTTTTTTTAATTTTAAAGTTACAGAAATTTATGAAAACACACTTAGTTGAAATTTGGCATCGAAAGTTCTATTTTGGACACCGAGAATGATAAAAATATAGCCAGATGAGATTCCAATCATATTAATATGTACATCACATCATATTCGTTTTGCAAAAAGAATGTTATGTGCTTCGGAGGGCACGGTTTACCGTCGGCCCCATAGCAGTCGCTCTCTATGAATAATAAGACGGCGGCGGTCCGTCAGGGTCGTCAGTTAGGAGCTGAATAGTAACCATGGTTCATCGGGTCGTTCGTAGACTCGATGTCTCAATTTGCAGAACAAAATTTATTAATTATAGGATGATAAATACAAATGCGAGAGAAGTTTTCGATTGATGGTTTAGTGATCATTTCTCTATACACAGATTAAACACACACCGGCAAAATTAACGGAATCTATACATAATAATAAAGTTGTAGAGGGTCGAAAGCCTGTACATAAAAGATATTGGAAAATAAATTGTCAGCAAATTCTTGAAATTGATAACAAAACACGTTTCAAAAGTATTTACATATTTTTTCCGTTTAAGATGTTTGTATGTGACAGCATCCTGAAAAACTACTGAACGGATTTTGATAAAATTTGGTACAAAGATTGCTATCGCATTGAAGAAGGTAAAGGCAACTTTTTTTCTCCACTTAAAGGACTGGAGTACCTGATGTGTACCACTAGAAGCACAACCACGAGCCCAGCTAAACAATGGGAGATACATTTATGGCACCAAAGCAAGAATTTTTTAGCATCATGGAATGCTTCTGCTGGCAAACATAGATCGAAGGTTTGGAGAACCTTATGTGGACCACCAGGTGCACCTCCAAGAGCCCAGCTAAACTACAGGAGACACATATTATATAGTCCCAAAGCAAAAATTGTGTAGCGCGATGGGACGTGTCTGCTGGAAAATATAAATCGAAGGTTTGGAGAACTACAGGAGATACATATACGGCCCCGAAGCAAAAACAATTCAGCTTGATTGGGCCCTCCTGCTAGCAATTAGAAATCAAAGGTTTTGAAAACCTGATGTAGGCAACAAAAATAGCCCAGCTTAAATAGGTACATGAGATATACATATGGCCTCAAGAAAAAGAATATTTAGCATGGCGGGACATTTCTGCTGGCAAATAGCTAATGAAGGTGATGGATACCCTGGGAATAAATGTAAGGATGTTGGTATAGAAATAATGTGTGTATAGACAAATGAAAATATATAAATAAAGATGAACCAAAACTCCTCTGGCATCTGTATTTATCATCTTATAATTAATAAATCTTGTTCTGTCAAGTGCGACACTGAGTCTACGAACGACCCGATGAACCATGGTTACTATTCGGCCCCTACCTATCGACCCTGACCGACCGCCGCCGTCTAATTATTCATAGAGAGCGACTACGATAGGGCCGAGGGTTAACCGTGCCCTCCGAAGCACATAACATGTTTTTTTGCAAAACGAATATGATGTACATATGATTAAAATCTCATCTGGCTTTATTTTTATCATCCTCGGTGACCAAAATTGAACTTTTGATGCCAAGTTTCAACTAAGTGTGTTTTCATAAATTTCTGTAACTTTAAAATTAAAAAAAAATTACTTAAAGACAAAAAATCCGTAGTACCTTTCTTGAGGTTAGAGATGAGGATATTACACATTATATTACGTATATTTCATAAGTAATGATTCAACCGTATCATACCTGGAGAAGCCCAAACGTGGCATGTTTCGAGAATTATTTCCTATTTAATTTTATACAAGTGACTTAAATAGAATAATGTCATATATTTTTAGAATCGGCTTAGCAAGGCCTTTCATTTGATATCACACACGACAGGTTTTGGAACAAAAATTTTTTTTTCCCATACAAAAAAAAGATGACATCATTACTCCCCATAGGATTTTTTTAAAATTGTGTACTACGGGTCAAATCGATTCATTTACCCTAAAGATTAAGTGTACCAAATTTCAGAACTCTTCTCTCAGGTGCAGCATGTTCCATACATTCGCCCAGCGAGCCGCTAAGGCTATGACTAACATAACTAAAGTCCTCTACTGGACATGAAACTACTTTAAATAGGTACCTACTAGGTATGCTTGAGAAGTAGATTAGCGGTGACGATACGAAAACTTATTCGTGGTTTGAATAGGTAGTTAGTAGTTTGATACTTACAGAAGCAGGTCCATGGATCATCTTGCTCGCCTCCAAAGACGCCGTGGCCCTATCGTTCTTCCAGTTCAGGGCCCCGCCGACGTGGCTCGAGTCTCCGTAGGGCCCCAGGACCCTGGTGCCGGTGACCTGCCCGTTCAGGTTGCCGCGGTGGTCGTTGAAGATGTTGTGTTCGTAGCCGCCCTTGCCCTGGAATTAGAAACAACAGTTTTAAGGAGTCTTTTCAGGCTACGAGTATCGTAGCAGTTCTGCTAAGTAGGGTGTTACAATCGGTAGTAGAGGGTTGAAACCGGTACTACCGATTATTGGGTTGGCTCCGCGAAAACTGCATACAAATGTCATCACCATTCTTTTGTTTTGAAGTACCAACTTAGCTTGGCCAGGCTATATCCTTGCCAGTGGCGAATTTATTAGATGCTTATGTGTATTTTACACATACCAATAACCTAAAAAATGAGCCTTCCTATAGGTACCTACCTATTCAATGGGCGTTTTTTCGTAAAATCC
This sequence comes from Phthorimaea operculella, assembly GCA_024500475.1. Taxonomy (NCBI): domain Eukaryota; kingdom Metazoa; phylum Arthropoda; class Insecta; order Lepidoptera; family Gelechiidae; genus Phthorimaea; species Phthorimaea operculella. The sequence continues at coordinate 167,553 of JANFCV010000157.1, forward strand.
GTTTTATCTACACCATAAACTTTGCCGGTTTTATGGTCAAATTTTGACAGTTATTCCGACTGAGCCTAACGCCATCTTTAGGACTAAAATATTGGAACGGTATTCTACTATAATAAGTATTTTGTTTTCTACCCCGTTAGGTAGTAGGTATACCTATGCTAATGGTCAATTTTGTCATCTCAGTCATCATCATGATGAATGGTAGAGTATGAAATCCAACTTACAAAAAGTCCATTGTCGTTTGATCCGAGGGTGCCGAAGACCTTTCCATTCTGGCCAACTTTGCGATCCAGAGTCACATCACGACGGAACCTTGGGTTTGGGACGTATTCCACGTCTGGGTAGCCGTAGTAGCTAGAATGATTAATAAAATAAATAAAATATATGAGTGAAGTCGGAATAAATAAAAAAGTAAGCCTGCCTGATGAGTAAAAAAAAATAAGGACCCTAAGTGTTGCCCTAAGTTATTTGTTTGCGGAGCGTTTTATCCGCTGCGGTTGGCGGACGAATATACCTAATTTGAGCCTTGATCAACGCGGTAATAGGGTTAATCTATTCTATAAAATACTGGGTGTTACAAAACAAAAAATAAAGTTGAATTACTCATGAAATTGAACAACTGTGGGGAAAGTTGTTCAGTTTCATGAGTACAGTACGCGATCGAGTTCTTGACCATCGGGGAATGAGGAGGCGCGCGGGGGCGGCGCGCCCCGCGGTTACCCACCTACCCGCATTCGCCCGCAGTCGAGTGATGGGAAAAAAGTGCGTCACAAAGTTATCGATATTTTGTCGTCGTTTGTGTTGTGTTTTGTGTAGAAAATAAACTTATTATGATTTTTCAGTTAACAACGCTTTGGATCGAGCGGTCCATACTGGGCTTTCAAAAAAGACATTGACTAGAACTGAAACAGAAGCAAAAATTGGTACTCTTCGTTCGCCTTCTAAAATATAGGCCAAGATATAATATAATTGCCTAATATAATTGCCTCTGGTAGCCCAACGCTTAACCAATCATCATGATGCTTGCAACAGTTTTACAAAAACTCAAAAATAATTGAATTCACCCGAAACAACTCATTTACTAATAACTATGAGTAGTCTGAACTGAATTGTTCGGCAACAGTTCTCGATATCGACATCAACATGAATTTAGTCACAGCACTACCGCATTCCTCAACATGGTCATGAACTCGTTCGCGTACTGTACCTTGACCGTCTTTCGGCTCTATTTGTTATTCTGTACCTAACACGTTGTATATTCTCTTTAGATTGCGCAATTTATTGGTAATAAGTATTATCCTTTACTAACGAAGTGTTTTCCACATACCTTTCTTCGTTTTCAGCAGCGACTGCAACCAGAACGGCAGCGAAGATGCACAGGAATTTCATTTTGAACTGCAAAAAAAAAAACTAACTGTTAATAAAATACCCGTAAGCAATATTTTATATCTTTTCGTAAGGGATTCGGGTCGATTAACGTCACGTTAATCCTTAGAGATTTTATAGTTAAATAGCAAGAGTACCTAACTAGAATGTTGGCTGATTAAGTGCCCTCCAAAGCACGGAAACACATTTCTTATTAACCATTGTATGGTTCAGCCTGTAATATTCATAATAAGCATGTTTAGGTAGACTTACGAAGTGGTAATGCGACGCAGAAGGTTCCAAGCTCGATTCCTGGTGGGGCATTTATCTACATAGTTGATATGATATTTATAACTTTGTGTTTTTTTTTCTCAGTCTAGTTAGGACATTGCAGGCTGAACCACCGGAATGTCCGAAAGCAAGATGGTTCCGTGCTTTGGAGAGCACGTTAAGCCGTCGGTCCCGGTTGCTGTCTATGATTACTTATTCGGCGGTTGTCGAGGCCTGCTATTTGTAGTAGCTGGTTAAAAACTCTGACACCAGGGTTCATCGGGTCGTTCGACGACTCGGTGTCCCCCCTCGAAAAGAAGAAGGTAAACTTACCAGTTTTAAAGTAACTTGTCGAAACTAGAATCTTTCACTGCTCTCACTGAAGACTCAAAAACTGAATGATACTCTCCCAAAGCCTACTCGGATATTTATACTGAGCTTATAATGCGAGGGACTTTTCTGTAATCGAACAGTGAGTCATTTTACCGTTACGATGTTCTTCCCCGCGTTTTTGCATAGGCTGCTTTAATTCATACCATTCATATCTTACGAGGAACGAGAAGCCAGAACCAAATCTGGTAGAGCCCTGACATGGGCATTATTTTTACAAATATTTCCTGTTTTTTTATTTGTTGCACATTTTTACATTATGGTCAAATCATAATTTGTTTTACATTGTTGTAGTCTAGTAACAAAAGCTCAGCTATTTGATACTGGCTTTGTTATGATTATCAGTATGTTACACAGCAAGGACATAGATACTATTCTTATGTATGATATACCTACATATTTATACTTACATAAAATACTATTATAAAATTACAACTATTAATTATTACTATGTACCTATTGTTAAAAGATTTTAGGTTATTTACTATTGATTCAAATACTTCCTGTTTGGGTATTCCTTTTTGACCAGGAGGCGCATTTTCTGATTCCGGGTACAGAAGTGCCGAAAGACTGGTCAAATCATTCGTGTCACACTTTATCACACCACACTACACTATGTCATACAGGGTGTTAATTTAAATGCGTGCGATAGCTTTCTTTAGGTAGGTTTAGTACCTATTGATAAAAGATGCCGTAAAAAATATTGAAAAAATCCCTGTCACATTTTTTTTTCTTATTATTATTCTTGAGCAGGCAGGCAGTCGATGTACGACTGATAATTATCCAGTTATTTATAGTGAGTTATAATTTGTTTTTTTTTTATGTTCTACGAGTCTATTTTTGAATATGTTGATGTTTGGGGCTGAGACTACATCTTCTGGTAGCTTATTCCTTTCATTGACAACTTTATTTGCAAAGAAGTGTTTATGAGGAAGATTTTGTGAAGCACAAGTTACATGGCTGGAGTTTGATGCAAATGCCTATATCTCAGCCGAAATTCGTTCAATATCAAAGTTGTTTAGACGAAAGTACTTGTATGGGCACTCTCTTAACAACAACAGTGTCAAAAATTGATTTTTCAATAAAAAAAATTTTGCCTGTTTTTTTTATTATTTTTTACGGCATCCTTAATCGATGCTTTGTTTAACCTACCCTGAAGCTATGGCACGCATTTAAGTTAACACCCTGTAGATAACTGCTCGATTTTTTATGCCTAAACTTTGTGTGTGTGAATGGATTTGGGTAATAAAACGTAAGTATGTAGGTACGGTATACCTAATTAGTAGCAGACTTTCACATGCAAATACTTATTCAAAATTAGAGCCGCTTACTTAAAAGAAAAATAAAGGTAGGTAGGTAGGTACAGTACGAGCTGAACAAAATAGCCTTCATAAAATTAAGATAAATCTTACGGTGATCATGTTTACGTAGAACATCAAACAACGCTGATAAGGGGAATGAACCGCTACGAATGATATAAATGAGTAATTAATATTGTGTACTTACTTAACATAGTAAATAGTCTTATCAAAGACGTCATAAACTATTTCTGCGTTGGTTTCCTTGTTGCAAAGACGTTCCCATTTGCTGGATATACCTAGGCTTTTATAGTATGTAAAAAAAAATAACTGCAAATATTTTAAGGGTCTATAAAACTGAACAGCTTTCCTCAAGATTAGTCGAAATATATACCAGGAGTAAAAAAGGGTATCATCATCATCATCATCTTCCTGCCCTTATCCCAATTACTTGGGGTCGGCGCAACACGTTTTGTTTGAACACAAAATCGTGTTGCAAAAAGAGGGTATAACAAGCCGAAAGGAGGTCAAGGTCGAAATATAAAAAAAAAACGGCCAAGTGCGAGTTGGACTCTCCCACCGAGGGTTCCGTACTAAGATTTGTACATTTGTAGGTTATTCTGGTTGGTAAACCTATATTTCATATGATACTCCACTTGGACAACTAGCCAGATTTCTAAAATTTTGATTTTTTGCGATTTTGTATTGATCAATGTATGGTACCCCTTTGTCCAACAGTGGACTACTATGCCTGTTGATGAAGGATGAAAAGTATTTCTTTGATCTTCATTAGCTGTGTCTATTCCTAGTTACAATCAAAGTGATCGCTCCCGGCACAAACTCGCTCCAAATTAAATAGGTATCGGTAACAGAAGCGAAGCGATAAATTGAACTTGCGTTTCCAACTGATTCAGCTCGGAGCAGGGGACGGACTCAGGTGAGCACTGTGACTAGGGTTGTAAAATTACAAAATTACGTAATTTTACCGAAAACGCGGGTAAAAAACGCGTATTTTACGGTAGTTTATATAAATTACGGTAAAATTACCGGCTACTTATGTATGGTGTTGCAGGGCTATCGCAATCAAAAAAGTTAGTAAAAGCTGAGACAGCGCAATACATTTTACAACATTGCATCTCACCAAACTGTAAATTGTATGACCACGGTACCGCTTGGTACCGCTTGGCCCGGCGGGCGACAGAGAGGGGGGGCGAGTGTCGCTTCTCTCTTAGCGTATATAGTATGATGAATAGGTGTATACTGGTAGGCTTTATCTGTTACACGGACTCGGAATCTTTAAGTAGTAGTATAATTCGTTTTTTACCCAATCTTACCGTATTTTACCGTAAAATATAATATTTTACTTAAATTATCGTATTTTACCGAAAGTTACGAAAGTAATTTTACCGCTTTGCATCCCTAACTGTGACTCCTTACTTGAGGTTGAGGTTAGAAATGTAGGTAAGTACAGTCCAGAGTAGAAGAGTAGAAATTAAATAAAATGGAACTAAAAAAATTCTTACTTAATTGTTGCCATTCATAGTCAATGTTGCCATTTAATTTTGAAATTTCATACAAAGTGGCGCCCTCATTTTTTGTCTACTCGTTTTTGCTGGGCTGTACCTACTGTTTCTAAATTATTAAAAAATGTACTGTTTCTAAAATACTGGCTGAAATTTTACTACTGACAGATAGCAAAAGTCAGAACCGGCTGTTGGTAAGGAACAACTTTCCCTAAGGAACATACTCACATAGGTCGAAATATGAATAAAAAATTTGAACTATAGCTGAAATCAGCAAATCGGCAATTTTGTATGGAATGTACAATATATATTTTTTCGATCTATGTTCCTTAGGGAAAGTTGTTCCTTATCACCAGCCGGTTTTATGTTTTCGCTATCGGTCAGTAGTAAAATTTGATCCAGTATTCATTAAAATTTCATCCTATGTAGATAATAAATAGAATATCTTTTCCAGGGTAAGATACTAAAATGAATAGCAGCACTAGCATCTTTTTGGGACTAAAGATATATCCTTCGTATACATACGGTAGTAGGTAGGGTCGCTGTGTATTCATCCAATCATGCACTAATTTGTGTGAACTTAAGTACTCTTTTTTTTTCACTTGGCGCCCTTAGGCTCCATAAATATCCTTGTACCAAAATATGCCCTCAAAGAGCCGCACAAATTTAGGCGTTCTAGGCTAGACATTTTCAAAATTATTCGTATTTTCGTATTCTTGCCAGCCCTAGAGCCAGACACAACTCATTCCTTCCTGAACATTCCATCAAACAGATTCAATTAATTATTTAAAGTCTCCCGAGTCCAGCCCTGGCCTAGAGACATGCAATCTTAATTACGAGGATGCTCTACCAATTTACAGCCGGTCCTGGGAAGTATTCGAAACTGGGTCATTTGAAAAGCGACCCTGGGTTGTACATATACGGTCTATTCTCAAACAGCTGTTTTGGAGAATAGGGTGGCGTTACACTTGAACATTTTGTATTTCTTTTTGGATTGAATCTTTGTTTATTTTGTAAACAGGTGAATAGTAGCTAGGTGCAATATTAAAATCTTGTTAATAGACGTGCTATGAGTAGATAGGTATATCGATTCAGTGTCCGGGATTAAAAAATGTTAGAAAGCGGCAAGTTTTTTCAGGACGTGTGTTCCTGTGAAAATATTTTGGACTTCCGTAAAAAAAATATTCGATACCTGTGTCACTTTAAAAGAGTCCAAATTTTCCTTCTCACAGGTATCTCGATAAACACTAAGAAAAGTTACTCAGATTCACGAGTAGAGCTCACCCTGAAAATATTTGACCTGAATTTAATAGGACCTGGCCATTTCTCAAAAAATTGGCCGCACAACCTGTGCATCAGTTTACGTCAGATATTTTTTATATTTATGCACCCAGCTGATAACTTTTGCCATATTCGTTTTTAAACACAGTTCTTGCACAAAGGCCATGTGTATATAATATCGCTCGAGGTATATTATATACTTTTAAACTGATTTTTACGTATATTTGGTCGCTAACCTGCGTGTCTTTTCACGATGTGCTTAAGTTTAAGCATTAAAAATATATATTAATGCGCAAAAATAAAATATTCTACCAAACGTTTCTATTTACGTATATCCATAGGAGAAGAATCACACAATATAATAACCTAATATTCATTATTCATAACATAAAATACAATTTAAAGTTTTGTACGAACATTTTTGTCGTTAATCTGCAAATGTGAAAACACGATCGTACCGCGGGCACCACTTCACCTCTCCCGTCTCACTCTGCAACACCCGAACCAGCCATTCACTAGCAAACATCTGCTGAGAGGAGGCCTTGTCAGTTGTTCAGTTTCCGGAGAAAAGGCGAGCTTTATATCGGATTCAGGAGTTTGTATCGGGTATGTAGTCGTTTTTATGCCTCTTTTATGTAAAAAACTATGCTACCCGTTGCACTCATTTCAAGTTATAATGTGTAAAATAGTGTTTGCTTTAATGTGTCTAAGTGGGCAATCCTTGTACAAAATGGTTTTCGTGTGATGACGAAATAACTGCTATTTAGTCGTTAACCTGCCGGTCGTTCCCCTGTCTCAAAAATGCAGGTGAACGACCAAATAGCAGGTTAGCGACAATTATCATACAAATGTGTAATTAATAATATGAAATAAATGATCTAATTCATTGCTTAATATTTTACTAATTTGATAAAAGTAGTCCTAAATTTATTAAACAATAAGTTTAGAAGGGTTTTTCTAAAAAAACATTGAATTTTTCATAGAGATACTTTATTATACTTATTAAAAGTTTGATTTAGTTGAAGTGCAAAAATGTTCATATGTGAGCTGTACGAATTTAAGTTACTAAATGATTAGGTTTTTTGTGTTTTTATTGCTGAGAAATTACAGCCCGTACCCGTAGTCGTTAACCTGCTGACGTTACTAAGTAAATTTGTACTAAAATGTCGTTAACCTGCACCTATTGTCTTTAACCTGGCGACATTGTCATTCACCTGCCCCCCTCGTAATTTAGATTGCCTATATTTCCTAAAGTAATGAAAAAAATTGCTTCCCTCCACTAAATATGTAATAAAAAACCATTAATCTAGCTAGCAAGATTTTTTTTTTTGCGAAAACACAAACTTTTTAAAAACACGCAAAAATGAAATCTTGCGGCCAATTTTTTGAGAACTGTCCACCTCTATTCTATCGCTTCTTAAAACATCCACGGGAAAGATATGGTGTGATGCGGGGCCGGAACGGGACGGAAGATGCGTTGATCGAAGGTGTGATGCTATTCTAAGCCGCCAACACACGGCACGTTGTCATTGCATGGCAGAAATAATTGTAATGAATGAACGGATATGCTTGAAAAGTTTTCAAATTTTCTACAAAAGGTCCTCTATCTATCGCTGTTCCTGCTCTTATAAACATGTCCTTATGTTGCAGTTTAATACTGGCCGTGCTAATAGGTTTCGGGTGAGCAACAAGGCAATCTTGAGATGGAGCCCGGAATTGGTAAGGTTTTTAGTTAGATTGCAGTATTGTTATGGTCTTCTTCTTTGAATAGGACACCGAGTCGTTCAACGACCCAATGAAACCTGATCTCAGAGTTTTACAACCGCCAACTACAAGTAGTCAGAGACATGGTTGTGTAGGTAAAGACCACCCTAAGTTACCATAGACAGCAACTGGGACCGACAGCTTAACGTGCCCTCCGAAACACGGAACCCTCTTGCTTTTTCGGACAATTACGTGTGTCACGGGGTGGGATATTCGACTGACCCCCTTTAGTTTTAAGTTTAAATTTAATTTTGTGTTAAGTATTTCTAGATAATATTATACCGTAGACCAATTATATAGGGCGTAAGGGACAGCTCTCCGAAAGGGTTCATTCAGACCATGAAACTGAACAACTTCCCATAGAAATAAATTTCAGGAAACGTAAAATAAAATTTGACTTCCGATAGTAAATGCAATCAGTTGATCATGATTTTGTATGGGAAGTCGAAAAATCTTTTTCGTTTCCTGAAATTTATTTCCATGGCAAGTTGTTCAATTCATGGTCTGAATGCACCCTATCAGTATTCGGAGACCTGTCCCTTACACCCCGTATATCTAGTCAAAAACTATGGATGATGATGACCTGTAACTATGACGAAGTGCCCCACTCTGCACCACCTTCGTCATGACTGGAACTTGGTAGCATCACCCCATATCTTTCCCGTAGGTGTCGTAAGAAGCGGCTAAGCAATTTGAGAGTTGATGTGTATTGCAATTTTAGGCTGAAAAACTTTTACTCTTTCACTATGATGATAAATAGAATATATTGAATGACTCTCAATCTTTGTAAGCCGTGGTGTAAATGGTCGATTTCGCTCTTTCTACCCCGCAAGGGATGTAGGCGTGAATGGCATAATACATGTACCTATGTATGTGTATTCTTAGCCTGGAAAATAGATTCTATAATTTAGGAATAATGGGTACCTACCTACATTTCTAATCTTAACCTTAAGTAGGTACCTACCTACCTATGGATGCACACCCAAGTCCGTCCTCTGCCCCGAGCTGAATCAGTTGGAAACGCAACAGTTAGAAGCAAATTCAATTTATCGCTCCGCTTCTGTTACCGATACCTATTTAATTTGCAGCGAGTTTGTGATTATTGGCCTACGTCAACTGTACTGTACTGTAGAAGATGGGCACCCAAGTCCGTCCCCTGCCCCGAGCTGAATCAGTTGGAAACGCAAGTTCAATTTATCGCTCCGCTTCTGTTACCGATACCTATTCAATTTGGAGCGAGTTTGTGATTATTGGCCTGGGTTAACTGTAGAAGACGAGCACCCAAATCCTTCCCCTGTTCTGAGCTGAATCAGTTGGAAACGCAAGTTCAATTTATCGCTCCGCTTCTGTTACCGATACCTATTCAATTTGGAGCGAGTTTGTGATTATTGGCCTGGGTTAACTGCAGAAGATGAGCACCCAAGTCCGTCCCCAGTTCCAAGCTGAATCAGTTGGAAACGCAAGTTCAATTTATCGCTTCGCTTCTGTTATTTGGAGCGAGTTTGTGATTATTGGCCTAGGCCAACTGCAGAAGATGAGCACCCAAGTCCGTCCCCAGTTCCAAACTGAATCAGTTGGAAACGCAAGTTCAATTTATCGCTCCGCTTCTGTTACCGATACCTATTTAATTTGGAGCGAGTTTGTGCTGGGAGCGATCACTGTACTAGGAATAGATCTAATGAACAACAAAGAAAATACTTTATGTACCTCGTCAACAGTCACATCTAATGGCAGAAAATCTGCGTTTTTTTTTGGAAAAATTACAACATTTTTCACCACAGGCAGCATTTGAACTTGAACCTGTTTAAAATGGGAAGTGTTTTGAAATTTGGTATTCAATTTGCTAAAATATCCGGGCCGAATCGTATCCTATAACTACAGGATGTAAAAAAACAACTGCATATATTTTAAGGGGTGAACCAGCCCATCAAAGTAAACAACTTTTCCAAATCAAATGCAAATATTTTAAGGGGTGAACCAGCCCATCAAACTGTACAACTTTTACTATGGAGCCAATGGTGGGAAAAGAAAAACAGTTTCATGGGCTAGTGCAGTTGTTTTTTTACACCTTAGACATTTATGTAAGGTGTAAAAAAATCAACTGCAAATATTTAAGGGGTGAACCAGCCCGTGAAACTGAACAACTTTCCCCAAGGAACATAGGTCGAAATATGAAAAAAAAATTTGGACCTCCCATACAAACTGACTCGGCCGGCTGGTACATTTTGTATGGGAGGTCCAAAATTATTTTACGCTTTTCGACCTAGGTTCCTTGGGAAAAGTTGTTCAGTTTCACGGGCTGGTTCACCCCTTAAAATATTTGCAGTTGATTTTTTTACATCCTGTATAGGTATATATCTATTTATCTGCCTTTAATTCAGTTTCATGAAGCTATCGAAGCGAAACATAGGTATTCAACCAACACAAGTTTAAGAACTGAAGTTTATTTCAGCAAAACGTGAAATGGGAGGGTCTTTCTATTAACCATGTACTGGTAGCAACCCTAGCGGCAACCTTGTTACTGTCCTACTGTGACAGCCCTACCAGGATAATTTATTGCAGAATTATACAGATTCAGACAATGTAGACTTAATTAACGTAGCTTTAATTAAGCTATAGGGAGCCACTAAAATTCGGAAAGTAAATAAGTTCTAAAACTTTTGGAAAAAGATTTTTCCTATTTTGACCTTGTTCTTCGGGAAAAATTGTTTAGATTCATGATGTGATTTGCAAACTAAAATATATTCAGCCAATTTTCGCAACATTTTATATGGGTTGAGATATTATTAGGGCTGATTAAATGTGTCCTTAAATTTATCATTTTCTGTCTGTTTTATTTATTAGTGATGTAGTGACGGCGGCGACAGTTTTAGAAGGATGCCCATTCTGCTGAAAATAAGAAGACATATTTTTCAAACGTTTGACATCGTCATATCACATGAGCCTATTGGCTGTCTTCTATTTACATATAAATGGCCGTTTTTACCCCCGTCTACGCTCTGCCTACCTCTATCTCTCTGATATAGGCGTGATATGATAGATGTACATCTATCATATCACGCCTATAATCCCTTGCGAGGTAGGCAAAGCGTAAACGGGGGTAAAAACGGCCATTTACACCACGTATGACAAAAGTTGAAGACTGTGTGTGTATCACCATAGTGACCGGTTGTCAGCATGTCACTTAAAAATACTTCCCACGGGTAAGCTATGGGGTGATGCTATTCTAAGCCGGCCCGAAAGTTGCATAGCGAAAACCACTTATGAAAGGTGACCTTTAAAAATTATTCTTAGTTCTCTTTTATGTGATACCTAAACCAGATGCTATCGTGCCACTACTCTGATGCCAGACATGGGTATAATGAGGTCATTAAAACCGGTAGCCTGGAGTTCAGAGCAAAAAGTTATGTAGGAGGAGCCTTGTTGACAAACAATTTGACGGATGACAAATGTTCTCATTGCTAGACTGACATGTAGGTGGACCTCACCTAATTAGGGTTGCTAGGCGTTCGGACAAAGCCGGACATATTCAAGCTTTTCGATTGCCTGTGCGGCCAAAAGTACAAGATGTCCGGCGTTCTAACTCAGTCTTAAGCAAATAAAATTCTCTTTCTTTACACTTTCTTTTTACATGTAGGTAGATTGAAAATCTTATAAAATGCGAGGTGTCCGGCTTTTTTACCGAAATGTTAGGCCAAACTCGCAGGTCTGTCCAGCTTTTAGGACGACCGCAACATTACACCCAATTTTGGGAGATTAGGGGTGTTTTTCCCACACACCCCACGCTCGTCAGGCAGGTAAGCAAAAGCAATGCTAAGTGTATGTATACTTACCGCTTATTATTAAAATAATATTATAAAATAAAATAAAAAAATAATACGAATTATTCTTATTTTTTGAGCCAGAACTCTATAAGCCTCGACTTTAAATAACAAGGCTAGTCGTGATAAAAATTAAATATGTCCAGAGTCTTGTCTTTACTATCATTTGATCTGACGCCTGGACCTCTAATTTCCACCCGGGAGCGTATTGGGGTCGCCAATTAAGGTGTTGCTCTCCATTTGAGCGTACTGGCTCAGTGACCATGCTTCACTAATTAATAGGACAACATGCTGTTCGTAGTGCACAAAGTACGAAACGTACTGGTACTAAATAAACGTCTGCCCCTGTCAAGTGACGTAAATAAACGAGGTGACAGCTGTCATTTGTCCATTGTACTCGCATGCAAAAACTTTGAGACCACCTACCTACTTAGTAGGTACCCAGTGGGTTTTACGTAAGCCTCAGAGGTCAAACGTGCTCGACTAACTACTTATGATATACAAAACAGTAACTATATCCTACCTAACAAATCCAAAAGCATTGACACCCTCCTGCAAACAGTGACTGTTTCCAAGATATCCAAATTTTCAGGACGGACACGGGTTCTCGTGCGGGTTTGTGTGACTGATTGCAATCGCGAACGTTACCGCATATGTTCAGTACCTGCCTAACATTTTCAGTAGTTGCGTAAATGCGTAGACAATGATGTTGTTTAGATTTGAGGGGAACTTATAGTTAACTAGAAAACCTTGAAACTATTTACAGAAGCCATTTAAAATAAATAAATTCAATTATCTTATATACCGTGTTGTGTCGGTTTACAATAGCGTCACCCCATATCTTTCCCATGGATGTCGTAAGAAGTGACTAAGGGATTTTTTAAACCGCCTAGCTAACACTAAGTAAGTAGTAGAGTAGTATCTACCTAGGCCTCGGACGTGGCTTGTTTGTGATTAACACTATTTCCCACAGAGCACCAAAATGTCATTCGCGGAGGTTTCATTTGTCTATGCTATTTCCTATAAATCTGGAAGTATTGTCACCCTACGAACAGTGACTGTTTCCGAGATACCCAAATTTTCAGGACGGACACGGGTTTTCGTGCGGGTGTGTGTGACTGATTGCAATCGCGAACGTTACCGCGTCTATTCAGTACCTACCTACCTAACATTTTCAGTAGTTTCGTAAATGCATAGACAATGATGTTGTTTAGATTTGAGGGGAATTTGTAGTTAACTAGAAATCCTTGAAACTGTGGACAGAAGCCATTTAAAAAAATGAATTGAATTATCTTATATGCCGTGTTGTGTCGGCTTACAATAGCGTCACCCATATCTTTTACGTGAGTGTCGTAAGAAGTGACTTGAGAACACTAAGTAAGTAGTAGTGTAGTATCTACCTACGCCTAGGACGTGGCTGGAGCTATTAGTTACTGTTAATGTTACCTATCTTTAAGATGTAGGTATACTGTGATATGCAATAAATATATTGAAATTGAAATATTTGTGATGAACACTATTTCCTATAAATCTGGAAGTATTGTCACCCTACAAACAGTGACTGTTTCCGAGATATCCAAATGTTCAGGACGGACACGGGTTCTCGTGCGGGTGTGACTGATTGCAATCGCGAACGTTACCGCATCTGTTCAGTACCTACCTAACATTTTCAGTAGTTTCGTGAAAATCTATGGTGAAAATCATACAATTCACAGACAAATGATGTTTTTGTTTAGAATTAAGGGGGATATGTGGTTTAGGTGTGGTGCCGGCAGCGTAGAATAGCACCACCCCTTCTCTTCCCGTGGGGATCGTAACAGGCGACTGAGGGATAAACCCGACCCAAACAGCCAGGGCCAACCGTATGGTGGCGGTTAATCCACCACAAAAGCATTCCCAAGGAGGGTTCACGTCTGGTAGGCAGCCGGTCGTAAAATTCAGCCAAATCCTTTTGCAACAACATTTTGTGTGCACCGAAACGTGTTGCGCCGATCCCAAGTATTTGGGATAAGAACAGGAAGATGATGAGAACTATCCTAACAAATCCAAAAGAATTGTCACCCTGCAAACAGTGACTGTTTCCGAGATATCCAAATGTTCAGGACGGACACGGGTTTCCGTGCGGGTGTGCCTTATTGCAATCGCGAACGTTGCCGCATCTGTTCAGTACCTGCCTAACATTTTCAGTAGTTTCGTGAAATTCATACAATGCATAGACAAATTATGATGTTGTTTAGGATTGAGGGGATTTGTAGTTTACATATCTTTTATGTCGTGCGGTGCTGGCTTAGAATAGCGTCATCCCATATCTTTTCCGTGGGTGTCGTAATTAAGAAATGTTTACTGAAGAGATTTTTAAACCGCCTATCTACCACTAAGTAAGTTTGTAGTATAGTGGGTATCTACGTAAGCCTCGGCCGTGGCTTGTTTGTGATTGACACAATTTCCTATAATTCTGGAAGTATTGTCACCCTGCAAACAGTGACTGTTTCCGAGATATCCAAATGTTCAGGACGGACACGGGTTCTCGTGCGGGTGTGCCTTATTGCAATCGCGAACGTTGCCACATCTGTTCAGTACCTACCTAACATTTTCAGTAGTTTCGTGAAATTCATACAATGCATAGACTAAAGATGTCGTTGTTTAGAACTGAGGGGAATTTGTAGTTTATTTGCCGTATGCCAACCCATATCTTTCCCGTGGATGTAGTAAGAAGTGACTAAGGGATTTTTTAAACCGCCTGTCTACCACTAAGTAAATAGTAGAGTAGTATCTAGCTAGGCCTCGGCCGTGGCTTGTTTGTGATTAACACTATTTCCCACTGAGCACCAAAATGCCATTCGCGGAGGTTTCATTTGTCGATGCTATTTCCTATAAATCTGGAAGTATTGTCACCCTACAAACAGTGACTGTTTCCGAGATATCCAAATTTTCAGGACGGACACGGGTTTTCGTGCGGGTGTGGTGTGACTGATTGCAATCGCGAACGTTGCCGCATTTGTTCAGTGGGTAGGTATCTAGGGGTTTTGGGGAGTAAGGGGAGAATGGATATAACAACTTTTCCAGCCCAAATGTCAACCCCACCTGCTCGCGCCGGATGGCGGCGGAGACGAATCGGTTTCCGTGATGCTCCCTGCTAGACAACAGACGGGGCTCTGGCGACCGAGTCAATGGCGGGATAACCATTACCTAACCGGGAAACCGGTTGGAAGAGGCAGAGACGGCCTTGAAGTCTAAATAGCTTCTAAAAGGTTTAGTATAGAAGGAATCTGGGGCCCCACTATACAGCTTAATGCCCTTTGTATAATCATCATGTCATGTCGATTAATAAAAACATTAGTATGCCAAATAAACCGACTAGCGCTCGGCGTCGACGAGTTGCCGGGCTCGTTGATGTGAAATCAGATACTGGTGAAGAATTAAGTGTTATCCATGGAAAATTGAATGAAAGCCTAAACCTGTGTACATGGAATGTCAGGGGCTTAAATAAACCAGGAAAAGTGGAGAATGTCATAGCTGAAATGGTAAGACTAGATATACATATAATGGGACTCAGTGAAATCAAATTAGCTGACAGTGGGTTAATTGTTAAGGATGACGCCACGCTATACTATACGGGGAACCCAGCAGAAATGAAATCTAACTATCATGGAGTAGGAATTTTGATTAGAAATAATCTTAAGAAATATATTTCGAACGTTATTCATTTCTGTAACAGAATGATGATGATAAAATTGAATGCACATCCATTTAAAATGAACCTTATACAAGCCTATGCACCAACGGCTGACAGTGACGATCAGGAAATAGAAGAGTTCTATGAAGGCATCAATGAACTAATGAAAACTGTTAAATCTCAAGAAATTGTCATAGTTTTGGGCGATTTGAATGCCAAGGTAGGACAGGGTGAAGAAGGAAAAATTGTTGGAAAATTTGGTTTAGGGTCCAGAAATGAAAGAGGAGACAGACTTGTTGACTTCTGTGCAGCTAACGATATGGTTATTACAAACACTTGGTTTCAACATCCATCGAGACGTCTTTACACATGGAAATCACCAGCTGATAAACCAAATCATATCGTTAGGAATCAAATCGATTATATCATCATTAATGATAGATTCAAAAATGCCATCACTAACGTGAAAACATATCCTGGTGCTGACGTGAAATCTGATCATAACCCTCTATGCGCAAGAATGACCATCAAATTAAAAATACTTAAACCGAAATCAGACAATGCAAAAATTGACCTTGTCCGTCTCAAAGATGAATCAGTTAAAAAACATGTAAGTGTTGAGTTGAATAACTGCGTAAAACCTATCTGTGAACAAGGAGGAGACGCCTACACAATTTATAACAAACTTACAACTACAATTAAAGACATAACTGTACAGGCACTTGGAAGTGGCATTAAAGAAAAGCGTCAGGAATGGATGACAGACGAAATAATGCTATTAATGGAAGAGCGTCGACAGTATAAAGAAATAAATAAAGATAAATATAATGCAATTGATAAAATTACAGAATTAAAAATAATTTTGGCTAGAGAACAATGGTTAACTAATAAATGTCAAGAAATAGAAACTTTACAGCATAAACATGATAGTTTTAACTTACACAAAAGGATTAAAGAATTTACAAACACAAAGAAGAAAAGAATACAAAGCACTTTAGTTAACAACAGTAATATTCTAGTAGTGGATCAAGAGGAAGCTTGCGAAGTCTGGGAAGAGTATGTTCAAGAACTATTTAAAGACAACAGACAAAACACAGATTCTCCACGAAGTAATAATCTTGATGGTCCGCCAATACTTAAATCAGAATTTATCTCTGCTTTGCGACATATGAAAGGGAATAAAGCTGTAGGCCCCGATGGAATAGCTGTGGAAGTGTTAAAGTTAATGCATGAATACAACATAGATGATATAGTCAAAATATTTAATCATTTTTATAACTCAGACGAAGTGCTCCCCGAAGACTGGCTCTTGTCAATTTTTACACCCCTTCCTAAAAAGCCAAATGCCAAATTTTGTGGAGATTATAGGATGATTAGTGTCATGAGTCACCTCTTGAAAGTGTTTCTCAAAATAATTCAAAACAGAATTTATAAAACGATTGATGAAAACATAAGCGAAAATCAGTTTGGATTTAGATCGGGTCTGGGTACAAGAGATGCTCTAGTAGCTATTCAGATTCTGACTCAGATGCTTAGATGTACAAAAGGATGTATTCATGTGCTTCATAGATTTTGAGAAAGCATTTGACAATGTTAAACATAATAAATTAATTTCAATGCTTAATTCTATTGGAGTAGATGGGAAAACAGTAAGATTTATCGAAAAATTATACTGGAACCAAAAAGCTAAAATTAAATTCAACGATACATTGTCTAAAGAAGTTAGAATAGAAAAGGGAGTACGACAAGGGTGTATCCTCTCTCTATTCAACTTATATTCTGAAACAGTTTTTGAGAAGGCGTTTGAAGAACTAGACTTGGGAATCCGCGTTAATGGCAATGTCATAAATAATATACGTTACGCCGATGACACAGTGCTTTTGGCTGAAAATCTCGATGACCTTCAAAACATGTTAGATAAATTAAACAATTCATTAAATGAGTACGGACTTAAGATTAACACAAGCAAGACTAAATTTATGATTGTTAGTAAAAATACAGTTCCTACTGCTGTACCATTACAATTGGGTAACAGCTTTATTGAAAAAGTAAAAAAAAATACAAGTAGGAACCTTGGTGGTTGGTTGAATGAAATATGGAAACCGGAACAGCAAATTAAAATAAGAATAGAAATAGCCAGACGTACCTTCCAAAGAATGAAAAAATCGTTTACTTAATAGGATTATTAATCTGAAACTAAGATGGAGCATGGTGAAATGCTATATTCTTCCAATTCTTATGTACGGTTCTGAAAGCTGGACACTCAAGCAACATTTGACCAATAAACTTAGAGCTTTTGAAATGTGGCTGTATCGTCGAATGTTAAAAATTAAATGGACAGATAAAATCACAAACGAAAAAGTTTTACAAATAATGAAGAAAGATTTGGAAGTAGTGTCAACAATTAAAAAACGTAAAGCCGCTTATTTTGGCCACATATATAGAAACAGCAAATATAACTTACTACAGCTAATTATTGAAGGAAAAATCGAAGGGAAGCGAGGCCGAGGAAGAAGGAGAATTTCCTGGACTAAGAATATCCGAGACTGGTTGAAGGTGGACAGCACGGAAAAACTAATACGCATGACTAGTGATAGATCGACATATGGACAGATGGTCGCCGACCTCCGGGATGGAGATGGCACCTAAAGAAGAAGAAGCCTCAGAAGGAGGGTTATGTTTTTCGAGAGTATGTTATGTATGTATGTATGTATGTGGACAACAATATTCTTTTTCACGGGCTACAGCCCAAACGGATAGTTGGAATTTGACATATGAGATGTCGTTACATTTGTCTCAGCAGAGCGAGTGACATTAGCTATATTAAAAATTTATAAATTCAAGATGGCGGATTTTTATCGCAAAATACAACTTTGTAATTACCGCAGTCGTGTTTAGAGGGATCTATAGTCATTATTTTTCATACAAACGCTTTCAACGTATCCCTCTGCCAATTCGCAAACGATCGACTCAATTTTTGGCACGGTAACTCTTCTGGACTAGATCTATGCTTCATATTCTTTTTCTGGTTGTAATAATGCATTTTTAAAAAGATATGGCCGTGGCAAAATGCTCTAAAATTAACACCAAGTTTACGCCTTGGTATCTTCTAACTATGACAACTATTTCAGCAAAACAAATGATACGGGCATAGAATATTTTATTGGCAGCAAAATAATGCCACTATCAACAAATTTGGTGGCGATTCCAAACGGGGAACCTGGTAAACCCAGAACGCAAATTTTCCGGTAGCGAGCTATAACTGTCTCTTTTACGGCTGCGGGACGGGTGGGATTGATAAATGAGATAGAAATATTTTTTTCAACTGACAGCTCACGAACTTTCAGCTCGGTATAGTAGCCTCTTAATACATCAGCTTCACAACAGTTCCTCATTGAGGGGAAATAGTTTAAGTAGGTACATATTTTTTTGCCGTATGGTGCTGGCTTAGAAGAATAGTATCTATCACCCCATAATCTTTCCCGTGGGTGATGTAAGAAGCGACTAAGTGATTTGAGAGTTACATTGTAGGTATTGCAATTTTAGACGAAAGGCTGACTACTTCTCTACAGTGTTCTGATCTGAATGACTCTCTATCAGAAGCGGTGTACCTAAATGACCATTCTTTATAGCTATTTACGCTCTGCCTACCCCGCAAGTTTCTTAAGTGTTTACTGGCCGTGGGTCCCTTGTGCCTGGCAAAAACTTTATCTCCCAAATGAGTAGGTAAGAACCCTTTTTTCCCAGATATCATCAAAAGTAATACCATATCTCAGCGGTGTGCGTGAGGGAGCCCTGTGTATTAAATTACCTGTTCCTCGGGATCTGGAGAATATAAAGGGAAAATTAGGTAAGTAATGGTGGTGATTCTGGCATACGCATCCCCAAGATATTTTTGAGATAGATTTACTAAGAAACAGGAGCTATGAAACTTGCTTGTCTTGTCATACACATCTATTAAATAAATAGTTAATTATAGCAAAAAAGCCTGTCAGTTGTTTCCTCAAGTGGTAAAATAAAATGGTATTTACGTGTAATTCAGCTTCAGCAAGGTTATAGGCTTTTTTTTTCGTACGCCTGTCGATGCATGACATTTTTTCAATTTCTTCCTTTCAATTATGAGTAGTAACTAGTAGATTAGCCAAAAGTTTCTTTCTTTCTTCTATACGAAAATAATCCATACTATAATCGTCTTGAGAACTAGCTAAGCAAACGATCGGCAGAATCGACACCATGGCTGTGTTTGTTTATTTCCCACTTATTCTGACAAATGGTTAATTTACTCATAGTAAACTGCGTTTGTGGTTTAGTTGTATTCTGCTACACTCGATTCAGAGGTTGTGACTTCTTTCTTTTATTGGGAACACAAAATTACAAAATATTTAGAAGGTTTACTTGACCCCATTTCAGCGATGATTTTCACTTGTTATTAAAATTAACTTATTTCTACAATCTCAAAGTATAAGATAAGTAACCTGATATAAGAATGACAAAACAGCAAAATCTGATAAAGAACGTCATATCATTTTGAGCCTATTTTAAATCCAAAATATATGACGCTCGTGTCAACCATCTTCTTCTTGAGTTCCACTGAGATTCCGGTTATTTCCAGTTAAAGTCAGTAAGCGTCAAAATCATCGCTAGTACTGGGTGAACTATCTGTAAAGGCGCCCCGCACGCCGTTTCCCTAATTTGTGCCTATGTTAACCTTCCTATACCCGCGCTTTGGTCTGTGAGACCGACAGAATATTTTTAAGAATTTATCTTATAACACAAAAACGATACCGAGTCGAGTCTTTTGCTAGCTGCCGGATTTGTGGGTAGTTTTATGTCAGTGGTCACCACGCGCTTGTAGGGAACTCACGTGTGCGCACACTAGGCGCCAATCGGTCCGTGAGACCGACGCGGGTAAAGGTGTAACATTTTGGGCAAGTATAAACTTTTTATTTACATTGTTTACTCGTTTTTTCTTTGATTTATTCATTGTGTCTTATATATTGTGTCGTATCTTAACCTATTTTATTATGTTACAGTTTATATTCTACGCCAGAATGGAAGAATTGTTGGAAGAATACAGTTCTGCGCCCCCAGGACGTGGAGGCACCGGGCCAGCCACGCGAAGAGCCACCTACGGGTCCGTTGGATCCGGTCGGCACCCCTCAGGGTTCACCTCAGGAGGAGAAGCCGGAGCAACGGGCTCCAAGACAAGAAAGCGCACAAGCAGCCGTCCTAAAAGAAAACAGAAAGGTCCTGATCAACGCAATCAGGACCCTTACTGAGGTCCAGGCCGCGCTCCGCACGGGGGCGGAAGCGACCTCAATCGTCGAAAAGAGCCTTCAGCGCCTGATCTCGTCATACGGCGGGGTCATGGCCGCCAGGGGCGAAATGGAGGCTCTGGGACCCAGATAGGCTGCTCAGGGTGGTGCTGTCCTGCATAGCCTGACGTGGCCTTCACCTGCCCACATCCATTACTCCTCATCGAGTAGTTAGGATCGTTGACACAATCCCAGAAACGCCCGGCTACCGCTGCTTACTAAATATGACCTGCCTCGGGACCGCCTCGCGAGGAGGTTGAGGCAGCCAACTATCGGACACGACTCTCCAGATGTAAAGAGCCGCCGCTGGCTGACGGGTACTAACTGGGCCTCCCCCAACGGGGAATCACCCGGCTGGTTCGACCTCGCTGCGGCGTGAAGTTTTTCCTGGACAACGGAACTAGACAATCATATCGCTCACCAGAGTGACCACCCATCGCCCCACCTGTTGTCGCAGGTGGCGTCCGACACCACGTTAGAGTGGCCATTGCCACGTGAACGTCTCCCCGCCGGTCGCAAGCGGAAATTCGAGAAGAACAAACAAACGAACAACAAGAAGAGACGAGAGAAAAACACGGTACAACTGTGCCACTTGCAACAAATACTTTTGTTTCGAACATGCTATTATGGTATGTCCTGAATGTTATGGTGAGACTGAAAACTGTGTCAGTCTGTGATTTTTTAATAGTATCATAAGTTTTTTATGAAATTTTGAGCTTTATTTTTGTTTTTTAGACGTAAGGAAAGTTTTGGTTCTGTTTTTGTAGTACATACGAAAAATCTCTGAGCGTTTTGTATAAAACAGATAGTCTAATAAGTAATTAAAAACATAGCGATTATATGATACATACTTTTTCATAATATCCTTTACTTTTAATATCCAACTTTATTTATATTGTCTTTCTTAGAAAAATCGTAAGAATTGAGGTTTTAAACTTTCGGTCTGTGAGACCGTGCGCGGGTATAGGTGTCACAAATATTGGCGCGGGTATAGGAAGGTTAAGCAAGGGTCTGTTGTGTGTGACTGTCTTTTGTTGTTGTGATAGACGATGGAAGAACATTATATAAAGTAGATAGCTTACCATATATGTACTAGATACTCTAATTAAAGTTAGAATTTGTAATCAAAGTAGTTAATGACTTTCCCCTCCGTCTAGTCAATCAATCGCTAACTAGTTCCTAACTATCGCCTGATATTGAATACACATTCTCGTTATACAGTAATTGGTGATCGATGCTTGGATTATAGACATGCCGCACTATATTACGGCATTTGACAGCATCACCCCGTATCCTTCCCGTGGGTGTCGTAAGAGCGACTAAGGGATTTAAGAGTTGAAGTGTGTTGCAAATTTAGGCGCCAGGCTGACAACCTGTCACTATGGTGATACACAGTCTTCTGAATGATTCTCAAACTTTTGTCGGACGTGGTGTAAATAGTAGATTTTACAGCCGTTTACGCTCTGCTTGCCCCGCAAGGGATATAGACGTGATATAATATGTACCTATGTATGTATGTATGGTGGTGTCACCCCGCTCGCCGTCTCCCTGATTTGTGGTGTGGCTTGTATTATTAATGATCCCTAAGTAATTTCCTCCCTCCTCTTCGATTTTCAATGGTCTTCAGAAGACAACGATCCTCCGCAACCAGCGATAAACATTTTCCTTTATCTTCTTCTCAGTCCAGCTGACCTTGGAAATCTACAGTGTGTTACCGGCAAGCGGGCATTTATTCAAACTGGTGGTGGATCTAGGCATTTAAACGAACCAAATACAATCACCTTTTCTATGGGGTCATCTATGAAATAATAAAACCAAACGTTTTGCCTGGGTAGGTATAAGCTTTTCTATGAAACTAGGTTTAGCTAGCACTTTTATCAACCAATTTCGAGCTCTGATAATAGTAAATTCATCAAACGTTAATGTCTGTGACCAAATCTAATATCTACTTCAAACTTGGTAATATCTAGACTGAAACTCAGTCCCTAGAGTGGTCATAAGGCAATCCTATTGATACTCAGTCGGTTTAATCGAGTTAATGTTTTAGTGGTTTGAGGATTGGGCTTTCATGAACTCGATGGTCTTGGGTTTGAATCCCAATTGTCATCACAAAGTCTATGCTATGGGACAAAGTCGACGAACGCCCCAAACCAAGCACTTCACTGATATGGTTGTGAAACCACTTGTAAGTTGATATAACCAAACTTAGAACAATCTCTTAGTTATCGAACCTACAGTAGGCGCGCGATGCCTTCTTGTCGCACATGCCAGAACCACAGAAAGTATGACAAGGAGGTGGATATTTCAGGATGGCAATGAACTCGCGCGCTAGGTGTAAGACCTACGTATCCTGAAACCAAAGCATGATTTAGAGCCACTCAAATAAAACAATTTTGACAGCTGTCATAATCATGCTAATGCTTGCACATAAGGTCTGTTTTCCATTGTTGAGATCTCTTTTAGTATGGAACTGACAGCTGTCAAATATGGGCTATTCGGATGCCCGTACTGTTGTCAGACCAAACTGGGAACAAATTATGATATACAGGGTGTTAGGGACGGTGTACCGAAAACTTTGCAGGCATGATCAGACCATCAAACTGAACAACTTTTACTATGGAGCCAATGGTGGGAAACGAAAAAAAAATCCGACCTCCCATACAAAATTCACGATCAGCTGACTGACTTTGTATGGGAATGATCGTGAATTTTGTATGGGAGGTCGGATTTTTTTTTTCGTTTCCTACCATTGGCTCCATAGTAAAAGTTGTTCAGATTCATGGTCTGAGAACGCCTGAAAAGTTTTCGGTACACCGTCCCTAACACCCCGTATGTAGGTAATAGATACCTATACATGAGAATCAAACTAAGGATTTCCTCTCTACCTACTGGACTACGGAGTTCAGTCAGCTAATACCCTGACGTCATAATATGATTTGATTTGGAACTTAGCTCTTCTGAGACTGGGCTTTGGCTTGACTTCGAGATTGTCTGCTAATATAATTTGTTTGCTTTTGGCAATAGTTCAGCTGTCTGGCCTTAATTTGAGTAGGAAGCTATGTTATTGACAATATTAGCATGAATTCTGACAGGACTGTCTGAGTTATTTCTTTGCTTTCTTTCTTTTCATTGTTTTCTTTTTGTAAGTATCACACCACCAATTGGGGAGACGGCGCGCTCGTCGCCTAACCAGATGGCTCACTCAGTACTAGCGACGATATTGACGCTTACTGACTTTAACTGGAATATCCTTGGAGGAAAGGGACGGAAGATGCTCGAAGGGAATATCAGAGGAACTCAGGGTATCTAACTAAAAAGATGGTTGCCGTGAACGTCATATTTCTTGGGTTAAAATTGGCTCAGAATCATACATATGACGTTCTTGTATCAGATTTGCTATTTAGATATTCTTATAATTTGAGATTTTTGACAGTAGCAAGCAACCCTGGCTATGTAACAAACAAGTGACAATCGCAAAAATCGGAAATAGGGTCGAGTGAATCTTTTGTAAACTCTCTATTTTGTGATTTCACTATGGCATCAACGCATTTCCACCCATGGGTGAGATGACACAGCGATAAGTCCAGGGGAAGGGCAGCAGCGTACTTTATGGGTGGGGATCACAAGTAACGTCTGTTGCTGCGTAACGAATGCGTTGCAACGAGTGCGCCGGTAGTGTGACAGCGTCGTTCATATACCTAGTATGGAGGGCGCGCCGCGTCGTGCCGCCCGGTCTTTACAGCATCCCCATAAAAACCCATACAAACTAGTAATTTTGACGGCGCACCACGTCGCCTCAAGTTTAGCATTAATGGATACAACAAATTGCGAAATTCTACCATATTAGCCGGAGCGAGATTCTGCAGGTACCGAAGTAATACACAATTTAATTACCAACTATCCGGGAGCCGAGAGTCTTGTTGTAACTTATTTGTCAAGTCCTAGCAGCGAAGTTGTATGAGTCCGGGAACAACCGGGCTCGTTATTGAGTTTATGAAAATAAGTGCTAAAGTTGGGACACAGTGACTGGGAGCTCGTTGGATGGAGAAAAAAGGAGCAGCCCATGTCGGTCCGCGGGTTAGTAAGAGGCCACTAAAAGGTTTTCTAAATGTACCTACCTACAAGTTCATGCACTACGCTACGATTGTTAATGAGCTAAAAGAGATCGTTTGAGGAGTGGTTTACGAGGATAAATAGATATAGGCATCTATTAGGTATCCAAATATTTTTTACTTAAATAATTATCACAAACTAACTAAGTTCAGTACCCATCTACCTAACTAAGGTGAGAAATACACGCAACGTCAGTTTGCGCGTCATTCATTCGATTCCTTTCGGCCGCGTATGTCAGTGTTTTGTAAAAAACTTCGCAGTAGTTCCATGGAACTAATCTCAATGGAACTACTGCGAACGAAGGTATTTTCTCAGTAACCTGGTTACAAAATAGAACTTCTTCCTCCGCCTTTGTAACTACTCTCCACCCTGCCTTCATACGAATACGGTTTACCCATGTCAAGCGGCATCGCACAACGCTGAGTTGACGGATGCGTCTGTATACTTTGTGATGCGTATTTGTATAATAAATAAGGTGCAAAATCGAACAAACGACGCACAAACGGACGTTACCGTCTGTTTCTTGCCTACGGCTGTTAACTCCATGGTACAGAAGTTCTGGCGCCCGATGCATCACGAACTTAACTTGTCACCGCTGGAGCGTGAAACGATGAGCGGCAAAAACTGGAGCTCCAACTTCGCAGGAGCTGGAGGAGTTATAACAATGTTCTGTGCAGTATTTGCGAGATAAATCTGTTTGCTATGATGAGATATTGCGTAAGATCTCTATGTGGGACACTGAGTCGTCCAACCCGATGTACCCTGGTGTCGGAGTTTTGTAACCGCCTGCCAAAAGCAGCAGCACATCGGCTCTAAATCGGTCTGTTGCATAAGATAAAAATAGAGGATAACTGGTACTACGCAAAGCATCACATTGTCATTGTCCACTATACTTAGTTCACTGTTAGGTGTACATTGGCATCCCCTTTTTTAAAGGATTTCTGCTATAGATGTCGACCGTATCTATTCATACACCATGCCACCAGCGTTTCGTTCAGATCAGTAGTTTTTTTTACCTAGTGACAAAATTTCATCCTTTTGTCTAGATAGTTACCGAATTTCAGAACCCAAACCACACTTGAGCATCTAATTTTCCACGTCGATTGATTTTGTAATCTACCTCCCAATGAATACAGTTCAGAGTGCAGTATGGTGTGAAATATGAACTAGCGGTGTGAGTTATCAAACTTTATTAGTCTGAAACCGTCTGCCTATGTAGCGAGCTAATGCGTCCAGGCAGGTATGCGCAACATTTTGGGAAGTTCCATTTATTGATGATAAGTTTGGTATTAGTCAGATCTGGGGAATAAGGCCTAGACAGAGGCATGGATGCAATAAAGGAATGAGACGACCCGATACCGCTTTGTATTCTTCTTACAACATTTCAAGAAGATGGCACGGTTAGTAGCTACGACTGAAATTTTTATAGCGACCTGTACTGACAATCTAGGAAGGGAAGACTTTTCCTGTAGCGTTTCTCACACGATTTACAGTATTTTCCCAGGTCAATATTAATGTTGAAAATATCTTGAAAAACGCTTTATCGTAGCACACTACGCTGCTGTATCGCTCTCACGGGCTGTCACTTGCTTATTACCTGTGTAAAACAAGATTGTTTATTAGGTACGTCTGCAGTCTTTTTGAAAAAGAGAGAAAGTTTTTGTTGCGAATATAAATCATCTTTGGTTTTGTCACTGGCAAAACTATAAATACATAGGTAGATGCCTAATTTCAGTACCAAATCCATAAACTGAACATTAAATTCACTTCGATTGATTTTGTAATATATCTACCTCCCAATGAATACAGTTCAAAGTGCAGTATGGTGTGAAATATGAACTAGCGGCGTGAGTTAACAAACTTTATTAGTCTGAAACCGTCTGCCTATAATACGTCCAGGCAGGTGTGCGCATCATTTCGGGAAGTTTCATTTATAGGTTCATTTAATGATAAGTTTGGTCTTGGTTAGATCAACCTACGACCCAGTAGACAGAGGGACAGAGGCAAAGAGAAGGGGAAGGAAGAGAAGACCCGATACCAGTTTGTATTCTTCTTGCCGTATGGCTTGCCGAGCCAACGAATGACCTAATCAACCCTGGCGCGTTAGAGTTTTTAAACCGCTTTGTTAGTATAAATTTGTATGGAAGCCCGATCCAACAGAGATTTTTGCTGATGCTGGCTGTCGACCATTAACTTCTACCTTAATACTTAACTAAAACCCTCGAGGTTACTCGTCTTAGCAGACAAACTTGGTACTTACTATCACAAATAAAGCTCAACTTATACTGGTTTTACTTAGTATTTGTGTAACAAAACCATTATAAATTAGGATATGTATAGTCCAGATGGACTATGAATGCGAATCTGCGAGGCATCGGTCTCACGAGTGTTTTGCGACAACTCTTGTGAGTTTCGTCCTCTACGATAAGCCACTTGTACACATTACAGTGTTATCCTTTTAAACCACTATAAATTGGTTCCTTATAGGGGTAGTCGGATTTGCTGGCTGATGATGTTGCCTATCAAACCCATTTACCAAATGAAAGCTTCCAAAGGTTGAGCACCCCTGAGTTTAGGGATATTTCCACCAATTACCTTTCGACTCGGCGAGACGGAAGTAGTTAGATTTGCAGCTCGGATTATACCGGATGTTATTCTGTATTAGTTTGTATGCCTACAGGGTTGATGTCAAATTACGCAAAAGGTTACAGGGTCAACTCCAAAAAAATATTTGTAGATTCATCTACCTACTTACCAATAACATATGTAGATCAGAATATTAAAAGTGAACTTGCAAAAAAAACTGGTTCTGAAGCATTCAGTATAATAGAGGCCTGGTTTTTACATTAGTCCTCCTGTATTCCATGGGGCAATCTAAGTATTTAGTTTCATGCGCTGTTTAGCCCCACGAAAGCTTTTAAATTTTCTTACTTCTACTATTTTTTAGAAGTACTTAGTGCTAGTTTGGTATACCGAAAGTTTAAATGGAATGGACTGATGATTGATAAGAGTTCACTTTTTCAAGGATGAAGGTTGGTTAGTATCTTGGTTTTCAGTATCGTTCTCACACAATTTAACTTTAACTCCGTAGTGAATAAAATAGAAAGTTCCGTATTGTAAAGCGTATTTTTTCCATTGTTCCTTTAAAAACAGGTCTGTTTCAGATAGATAATGGACCGGACCAGTCTGTTTATTTATCGCCCATTATCCCAATAGCGGAAAGGAAGGGCTTTTAGCTAAGCCATTAAAGTACCAAAGCAGTTTTTACGCTGTAACCTAATTGCGGCGGTTTTTATACTTTATAGCTGTAGACGACTGTTCTTATACGGCAGCTCTACATTTTCTACTTGCGCGTTAGTTGGCCTGGTACACTAAAAGTTCTATATTTTGTTTTTATTTACTTTACACAACCGATAGCCTAGCTGAGATGAGATCTTCTTCTTCTTCTTCGAGTGGGACACCGAGTCGTCCAACTATCCGATCAACCCTGGTGCCAAAGTTTTCAACTTGTAGTAGATACAAGTAGCTGACTTCTAATGACACCCTGGTGTCAGGGTATTTAAATGATCTCAAAGTCTTTTTGTTAAGATTGGCATTATTTCTAGTGAAATTTCCGGAGTTCCCCGCCCAAATTCCTTAAGCACTGTTCAAGTCTACCTTCAATGCCTATAAGGGACAAAGCCGGCTACACATTTTATAATGTTCATATTATGTTATTCTTTTTCTTTGTTGCGAAAAGGCTATAACAATGCATAAAAAAAGCCTTTCCTCGACTTGGCATTTACTTGACCGATTTTCGGAACAACTCCTTTGAAGCTTTTGCAAAAGGATTTGTTTGAAAGCCTTGCTCGATTATTGTTATCCTTTATGTACTTTTTAGGGTTTCGTAGTCTAGTACAAAAACCCTTATGATTTCGTCAATCTGTCTGTCTCTGTATGCGCCGCTATAATAACTTCGTTAGTTTGTGACCGATTCACTTAGATATTTTATTCTAAGACCGAATGAAGGTGGATCATTTTCTAGAGCTCATAGACCATCAGGCACTTCCCTAGTACTAGCGCCATATGTATATTGCCTAATTAAAAAAAGCACTTCATCTTTATCTTCCTGCCTTTATCCCAATATGTTGGGGTTGGCGCAAATTGTTTTGTTAGAAGATAAAATCATGTACCAAAAGGATTCGGCTATGTTTTAACCGGCCGCCTGCCTGTCGTCAATCCTCTTTGGGAATGCTATTGTAGGTAGTATTACCGCTATCATGCGGTTGACCATAGTCAACAGATACCTATTCACCCGAGGTCAAAAACTCTACGTCACGAAACAGCTTGAGTGAACTAGGGGTGGCAGTATTCTTAACCGCTGCCACATGCCAATATTTCATTTCAAAAGGTACTAGGCCAGAAAAAGCACTTAATTTTTATAAAATATTTAGTTAAATTTTAAATGTGAATAAAGCCGATGGTTTTTCAAGGGTTATTTACCTACCTATCCCTAATTCAGCAGTTAATCTTCCGAATGGTCGTTTAAGCGGTACCGGGGATAATTTACGCTAAATTAAAGCTAAATGCCTTTAAAAGGTCGAAATAACTCCTAAACAGTGAATTGAAAATGAGTTTGGTTAGATAGGAATTTCAACCGGCGTTTATATACGGTCCTATTAAATTCACTGCAAATATTTTCATTCTACTATTAATTATTTTTGTTCTACTCGCGAAACTGAACAAATTTTCTTAGTATCATTTTTCCGAAATATGAAGAAAAAATGGTCTGCCCATACAAACTGACCAGAAACTGACACATGTTTTGAATGTTTTTGTATGGGACGTCCAAATTTCTTTTTCATATTTCAACCGACGTTTATATACGGTCCTATTAAATTCACTGCAAATATTTTCATTCTACTATTAATTATTTTTGTTCTACTCGCGAAACTGAACAACTTTTCTTAGTATCATTTTTCCGAAATATGAAAAAAAAATGGTCTGCCCATACAAACTGACCAGAAACTGACACATGTTTTGAATGTTTTTGTATGGGACGTCCAAATTTCTTTTTCATATTTCGGAAAAATTTTACTGAGAAAAGTTGTTCAGTTTCACGAGTAGAACATACCCTAAAAATATACTCCCCATCAAAAAAATCGAGACAGTTTAGTTTTCATAGTCAAACAAAATATGAAATCTATGAAATAAAAAGTTGAATGTAGAAAATCGACATTAGGATTTTGAAACCTCGTAATACTCACTATTGAACTACATTAGACATTTATTCCAAAATAAACATATTATGTCTCAGATAATGTGATCCCTACAAAACGTAAACTTGCTAACCGTCTCGATTTTTCTGATGGGAAGTGTATTTGAAGTGAATTTAATAGGACCTTATAGATGTTTATAGTCGGAATATGATAGAAAAACTTTGAGCTAAAGCGTAAATTTTTCATTATGCAATGTCCCTAGCTAATTTACTATGGGAATGTGAGGACTTAATTTTAAAGGGATGTGTTTATCCTAGTTTGACCCATGTTTCTTAGGGAAAGTTGCTAATACTTATGCATGCTACAAAGGCGGTAGCGGTCGTTTTTGTTTTAGGAATTAATACATTTTGTTTCAATAATATCTGCATAACATCGGCTATTCTTTACTACGTTTAAACTCCTATTCCCACGGGAAAACGGAATTCGAAATAAAAAAATCTGGAAAACATACTTGCGACCCAGATTCCCACTCGTTTTGTGTCACTTTTCAAACCCGTGCCACGAAAACGTCGCCGAGACCGAAATAAATGGTGTTACAGTTTGCGAGGTTTCCCTTTTCGTCGATTTCAATAGAAAGCGTCTTATCGCATCTCGTTCGTTCAACTTACGTGTGGTGCGCTGGTAAAAGGTGGTAACTGGTAACAGAAAAAAATATTTTTACGTAAACTGTTAATTCCTTGGAAATATGGAACTAAAAAATTTAGATGAGCGTTGAACGGGTGTGTAGCGTTTATTATAAGGAGTTTTATTTTAAACACTTGCCAAACTTTTTTATGGCCTTATATGTAAAGCGCCTAACTTGGAGAAAAAATATTAGCCAGGTGCAAATAGTTCTTTGTGAGTAGTCAGGGTGTCCACAGATGTCGTTCAAAAAAATCCCTGACTTTTCCCTGACTTTCCCTGATCATTTTTTCAAATTTCCCTGACCAAACTTATTCAAAGCAAATTTTTAACAAAGTATTTAAGTTTACTTTGAAATTTTTAAGTATGTTTTATTTGCAGTATTTAATAAAGAAAACAACGGATGAGAAGTATTTAATAAAGAAGGAAGCATAAAATTATGGAAGTGTCTAGTATGCCGCTAGTGGTACGTTAAAAGCTGAATAAATGACCGCTGTCGGTAAGATAGCACTTGTTTTGCTAGTCTACTGCTAGCGACAACGTATTGAATACAGAGCACTTTACCTTTAAGCAGTAAATATAGCTATAATACCGACACCGAGTAGTCGGAGTGTTGCGTTTGTTTGATGTTTATTTGTTGATAGGGTGAACGAGGAGTTGTGAAGAAGGTTTTCCTACGAATCTCACATGAACCCTCATGAATCTCTATGAACCCCGCACGAATTCCCATGTATCCTGCATGAATCCCGCATGTATCCCCGTGAATCCCGCACGATACCCCGTGATTTTTCCAAGTCCGAACTCACAGTAAAAAGCTACAGGAAAAGACTTAAAAAAATCGATTGAGCAAGAACTTCAAGGACCAAATCACGGCCTAGACGAGTCCTAGCCCAAAATTGCATAGGACAAAAAGTGTTTGTTTTAGGCTTATCTATACGATAAAAATAAAATAGACACGAAATTCGACAAAAAATATTTTCATCGTATAATTTCGAAGTTCCAAAAATAACATTTATTCCAAATCTTTAATATCCAAGTATTTTTTCCTTTTATTGACGTTTCATTCGTAGTGCCCCGGTGGCTATACTCCAACTCCCCCTTCATGCCCCGAAAAGTATCATCATCATCATCAGCCCACATTCGAAAAGTACTTATACTCTAACTAATACCTCTAGCGGCAGATTAGATTTTTAGCTTTAATTTCCCGCTGTCGGTACGCTAGGACGTTTCACTAAAATACCACTACAGGTATAATAGATAATTTAATCATAATTTGCCAACAGCGGTCATTTAGTGAGATTTTCTAAAATACCACTAGAGGCATACTAGACACTTCCTAAAATTATATCCCTTATTTTACAATCATTGGGATTTTTTTTGCAGTGATTTCAATTTTCATGAAGTTCCATTAAGTTCAAGTCACTATTTTACAATCTTTGGGACTGTGTCTGTCAAAAAATCTTAATTTTCCCTGACTTTCCAGGTAGCCCCTCGATTTCACTGACTTTCCCTGACCACCTTGAGCTTCCCTGACTTTTCCCTGACTTTCCAGAATGTGGACGCCCTGGTAGTTCAGGAAGTTATCGATACCCTACATTTTCCTATTTATTAAAATAGCTCCATTTACAGCTTAAGCGGCACCTTAGCATCGCTTCATTAGCATAAATAGAGTCACCAAAACTCTAGCTATAAATTACATAACACACACGAAATGTGAAACCCGAAACTATTTACGGGACCAAAATAATTGTATTTGAGTTACGCCCTTTTATACCGGGCCGTAACACAATTTGGGCAGGCTAATGTGGCAAAAATTTATTTTAGGGGATTATCGAATTTTTCAATTTTCGACTCCAGCTAAAGCAAGAAATCTAGCGTTGTTCCATTAGCATATATAGAGTTACAAAAACTCCATAGCAGTAAACAACTTACATGCCACATACCTACCTATCACACAAGAAATTATGAAATTCGAAACTGTGTACGTGACCAAAATAATTTTATTTGAGTTACGCCCTTTTGCACTGGACCGTAACACAATTTGGGCAGGCCAAAGTGGCAAGAATGGGGGTCGGATCGGAAGTGTAAAAGGTTGGAGGCCTTTGTTGAGAATTTATCGTTCATTTTGAGGTTTTTTCATACGCAGTTTTGGTATAATCTGCGGACCGATATGTTGACCATGCGGTTTCAAACCATTCATGCAAGTCCATTACGAGTTTCATAAAAAGCGTCTTAGGACTAAACGTGAAATTAAAATACAAGCCCATACGAACCAGTCATTTTGACAGTGGCATGACGCGCGGCGCGCTCGAAGTTTAATTTCACCTTTTGCCTGCACAGCGCGTTTATTTACCTATTTATTACCGGAAAAAACACATTTTTTTTTAGTTTCAGTAGACACATTCAGGGAGGTAGATATAGAAAAGTCAATTGGTTAACCTCTTTTTTGAAGTCGGTTACCATGAGACCGGCGGGGCTCCCCTTACTTCATTTGATAAGTCGGATATGAACTACCTACAACCTCATGTCAATAATACATAAGTAAATTATTTGATAAGTAAGAGGGAATCCCTTGCAAACAAAAGGACTATTAACCGGTCTTATCTCTTATTATCATTCATTCGCTTACTTTCCGTGTGGTGCCGGCTTAGAATAGCATCATCCCATATCGTTCCCGAGGGTCGAAGCAACTAAAGGGATTTTGAGAGTTGATGTGTATTGTTATTTCAGGCGACAGACTGACAACCTGTCATTATGGTGATACACAGTTTTCTGAATAACTTTCAAACTTTTGTTAGACGTGGTGTCAATGACCGTCTTTACAGCCGTTTACGCTCTGCTTACCCCGCAAGAAATATAGGCGTGGTATCAGGACGCAACAGGACGTACCTACTCGCAGCACTAAATAATATTAAAAAGTAGGTAGTAGTTGCCAGAAAAGCCTCCCCGCTATTATTTTGAATCACTCTCCTATGCCTTATGGTTGCCTGGAAGAAATTGCTTCTGAGCAATAAGGCCGCCTATTTGTACATGTCTTTGAATGTTTAGTTTCGTAACATATGCGCGTTTTGTTGTTTCGCGCCATTTTCGTCTGACAGACCGTGGCCTGTGACTGACGCCAGCTAGTCGGCCGACGCCATCTTTTTTTCCGTTGTTCGTTCAGTCGGTTCGATACCACGCGGCCGCCGGCAAATATAACCTCACTTTTAGTCACTCGCGCGTCCGGTGTTAGACACATATTTTAAGTAGTCTGGGTTTTATTATTTTGTGTGTGCTTTGACCACCAGGGAAGAGTTCCCTGTCCAGTGTGGAAGTTAATCCTATATTTTAATTGTGTGGAATTCTCATGCGGGAGAAATCTTTTAGTTTTGCGTTTTGTACAGCAAACTCATTGCTGTCGCAACCAGTAGTGTGCGGGAGAAATCTTTGTTATTAGTGTGTTAAAACATTATTCGATGTTGAACTGTGAACTAGTGAATAATAGAGTGATAAACTAATGTGAAACCAAAATTGCTGAAGGGACGGAGTGCCACACGAGCTGGTGTCCGGGTGCAGTAAGTCTAGTATCTAAATCCCAATCCAAATGTCTTCTTCAAAACCTGATACCTTTTTCCTGTCAAAACTAGACTTACAAGGAAACGGCGGCGTCATAATTCGCACGGTAAGCAATTCGCTGCTAGGTCCTGTTTAAGTAGACTTTGGAAACAAGAATTTCTCGGCCGGAAACTTTCCGGAACAAAATTCTCTCATTAAATTTATTTTATTTAGCTATAGTAAAGAGCACTACGAATCGTAGTCAAATGTTGTTCGAGGCTGATCGACCATTTAGTTTTAGATTTTAAGATAACTTTAACTTGCTTCCACTGCGCTAAGATCAGCTTCGGAATCAAACATTTTTGGTAGCAGAGCGTGGTTGCTTTATTGCAACATAGTTAGCCGTAATTTAGTATTAAGCGTGTTTTTATATTACCCACATATTTTATTAATTTTGGAAAATATTGTTTCGGTTTTTGTGACTGTATTGTTTGCCTAGTGAACGGTACCTTATCGGTAAGGTCTAGGCCAGTCAACTAACATTTATTTTGTGGTATTTGTTTATTGGTTTTCGTTTTTATTAAGTCGAGTGTGTAAAAGTTGGTACCATGGCTCCTCGATCGCCAGGTATAAGGCTGCTATAAAGACAGAATTAAGGTGGTTTACTACCACAGCGGCAATGATCGGCCGCGAGGACCGGGAGGACGCGCTCTTGAAAGGTGCACTACAGGCAGATGAACGGGTTCGGGTTGTGTCGGAGCACCTCACAGAGTGCCTCATGCTCCTAACCCTGAAGATAAGGAGCTGGTCGAGGGCGATGTAAGCCAGTGCTTGGAGCTGGCACAGGACATTGAGCAGGCAGCTGCGGACATATCTAGGCGACGTGACGGAAAGGAAAAGCCATTCCGTGGTAAAGTGGGACAAGGATTACAGGTGCCTCTTCCGCCTGTTACGGTTCCAGTCTTTGCAGGCGATTACGCCGACTGGCCGGCGTTTGAGGACCTGTATAGCAGCGTGGTCCACACACGGACGGACATAATGCCAGCGTACAAGATGGCTCAGCTGATGTCCAGGCTACATGGAGAGCCTCATGAATTGCTGACGCATTTGGCTGTCTCGGATAGCAATTATGAGGTGGCGTGGAAGATCCTTACCGACCGGTATCGGAACAAGCGCCTGATTGTAGACAGGCTGTTAGACCAGTGGCTGTCAATACCAACCATAACGCGAGGTACGGACCTCCGCGAGAAAATCTTCCACCCAGTCAGTGTCGCGGTCAGCGCACTAGAGCGACAGGGTTTGCCAGTGGCGGGCTACGGTTATATCTTGGTCCACACAGTGCTTCGCCGCCTGCCGAGCGAAATGGTCGCTCGATTTGAGCAGCTCCATGGGGGCAAGTCCTCGGACCACCTCCCGACCTACGAGGATCTGAAGTCGTTCCTCGAGGCCGAAAGCAGGCGAGTGGACGTCCAGGCTGGTGAAGCCCCTCGCAAGGAGACCTCTGCCCCTCGCCACCCAGAACGGCCGGGTGCTCCGGCGCGAGGAGGCAACAGTAGGCAACCCAGGCGGTACAACACTGCATTGGAATCAGGGTGTGCCTACTGCAGGGAGACAGGCCACGGGGTGACAGCGTGTCAGGAGTTTGCGGCGCAGCGGGTTCAGAGGAGACGGGGTGTGGCACAGCAGAGGCGTTGGTGTTTTCGGTGCCTGGGGCCGCATCAGGTGCGAGTGCCCTTCAAGCACCAACTGTAGGTACTGCCAGGGTGCACACCATCCGCTGCTTTGCATGAATCGCTCCGGAGACGCCGGGGCAGCGCTGGATCGGATCAGCGAAGGAGCCTGCCCACCAAGGGAGGGAGCAACGCTCCCCACCCCCTCCAAGGAGGAGCCCACCTCCGCATCGGTCACAGGGACAGGCAGGGGGACGTCAACAGACGGAGCCCACTTACCCAAGGACGTGGGGACGATCTCCACCACGGCAGCAGGTGCCGGATTGGGGAGGAACGACACGGGAACATGGCCAAGGACACCCATCCCAGGTACGGGATCAAACGGGCGGGTGTCAGGGGAGCACTAGGCAGCCACCAGGGTACATGCAGTATTCTGCGGGCTTGAGCCACCTGGTTGGGTCTCAAGACCCACGCATGCCTCCGCCTATGCCTGAGTACCCGCGGCTACAGGCGCAACCTCGGTACGGACGTTTGCCGTCGGGGTACTATAGAACTCCAGCCATGGCCTTTATGGGCAGACCTCCCTACCAGCAGGAGTGGGACCCATACACGGGTTTGGGTAGCGAGGGGATACCCCCGCGGGACGCGGCCTCACCGCGTTTAGATTCCCGCTAGGTAATCGCCGCCTACTCATCAGCTTCGGCTCCCGTCCAATCACGGTACTTTTGCCAACGGCTAAGATTTGGGTATGGGGATACGGTGGCCGGACCATTCAAGTAAGAGCCCTACTGGATACAGGGGCTCAGCGATGTATTGTATCGAGTAAGCTGGTGAGTAGGCTAGGCCTAAATGTACAGCCAAGTGCGGATGAAGCTGTAGGCATCGGGGGCCTAAATGTGCCTGACATTCGGGGTCAGACGAACTTTGAGTTCGCATTAGGTAGCACATGTACAGGGGTCAGCTATCAAGTCTCAGCCGTGGTGCTGGATGAAGTGGTTGGGAAACTCCTCAGGTTAGGTTACCACCAACGGTACGAGGGCTAACCACAGGGTTGGAGTTAGCTGATCCTGATTTTGATACTCCTGGTACGGTGGACGTACTTCTCGGGTCAGACGTCCTCGGAGATTATGGTGCGGTAGGAAGAAGGTACTCCAGGAAGCTGGTTTGGTGGCCGTAGATACCACAGGGGGTATGTTGTTTTCGGCCCAGTTAGGAGACCTCAGGACCTACCAGAATGGGATACTGTCCTCTATGGTAGTGTGCTGTCAGAGGTGCTGCAGAGGATTTGGGAGTCTGAAGAGCCGCCCACGGCGGACAGACGGAAGCCAGAGGATGACGAGTGCGAGTTGTTCTATCAATACAACACTGCGAGATGCCCGTCAGGCAGATTCGTGACCAGGCTACCTTTTCTCCCAAACCGCCCCGCTTTAGGTAGTTCGCGACAGCTCGCGGAACGGAGACTACTCGGAATGGAGCGGAAGATGAGGCGAGACCCAGCACTTCGGCAGAAGTATATAGAATTCATGCGGGAATATATTCAATTGGGCCACATGTCGGTGTCCAGCCTGGATTGGAGGTGTGTCGAGCATTATTACATTCCACACCTGGCTGTCTTGAAGTCACCTGAGGCGAAAATACGGGTGGTGTTTGACGGTTCTGCTCCTACCTCGAATGGTGTGTCTGTGAACCAATGTTTGCACGCGGGTCCTAAATTGAACCGGGACATTGTGGACATTCTCACAGACTTTCGTTTGCACCAGGTAGCGTTCGTCGCAGACGTCAAAATGATGTTTCGCCAAACCATGATACATCCGGATGACCGTCGGTATCAGCTGATTTTGTGGCGTGAGAGCCCAGATGAGCCGATGGTCACATACGAACTTAACACGGTGACGTATGGACTTAAGCCAAGTCCGTATTTGGCAGTACGTACGCTGCGAGAGTTGGCCGCACAGGAAAGGGTAAGATACCCTCGAGCCGCAGCAGTACTGGATCGCGACGTCTACGTGGACGATATCTGCACGGGTGCTGATAGCGTGGAGCAGGCGCTAATTCTACGAGACGAGCTGATCGCGATCATGGGTTCAGGAGGTTACGAGTTGCGGAAATAGTTGTCCAGTTGCCCAGAGCTCCTGGCTGGTTTGCCAGGCGAGTTCCATCAGGACCCGCACCTCTTTGAGAACCCGGACAATCCAAATACGTTGGGCATCCTCGGGGTGCAATATAGGCCAACGCATGACGTATTCACGTACAAGATCGAGCCCGACCTTTTGGAGAAAACTTGGACTAAGCGGTCGGTACTGTCGACAATCGCTAGAACGTTCGATCCTAACGGATGGATCGCCCCGGTTACGTTCATGGCGAAGTGCTTTTACAAAGGTTGTGGCTAGCCAACTTAGGATGGGACGACCAACTCTCCGGAGAGTTGTTGAAGGATTGGCTCAAGTTTGTGACCACCTTACCAGGGATTGTGCACATCGCGATACCCCGCAAGTTAGTCCCATCGGTGGGATGTAAGGCTACCCTACATGGGTTTTGTGCCGCCTCGGAGCGAGGGTACGCGGCAGCTGTATACCTTCGGACAGCAAGTTCAACGGGAACTGTGCACGTGCGTCTGGTTATGGCCAAAAGTAAGGTGGCACCAGTCAGAACTAGATGGACCATCCCCAAATTGGAATTGGCAGGGGCAGCTCTTCTAGCGCGCTTGCTAAATCATGTAACCTGCAATCTGCGTGGTACCATCAACTTGGATGAAACGGTGTACGCGTGGACTGACAGTCGGATAGTTCTGTGCTGGTTGCAGACGTCGGTACATACACTTGAGGTTTTCGTGGCAAATCGGGTGTCACAGATTACGGGGTCGGAAACTCCGTTAGTGTGGAGGCACGTACCGGGAGAATGGAACCCAGCGGACTGCGCTTCGCGCGGGTGCAGGGCACCTGATTTGGTGAGTCACCCACTGTGGTGGGGACCTCAATGGCTGACTGAGTCGCCGCAGGAATGGCCATTCAACGAGTGCAGGGCGCCGCTTGGGCCACCTGATCGAGGTTTGCGAGTGAACGTGGGGCAACTCGTACCGAAGCCTAACCCAGCTTTCTTGCTGGAACGGTATAGCTCCCTCGACAAACTTCTTGGGGTGACAGGTTGGATCAAACGGTTCGTGAACAACTGCAGGAAGCCTCAAGCAGAACGGAACTTTACACCTGTCCTCTCACCTGCGGAACGGAATGCGGCTCTATGCTCATTAGTTAGAGTCGTCCAGGCTTAACATTTTGAAGAGGAGGTCAAGCTGCTCAGGGATGGACGTGGAAAGCTGAAGGGAGGAATTGTGCGCCTCAACCCATTCCTGGATGAGCAAGGTATGCTCAGGGTTGGAGGCAGACTTCGGAACGCTAGCCTGCCCTTTTCGGCTCGGCATCCACTGTTACTTCCAAAAGGGACCCTTAGTTGAGCTCTTAGTCAGGGATCGTCATGAGAAAAACTCGCACGCGGGCTGTAATGCGCTATTGGCCATTCTACAGCGCGAGTTTTGGATCTTATCGGGACGACGAACGGTACGTAGCGTTGTGTTTAGGTGCTTGCCTTGTTACCGCTTGAAGGCAGCCACAATGCAGCCACAGATGGGAGATCTTCCACCGGACCGGGTGACGGAGGCCTGGACGTTTGCAGGTGTGGGAACGGATTTCGCAGGCCCTTTCATGGTGAAGGCATCACGCCTGCGGAACGCAAAGTCTATCAAGGCGTACTTGTGCGTGTTCGTGTGCCTAGCCACCAAGGCCGTCCACTTGGAGCTCGTGGCCGACCTTTCTACGGAGGCCTTTTGGCAGCGCTGGAGAGATTTACGTCGCGACGAGGGCGACCAGCGCTGATCAGGTCGGATTGTGGTACCAACTTTAAGGGTGCTGATCGGTGTATGAAAGAAATTGTAACGTTCTTACGGGAGAACGAAGAAGCCATCAGCACGGGCCTCTCCCGTCAGGGCATTGCCTGGGTGTTCGATCCACCAGCGTGCCCTCACTGGGGTGGTATTTTTGAAGCGGTTGTAAAGTCCGCTAAGACGCATTTGTTGCGCGTTGTAGGGTTAACAATTTTGACTTTCGAGGAGCTGGCGACCGTGTTTTGTAAAATTGAGGCTGTACTCAATTCGCGTCCTTTGTGTCCGCTCAGCTCAGACCCAAATGATTTAGAGGCCCTGACGCCAGGGCATTTCTTAATTGGCCGCCCACTTAACGCCTTGCCGGAATATCCCTATACGGAGGTGAATAGCAATCGTTTGTCGCGTTATCAGTTGTTGCAGCAAATGACTCAAAACTTTTGGAAGCGTTGGTCGCTTGAGTACTTGCACATTCTGCAGCAACGCCTTAAGTGGACGGACAGGACTGAACCCCTGCATTGGGGATCTCGTTCTGGTTAAGGATGCCAACCTACCGCCACTGCGTTGGCGCCGGGGCGCATTCTCAACCTGTTTCCGGTAGTGATGGCACTCCTCGAGTTGCAGAAGTTCAGGTGGGGATTCAGTTCTTAAGCGAGCAGTAGCTACATTATCACGCCTGCCATGCATAGAGCGGACCGATGGGTCGGTCCGGGGCGGGTGAATGTTTAGTTTCGTAACATATGCGCGTTTTGTTGTTTCGCGCCATTTTCGTCTGACAGACCGTGGCCTGTGACTGACGCCAGCTAGTCGGCCGACGCCATCTTTTTTTCCGTTGTTCGTTCAGTCGGTTCGATACCACGCGGCCGCCGGCAAATATAACCTCACTTTTAGTCACTCGCGCGTCCGGTGTTAGACACATATTTTAAGTAGTCTGGGTTTTATTATTTTGTGTGTGCTTTGACCACCAGGGAAGAGTTCCCTGTCCAGTGTGGAAGTTAATCCTATATTTTAATTGTGTGGAATTCTCATGCGGGAAATCTTTTAGTTTTGCGTTTTGTACAGCAAACTCATTGCTGTCGCAACCAGTAGTGTGCGGGAGAAATCTTTGTTATTAGTGTGTTAAAACATTATTCGATGTTGAACTGTGAACTAGTGAATAATAGAGTGATAAACTAATGTGAAACCAAAATTGCTGAAGGGACGGAGTGCCACACGAGCTGGTGTCCGGGTGCAGTAAGTCTAGTATCTAAATCCCAATCCAAATGTCTTCCTCAAAACCTGATACCTTTTTTCCTGTCAAAAACTAGACTTACAAGGAAACGGCGGCGTCATAATTCGCACGGTAAGCAATTCGCTGCTAGGTCCTGTTTAAGTAGACTTTGGAAACAAGAATTTCTCGGCCGGAAACTTTCCGGAACAAAAATTCTCTCATTAAATTTATTTTATTTAGCTATAGTAAAGAGCACTACGAATCGTAGTCAAATGTTGTTCCGAGGCTGATCGACCATTTAGTTTTAGATTTTAAGATCAGCTTCGGAATCAAACATTGAATTTTTGTAACCCGTTTCTGTTTTTGTAACATTTCAGTGCAATAAAGTATATTCTTATCTTATCTTATATCTAGGTACGTGATACTGAACCTGCCCCGCACGGGATATAGTCGTGATTTTCGACCAACATAGCAGTACGGAAATGTGGGGGAATGAATATTCTTGGTCCGGCGTCAGATTTAGTGCTGCGAGTAGGTACGTCCTGTTGCGTTTAGGGACATGAGTTATTTTGTACAGGGCGGATAGATAGGTTACATTTAATTAAGTAAAAATCTCTTTAGGGTGTGGTCTACTCATAAAACTGAACAAGTTTCCCTAATTTGTGATAATAGGCCACTGACTTGTCCAATTTCGATAGCAACTCCATAACGTGCCCTCCGAAGCTCGATTCTCGTTTATCATCTTCAATATCAATCATCATCATCATCATTGGCCTCATACTTCTGTGACAGACGATTTATGACATTTATGACTGATGACACTGCGTTGCCTGGGACGCAATTATGGAAACCCAGGACCTGCGCCACCCTCTCGGCCTTCCTGGCTGACTCCACAGGAACGACGAGTCGATACGTGCGGAGCCAGGTCGCTAACTCTTTCTAACCCACGTAAATGATTTTAATGCGGTTCTTTGTAATTAGATAGAGTGAATCAAGAGGAACGTTTTTTTTTATTATAACACTGGGCTAGAACGGGACGGAATACCGGGTTGCTCGAAGCCCATGACGGGTTGCAGCGGGTGAAACCGCTTCGCGAGTTGATAGTAAAAACTTGAAACTAAATCACAAAACCAACCACTTTCTTTTACTTTTCAAAAATGGTCTTTAAAAATACACTCAGTAAGGTCACAGCTTATTATACACGGCATGGAAGTAAACTTATACACGAATTTGTATCTTCAAAGAGGACAAGTCGTTACCGCGTTTCAGAAACCTACAGCGACATCTAGTGGTAGACACATAATTTAAATCCTAATGAAATAGCAGAACATGACGTTCTGTGTAATCCAATACACGCGTGTTCGTGCGAGAGTGTGCAGCACGAGCGAGCAGGCAGTAAATCTCGGACCGGATGTAGAATATTCATGAGAGGGCCATCTTGTATACAGGGTGTCACTGCAAAAGTCAAATGCCAATTGTTTTCCAGGTCTCTTGAGTTAAGTAGCTTTGTTATTTAACGATACAAAGTAGCAAAATTACAAGGGTGAGGGTGTGGGACACCGTGTCAACTAAAGACCCGATGCACACAAGTACTACCTTCGTGTTGTATAATAAAAATAATACCGATATTTATAAATATCAAATTATCACATACTGTGATAGTTAAAATCATGATGACACTATGTTCTAAAACAAATTTAGTATTATTTTTATTTGTCTGCTACCTCACCTGTTGGTAAATGATGATGCAGCCGATGTTGGAGCATGCTTTAGTAGGTATTGCCTATTCACTCTTGCCTTGAAAAGTATTTAAATAAACTATAATAAGATTAGCAAGTAAAGTAAGATCTACGGAAATCAAATTTCATCCCTCCAGTTCATGACCCAGAGGCTTAGACCACTACACTGCAGAGATATAACACAATAGCCTACATTGATTCAAAGTACCTAAGTATGTGCAGGCGCCCATTACAGAGAGACGGCTACAAGAAAACGTAACTAAACTCACACAGACATCTACACATCGTCGTTTACGCGAAAAATCAAAGCGTCTCAGACCGGATAGAAGTTGAGTGTGTCATGTCATCATCATCAGAGATCGATGCGGGTGGAAGGCAAAATGACAACTCTCAAGTGCAAATATTTTTATAGCACTAGTATGATAATAACGTAAGTGCCTAATGTACCTAAGAATGTTTTCCCAGATAGCTCAGAAACAAAATTTCTAGGTATATAAATGATCAGAAAAAGGGGCGAGCTGTCCTTCTGTTAGTTCTCTATTTAGTGTCACGGGTATGGGTAATGAATTTCAGCAAGGTTTTCACTAAAAATGCGGTTATAAAAAGTAGCAACCCTGGTGTGTAGGTATGAATGATTGGAAAAAGGGGCGAGCTGTCCTTCTGTAGATTGTCTATTTAGTGACACAGACGTGCAACATGCAACATGCTTGATACGAGGAGGGCTGGGATCAGTGGATCATAGGATCACAGAGATAGAACTAGGTCAGCTGACCCGTGCGTGTGCCAGAGTCTGAATTTAGCCTGGAAACGTTGGGCAGATGAAGAAAGCGGACATTATAACTTGGGCCTTTTTAAGGCAACAGTGAATAGGCACTACATAGGCAATCATGTTCCAACATTGTCTGCATCATCATTTACCAACAGGTTAGGTAGCAAACAAATGCGAGCAATCCTATAAAAAAACCAGCAAGGTTGTCATCAAACTACGCCTTGAAAGATCAATCTTAAACTAGTATAAGGAACTGCGAGCCACATAATCTTCCGTCCGTTAGTCCCGTTTCGAAGTAAGAATTTAAAATATATTTTCGTCTATAACTTTTTGGGAAGAATTGTTTAGTTTCATCGGCTGGTTTATCGTCCTATATTATTGAAAAAAAATTATCAACTCAATATACCTACATTTTCTACAGTGAACTCATAATTTACATTTGATACGGATAGGGGAATAACTTGGTATCAGAGCTTTAGTATAAAAGGTCGTAGCTCTATGACTGCATTTAAGTCTTCGATAGATCGTGAACGAAGCAAGCAAGACAGACCTAGTTCCAGCCATAATGTTCAAACGAATTATTCTAACTTTAGCTATACTTTTTGTCGGCGTAAATTCTCGACCTAGGTACTGGGTCTTTGAAGAAACTGATGGTGACTTTGTTCCACAATATCTCATAGAAGATCCGAAGTCTAACTATGAAGAAACCTTCCTCCCAAGATGCGGCAACGGAGAAGCTACCAACGACGATCAGAACCTTGGACTTTTTGAAGAAGAAGACCAATCAAAGATCCGCAACAGACGCCAAGTTAAAACAACAGGGAAAATAGACATATCTGGTAGTACACTGTTGAAGAAGACAGATACTGACGCTGTAGCAGCTTTTGGAGGGATTTCTGGAGTCAAACCGGGACAGTTTGATGCTGCAACTGCTGGACTGGCTTACGAAAATGCGTAAGTATGTCGCCATACCTACTTATCAAATCTGCCCTTTGCTATAAATAGAGTAATTGTCTTGGCAGGCGAGATGGCGAGCGTTATTCAAAAATACTTTCTACAAAGGGAACGCTGGATTTATGCCCATGAAACTGAACCGAACCACTTTTCCCTTATACTGTCTCTAAAGTTGTAGGTTACGAACATTTTGATCGTCCATACAAAACGGCCGATTAGTATTAAGT
This sequence comes from Phthorimaea operculella, assembly GCA_024500475.1. Classification (NCBI taxonomy): domain Eukaryota; kingdom Metazoa; phylum Arthropoda; class Insecta; order Lepidoptera; family Gelechiidae; genus Phthorimaea; species Phthorimaea operculella. Next base: position 212,225 of record JANFCV010000157.1, read on the forward strand.
TACTATACAAGATCAAGGTCCTCTGTTCCTCGGGGTAACTTCTTTCGTATCCGCAATAAAGAATCATTTTACCTTAAAGTACGGCCGTTCGAATGGGCCATATTTGACAGCTGTTCAACCCATACTAAAAGACTGTTTATCCACAGCAAAGGCCACGGACTCTCAGCTTCGGCTTCCCACATCCCAACTCTCGGCAACACCCTCACTGCTGGCGGCAAGCTGAACCTGATCAGTACTCCAGACCATAAGCTGGATGCCAACGCCTTCGCCTCCAGGACCTTCACCAACCAACCCCAGATACCCGACTTCAATACTTACGGAGGAAGCTTGGACTATACTTTTCAGTAAGTTTTTCAAACACTTTCTGTTGGAAATTCTGTAGTTTGAGTGTTCTTGACTGCCTCTGTAACTGAATACCAGACGTCCATAGTTTGATTCCTGTTTGTCAATTTGAGATTTTCTTTCTGATTTTGGTTAATGCATGGGACATTGCAGACCAATCTGCCTGATATCTGTAGGTATATGAGAGTCAAGTACATTGTAAGTAAGTTCAAAATGAGAATGAGTTACGAAGCTGTTATTTTCTGCTATTAGGGTTTCTTTCTATAACATTTCTTCTAGGAGTATGCCAACATTCGAATCAAACTGTGCAAAAGCAAACTGATCCCAATCCTACTAATATTATAAAGGCGGATGTTTGTGTGTGTGTTTGTTACGACATCACGCAAAAACGGCTGATTAGATTGACATGAAACTTTGCAGAAATATAAAAGGACATCTGGAATAACACATAGGATACTTTTTACCACGGAAAAATGTCTCATTCCCACGGGATCACGTATTTTCCAATATTTTTGAAATAGGTGGCGTGACTGAGCCGATTCGCGTTTTAAACGTCTTCGCCGAAAACTAACAGCGACATCTCTCGGCGAATAATGCTTTTTTCCCGCGGAATAATAGGTTGCAGCGGGTGAAACCGCTGACGGGCAGCTAGTCATAAAATAAAACAAATCTTCTTTCACAGTGACAAACTTGGCGCCTCCCTCGGAGCCAAGACCTTCCCGGCTTTCGACCGGACAGACCTGTCAGCCATGGGCAAAGTGAACATCTTCAAGACCCCCACCAGTTCTTTTGACTTTGGTGCGGGTTACAGTCGTACTCAGACGCCCAACTTCAGTTTTGGGCAACCGGTATTTGATATGACCTGGTCCAGGTCATGGTAATTTAATTTTTAGGTACTCTGTATAAGTAAGCTGAGTTTGGGATCAAATATTGTAATAAATTGTACTCTACATTATACCTCTACCTATATACTTTATCTTTTCAATTTGCAATAGCACGTCTTGGACTTTGATACCAAGTTCCATCGGGTAATTTGACGATTGGTGTCCCACATTATACATAAGGAGCATAATTCTAATATCAAGGCGCGATGATCATGACATGACTGTGGTTCCTTGAAATTTTTCCACTACAGTAGGCCATTTTTGCCAGCTGTCAAACTCATACTAGGAGACATGCAAGCAAAGTAAAATAGAACTTAACTTATTGCATTAACGTGATTTTGACAGCTGTCAAATATGGCCTATTCGAACAGCCGTACTAAAAAGACGACGTATCAAATGGCACTGTATTTCGCGGGTGCCGCCGAAACGGTACTGCAGTTATTTTTAACCGGCTTTTAAAAAAAGGAGGATTACTTATTTAGGGATAAAAACAGATTTCTTATTCATTTATTTAACCATTTATTGCACATAGATGGTTAAATAAATACATAAACAGTTTACAATAGATACGACACAACAGGTTTATTTATTTCTAAAAAAAAACTTACAGGAAACTTATACATCAAAACGTGGGTATGACATGCACAATAACAAAATCTACAAGACTATGATACGATAAAACAATCTTGTTTGTTCCATTGTTATGAAAATTCTTAAAATAAAGGCAAACATTTATTTTGAAAAGCTCTTTATACATCACTTTCCTGGCTTAGATAAAATAAATCTACTGTCCCGTAAGAGCCGCATAAAAAAGTAAGCCCGCACTAATACACTTAACGCGGAGCGTGAGGCGGAATTTATAAAGGGCTTGTCTCAGAGCACGGACATTTTCAAAGGGAAACAATAACATTGTCCTCATACGTCTGTGACAGACGATTTATTCAGTGTCTGATACTTGAGTTGCCGTCGGTCCGCGTGAGTGGATGAAGATTACTCTCCACAGACTGCGTTGCCTGGGACGTGATTACGGAAAACGCAGGGCTGCCCAGGACCTGCGCCACCCTCTCGGCCTCCCTGGATGTATCCACAGGAACGAGGAGTCGATGCGTGTGGCGCCAGGTCTGCTGCAGGAGACTGCCGCACAATAAATATCTGTTAAACGTGCCTGACTGAGACCCCGTTCCGGGTTTAATTCTGGAGTTGTCCTTCTCCGGGACCCTGCTCCGCTTAGGTCGGTTTTATCTGTCGGTCGCCAGTTACGACCCCCACGGAAAGAGAAGATGTGCTATTATTCTACTCTGCCGGCACCATACGGCCAAACACGGTAATATTCTGTATTACCAGGTAACCAGTTAAAATTGGATAACACGACGCAAATGTCGGTCGACACTTATTTGTTTTTACCTCACCTTATTGGTCACAAGAGTCTACTGTTGAACTCGGGCGTCCCCAATTAGAGAGTATTGTCGTTTTCCTCATGCTTGGCAGAATTGCGAGTGCAGTGGAAGGTGTAATAGATATTTACAGATTGTGCTGCTGTCCATTCACTGCGTCGTATCAATGAGACATGAGACTGCGCCCTATCCGAGAATATACGGTAATACCACATGACCTAGACCAGATGCTGCGTCGAATCATACACTAAAAGTATTGTTGTAATAATATAACTTTTAAAGCACTCGCGATTACTTTCACACATAATAATTACTTTAACGGGTCTTATCGCGATAGTTTTTTAGGTAAATAAGCGATTTACCTGGAAACTTGACGTTTCGACTGGGTTTCACCAGTCGTGGTCGCGAGCAGACTGAAGTAGCAGCGAGTTGTCATCAGGGCGGTGGGCAACTAGATTTTCTGTTACCCACATATTGTCTTAATAATTTAAATTGTTTGTAAACATTACACATTAGGCCGGCACACAACACTCACGATGTCCGACGATCGGTCCGATGGTGAATCGCGCGTTTTTATTTTGTCTATTCACGGCCTCCGTGTACGTCAAACAATTCCTTCTGAAACATTTTCCTTCTTCTGAGGGGTTAGAGAGGATGTAGGTTTTGTCCACTTGGCTGAATTTCAGCATGTTACTGGACGGGATGACCCATACCACATACATTGTGACCCGTTCGTAGTAGTATTGTCTTTCGACGTAGAGGGTATCAAGTTCGATTCTCGGCCAGGCCATGTCTTATTGGTAGGTACTGTAAGTTGTGTATATGTAGCTTTGACAACCGATGTTGCGCTTCCGGGTTTTATTCTTAGTGAGTCACACAGAAGTTAATATTTATCACTATGTGAATTTGTTCCCAGGCTGGCCAAGGCATTGCAGGCTGAATCACCTGGTTGTCCGAAAGATGGTTCCGTTTTTTGGAGGGCACATTAAGCTGTCGGTAGTGCCGTGTAGTGCCGGCAGAGTAGAATAGTACCACCCCCTCTCTTTCCGTGGGGGTCGTAAGAGGCGACCGAGGGATAAACCCGACCCAAACAGCCAGGCAACGGTATGGTGGCGGTTAATCCACCACAAAAGCATTCCCAAGGAGGGTTGACGTCTGGTAGGCGGCCGATCGTAAAATTGAGCCAAATCCTTTTGCAACACGATTTTGTGTTCAACGAAACGTGTTGCGTCGACCCCAAGTAACTGGGATAAGGGCAGGAAGATGATGATTAAGCTGTCGGTCCTGTTTGCTTTCTATGATTATTTAGACGGCGGTCGTTACACAACCATGTCAGAGGCTTGTGGTAGGCGGTAGATATATCTTTTCATCGGGTCGTTGACGTGCGATGCCGGCTTAGAATAGCATCACCCCAATTCTACCCGTGGGTGTCGTAAAAAGCGACTAAGGGATAATCATCCAGGGAACGGGCAGCAGCGTTCCTTGTAAATGCAACATCTTGAACTATGCTCGCCAATCCGCCTGCTAAGTGGTGAGTATGGCAATAAAGTGGACTGTTGTTGCTGTTACGGGTCGTTGAACTACTCGGTGTACCACTTGAAGAAAAAGAAGCAGGCGCTGTGAAGTGATGGTATGTAGATCCAGTTTTTGAGCAAACTAATGTAACTCTTTCCTATTTCCTGACTGAAGTGCTCTAAAACCTTTCTTCATATAAAACTGCACCAGAATATCAAATCAAACGAATCCCCGTTTCTCATATTCTTTAAAACCAACACTACTCGAGATTTTCAGACACTTTTCATAGAAAATCCTTCACATTTTTAAAATTCACAAACACGAGTCCATTTGAGGTGGGGTAAGGGGGAGGGGGGGGAGGGGGGGGGGGAGGCTTTTAGGCGTAAATTGCTGCTTTGACGTAGTCCATTAAATGCTACGCTGGTGCTACGTGTCGTAGCTCGTAGCGTCATATGAAGTGACGTAGCACTCGTGTAGAGCATGTGTGTAGCGATTTGCCAGTGCTGGTACATTTGGAGTCTGAATTTATAAGTTGTACGATTGTAGCTTACGTGACCATGGAATGCGCCTATAGTACGGCCATTTGAATTGGCCATATTTGACAGCTGTCAAACCCATATTAGGAAACATGTCAACGAAGAAAAATAGACCATAATTTATAGCATTAACATTATTTTGACAGCTGTCAAATATGGCCTATTCGAATGACGGTACTATAGGACTACATAGACCACAGATTAGGGCGCAAACTCCACAGAGGAGCCGTGCGATATGAGACGTAAGATGACATCTGTCAGACATGTGATCGTCGGCTGTCGTCGTTGCGACGCGCGTCTCAAGTGTGCAGCTGGCGTCTCCTCATTCCATACATGTTTCAAACATTTTATATGGAAACAGTTTTAAGCGTCGCGGTGTCTTATGTCCCTTGCGCCTAATAGTAACGCCAAAGATCTATCAGCAGACTTCTACAAACTATTAGTATTCGCATAACATGTAGGTAGTATATATGTAAGTTTATAAAAGTGCCTAAAAATACCTACCAACCTTTTACCTACTGATAGCTTTATATACCTAGCATTAAACACAGTTAGCTTTATGTATTCCTCGGAAATGTACCATCCTTTGTATTTCAGCGTTAGAAATTAGATTGGTCGGCTTTGTGTCTGTTTGGAAATTGACACTGTTCGTCATTTCAATATTCTGGCTTTCATACCCTCATTTCCGTGGTTTATACGTGGTCTACCGGGAGTAACAAAAAGGCTATAACAAGCCGAAAGGAGGTCAAGGTTCTCATGAAACTGAACATCTTTCCCCATGGAACGTGGGTTGAAATAAGATTAATAGGTAATAATTTGGACCTCCCATAATAAATTAATCAGCTTATCGGCGATTTTGTATGGGTGGTCCAATTTTTTTTTTCATTTCAGTTTCATTACTACTTTTACCTCCTTTCCGCTTGTTATACCCATTTTGCTACTCCCGGTATACTTAATTTGCGGTTCAAGTTAAAACCATTTTCGACTAAATCCATGGTACTACCTACAAGGTCCTCAAAAACAACACGAACGAGGACGTTCGGTAAGACAGTCACACCGTCAAGTCTTATGCGAGCGGTATACAGGGTGTAAGGGACAGCTCTCTGAATACTGATAAGGTGCATTCAGACCATGAAGAAAGAAAAAAGAAATTGCTTTCACTACCTCCTAAATTCAGTTAGCTGATGGTAATTTTGTTCTTTTTGTTCTTTTACTTCTATTTAAGAGCTCATTGGTCTTGTCGGTGGAGTAACCGCCAGTTATCTCTGTTTTCCGCCTTTTCCTTGACCTCCTTGACATGACCATTGATTTCTCCTTCTCTTGGTCTAAATAACTCCTCCTTTTTCACGTCTTCTAAAAGATTTTCTTATGGAAAGTCGTTCAGTTTCATGGTCGGAATGCACCCTTTCAGTGCTCGGAAAGCTGTCCCTTACACCTCGTATAAGTACGCTCCAAAGTTTAAACCTTTGACAGCCGATGTGGCGCAGTGGTTAGTATGCCTTCCTGCTACGCAAAGGTTCCGGGTTCAATTCCCGGTGGGGTCACTCACAAAGTTGATATTTATCACTTTGTGAATTTGTTCCCAGTCTGGTTAGGACATTGCAGGCTCAACCACCTGATTGTCCGCAAGTAAGATGGTTCCGTGCTTCGGATGGGCACGTTAAGCCGTCGGTCCCGGTTGCTGTCTATGATGGCGGTCGTTACTCAACCATGTCAGAGGCCTGTTACTTGCAGTAGGCGGTTGAAAAACTCTGACACCAGGGTTCATCGGGTCGTTGTACGACGGTGTCCCACACGAAAAAGAAGAAGGGATCAAAAGAGCATACCTACCCAGGATCTCCTCAAATGGTTCAAAATATTTGTTTGTTCCCAAGGTATTCATTTTAACTAGCTACATACACATTAGACAACAAAAGAAACAATTTACTAAAGTAATGTAGGTTAAGAAATATTTTGAGCCATTCGAGGCTTAGGTATGCTGTTTTGACTCGATATATGAGTAGTCAGGTTAGTTACTCGTGTTCTGTTTACTGGTTATTCATGTCAGAACTTACGGTCAAGCTCAAGCTGGGTAAGACAATTTGGTCTCTAAGGTTTAAACTCTCTCTTTTTGTTTGGGACACCGTGTCGTTCAACGACCTGATGAACCCTGGTGTCAGAGGTTTTCAACCGCCTACTGTAAGTAGCAGGCCTCTGACATGGTTGAGTAACGACCGCCATCATAGACAGCAAACGGGACCGACGGCTTAACGTGCCCATCCGAAGCACGGAACCATCTTACTTGCGGACAATCAGGTGGTTGAGCCTGCAATGTCCTAACCAGACTGGGAACAAATTCACAAAGTGATAAATATCAACTTTGTGAGTGACCCCACCGGGAATTGAACCCGGAACCTTTGCGTGGCAGGCAGGCATACTAACCACTGCGCCACATCGGTTGTCGATCGATCGATCTTTTGATCCCGACCGTACATCTATAAGAACATACATATGTACATGTTACGGGCAATTTGATAAGTCCGGGCACTATTAATTAGTGACCGGTCAGTATTAATAATGCCCGACCTAATTGGGCAATGTGATTAAAACAGCATGATTAATTACTTTTCCCGGTCAGTATGAATAATTCCCACCCTAACTTGGGCAAAGTAATAAAAATAAAGAACTGTAATGTTTTTTTTTTTATTAAATGTAGTTAAACTTACATTATTTCAAGGAAAAGTTATCAAAAATCAAAATATTGAACATAGAAGTTGAATAATAACCAGTTATAAATGTGTTACCTACTTTTTATTGATAAAATTACTTAAGAACAATAATAGATTAAAAATTGATACCTGAGTAAATGAAATTAAACCTACATAATTTTCATTAAAGTTATCAATTAAATTGAACATGTGAGTTAAAAATAAATAGTTATAAATGTAATAATATCAGTAGCACTATTTTTGGTAAAAATATTAGGTACTTACTTCAATAGTTTAAAAATTAGTAGAAATTCAAGCTACTCGTATCTTAAAGACTGATTTATTACATGGACCACGGGCACTCGGGCACTATTAACACTGACCGGTCCAAGTGATTAATTAATCACTTTGCCCTACGTTTTTGGGCACTATTAATAATGACCGGTCAGTATTAATAGTGCCCGATTAATTACGTTGCCCGTAACATATATACTTATCGACGAAAGAGAGAAAATATCCTCAAAGTTTGATTATTTTCCAACATACTAAATATCTTTTATTAAGAACCCGAGGTATTACGACAGTTTATTACAGCAATACACCACACTTAAACACACCTAGTCTTAAGTACAAATTAAATGGACCGGACATTAGAGCTGAAATACTTTTTGCGAATCCTTTTTATCTCTAAGTGCTTCCCCGCAGTGAAAAAAATGTAGTGGTGTTACTTAAATTTTGGCAAACGAAAGGAAAGAGTAAGGCGCTAAATCCACAGGCAAGACGTAAGACATGAGACATGCGACGTCGTAACGCTTGAAACAATTTTACATATAAAATATATGAAACAGAAGAGACGCCGTTTACTTACACACGTGAGGCGAGCTCCACAGAATGAACGCCCGACATTAGACAAGCGATCGTCAGCCGTTATCGATGGGACGCGCGTCGCACCTGTGTAGCTTTGTTTCTTTTGTTTCACATTTTATATGGAAACGGTTTCAAGCGTCGCAATAACGCACGTTTCACGTCTCCGTCTCATGTCTTACATTCACCCTGTGAAGTTAGCGCCTATTGGACTCTTGCAAAATTATCAACACTCATTTACTTGCTTCGATGATAGCTGTCAAACCGAAAACTCCGGCGCACAGAGCACCAAAATGTCATTCGCGGTAGCGCTGCGCGAAAAAGGTTTCATTTGTCTATGCCCCGCCGAAACCCGCAATATCGCACGATACCGTTCGGTTTCAAATGGACGATCGATTTTTTATTAAATTTATTTGAATTTAAGTTAGTTTACACTTTTAAACTTTGAAAACCAGCGACAAGAAAAACTCGGAAGCGCCTGCCGCCTACCGCTGTGGCCGCGATAGGATCTGTCTGCTTACTTTAAAAAAGTTTCGTTTCTATCCACTTCGTGGTGCATCGTAGAGCAAATAACAAGGCAAATAAAGATGGAGAAAGTTTAATGTGCATGATATGCTATAATATTCATACATAATATACCTATCACGCTTGTATCCCTTGCGGGGTTTTGTCCAAATACAGTCATGCTTTACAACCCCGCATATTATGTGGACTGTTGTGACTGCTGATACGGTAGTTTTCTCTCCTGCTTGATGAAGAGTCGTGGGATTTTAAACATGTTAGTTCAGTCATCAACAACTGTACCAAACGATTTTTTGTCTATCTATCTTACTCCCATAACGATACTTTTATACAAAATTTATGAAAATGTGATTCTCTAAAGTCCGGCCGCGCGTAAAAACTTGTCGCAACAATCAGTCCACGACAAGTAAATTTTATGTAGAGGGAGTTTTGCAACAAATAAATTATAAGTAGTTTTTATTATAAAAAGAATAAAATGGTAATATATTTCCTTAAAAACTTTGACTTTTATCTTATAAATTATAATGCTGCCAGCTTGATGGGTACTTTTGGGCCGGTAATGATCCAGGGCGAGAATGACGAAGGCTGAGCTGGATATTTTATTATGTACCTTTGTAATTTATTTTATTTTGTCTTATTACCTATATTAAAAAACATAAAACTTATAAATAATGATATGCCACGGCTTCACAATTTATATGATTTAAAAACTTGTCGCAAGATCCAGTCCCGAAAATATGCCTTTATGCAATACTTGTTCGCAGTGCCCTCTCTCCCGCTGTATTTGATCTATGCGCTGCAATTGCATTTTGCGCTTGTATCTCTCGTAGTTTTTCTGTCTGCGATTTTAATGTTTAAGTTTTTTCTACCGGCGGTCGCATCATCTTTTTGCCATAAAAGATAAAAAATTGAGATGGAGTATGAGTGAAAATTTTCGAGAGACTTAATGACAAGATCTAACAGACATGGAATTGTTTTAAGAATGACTGGAGATTGATCCCTTGTGTAGGTTGAGTATTCTGCTAGACGAGTAACTGTCCGTTCTTCTTCTTCTTCAAGTGGGACACCAAGTCGTTCAACGACCCGATGAACCCCCTAGTGTCAGAGTTTTACAACCGCCTACTGCAAGTAGCAGGCCTCTGACATGGTTGCGTAACGACCGCCGTCATAGACAGCAACTAGGACCGACGACGAAGCACGAAACCATCTTACTTTTCGGACAACCAGGTAGTTCAGCCTGCAATGTCCTAACCAGACTGGGAACAAATTCACAATGTGATAAGTATGAACTTTGTGAGTGACCGTACCGGGAATTGAAACCGGAACCTTCTGCGTGGCAGGCAGTCATACTAACCACTGCGCCACATCGGCTGTCAACTCTCCGTTACTGCAGTATTTTAGCGCTACGTAATGCATGCGTGTGTCGTGCGATGCGCAGCGCTAGCAGATGCGTCTGTCAAACCGTTTGACAATAACCGTATTTGTATAAAAATAAGGTGGAGGATTGTCCTAACACAATGCGATATCGCTGCGCAGAAATGTCATGTTGCGGGTCTAACTATTCTGTGGAGCTTGCCCCAAAATTCTTTAGTTTTCAACATAATTTTTCATATTACTTTATTTTGGAAACATTTTTAGAATTATTAACATGGAGAAAAATAAATTAATTTAATAAACACCACCGCTACCTGACTTTCCACCGCAAGCCAGGCGAAAAGCGTTATACTTGTTTAGCCAATCGTATAAAAAGTGAAGTGAGTTACCCCAAAAGCATGTTTGGTTCTGTATGTTTTGTTTCCGTAAGCCCTCGGAAATTAAGGCCACCGCGCGGTTAGATCGCTTCAAGAAAATTGAACTTTGTGATTATGTTAGTAGAGTTTAAACTAGCTAATAATAAATGCGACCGCGCGGCCGCCGCAAGAAAGTTTTCGCGTCGTCTAACTGCAGCCTAAGCCTTCTTTAAAACGAACGTGAAATTAAGGATACAAAAGACAGGATGTAGCCTGTCTCTTTTCTATTGCTTATCTAAGTAAGTAATAATAAATTAGTAAGACCAAAGGCATTCCAAATTAAGGGCATTATTCCTAAAGTCACCCAGACTAACAACCATTTAATATTTTTTTGCCTAGGTAGGGAAAATTCCCCATAGTATGTACACCATAGGCCCGAGAGTAACCTATGGCATGCCCGAATCTTATGGTAAAGTGACCCAGCTACTTTTGCGGGCCAAAACCCCCCCTGTGAATTATGGTTGTTTTGCTATTCAACGCTTTGGACTGCCATGTAAAAGTTGCGAGTGGTCGTCGTATGCCGTCGGTTCAAAACAAGCAGATGTATTAAAAAACAAAAACTCGACTTCGGTAATTTCAAAGTTGTATTTAGCGATAAAAATCCGCCAAATCCTTATTAATTTTTAATATGGCCAGTGTCACTCGCGCTGATGAGACGAATCTAATGACACCTCACATGTCAAGATCCGCAAAGGCCCCTTAGTTTGTAGCCCTTGAAAACGAATTTCTTATCTACATACTTACAAACTCTCGAAAAACATATCTAACCCTCCGTTAGTCGGGTAATGACTGTGTACGTAGCATGCGCGTTGAAGGAAGGCTTATCTCGCGCGCGAGAAGGCATAAGTAAGATGTGTCAAATTGTATCGTACGGAATTTATCAAAACAAGTGAAGAATTTCGGCATAGTGTAGAGAAAGTCTATAGCGTGGTCACAAGCTAAGGGGACAGGAGGATGTCTATATCCAACAGTCGGTATCTCACGCCTGATGATAATAATATAGTAGTTTTTATAACAAGGGAATAAAGTGATATATATAGGGCGAGGGCGCTATTTTGAATCATGAGCGGAACGAGGGATTCTAGAGTAAAATCCCGGGCGCAGCGAGGGATTTTAAAGTAGAATCGGAGGTGAAGCGAGGGATTCAATGTAAGTCGCCCGAGAATAAATAACTTTATATCCGAGTGATACATACTACTTTTCATCCCCCTCTATGAGAAAAACAATAAATACTTACTTAATCTACGAAGTTCTTTAAATATTGCTTGCTATTATCCATTATTTTACAATACATCCTATAAATTGCGTTATAAATATCCAAAATTTACAAAATCATTATCACACATTTCATTTCATATTATTGCAATATAATTGAGGTTATATTGTTGTTGCCCATTGCCGGCCAGTTATCGCGCCAAAAGAAAAATAAAATTTGACGCATTACTTTTTAATTTCAAATTTTGCTAGGATTAGTTCTTTTATTTGCCGTGTGGTGTCGGCAGAGTAGAATCTCACCACCCCAAATCTGCCCGTGGGTATCGTAAGAGGCGATAAAGGGCTTCCGGGAGGTGGGCAGCAGCGCCTCCCGTATTGACAACATAGTCCACAAACGCAAACTGCGGTCACCAACCCGCCTGCCCAGCGTGGTGACTATGGGCAAAACCCCCCATGGACAGGACGAGAAAAAACCGGCCCCTAGTTCCCGGCCGCCTTACTACCCGGGCTACGGTAGCGGCCCGGGTAATGGTAGGGCAGGGGGTGCGAAGAATCCCCGGGCTACGGACTACGGCTGCCATAGACTGACCCTGGCGACGTATAACGGACGCAGTCTGCGGCTGGACGAAAGTCTCCAAATCCTTGAGGTGGAATTAGATAAGATACGGTGGCATGTTCTGGGATTGTCAGAAATCCGAAGAGAGGGGAGGACACGATAACCTAGAATCAGGTCACCTATTCTACTTCAGGAGGGAGCGCACAATCCCAGGGTGGCGTAGGGTTCCTTGTCAATAAAGCTCTCTGTGACAACGTGGAGGAGATCAGCAGCGTCTCGAACAGGGTAGCGTACCTCGTACTGAAGTTGACCGAGAGGTATTCTCTTAAGGTCGTACAGGTATATGCGCCGACTTCGAGCAGCTCAGATGAAGAGGTGGAGGCCCTATACGACGACGTGTCGAAAGCCATACACCAAACCACTAAGACCCACTTCACTGTTGTCATGGGGGACTTCAACGCTAAAGTGGGACAGGAGCACGGCGAATCAAGCTTGGGACCACATGGCTACGGAGCAGAAACCAGAGGGCCAAATGCTAGTCAACTTTCTTAGCAGGCAGGGGCTGTTCTGTATGAACACCTTTTATCAGAAAAAGCCCCAACGGAAGTGGACCTGGAAGAGCCCTGACGGCAGGACGAAGAACGAGATCGACTTCATCATGACGGATAAACGGCATATATTTAGGGATGTCTCAGTGATCAGTAGGTTCAATACCGGAAGTGATCACCGACTAGTAAGAGGCACCCTAAATATCAACTTCAAACTAGAAAGAAACCGCATGGTGAAGCAAGTTCTCCGTCCCAATCTGCCCCAAGCCGGACATGAGGAGTTCCAACTTGAACTGAAAAATCGATTCGCTGCCCTGGAGACCCCGGCAAACGTTGACGAGGACCTAGAGAGCATAGTCGGGGCTATTCGCGAAGTGGGGACGAAGCATTTTCGTAAAGGCGAACAGACAAGAAGTCCAAACTTTCAAGCGAGGCCCTGGAACTGATGCGAATTAGACGGGAAACACCAGAGGATGCATTGCCAGATCCCCAGTCACTTAACAAAAAGATCCGAAGTATGGTAAGACGCGACCTCCGAAGCTATAACACTCGACTCGTAAAGGAGGCGATTGAGAAAAACCGAGGGTCGAAAGTTTTTACCAAGACACTGGGAAGGAGTCATCTGGCAAAGCTAACTACCTCGAATGGTGTAACTGTCACATCGGTTCCAGAGATTCTCGCTGAAATTGAGGACTTCTATGGAAATCTGTATGCCTCACATGCGAAAAAGCCTCCACCTGATGCGACCCCAGACCCAAGAGCTCCTCTCTCCCGCCACTTTAGACGAAATCGCGGCGGCTCTCAGACAGCTTAAGAATGGGAAGGCTCCCGGGGAAGACGGAGTGGCCTCTGAGCTACTTAAGGCCGGTGGCAAACCTGTCCTCGAGGAGCTGAAAAGGCTTTTCAACTCTGTAATAGCCAATGGGACAACCCCGAAGGCGTGGAGCAGAGGTGTAGTGGCATTGTTTTTCAAAAAAGAGACAAAACGCTTCTCAAAACTATAGGCCGATCACACTTCTGAGCCACGTCTATAAGCTGTTCTCGAGAGTCGTCACGAATCGTCTGGCATCAAGATTTGACGCCTTTCAGCCACCGGAACAGGCCGGGTTTCGTAAGGGCTTCAGTACCGTGGACCACATCCATACTGTAAGGCAGGTTATACAGAAGACAGAGGAGTATAACCAACCACTGTGTATGGCTTTGTGGACTACGAAAAAGCCTTCGACTCTATCGAAACCTGGGCTGTTTTGGAGTCCTTGCAGCGGTGCCAAGTCGACTGGCGGTATGTGGAGGTGCTGAGAAGCCTTTATCAAATGGCTACGATGTCCGTTCAAGTACAAAACCATAATACAAGACCCATCCAACTGCTCCGTGGTGTAAGACAGGGTGACGTTATATCCCCGAAACTCTTCACCAACGCATTGGAGGATGTCTTCAAAACTCTACAGTGGGATGGACTGGGCATCAACGTCAACGGCGAAAGTCTCACGCATCTCCGCTTTGCCGACGACATAGTCATAATGGCCGAATCGCTGCAGGACCTGCAAAAAATGCTATCTAGTCTTAACTCTGCCTCGAGACGTGTTGGACTTGGGATGAACTTGGATAAGACGAAGGTCATGTTCAATCAACACATAATCCCCGAGCCGGTCTCCGTCGAAGGTGTAGTCCTTGAAGTTGTCCAGAAATACGTGTACCTTGGGCAAACTTTGCAGATGGGAAGAGACAACTTTGAGGCTGAAATCACCAGAAGAGTGCAGCTTGGTTGGGTAGCATTTGGAAAGCTGCGTCACATCCTCGAATCATCTTTGCCACAATGCCTTAAGACCAAGGTGTTCGATCAATGCGTCCTACCAGTCATGACCTATGGAGCCGAGACGTGGAACTTGACAGTAAAACTGGCCCACCGGCTACATGTCACTCAGAGAGCTATGGAAAGGTCTATGCTTGGTATCTCTATAATGGATAAAGTCCGGAATGAGGCCATCCGAAAAAAGACCAAAGTGACGGACATAGTCTGGAAGTGTAGCAAGCTGAAGTGGCAGTGGGCTGGCCACATCTGTCGTAGAACCGACGGACGGTGGAGTAAGCGGGTTCTCGAGTGGAGGCCACGCCTCGGCAAGCGTAGCGTTGGACGCCCTCCGGCCAGATGGACCGATGACTTGAAAAAGGCGGCTGGTAGCGACTGGATGGCAAAAACGGGAGATCGTGCCTTATGGCGTTCCCTGGGGGAGGCCTACGTCCAGCAGTGGACTGCAATAGGCTGAAATAGAATAGAATAGAATAGTTCTTTTATAAGCTACATACTAGGTGTAAAATACTCAATAAAATAACAGATAACAGGTAGTGTTGCAGAGAAAAAACCCATCTGTAGTAAATTTTCGATTGATTGGCTGCAAATATTTGTGTTCCAAATTCAAATGAATTTTAATCCCTTGGGATTAAATGACCTATTTTTATCCCACTTATGTGCGACCAAAGCGTAGTTTTTTGAATAGAGGGGATGAAAATGGTTTTTAAAGCTCAACGGAACCCTAAAACCGTGGAGTAGTAACGTGGAATCGTAACCGTCACTCCAGCCGATACGAGAACGTGCCGCCCGCGATTTAGCGCCGCCAGGTGGAAAAAAGTACGGGGAGCTATTTTTGAAAACTTTGACAATGTCACATCTTGTACAAGTAGGTACGGCCGTTCGAATAGGACAAAGGTACTATAGTTCGACAAGTTCGTGTGCGACCTTCCTGTGGGGTACAGACGTGGGGGGGGCGAGGAAGCCTGATATCTTGGATACCTCGACCCCTGCCATCGTCTGTCACCCCTAAGGTCGCGCGCGAACTTGACGGACTATTGCGGCCTGTTAGCGGTATTTTTTATAGGATAGGCAAAAGTATATTCACGGTATGAGTCTCGCCCTTGATTCATCTATTCCAAAAGATCGCACAAAATGCGTTGCGTGGTTTAGAAGGGGTAAGCGAATTCCACGTCAGACAGAGAAACACAAAAATCGTCTTCATTTTACAATGCGTCTCCAGAATACACCCCGCAGTATTCCATCCCGTAACCATTAAACTGATTGAGAAAAAACACAAGGACTTACCCCCTCCCCCCTTTACCACCCCCTCTTTACCCCCCTACTATTAGAGCACGGCTAATTATGGAAAGCATAATATTTTAGTTCCCGGTTTGAGAACCTCAATTCTATTTTGTAGATGTTGAAAATATTGCGAAATGTAAGTATTCGAGTTGTTCAAAGCTGCTTTTACACTATTTATTTATGATATGAAAACAATTTAATGTTAATTTTTTAGTATACAACTACCTAAAATAGGTACATACTTTTCACTATGGACAACAGTGGCCGTAAGTAGATACGTACGAAACACAAGTAAAGTCAGTTTGTGTGTCATATGTCAGAAAAGCGATCGTCAGACGTCATCGATGCGACGCGCGTCTCACGTGTGTAGCTTTGTCTCTTCTGTTTCATACATTTTATATGCTATTTTTTTTTTAAACATTCAAGTCGTAAATCTCACGTTTCATGTGTGGAGCTAAGGCCCAACATTGTCGACTCACTCTATGCCAACCTAAAGGGATAAAGATATGAATTATCTGTACCTATCGTTATTTAAATGTTCACTAAGTGCTACTTATTTATCTTAGTAAAAAAATGTACTATACTGCCAGCCCCTAAGAAAATGGACTACATCTATCTACACTACCCTCCTTCGTCAAATATTCATGGAACTATGTATTTGAATCACTTTATCCGGAGGGTCGCCATCCTATACAAACAGTATCGGATGGTTCCTTGTTTTCTGAACCAATTTATCCATTATTTTATAAAGAGAGTGATTGTTGAACAAAGATTTACACACCAGCGATACGTAATGGTTGGCGCACATAAAGTATAACAGGACTGCCTCGTATTTTACTACCAGCATAGCATTGCCAGCATCGACAAAAAATGTATTTGAAATGCGAGAATGTCTGTTTAGGTCAGAAACATACTTACGTGACGCCCGTTTATGCGTTAATTTTGCGCTTCGTAACGCATGCGTTAGGACAATACGCATTTTGACCATAAACTCATAAAAATACGGTTTATGTCAAACGGTTTGACAGACGCATTTGTCGACGCAGGGTTATGCGGTTATGCAATGCGCACTGCTAGCATACCTATGCGTCTGTCAAACAGACGACAATGTCGACAATCCATAGACATAAACCGTAGGTATTTGTATGAAAATAAAGTGGAAATATCGCGTTTTCCTAACACATGCGCTACCGTTGCGCAAAAATAAATAACGAGTGCAAGACCCAATTTCGAAAACGCGCAAAGAGACGTTAGGTACCTACGTGTTTTCCTTGCCTTATGTGCGATAGCCATAATCCTTGTCAAAAAAAACTGATTGAAGACTCGGATGTCAATGTTCCAACCCAATGATGGTTCCATCGAACTTTTAAGAGACGGCACGCACCATGATCATGACCACACATTTGATAATAGTCACTAAGGTAACAAATACATCACTCCCATATAAATGCGAAAATTCTCATATATGACATTCAAAATTTCAGAAAACACATTGAACTTGCATTGAACATTATAAGAGGCCCTGCCATGATAGTGTCTTGACACCACCCAGTCGCCTTTACAAAAGATGGGTTTGAAACATTTCAACTGTAGAAAGTCTGTGTTTTCAATCTGACCTACTAATGCTATGCTCATTAAGCTATCTGGGTTAAAAGCACTCGTAAAATATGTTCGCTTCTGCCAAAAACCTCTTCAAGAAATCTCAAATAGACCAATCTGGAAATGTATGGCCTCTCGAATAGAAAACCCAAATCTTGGTTAAATATTTCTTTTGGTCAAAATCTAGGGTCAAAATAATTCGTAAAGTTATTTTAGCGTCCGCCAAAAACCAGATATTACTTGACACTGGCTGAATTGCTAGTCTGCAAAAGCCATAATTCAGAAGTCGAAGAAACCCGTTTTTAACTCAATCTGAAACCGTATTTGTCTCTCGAATAAAAAACCCAATTCGTCGAGCTATCAGTTACCAACTCGGGGCCGAAGTCTGAACTTCTTCGGTAGTTAATTAAATAAATGGATTTGCCCCGGCAGAGGTTCTACTCGGATATTTTACCGGGAAACTTCTGACGACTCGCCGGTGGTACTATTGATTCTCGATGAAAAATCGCCGTGAGGTGAGACGTAAGACATGCGACGGAGACATATGAGACGGACGTGCGACTTTGCGACACTTGAAACCGTAATAACCGTATCCATATAGACGTCAAAACTTTACTCGCCTAATCTTTTTGTTCCGTTTATGCCCATTTTGGTGTCGGGTTAGTATAGCATCACCCCATTTCTAATCGTCAACGTTAACGTCCACAGCCCTCTCCTATGCTTTTCTCTTTCTGTCAAGGGCAGAAGACACCGCCCCCGTATGCGTGACGTGCACGTCATCACGCGCGTAACTATGACGTTGTAATGCATTGCATGAACTTGCATGGGATCTTAGAGACACTGAACACCGCGGTAGGTAGTGTGCCGCCTCTCATACAATCCAATACATTATGTAATGACACGCAAGCATACGTCCTGCATACGGAAGCAGTGTGTTCTGCCCATTCATCGTATTAATTCTGCCCATTAATCTAACAAGACAACGCAATTAAATAATGTGAAGGATTTCAAACCTGCAAATATCTTCTAAGCGCTTCTATTTTCGTTCGAGTACAAATCGAGAAGTCGTAGTAACACTTCAAACTATGTGCTCTCCTTGATTACAAGTTAATGTTGATTCAAAGCTCGTCATTCAACATTAGCTGATAAAATATGCAGATTCAATGGAATTTGCATCTCAGATAAGCAATATAGGTAAGTAGGAGTGTGCTATAGCCTAGCATATTTATCAATTATCATAGTCTGGTTTTTCATACAAATACTAAGAAAAACCAGTTTAAGGTTTGTTCAAGTGTTACTACAAACTGCAATATGGTCCTGTGATTTCATTTAGTTAATGTACAATACAAAATGCTTAACTGGTTTGGCTAATTAGATTTTAACTAATTTTGCGAGTATCTGTTTACCAGGGTGCCGGCTTAGAATAGCATCACCCTAAATCTTTCCCGTGGGTGTCGTAAGAAGCGACTTAGGGATTTGAGAGTTTATGTGTACTGCAATGATACACAGTCTTCTGAATGACTCAAACTTTTGTCAGACGTGGCAGATCGCCGTTTTATCACAAATTAGGAAAACGGCGCGCGGGCGCTGTGGTTTTATAGCCGTATACGTTCTGCCTACCCCGCGAGGGATATAGGCGTGATATATGCATGTATCAGTAATGTGCATGCCTAATATGATAGGTTTTATAAATAAACTTCAGTAAAATACTTCAACTGGAATAGCTAAACCAATTTCCCAAACTGCTGTACTGCATTTCGGTGCGGTGGACTGATGGAAAATAAACTTTTATGCAAACGTAGGTAACATCGTCAAAACACCGCAGTCGTTATACGAATGCAGTAGGCTGCGGCGTGATTTACTGTACGGCTGTTGGAATAGACCACATTTGACAGCTGTCAAAATCATATAACGCCATGATTTAAGCTTCATTTTTCTTTGTTGACGTGTCTGCTAGTATCAGTTTGATAGCTGTCAAATATGGTCTATTCGAACAGGCGTACTATAGCCGTTCTACAGTGTGGTGTCAGTTTTGAATAGCATCACCACATTTGTACCCATGGGTGACTAGATGAATATAGGAAGTGAGCAGCAGCGTTCCTTATGAGAGCAGCATGTTGCACTGGTGTATTGGGATTTTAATGCACTCACAGTGCTCTAAGTGATCAATGATCATACTGCACCTAAAGGCGGAAGACGTCCGTTTGTGCGTTGTTTGTTCATACGAGCCTCTATCTATAAAGTTACCTATGAATGACTGCTTTTACGTTCCTACAGTCTGGTAGGTAAATGCACCTATTAGAAGTGTTTCGGTTTATCGTTATCGTATTGACCTACAAGAAAACCTCTAAAACATCCCTCTCCTTACAGACGGCCGCTTCACAACTTGGAACAACCAGTGCACCTCTCTTTCAGTCTCGTATTAAAAGAAAGAGAGATCACTGAATTGTTAAAAATTGTGTGCGTTTTGTCGGTCCGTCTTCTGGGGGGCGTTGCTTTAAGAAACCCTGCATTTCATTATCGTACATACCTACATATATCACGCCCATAAGCCCATAATCCTTTCGGGGTAGACAGAGCATGCACGGCCATTTACACCACGTCTGACAAAAGTTTGAGTGATTCATAACACTGTGACAGGTTGTCAGCCTGTCGCCTAACATTGCAACACATATCAACTCTCAAATCCCTTAGTCGCTTTTTACGACAACCACGGGAAACATATGGGGTGATGCTATTCTAAACCGGCACCAGACGGCTTTCATTTTCATCCGTCAAAAAGTCCAACAAAAATATCGCTCGTCTGCATTGCATACACACTTATCAGCGCCCTAGTTCGTAAGCACACCTGCTACGCGCACCTTTATGAGGGGATAAAAAATTTAGAACCTTCCTACCCGCCAGGCTAGTAAGCCAAGAAATTGGGGTAGTGGTGAGTGAATTGGAAGGTGGCTTGTTTGAGTGTAATGTAATGAAATTTTCAATTGTCGCATTTTCATTTTATCAGAATATTATAGCACTGTGAGTCCATTAAAAAATCCAAATACCTACATTAAATTTTATCGTTCGAAATTTTTTGTCTTTACTAAAATTTAAACCCTTAGACAGAACTTGGTGAAAGAACAATTACAAACTTGTCCCTGATTTCCATTATCAACATCAATATAACGACACGGAAAACTCGGTGTCCCACTCGAAACGAAGAGCATCAACAACAATCTACTGCTGGACATGTGCCTCTCTCAAAGGGTTCGTCCCGGGTTCAAGTCCCGGCGGTCGTTATTGAATTCTTCAATTTTCTCATTTGCAATTTATAAAAATGTCTACTGTATCAGAGGGTCTCCTATGCTTAAATGACTATACTTTTACTTAAATAAGATGAACATATCAACAGATGTTAGAACTTTTCTTTTTCTAACTCGCATCACACCCACACACCCCAAAATCAACGTTCCCAAGAGATTAGCGAGTCCACGATAAGTTTGTTATCCAGTTTTATCTAGTTTTATCTAGTTTCGCACTATAATTGTATTTTCGCGGAGTTTTTCTTATCTCGAGACGAGACGAGCGGAGTTCGGCCACAAAATAGAGAAATTGCAGAAGGACAGCTCGCCCCTTTTTTCCGATCATTCATACCTACACTACACCCTTTTGCTATTTGTATTGCCTTTAGAATTTTTAAATGTGTGCGGTACCTGGGTGAAACATACTTAGGCATATTAAATAAATTATAACACACTACAAAAATATTTGCACCGTAAAATTTTGCCGTCTGCCCATATACAACGCTGGTGACACTCAACTACTAGCCGGTTTGAGAAGGTTTAGTTCGGCGCGTTAGCCATGTGGTGCCGGCTTAGAATAGCATCATTCTATTTGTATCCGTGGGTGTCGTAAAATGCGACTAAGGGATTCTTCCAAGGAATGGGCAGCAGCGTTTCCTGTGTATCTTAGATAGATAGATTATTCGTTTATTATAAAAAACATTACATAATACGTTTTAATGGGAGCCGGTAAACTTACAAAGTTTGTCTTGGCTCCTTACACTTCAACACCTAGCACTGCGCTCGCCAATCCGCCTGTCAAACGTGGTGAGTATAACAATACCTCCCGATTGGGGGAGGCCCATGTCCAGCAGTGAACTGTTGTGGCTGTAATAATAGTAGTTTCAAGCGTAAACGACGGCGCGGCGTGTAGATGTGAGTGTGGTTATAGTGACGTTTCCTTGTAGTCATCTCTCTGTAACGGGTGCCCGCCAATACTTACTCTGTGGTTCGGCCGTCTATCGAATGATCTCGAGTCTCGCGCACTTATTTAGAGTTTGTCTGTATATCAATAAACGGAACTCAGTTTGGTGAGTTTTATGACAACGGTGACTGTGAACCTAGGCCATTTGACAAGCGCCGATTTAATTAGCAAATTGAAAAGGTATTCAATTTTCGCAATCATAAATCCGTATGGTATTAGCGGAGCTGATTCCATGAGCATTTCTTCTTTGAATTTTCTCATCGGCATGGAGGCTGCGTCCGCGCGACATTTCAAAGCATCAACCTCTATAGTATCTTGTAGATATCGGCTGGCGTTCGCCATATATCGTTCATGCCACCCCAGCACGCAGAATCTCGACTTTACTCACCAGGGCCAGAATGTAAACAGAATAGGAAGTGTCCTTAAAGGCTGAGCCTGACGCGACTTGGTGCGCCGTCAAAATGACTATTTTGTATTTTTTGGTATGGGGATGCAAAAACATGAAAGACTGAGCGGCACGCCCTCCATATTATGACCGAAGCTGCCACGTTGACGGCGCACTACGACGCCCCCACGCTCGGTCTTTATTTTAACCTGTATTTGTCTCAAGTCCATAGTATACAGAGGTTGTAGCTCGCACGAAATGAAGTCAGGCAACACGTACGCACACAAACCGAGCGAGACATGACTCCCAGTAATCAACTCTGTGTGATTCTTGGCTCTGCGATCTTGTTATACAGTTCGATTTGATTTGAACATCTTCTATTCTTCTACCTAGGGAAATCGAGTAGACTTATGATACACACACATAGTAGTTTTTCATTGCACACGAGTAGGTACATGACCGCTTTATTGACTGCAACGTCGAGTGTGGCGAGTAGGCGCTGACTGCAGCCAAAACGGTAGGGTATCTTCTTTTTCATCTACTTCGAATGGGACACCAAGCCGTCCAACGACCTTGTCATCGACTCCTGCAATTTTATTCATAATTGTAAAAGCCCTTAACAATTTTGCTTTAAGATAGTGTTCTGAGAACCAGAAATGTCACATTGCTTGATAGATTTAGCCCCCGTACGTTGCTATGAATCACACAACAAAATCGCTAAAACCGTTTTCAAAACCCGAGTTTTTACAGCACCTGTTGTCTAACTTAGTACCTCATACGTATCAGTGGAGAAGGGTCTATGCATGCTGATTCCTATAGGCTACATTTTAAAAAATGTACAAAGTCATACGTCAATGTACATTGGTTCAAATGCCACCCTTCGTCACTGATACGTACCTATATTAAATCAACTATGCAATATAAGAATATCCATTTTCTTATTACCTAGGTAAGGCACGCACGAAGTCCATAAGTTCAGCATTTTTAAGAAAACATTTTCCTTCTTAATAAAGTCTAAGTCTGAGCAAAGAAAAAACATTTCTGCTCGGGCTTACGGGCTCGTAACCTCGTTTAATGCTTTGACTGCTTTCAAGAACCCTCTCATGTCCTAAAGGGCATACAACATGAGGGTTTTTACTGCGGCAATATTTTTAACGAAATATGTTTAACTTGCTTCCTTTTTTTGCGATGCCGACTTAGAATAGTTTACCGAATTTTATCCGTGGACGTCGTAAAAGGCAACTAAGGGATAATTATCCAGGGAATGGGCAGCAGCGTTCCTTGTGAATAAAACATCTTGAACTGCGTTCGCGAATCCGCCTGCCAAGCGTGGTGAGTACCTATGGCAATACCACCCGAGAAGGGGAGGTCCATGACCAGCAGTGGACTGTTATGGCTGTAACGGTAAGAGGCAAAATAAAGGCATGGTAAGTAGACTTTTTTTTCATTTAGCAGTCCCGACTGGCCAGACCAACCTAGACGTTCCATCGCTCATTAATGAAGTAGACATCATTGTTGTGTAATATCGTTACTCCCTGTTATTCTTATCGTGTGTGACACCGAGTCATCCAACAACCCGACAAACCTTGGTGCAAGAGGACTACCTACTATAGTCCGACAAGTTCATGCGCGACCCTCCCTAGGGGTGACAGACGTTGGGGGGATAGATGTCAGCGGGTAGCGGGAGGTGTAGCGGGGAAGGGAGACGCGCGCATCCGCGCTGCACGTCATATTAAAATGACGTGCTTCCTTGCCCCCTCACCGCCTGTACCCCGCAGGAAGGTCGCGCACGAACCTGTCGGACTATAGTAGCAGGCCTATGAAATGGTTGTGTAACGAGTGATCAAGTAATCATAGATAGCAACCGAAACCGACGAATAGATAATTAACAGTAAATCATGGCTCTCAACTGGGAGTTGGGATCAACGGCTTAACATGCCTTCCGAAGCAGAGAACCATCGTTCTTTTCGGACAATCATCAGGTGGTACAGCCTGCAACGAGAAGTGAACCCGAAACCTTACGTCGCATTTACCACTACGCTACATCGGCAGTACCAGCGTAGCGGTTTGCTACGACGACGGCGTAGTAAATACACCTAAGCTACGAGAAAAGATTGTGTAATCATTGTTCAATCATTCAGCGCTATTGACAGGTGTCAGATCCATCATAAATATCATAATGCTACATCTGATGTTTTGGGCATTGAAAGTGTTAAGTAAATGCACTGATAAAAAGCGTTTCCGCGTAGACAAACAAGGGTGATGAAGGCAAAATCAGATTTTATAAAATATACCCTCAACCGTCTAAATTTTCAGCCGCGTAGGCAAATTCTATTTCAGTTTGTATAGTAGCTCAGCTTATGCTGGTCATAAAATTAACTTTCAAACTTTATTTTATGGCGGTTTTTATAATTTACAAAAATACAGTCTAGATACAGTCAATTTCTTATGTGCATGTGTCTCTTCTACACCTACTTTATTTAACGACTAGCAGCCCGCCCAGCGGTTTCACCCGCTGCTACTTACCTGTTTTCCCGTAGAAATTGGATCTTTGCCCGAAGTAAAAAGTCCATTACTCCGATCCAGCAGAGGTAAATGTGCGAGCAGAAGCGGCCCGTCATGCTGAATAACTTTTACTTTGAAGCCATGGCCGTATCTCTTATAGTTTAGATGGGATGCTGACGAATAGATAATTAACAGTAAATCATGGCTCTCAACTGGGAGTTGGGATCAACGGCTTAACATGCCTTCCGAAGCAGAGAACCATCGTTCTTTTCGGACAATCATCAGGTGGTACAGCCTGCAACGAGAAGTGAACCCGAAACCTTACGTCGCATTTACCACTGCGCTACATCGGCCATACCAGCGTAGCGGTTTGCTACGACGCTACGACGACGGCGTAGTAAATACTGCATAAGCTACGAGAAAAGATTGTGTAATCATTGTTCAATCATTCAGCGCTATTGACAGGTGTCAGATCCATCATAAATATCATAATGCTACTTCTGATGTTTTAGGCATTGAAAGTGTTAAGTAAATGCACTGATAAAAAGCGTTTCCGCGTAGACAAACAAGGGTGATGAAGGCAAAATCAGATTTTATAAAATATACCTTCAACCGTCTAAATTTTCAGCCGCGTAGGCAAATTCTATTTCAGTTTTTATAGTGGCTCAGCTTATGCTGGTTATCGAATAATTGACTTTTAAAACCAGTGTTACTTTATTTCATGCTGGTTTTTATATTTGACAAAAATAAAGGGTGAAATTTTACTAGTGACCGATAGCGAAAGCTCAGAACCTCAGTCCTAGTTTGTGTAGTAGTGAGTCCATGTCATGGCAGTTCCTTTCCCGTTTAGAGGGTTTCGAAGCAAAGTTTTAAATAAAAGTTGTCTACTTGGGAGTGTCCCTTTAAATATATTTTGTTCCTATTAATGTAACCTTATACACATGTAAACAACCTAGAAGGAAGCTACGTTAAAACCCTTAGATGAGCGTGAAATCAGATTTTACGGGGAATGTTTTTTAATAAACTCGCTCGCGCACTCTGAATGCAATTTCCTAGTTCTTAGAGTAGCGAGGCAAATAAGCGAGGCGGGTTGCACTACATTGAGTTATACTGGGTGTTACGGAAAGTACTTCAAGTTATACAGGGTGCTAGGAAATTCAGCATAAATTTTGATTAAACTTTTATAACAAAAGTTTAAGTATTATTTGTGACTGATAAAAACTACAAGCTCTCAATCTTGTTGTTTCAAAACTTTCAAGCTGTTGGTAAGAAAAAAAATGTCGAAATAAAAAGACATAATTTTGTCTTCCAATCACCAGATATGCAATTATATGAGCATAATATCCCATAACACAGTGAGTGAGGGAGCAACTTTTATCGAATCTAGTTTTTACTGTGCGAGTATTAGGGTTGACTCAGTGCAGTCATGATTTCAAAAACAAGTTTGCGTGTTTTTCATCGCTTTGTTCATAATATTTGTGTATAAATAGCAAAGCTAGCGAGCCATGGCATGCACTTACTTTAGTCTTTGCTTTAGTGCTGCCAATTTAAGAAGCGTGATTTGACAGTTGCCAGATTCATGATATTTTGGATTAGATTCAAGATTCAAGATTCGTTTATTTGCATAAAACATAGTGGTTAACGCAGTACCATCATGTTAGATACTAACACGAAATCACACCGTCGTCTCTTTTACTTTTTAACGACAGTGTTAAGTACCTACTAACTTTTTAGCAGTACTTCTAGCTAAGCCCCCTTAAGGGACCAACTTACGCTGGTGATTTTGAATAACTGCGTATAAAAAACCAGTACAAGTAAGTCTCTGAAAGTAGTACAAAGAAACACATACCCTCAGACAAATAAACAGTCTTGGAGTGTCCAATTATCAGCTGTTTTCCTTAGTCTGCGGTTACCATCATGAATAAGGGATGAGGCCCTACTAGAGCCCTTCTCACTGTCGATCAAACACGACCTTTCTTTTCGATGTGGGTAGGTTAAAGGAGTTGCTGCTTTTTTCGGTTAGGAAATTAAATTCAGCGTGTGTTTTTTGAATATTGTATGTAAAAGTAAGTAGTTATTCTGAGGATGTTCCTCTTTTTAGGTGTTCTATTATACTCGTAATACTGAAAATTTAAGACGGGCTGCTGATAAGGGTCAACTTTCCCTGAAGAAAGTAGGTCGAAAAATGAAAGAAAATATTTGGCCCTCCTATACAAATTTCTTCATAATTCGACCTAAATGTTCCTTAGGGCAAATTGTTCCTTGTCACCAGCAAGTTGTTAGTAGTCCAATACTTACTTACACTTCGGCTGAAATTTTTGAAAATTGAATTTGCACCGAGGTCTTTGTGGTCGTTGGCTTGTGATAACATATCACTTTCCCAAAGTAACAACATTAGTCGTATTTTGTCAAAAATATTTTGACCCTGATACGTGTTTGATCTACTAAATTGTCATAGGTCATCTTTATTGAACGACTTTCTTAGATTGATCGAAGCTAGAACTATCCCCAATAATTCCTCCTCCCCACTATATGAAGTGTAAGAGAATAGGTAGTAGCTCTAAAACTTTGCGGGCATCATGAAATCATGAAACTGAACAACTTTGCGTTGGCAACAGAAAAAATAAATTCCTCCCATACAATGCTTTCGATCAGCTGACTGACATTCTATGGGAAGTTGGGAACTCAAAAAAAAATATTTATTTTTCCAACATAGGCTCTAAGTAAAAGTTGTTTAGTTTCATGGTCTGATCATGCCTGCAAAGTTCTTCGGTGTACTTCCCTTACACCCGGTATATGTTCCCCTTCTACTATCTCCCCCCACCCAGGTCACCGGAAGCACGTGATGGATGGTGCACTAATCCGGAGGGCTTATACTGGGTCTTTGTGAAGAGATCAATCTACACTGGATCTTATCAGTGGACGTATGAATAACCAGAATAATGTTGATCACTAATATAGTGAAATTTTCAGCTGCATGCTCAATTAATAAGCGATCACATTATACTGGTTTCTGTTATGGTAGGCTTAAAAACCAAGCGACAGCGACAACGACGCGCGTTGTTGTCGCTGTCAAATGACTGGTTAGTATGGGGAACCAGAAAGACCGAGCGTCGGCGTCGTTGCGGCGCGCCACGACGCCGTCACTTTGACAGCGCGCTGAGAAGCTGAGTTTGTATGGGATGCGGTCGGGATTTTCTACAAGACCACAGCGCGACCAAAATTTGACGGCGTCGTTGACACGCGTCGTTGTCGCGACGCTTGGAAAATAAGGGTACCATTAGGGTGTTTGTCAAACCCACACTAGAAGACAATATGTCAAGAAAATAGTCCTTGTTACAGCATTTGACAGCTGTTAAAAATGGCCTTTTCGAACGGCCGTAATCTAGTATATCTTGCTGTTTCCCACGACGTGATAGATGGTGCGAATCCCACTGTACTAATCCGAGAGAGTAGCTTGATTGAAGTTCCCACACGCACGTCAGTAATAGTCGTGTGATTCCTGTGTAAAGCCGGCTCAGAATAGCATTACCCAAATTCTACCCGTGGGTGTACATCTTGCACTGCGCTCGCAAATCCGCCTGCCATGCGTGATAAGTATGGCAATACCCTCCGACAGGGGGAGGCCCATGTCCAGCAGTGGACTGTTGTGGCTGTTATGGTTATGGTTATCCAGGGAATTAGCAGCAGCGTTCCCTGTAAATGCAACATCTTGCACTGCGCTCGCAAATCTAGCTGCTAAACGTGATGCGTAGGTATAGCAATACCCCCGATAGGGGGAGGTCCATGTCCAGCAGAGGACTGTTGTAGCTGTTATGGTGATGGTTATCCCAGGAATGTGTAGCAGCGTTCCCTGTAAATACAACATCTTGCACTGCGCTCGCAAATCCGGATACCAAGCGTGGTGCGTGTGGCAATACTCCTCAATAGAAAGGAGACTCATGTCCAGCAGTGGACTGTTGTGGCTGTTATTGTTATGGTGTGGGTTGTGACTTAAAGTTAGATGGTATGCAGGACCTAGAACTTCCGTTACTAGACCGATGAGATAACTATTCCCAATTGTGTGATTTTAACTGTAGTATTTTATGGGCATTACGTGACAGATAGCTTTTGCCCAGACAGACCAGACAGCCTCAGAGCATGGCTCAGAATAGATAATTATTGTACGATTCTTTGTTATTCTTCTTCTTTTCGGTGCGACACCGAGTCGTCCAACGGCCCGATGGATCCAGTGTCAGAGTTTTCAACCGCCTACTACAAGCAACAGGCTTCTGACATGGTAAAAGTAATCTTAGCAATTAACCGATAACGACGGCTTAATAAGCCTGCAACGTCCTAACCTAAGGGAACACACCAAGTGTCGAACACACCAAGCGGAACACATCCACAAAGTGATAAATATTAACTTTATATAAGTGACCCACCCAGAATTGAACCCGGAACCTTCTGCGGCCCAAATGATACCAAGCTTGATATTGATAGCTTAGCGCTACCCGTAAGTAGTCAAGTGACAAAAATATATGAACGAAGCAAGTGGTTCACAATTTCGCCGCCTGGGTTAGAGCCACCGTTGTGTAGCGGTCAAACACGTCTGACCCGGCTTGTCAGAAGACGTGGGTTCGAATCCCATCGGTGGCGTGAATTTTTTCCACTTGCTTCGTTTGTATTAACTTTGTAACCAAAAAGTTAATATCAATATAAACTCTGCAGGCATGATCAGACCATCAAACTGAACAACTTTTACTATGGAGCCAATGGTGGGAAACGAAAAAAATTTTCCGACCTCCCATACAAAATTCACGGGTAGATTTCTGAATAGTCGTCATTCGATTTCGCGCACGCAATCGCTATTTCGTAGGCGAAATCCTGGACTCCTAAAATCGGCATTTTTGAACTAAAAGCGAGTATGAGAATTTCATACAAAACTGTCAAAACCATTCGCAACTGAACTTGCGTGCACGGATATAATGTCAGACTGACAAGTGACAATGTTTGTTTGGTTACTTTTTAGTATTTGTATCACGGTTTTTTACAAGTTTTTTAGTATTTTCCGTTTAAATTGTGGTTTTTAAGTTGATAAACTAATTGAATTATTGTTAATAAGGAAAATTATTTACCTACATAGATGAAAAGTAAAGTAACGGAACGAAAAACATCCCAAAGACGCAGACAACTTGTGCCGTACTGAATTCAGTTTATGATAAACTATAGGCTTTATCCTGTAAATTACCATTGTTCAAGAGCTTAGGCCTAATGTTATAGAAGAAGGCCGTTGGACTTTTGATTGAACAGTAGAGACCAAGGTAAAATCAATCAAGCAATCTATGAAATTCTAAGCAAATAAAGTACCCTACCAGCCACAACAGTCTACTGCTGGACACGGGCGTCCCCCTGTAGGGGGTATTGCCATAATTGCTACGCTTGGCAGGTGAATTTGCGAGCGCAAGATGTTCAATTCACAGGGAATGCTGCTGTCCATTGCCTGGATAATTATCTACTTATCCTATAGTCACTTTTTACGACACCTACGTATAGAATCAGTGTGATGCTATTCTAAGCCAGCATCAAAATTCATTAAATACCTGCAGTTGGTAATAATAAATAAGAGTTTATACTTTCTATTTGTCTATCTAATAGGTAGGTAATGTTTAACGAGATCTAATATGTAGCTAGGACAATAAATATAATACTGCCTATCTTATACCATAACCATTACCATAACAGCCACAACTGTCCACTGCTGGACATGGGCCTCCCCCTATCGGGGGGTATTGCCATACTCACCACGCTTGGCAGGCGGATTGGCGAGCGCAGTGCATGATGTTGTATTGACAGTGAACGCTAGTCGCTTTTACGACACCCACGGGTAGAATTGGGGTGATGCTATTCTAAGCCGGCATCACACGGCAATCTATATACCTATTTACAATTAAATTATACACCTATTTACAAGGTATCTTATACACTTATTTACAATTAAACTAAAAGATAGCTATACATAATACACCATAACACCATATAAAAAGTTAAATCGAGACTCGCTAGCGCTTCTTCTTTGCGAGTCGAAGACGAAACTAATATCCTTTGACCAACATGTAGCCACATTAACTGCGTTTGGTGTAGCCGCCAACAGATCTTCAAGCTATCTTCGCTCACAGATTTGCAAGCGCTTATTTCTACATTCATACATAAAATCACGCCTCTTTTCCGAACGGGTAGGCAGAGACCCTTTCACTTGCTACGATCCTGGAACACCTCTTTCTCAAGGTGTAAAATAACAGCTTAAAAGACCATTGTCTGTGCTATGTATATCATTTCCAAATGTGGCTAATAAATAAGCTTTTTTTCTATGCAGCTATTATACTTCTTTTTTCTTACAGGTTCTGCTAACATGGAATTTTCATCTAAGAAAGTATTAAGTATACGAAAAGTGTGGCAGAAGAAGTTTCAACGTTTAATAACCCTACGGTTTATGAAAAGTGGGTGAAATATCCATCCATCCGCATCCCAAGAAATTAGTTATTATTCTAGAAAGCGTGCGTATGTACCTATCTATGTATTATTTTATTACCTAGTAGCGGCGTAGCGGCCCGCTCAGCGGTTAAGTGAGCTTACCTACCCGTTTTCCGTGGAAATCGGATCTTTACACTTAATAAAAAGTCAGTTACTACGTACCAGCAAAAGAGGCTTATCATGTTGAAAAACTTTCTACGAAGCCTTCACTTATCTCTTTCAGTTGAGCTAGCCTTCTGATGTTCCACTCTAGGTACTCCACAACCTCGATATGAAACTACCAGCAATTGTCATGCTGAACAACTTTTGCTATAAAGTCACATAAGCCACATTCCATATCTCATAAAGTTTAGTAGTGCTCCTGGTGCCCTCCATCGGGTAGGTATCCAGATCCTCAAGTGCTGACAAATAGTAGTCCATGTCCCTTTCCGATATGCTAACAATGCTAAATTTCGCGAAGACGGTTAAGTGGTTTGGGTAAATAAGCAAAGTGGCTCGTTATGGTGAACAACGTTTGATATGGACCTATTTCTGTTGTAGGTATAAAGTTTAGCCGAGTTCCTGGCATTCCAAGTGAGCTGCTCCAGACCCTCGATGTTTGTCCATACGCTAGAAAAGCGGCTCATCATACTAAACAACTTTTCTATGGATCCGTTTCTGTGTCTATGTACCTACCTATAGTTAAGATGGGTACGTGGTGATCTACATCAGTTACTTCAGACTCTCGATGTCGATGTGACAGCAGAAGCGACTCATCAAACAGAACAACTTTTGCTGTGGATTATTTTTCTATCTTACCTATACATAGCCGATGTGGCGCAGTGGTTTGTAGGTAACGTAGAAGGTTTCGGGTTCAATTACCGGTGGGTCACACACAAAGTTGATATTTATCACTTTGTGAATCTGTTCCCAGTCTGGCTAGGACATTGCAGGCTGAATTACCTGATTGTGTTCCACTCGAAGAAGAAGAAGAAGAATCTTATAAAGTTTAGATGGGCTACTTCCTGGTGGTCTACATTAAGTACTCCAGACCCTCAAATGCTGGCAAAAGGTAGTCTTTGTCCGTTTCCGATGAGTTAACAATCTAAATGCTAAATTTCAGGAAGATTGGTGGTGGTCAGCCGAGCGGTTTTATCACTTAACTGTTTTCCCTTGGGAATGAGATATTCACTTGCAGTAAAAATTACCTATATCACTTAAAGATGTTGTAGTTTTCTAATAGTGAAAGATTTTTTGTAATCGGTTCATTAATTTTGGAGTTTATCGATAACATAAGTTTATGTAAAATAAAATAATTTTAATTGTGTTATGTGTACCTATACTCATTTATATAACCTTAACCTCAACAGCCACAACTGTCCACTGCTGGAAATGTGCCTTTCCTTATCAAAGGGCACCTATTGCCATCATACTTGGAAGGCGGATTGGCGAGCACAGTGCACTGCTACCCATATCCTGGATAATTATCCCTTAGTTCCTTTCTACGACACCCACGGGTAGTAGAATTGCGGTATGGCTATTATAAGCAGACTTAACACGGCTACTGTCTTTTTCTTCTTCAACAGCCACTATAGTCTTCTGCTGGACATAAGTACACTCCCTCGATTGGGGTATTTGTCATACGGGATACCGTCGTTTTGCATATTGTTGAAGTTCCTAATATAGTTTGGCATAACACGGTTCGCATAAATTTCTTTGTCATACTGTTTGTTCGGCATAAATTTTATATGTCATACGCATTTATAGTCATACCATTAGCTTGACCTATTTTCTTTTAGACTAATTTTGAGTCGCATAATTGTCTGTCATAAATCATAATGATCAATGAGAAATATATTTTAATGGAAGACATTAGATTCAAACACATCTTGCTGTAAATTAGGCGTATAACGCGTACGTAAACAGGGGCGCGTGCGAGCGAAGCGAGCACGAGAGTTCGGGGCACGCCGAATTGGTAAGGTTAGGTTCAGCAGGCTATGACGGAAGTGAGCAAAGCGAGCGTAGCAAGCTGGCTCGCTTCCGTCATAGCCTGCGGGTAAGGTTGACATGTATGCATGCCTGCTTGTGCTTCATTGCAATGCATGCTGCTTGCTTGATTGCTTTCTTGCATGCATGTTGCTTGCTTGCTTGCATGAATGGCTGCCGCTGGCTTGCTGGGATGGGGGCACAGCGACAGTAAAAAAATAACCTATTGCCCATTTTCGGAAGTTTAGGGTGGGTTAGAGTAGTATGCTTGCCTTTTTTTAGTAGTGTTTTGAATATTATGCGTTATTAATATTATGCGTTTTAAAAATGACGCTAATGTATAATATGCCTATTTATAATTATGTTTGTTGAAGTTATGACTTTTTAGTATATGCTAAAACGGTTATGCGTATTAATATTATGACTTGAATTCATTATGACTGTTGATCATATGCCTAGTAAAAATATGACTTAAAACTTTATGCAACCCGACCTCAATCCTTGTCATACACCACGGTCACCACACTTGGCAGGCGGATTGGTGAGCGCAATGTAAGATTTTGCATTTACGGGAAACGCTGCAGTCCACTCTCTCCCTTAGTCGCTTTTTACGACACCGAGGGGCAGAATTGGGGTGATGCTATTCTAAGCCGGTATCACATGGCTT
The DNA here is from genome assembly GCA_024500475.1 of Phthorimaea operculella. Lineage (NCBI taxonomy): Eukaryota > Metazoa > Arthropoda > Insecta > Lepidoptera > Gelechiidae > Phthorimaea > Phthorimaea operculella. The sequence goes on from JANFCV010000157.1 coordinate 246,054, forward strand.
GTAGGTATAATCTTAATCAAATAAATCCATTTCATTGTTTTGTGTACCTATAAGTAGGTACCTACATACTTTATTGTTACCTTAGATGTGAACTATCATTTTATTTATATCTACCTAGATGCTAACTAATGAATGCATCTTCTAATATCTACTACGTCTTAATGTGACTACATGATGCCATCTCATCCCTTAACATCTACCTATTAATTTATACTGTTGTTTTGTAGCTGAATTAAAGAAACATTTTATTTTATAGTAGTTGTTCTTAAAAAGCAAGAAAGATTATCATTATCATCAAGATTCCGCGTCCGCGTCGAACTTTCGTGCGCGAATCCAAGCGCTCGCTATTGAATGTCAGTGAAAATTGTTGCAAGAAAGCATGACATGTTCAAAGCGTCCACGCAATCAAAAAGAGTGCCCGAGGCACTCTCTTTGAACATTCGTGTACGAATCCAAGCGTTAATAAAATGATAGTTCACATCGACTATTTGACCGTATTTTTACGGCCGGTATCGCTCTGCCTACCCTCAACATAGGTAATTAGGCGTGGTATTGTGCGATAGTGTTATTTATTTTAAAATTGTAGATTCTTTGGGTACTGTTTCGATACATAGGTAAGCTGTTAAAAAAAACTACTGCTAAATTTTAAGGGGTGAACAAGCCCATGAAACTGAACAACTTTCCCTAAGGAACATAGGTCAAAATATATAAAAAAAAATGGACCTCCCATACAAACTGACTCGCTCAGTATTTTATTATGCGAAGAGTCTAAAACTTGTTTCATATTTTGACATAGGTATGTTCCTTGGGGACAGTTGTTTAGTTTCATGGGCTGGTTCACCTCTTAAAATATTTGCAGTAGGTATATTTCTAAGGTGACCACGGTTACTCTTTTTGAGAATGGTTGCATACCTACGCCCTTTGCTGACCCAAGTAGGTACAAGAAATAAAGACAGCCAAACGTGCCCGTCGATGCAAGGAACTCTATTTCTTTTCGGACAATCAGATGGTTTAGCCTGCTTTGTCTTAAACCGACTGGAAACAAATTTACAAAGTGATGTGATAAATATCAACCTTGTGAGTGACCCACCCACCGAGAATCGAACCGGAACCTTCTGCATTGCAGGCAGTCGCACTACCACTGCGCCACATCGCAGTCGCCATTAGTTTAATTATTATGTATTTTACCTACTTTTAAATAAATAAAATATATGATGCAAATGAAATCTTTTATTTCAAAATTTATCTTACTTCAATCAAAATTAAATTAACCAACCTAAAATAATCATTAGATAGCACCACTATTATATATTTTAACACAACTATAGGTATGCAAACATCGTTTAATTACTAAGGATTTCAGAACATTAGGAACTTACATAAACATAGGTAATCAACAATAAGTCACCATGATGAATGAAAATAAGATGCTTATTCAGTTCATATAACTATAAATTAACAAAGTACATTAATAGGTAGTAATTTTACCTATCTTCTAATATTTCATTTATCTCTTCTTAAATTCTATTCTGCTGAAATTGCAGTGCTTTCTAAAGCTTTTGCTTTATTTATTTTTCAGTAGTCTCTTCATGAGTGGTCATTTTCCTGAAAAATTAAGGCAGATACTTTAATAAAATAATGGATATAGGTGTTAGGTGTCAGAGGCTTGTTAGTTGCAGTAGGCGGTTGAAAAACTCTGACACTATGGTTCATCGAGTCGTTGGACGACTTGGTGTCCCACTCGAAGAAGAAGGTACTATTGTTACTTGGCAGAAATGGACTATATTGGTGATTAGTTTTAAACTGGCTGTGAAAGTCATTGGTTTGGATCTCCTCGAAGTCATCCAGTCATTCTTTCACCAGTTGTTCTGGCTGTGGACTACACCATGTTCCATTGAAGTTATCGTAACAGACGCCTTCTTTCCTTTGGTCCTACCAAGTCTGAAATGATGAAAATAATTGGTAAGCTATGTGCATCACACTTCATCATAAGTGTTCATAATCTGATAGTTCATCAAGTATAGTATCAAGCGTTTTCTAACTTACGCAAAAGACTCCATTCGTCCCAATGATATTATAATGTAGGGTTCGTCCAACGAAACTTTCAAAACAATAATTTTAAAAGTGGCATCTGTCAAGTCAACATCAGTGTCAACATAGAACAATAATTAGGCCGAGCGCACATCTACGTCTAGGTACAGACTGTTTAGACTCACGCCGACAAGACGTGTCGCAAGACCATCGTGTCGTCCGTACCGCGCACATCACGACTAAACAGTCTGCAGATGTTTTGTCGCGAGAGAAGTATCAACGAGTCAAAATTTTGCAAAAAATCTAATCTCCCGTGTTTTCTCATTACTTTAGTTCTTATTTCATCAAAATCCGTCCAGTATTTCCAAAGTTATTGGGTTTAAAAGTCAGCCACACTTTTAGAAGTTGTATTTACTCGAAGTGGCACTCTATTTTCTAATTCTAAGGGATGGCATTCATAGAGACATACTTGCCAGTGTCAGTTAAACTTATGCGTTTATTGAGACACTATATCTGCATACTGCACAGGCAGTATTGGAAAATAGCTATTATACTGGCCTGCTAAAATAAAGTTCGCATGCGCATGGTTGTTTGTGAAAATGCAAAAGCTACTTCATTTATTACCGACAAAACAACGGCGAAGGTTAACTCTTCCGTACCTATTAATCGCGAACTTTATTTTATTATGTATTTACCGATTACTCAGACTCGCATGGATAATTTTTTGTATTTACATAATATACAGGGTGTTAGGGACGGTGTAACGAAAACTTTGCAGGCGTGCTCAGACCATGAAACTGAACTACTTTTACTATGGAGCCAATGGCGGAAAACGAAAAAAAAAATTCCGACCACCCATACAAAATCAGTCAGCTGATCGTGAATTTTGTATGGGAGGTCAGAATTTTTTTCGTTCCACCATTGGCTCCAAAGTAAAAGTTGTTCAGTTTGATGGTCTGATCATGCCTGCAAAGTTTTCGTTACACCGTCCCTAACACTCCGTATACATACATACATCACGCCTATATCCCTTATAGTTCGAGAGCCCAGGGGGTAAGTGGCTATCTCATAAGGTACCACGAAAGCTAGGTTTGGATCGTTAACCAAGACTTAAACAGTCGTATGACCCAGGTCTGCCAGGCCAATCCTGCCGAAACATAAAATAATCGATATTTTTCAGAGTCATTTTTCGTAAAAATATGTCATAGGTACCACAATGAAAGTGCTGGCATCAGTTAACCATTGAAAAATTATGTAAAAAAGCTTGGTCTGCCACTGCGCACCCTGCCGGAAGTGCTTGCCAGACCTCTCAAGAATGCCCTTCGACACCCCTAAACTATCTCATCAGGTACCACGACGCGACCACCACAACATAATAGCCAAGATCACTCTGACAATAGATCACAAAGTCTGCCAGGCCTAAACTTGCCGCATCTAGTGTTTCAGACATTTGAAGTTGTAGGTCCAGTGTATGAAAAATGACCTATATCTTTCCCCGTGTTTGATTTTGATGGTGCCTTAATACAGAAATGCTCTCCATAATGAGGAGCTTCGAGTCATATAGGACAGTTGGGTGGAGGGTTTCAGTATTGAACGCAATCCTGTCAAAAAGTTTGAAATGGAGTTTGGTCATGAAAACTGGCTATATCTTATTCCCCGGGTTTGATTTTGATGGCGCCTTAATATGAAATGCTCTCCATAACTAGGAGCTTTGAGTCATATAGGTCAGTGAGAGGAGGGTCTCTGTATTGTACACAATCCTGTCAAAAAGTGTGAAATTGTAGGTAAAGTGTATGAAAACTGGCCTATATTTTCCCCCCGGGTTTGATTTTGATGGTGCCTTGGTATGAAATGCTCGTAATGATTAGGAGATTCGATTTGTATAGGTCAATTGGATGAAGGTCTGTTCTGTGCACAATCCTCCTAAATATGAAATATTCGATAACTTCTGCAGATTTTATCAGTTAAAATTGTCATATCAGAACTCGAATAAAAGTGCTTGCATCATCTTACCATTGACAAATTATGTTAAAAACTTGGTCTGCCACTGCGCACTCTGCCAGAAGTCCTGGAGACCCCTCCAAATATACCCTTCCGACACTAACCTATCTCATCTAAGGACTTCCGGCAGAGTGCGCAGTGGCAGACCAAGTTTTTAACATAATTTGTCAATGGTAAGATGATGCAAGCACTTTTATTCGAGTTCCTATGATATGACAATTTTAACTGATAAAATCTGCAGAAGTTATCGAATATTTTCATATTTAGGAGGATTGTGCAGAACAGAGACCTTCTATCCAATTGACTACAAATCGAATCTCCTAATCATTACAGCATTTCTACCAGGCACAAATCAAACCAGTGAAAGATATGAGCCAGTTTTCATACACTTTACCTACAATTTCACACTTTATGACAGGATTGTGTACAATACAGAGACCCTCCTCTCACTGACTACTATGACTCAAAGCTCCTATTATGGAGGAGCATTTCATATTAGGCCATCAAATCAAACCCGGGGAATAAGATATGAGCCAGTTTTCATAGATCAAACCTCCATTTCAAACTATTTGACAGGATTGCGTTCAATACTGAAACCTCCACCCTGTCACTATGACTTTCGAGCTTTCGTATTAAGGCACCATCAAAATCAAACACGGGGAAAAAGATATAGGTCATTTTCATACACTGGACCTACAACTCAAAATCTGAAACACTAGGATGCGCAAGTGGCCTGGCAACTTTTGTGATCTATTGTCAGAGTGATCTTGGCTATTATGTTGTGTGTCGCGTCGTGGTACCCGATGAGATAGGGGGTGTCGGAAGGGCATCTTTGGAGATCTGCAGCACCAGCAAGGTGCGCAGTGGCGCAGACCAAGCTTTATTTATAATTTTTCAATGGTTAACTGATGCCAGCACTTTGTGTTATGACATATTATTTACGAAAAACTCTGAAAAATATCGATTATTTTATGTTTCGGCAGGGCCTGCAGACCTGGGTCATACTGACTTGTTTAAGTCTTGGTTAAATCCAAACTAGCCTATCGTGGTACCTTATGAGATAGCCATTTAGGTCTCGAACTATTACGATAAGGCAGAGGCTAAACGGCTGTAAAACGGTCGTTTACCTTTACACCACGTCTTACAAAAGCTTGAGTCATTCAGAATACTGTATATCACCATGGTGTGTTTGGTATTAGGAATATATTTTTATGTTTGAAAGCATGCACTGTCCAGGTGGTCCCATACGCATCAAGTCAGGCTCTGATGGAAGGATCTTGAGAAATTAACAATTCTTCATATTTTGCGACACGTTTGAAGCAAAATGTACTTGTGTTTACATACACTACTGACGTCTGCTCGTTGTTGACTATCTGCCAAACATCTGCTAAAGATGTACATCAAAAAAGGAGGTTGCTTTTATATTAGTCATGTACGTTTAAGTATTTCATGCAGTTTCTTTGTGCGCTTGAAACTCCTTTGAAACAGTAGGTTGAATGTAAACAAACTTGAAAAGTAACCACTAAAAATTGTAAAATAAAAACTTTTTAGCAAAAAATATCACCGCCGAAAACTGAAAAGCATAAAATAATAACTATTGTTACTCTATGTACCTACCTAAGTAATATTTTTTGTAAATATTATCTTATAATGGAACTTAGTAATTTTGAGTCGGCGTCATGCCAATGAAAAGTGAATATTTGCAAAAATTTTAGACGCCGACTCAAATTTCTAAGTTCCGATATGGTAGATAATATTTCCAAAAATATTGTTAGGTAGGTACATAGAGTAACAATAGTTATTATTTTATGCTTTTTTTTCGGCGGTGATATTTTTTGCTAAAAAGTTTTTTTGCCTCAAAGTAAAGGTTTGATAGGGTGGGGCAAAGCGTGGCATGATAAGATATTCCCTAGCCTGCCCTACCTTTTCCCTCTTAACAGGAAAACTTTTACCAGGGACAATGGGGATAGCTTCAGTATAATTTATTTTAGAACAAGATGGCGTCACATAGTCCACGAAAAAGTTATTCGACGAGTCACGATTCTGCATTGAGAATATACGACTCAAGGAGAGGACGCCTTCTTACTCTATCAATCTTGCGTTGATAGCGAAAATAATATGAACGCGATTTCCACTTTGACCCTATCCTCATGCAGGGACCACGGAAGTTAAATCTATGACGTTATCGCTTATCCTGGTGAGCATGTCCTCATCACGGGACAACAAGACGTCATAGATTTGACTTCCCGTGATCCCCATATGAGGATAGAAAAAGGAATCGCGTGTTCTATTATTTCGCTATCAACACAGATGATAGGATAAGACGTCCTCCTCATGTATCCTCAATGCAGAGGGTCGACCTCGTCGAATAACTTTTCGTGAACTACGTAACGCCATCTTGTTCTATCTTCTGTGGCATGTATGGCCTCGCAAACTGTGGTGCCCAGCGTGGTGCAGATCTGGTCAGACCAACGAGTCGGGCTTCTAGCTCTGGGTCTTCTGCCGTCTACTTTGCCCGTTGTTAATAGTTTTTCAAGGTTGTCGCCTTTCTTCCGGGCAGAAGCTTCTTCGCAGGCATCTGGTGGTGAGTCTCATGGGTACCTTAAGCTCTGATAGTATGGACTCATTGGTCCAATGCTCTGTTCAGTGCACCCGAGCATCATTCTCTAACACCACATTTCAAATGCAGCAATGCGCTTGTGGTCTGCTTTCTTCAGCGTCAGGTTTCTGTATCGGGCTGTTTTCAATGTATTTTAATTGTTTATTTTAGTATGTGAGTGTTATTGCCCCCTGAAGATGCTTATTTAAGCGAAACCGGTTGGGATGAAAATAAAAAATAAGTGAAACGAGTACAAGTATTTGAATCGAAATCATAACCAATAAAGCTCCCATACATTTTGTATGGGAAGTCCAAATTTTTTTTGATCATGCTCCATGGGAAAGTTGTTCAGTTTTATAAGTACCTTAACCTCCTAAAGCTGAAAAGCTTTATTGGTTGTTTTGTAACACCCAGTATAAACAGATAAAAACTAAAATTTGTTGGAACATGTTCTGTCATCAAAATTTCATGAAGGTATCCTCTAACATTTTTTTTAATATACTTCTATGTACAGTCTCTCACGCTAACTCATGAACAATTCTGTTTTTAAGGTTTCGAATTTCTCGTGTCTGATATGGACAAGCCGGACAAAAACTATGTCGTAAGATTCAATAAAAGGTGCTGCATCTAAAAAAGTAACAAATATTCCTGTAAAATGTTACGGTCAGAAAAAAAAATCTGAACCTTAACTTTTGGATTGTTCATGAGTGCGTGGGAGTGACTGTACCTACAGACTTTCGTGCAGACTGTTTAGACGCAGATATGCGCTCGGCCTTACGCCAAGATCAAGTTGAAACTTTAGTTGAAAAGTTTCGATCCGTTTGTCTGTGGAAATTATTGGTTTTTAGGGTTTCGTAGTCTTATAGAAACACTTATCATTTCGTCAAGTCTGTCTGTCTGTATGCTGTGCCTCTTCGTCAGTTTTAAAGCTACCGACATGAAATTTGGTGAGAAGGTAGATCGTGTTGTCCCAAATTTTGAAATTTAACAAATGTTTTTGGACCTCCTATACAAGTGAAGGTGGTGAAAAAACATCTCCTGGTATATTGAGTAGGATATCGTTGAATAGGTCTTGTAAAAGTATGGTGAGGTTTCTTTGAAACAAAGTCACTAAAAAGGTTTCTGTTAGGCTAAGCTCCCATTGACAAAGTCTTACGGGCTTACCCGTAAGTCTACCGATTAAAAGTATGGTATAACGATCTGCTGTGACGAATCTAACGACACCTAATATGTCAAAATCCAACTATCCGTTTGGGCTGTAGCCGTGAAAATATTTTCTTGTCCACATACATACATACATACATACATTCACATACGAACATACATACATACTCTCGAAAGACATAACCCTCCTTCTGAGGCAGTCGGGTAAATATTTAAAATTCTTTTTCACGGGCTACAGCCCAAACGGCTGGGCGGATCAAATGAAGTGTCGTTAGATTTGTCTCAGTAGCACGAGTGACACTGGCTATAATAACATTTTATAAATTCAAGATGGCGGATTTAAAACGTAAAATACAACTGAAATTACCGCAGGCGGGTTTTTGTTTTATTCAATTTGCGGTTGGTAACCAAACCACACAGCTGCAAACAAACCGGCAACAAAATTAACTTTGTAACGCTGAAAAACCTGATAATTAAACGTTGACTTGACGAAACCCTGTTCGTGGGCGTGTCTGACACGCTCTTGGCCAGTTTTCTTAAAACCTTTTTTTTATAAGCGACGGGCAATAAATGTTTCTTTGTAGAATGAACACAAATATTATAGAGTTTAAATTTATGGGCATCACCATGGCAACACAACTTTCTACGATCAAATTCTACAATTTCAAAAATGCGTAAAAATGGGAGTAAACGAAAATGAAAGCATTGACAGCAGAATTTCGTGGACGAAAGCCTGTCGTGTGCGCAATCAAATTGACGACTTTTCAGAAATCGACCTCTAATAAAATTACTATCTTGTGGAAAAAATTCTATAAAATAGTAAACATTTCCAAATGATACCGGTTTTTCAAACATATACTAAGAAAATTAAGTAAAAGTTTATCTCTAAATGAATAGGTGGATTTTCAGGCGATAGTACCAGAACCTACTTCCTCCTAGTGAAACTACTTAGCTTAGTGCTCCTTAATTCGTTGGAGACGCCTGATGGATGGCCAATTACCCCCGCAGCAATCTGTGGCGTGATTTAAGGCTAGCTAGATGGTTTTGTTCAGTCTAGCCTTGGGTAGGAGATATTTAAGTTTTACATTTTTAGCTGTGTAAGCTGAGAATAGCATCACCCCATTTCTTTCCGCAAGTGTCTTAAAGCAAGCAAGCGACCGATAAACTTCTCTCGTCTTCCGGCCTCAAATATTTGTTAGTGATATTTTGTAATACGTGCCGGCCGTGTGGTGCCGGCATATTAGAATAGCACCACCCCTTCTCTTCACGTGGGGGTCGTAAGAGGCGGCCGAGGGATGAACCCTACCCAAACAGCCAGGGCCTACCGTATGACGGCGGTTAATCCACCACAAAACATTCCCAAGGAGGGTTGACGTCTGGTAGGCGCCCGGTCGTAAAATTCAGCCAAATCCTTTTGCAACACGATTTTGTGTTCAACGAAACGTGTTGCGCCGACCCCAAGTGATGGGGATAAGGGCAGGAAGATGATGATTTTGTCATACGAGTACGTGTCCGCCGTCTGGTGTACCCGCAAGGGAAAATGTCTTGCTTCATTTATATGGACAGGCAACCTCACGTCCGTCCGGGTAGAAGTACAATCAGCGATCCAAGGACCAAACTGTCTTTACCAGCCTGAGAAATTAGGGAGACGGCGCGCGGGGCGCCTTTACAGATGGCTCACTCAATACTAGCGATGAATAGTGGCAATCGCGAAAACCCTAAATAGGGGTGATCTTTCTGTAAACTCTTCTATTTTGTGACTATACTGTTCTCCTTATGTTACACACCTGCAGCTTGTATCTGCTAATGCCCCATGTGATACATTACCTCATTACCTACCTCTATACAGGGTTATTTTTTAGTCAGTGCGCAAACTTTGCAGGATGTTTTTACTCGTGATTCTGAACAACTTTTACTATAGGGCCACCTGCGAAATCTAAAAAAAATGTTTGGTTGTTCCAAACTTCTTATTACACTGAGCAGGTTGGCTGGAAGAGATCTCTTCATAGAGATAAGCTCACCTTTGTGATTATGTTTATTAATTAAATTTATTGTAAATTTTAAGTGCACAATAAAGAATATATATAGGGTGCAATTTTATTAGTGGCGGATCCATTAAGGGTGTGTTCTGTCAATGAAACTGAACAACTTTCCCCAAGGAAGATAGGTCGAAATATGAAAAAAAAAATTGGTCTTCCCATACTTATTGTGTTGGCCGGCCTGGTCAATTTGTATGGGAGGCCCAAATTTTTTTTCATACTTCGACCTATGTTCCTTGGGGAAAGTTGTTCAGTTTCATTGACAGAACACACCCTTAGTGGATCCGCCACTAATAAAATTCCATCCCGTATAGGTACATTTTTTCCGAGTAGGAATGAATTTTTTATGGAACATCCAAATTTTTTTTTGCGAATTCGCAGGTGGTCCCATAATAAAAGTTGTTCAGAATCGCGAGTAGAAACACCCTGCAAAGTTTGCGCACTGACTAAAAAATAACCCAGTATACTTAAATTTATTAGAATTCATCTAGAATTCAGGGTCGGCTCGTTTAGAAGAGGCTACTGGCTATTTCTCCAGGTTCCGATTTCTTTAAAAGCCCGCTACATTACCCCTATGGTCCAAGTTGCGAAGTTGTTGTGAAATATCACAGATCATAAATATCTGTGCTGGATGTGTCTGCTGCTAACTTGTAAATGATTGAATAATTTGCGGGCTTGGAGTGAGCCGCTGTAGCCCAGTTGGTAGAGGCGGCACCAGTAAAGATGGCGAAGGTCGCTGGTTCAAATCCAGCCTGCGGTGAAAATTTTGCAAATTTTCCTAAACTTGTAAATGATCCCAACGGCATGCAAAAACATTCAGCAATCGTTTCGCCTACAAAGTGGTCGAAACCAATATCTTTTTGCAGCTTTGAAAGATTGATTTCCGAAAACAGAATTCATTTTTATTGCAGGCCTAATAAAATGTAGGAGGAGGGTGAATCACATCGGATGACTTCTTTTATAGTCGGGGAATTCTGGAAATTCAATGTATGGCGCCAGTTGAAGCACGCCTTTACAGCATTTTTTTTTTGCGATTAGATACCTATAAGCATGTTGTTTGAAACCTTAAAAGCGGAGACCCTCCGCCGTCACATCACCCCATTTTCTTTGAAATGTGTCAAAAATTATAAACTTTCCGGATTTATGAGTTAACTATAATAGTTACAAAAAGTGTCAAGGACAAAATATTTCGTATTAAATTTGCTACTTAAATGTAATAATTTTTTTTATCGTAACTCTTACGGTTTTCAAGATAAAACGATTTATATATAAAATATCCTTTTTCCTGGAAATTCTATGAATGGCGCCAGTTGAAGCACGCCTTTACAGCATTTTTGCGTTTAGATACCTATAAGGATGTTGTTTAAAATCTTAGCGGAGACCCTCCGCCCGTCATCACCCCATTTTCTTTGAAATGTGTCAAAATTATAAACTTTTCGGATTTATGAGTTAACTATAGTTACAAAAAAGTGTCAAAGGACAAAATATTCCGTATTAAATTTGCTACTTAAATGTAATACATTTTTTTATGTAACTATTATAGTTAACTCATAAATCCGTAAAGTTTATAATTTTAGACACATTTCAAAGAAAATGGGGTGATGGACGGGCGGAGGTCTCCGCTTTAAGGTTTTAAACAACAGGCTTATAAGTATCTAATTGCAAAAAAAAAAGTCGTGCTTCAATTGGCGCCATTCATAGAATGTCCAGGAAAGGTTTTTTTTTATATATAAATCGTTTTATCTTGAAAATCGTAAGAGGGAATATTTTGTCCTTGACTTTTTTTGTAACTATTATAGTTAACTCATAAATCCGGAAAGTTTATAATTTTGACACATTTCAAAGAAAATGGGGATGCGACGGGCGGAGGTCTCCGCTTTTAAGGTTTCAAACAAGATGCTTAAAGGTATCTAATCGCAAAAAAAAATTGCTGTAAAGGCGTGCTTCAACTGGCGCCATACATTGAATTTCCAGAATTCCCCGACTATTAGCCCACCTTGCATGTAAGTAACTCATTATAAAGCTCCATATATGAGCTCTCACGAAGGCATACCAGTTAGAAAGATTGACATCAGCTTCAGCTTCACGAAAGTTTTCTTTAGAAGCTTCAGAATTAAAAGAATTAAGAATAGCTTGTTGCTGTCTTAAAAATCACAAAAATTTATATCATAATTACTTGGAGTTACTTAAAAATTACAGCAAAATCACGAAAATTTACATCAGCATTACTTAAACTTACATCAGAATAAAGAAAGTAAGTAATTGTGTTACTACCTTACAAAGTCCTTCCATATTTTCTGGATCTTTACCCACGTCACCTCGTAATGGATTGCTCCAGCTGACGAATTAATCTCCCGAAGGAACGAAAGGATTAATAGCGCTCCCTGTGTGAGCTCTCACGAAGGCAGCGCAACGTGCTCTGATTCCCGAATAGCGAGGGCAGTAATTAAAATTTTCGTTCAGTCCAGTTTCTAATATTGAAAACAGCACTACAAAAGTTTTCGGCACAATATTAAGATTGTCACAAAAATCGTCATCAGAATTACTTCAATTTACATCAGAATTACTTAAATTTACATCAGAATCTCGAAAATTTTCATTGCAGTTACAAAAATGTACATCGGGATCACAAAAATTTACATCAGTATTATTTAAATTTTGATCAGGATCACGAAAGTCATTATTTTTACCTATTACTTATACAGCCCTTCCATCTTTTGAAGATCTTTACCCACGTCGCCTCGTAAAGGATTGCTCCAGCTGACGAATTAATCTCCCGAATAACGAAGGGATTAATAGCCCTCCCTGTGTGAGCTCTCACGAAGGCAGCGCAACGTGCTCTGATTCCCGAATAGCGAGGGCAGTAATTAAAATTTTCGTTCAGTCCAGTTTCTAATATTGAAAACAGCACTACAAAAGTTTTCGGCACAATATTAAGATTGTCACAAAAATTGACATCAGAATTACTTAAATTTACATCAGAATCACGAAAATTTTCATTATAGTTACTAAAATTTACATCAGAATCACAAAAATTTACATCAGAATTACTTAAATTTACATCAGAATCACGAAAGTAATTGTGCTCAACTACTTACAAAGCCCTTCCATCTTTTCTAGATCTTTACCCACGTCACCTCGTAATGGATTGCTCCAGCTGACGAATTAATCTCCCGAAGGAACGAAAGGATTAATAGCGCTCCCTGTGTGAGCTCTCACGAAGGCAGCGCAACGTGCTCTGATTCCCCGAATAGCGAGGGCAGTAATTAAAATTTCCGTTCAGTCCAGTTTCTAATATTGAAAACAGTACTACAAAAGATTTCGGCACAATACTAAGATTGTCACAAAAATCGTCATCAGCATTACTTAAATTTACATCAGAATCACAAAAATTTACATTAGAATTACTTAAATTTACATCAGAATCACGAAAATTTTCATCATAGTTACTAAAATTTACATCAGAATCAAGAAAATTTACATCAGTTATGACTTAAATTTACATCAGAAAAGTAATTGTGCTCAACTATTTAGGTGCAAAGCCCTTCAATCTTCTCTATATCTGTACCCACGTCACCTCGTAATGGATTGCTCCAGCTGACGAATTAATCTCCCGAAGGAACGAAAGGATTAATAGCGCTCCCTGTGTGAGCTCTCACGAAGGCAGCGCAACGTGCTCTGATTCCCGAATAGCGAGGGCAGTAATTAAAATTTTCGGGAGGAATGTTCAGAAGGCATTTCGGGAAGATTGAGGTGTTTAGATTTACAGAATATTTTCATGTATACCGGGAGTTACAGAAAGGGTATAACAAGCCGAAAAGAGGTCAAGGCACTCATGAATCTGAACAACTTTCCCCATGAAACATGGGTCAAAATATGAAATGAGCGCATAAACATGTTTACTCACTTCATTACTCACACACGCTTAATGTAACATACAAACATGTAAACACTCACTACTTAATATTGAAAACATACCTACCTACCTACTTTGACTGTCAGTGATTTGATACTGTTAGTGAAATTTTACTTCACTCACAATCCTAATTAAAACTTTTCGTTGAGTTGATGTTTACCTATTCTTAGTATTAGTCTTAGTATTAGTACTTAATATTACTAATATTACCTACTGTTTTACTTATTTTCAAATGTGTCCAAAAGGAAAGTTGCGAGTCACTCCCGACACAAGTAGCTCGGCTTACTTAGGCCTTTCGCACACACAACGTCGGTTTCGACGTTATTTTAGCGCTGCGATGCGCAGCGTTAGAAAAATGCGAATTTCCACCTTAATCCCATATAAATACGACGACGCAGGCCCAACGCTGCGTTGCGCACCCTAATGTCAAACGGTTTTGACAGACGCATCCGTCGACGCTAAAATAGCGCAGCGTTGTGCGTTGCGCTAAAATAACGCAGGGTATGGCACACGTAACGCAGCAACGGACGTTAGATTTTTGACGGTTTATTAACCCTTATCTGAGCCTAGAACTTGGAATAATTAGGACATTTTCTGTGTATATTGAGTGGGTAGATTTAGTCGGCGACGGAATTTCCGCTGAAGTGTGTCATCTGTAATGCAAATAACATTGCTGGCGTAATGGCGCCGAATTTCGTCGCATAGGTTCGGTCGTAGTGTATTAAATTATATTTAAATTGTATAGTATTTTTTCAATTTTTATTTATAATGGTTATGTTGGGTAGTATGTAGTACGAGTGAAATTTATTTCTTTTTTCAAGACAGGTTTTAATCACTAATTTTCAACAGCACCCCCCAAGGGTTAATTTATCGAAACCGACACTATAATAGAGTACAAAGCAATATAATCTGCAACAATGTATTACAATGAGAAGTATCAAAGAGTCAAAATTTTGCAAAAAATCTAATCTCCCGTGTTTTCTCATTACTTTAGTTCTTATTTCATCAAAATCCGTCCAGTATTTCCAAAGTTATTGGAGTTTAAAAGTCAGCCACACTTTTAGAAGTTGTATTTACTCCGAAGTGGCACTCTATTTTCTAATTCTAAGGGATGGCATTCATAGAGACATACTTGCCAGTGTCAGTTAAACTTATGCGTTTATTGAGACACTATTATCTGCATACTGCATAGGCAGTATTGAAAAATAGCTATTATACTGGCCTGCTAAAATAAAGTTCGCATGGTTGTTTGTCAAAATGCAAAAAGCGACTTCATTTTACACTATGTATTTCAGCTGAAGCATATTAATTGTTTCCGGATAAATATATTTTTACCATAAAACTGTCTACTTGTGGTAGATTGTCAATTGGAGTCCCCTTTTTGGTATCTTTCTTCCATTTTACACTTATAAATATCAGACATCACATACACTGAACAGAACTTTGGTAAAGAAAACGGAATGACACAAACAGCCACAAGCGCTTTTCTTTTTTGCTGGTTAGTAGCTACGTTCCAAAACTAACTATGCAGTGCGGTCACGTGCCTCACTGTATTTTCCCAATGTCCCTATAAATGCGTAAATTCAACTGGCACTGGCAAATATGTCTCAACGAATGCCATACAATATAGTATATAGAACTTAAAAAGAAAAGTGCCACTTCTGAATAAATACAACAAAATCAAATTCTGAAAGTGTAGCTGGTTTTAAAAATTCAATAACTTCAGGAAAACTGAACGGATTTTGATGAAGCAAGAAATAAATTAATCAGAAATTATTGGAGAATAGCTTGTGATATATTAAAGTGCAAAATTTTGACCTATTGGCACTTCTCATTCACTGCAATATTAAACAGTGAGGCAAAATATCAATATCATTCATAAGTAAAAAACATACGTCTCATTCATCGTACAATGGTATTACAACAGAAGTTGTCACCATTAGAAGTCTGTGATAAATTTGAAATTAATGTTGGCGTTCATAAAATCTCAGCACTGAGCCAATCGTTGTACTAGCCGCGGCTGTCAGAAGAAAATAGTGTATGCAGGTGATGTTGCTCTTATGACTCTGTAGAAGATCTGCAGAGCGACTTCGACCGTTGGCTGAAGTTTCTATAAGTCATAGGTCTCAAGATTAGTTGCAAGAAAACGGAGCATAATGTCGTAAACTTATGTCAATATATTTATGAAAACATTTAGTATGTAAGAAAAAATATAAACAATTATACTAGAAATTATGACAGGCAGGCATAACCGCAATACAAGAAGCACAAATAAAATAGATCAACCAAAGTACAGACTAGCTAAAGTAAAGACTTCATTTGATGGTCTAAGTATACGTGGCCAGAGCGTGTCAGAATAGGGTTTCGTAGTCAACGTTTAAATATAAGGTCTTTCAGCGTTACAAAATTAATTTTGTTGCTGGTTTGTATGCAGCTGTATGGTTACCAACCGCAAATTGAAAAACTTTTTTTTTTTAACTTTTGTGATACAGTATCCGTATTAGTTTTCATGGTAACTTCAGATTGAGAAATATATAACATATTTTTTTCAAATTTTTAGCGTTTATACTTTAGAAGTTACAGCTGGAACAAATTATGGCTCAAAAACGCCTCTTTTAAAAGCAAATACATATCTCGAGACAGAAACATTATAGTGACTTTCTTTCAAAGAAACCTCCCCTTAGTTTTAAAAGACCTATTCAACGATATCCTACTCAATATTACAGGAGAAAAAAAAAATTGCCCCCCTTTCACTTGTATGGGAGGGGGTCAAAAAACATTTGTAATATTTTTTTCTCAATATTTCTAAATTTGAGTTAACACGATCTATCTTCACACCAAATTTCATGTCGATAGCTCCAAAACTGACGGAGTTATGAGGGCGCGGCATACAGACAGACAGACAGACCGATACTATAAGGATTTGTAGTAGACTACAAAAACCTAAAAAATACCGGAAAATATATTAAGTCAATCAGAAACTAAATTTTAATCTGTGATTAAGAGGCTACTATACCGAGCTAAAAGTTCGTGAGCTGTCAGTTGATAAAAATATTTCTATTTCATTTATGCATCCCACCCTTCCCTCCAATAAAAAGACAGTTGTAGCTCGTTACCGGAAAATTTGCGTTTTGGGTGTACCAGGTTCCCCGTTCGAAATCTGTATAAAATTTCTTGATAGTGGCATTATTTTGCTGCCAATAAAATATTTTATGCCCCTATCATTTGTTTTGCTGAAATTATTGTCATATTTAGAAGATACCAAGGCGTGAACTGGCTGATAAGTTTAGAGCACTTTGCGACGGCCATATATTTTTTTTAATGTATTATTACAACCAGAAAAATAATATGGAACATAGATGTAGTCCAGAAGAGTTACTGCGCAAAAATTGAGTCGATCGGTTGTGAATTGGCAGAGGGATAGGTTGAGAGCGTTTGTATGAAAAATAATGGCTATAGGTCCCTCTTAAGAAAAAATTATGTTACAAAGCCTATTTTAAATTACATGATTACATTAATGACAAAAGGCATGGACCTCTGAAGTTTCAGCTCATCAAAAGAAACATGCACGCATTGTTAATACCAAATACGACGTGCATTTAAAATTGACATAATAATAATTGTATGATTTTAATTTTCACACTTGAATGACTAAATTTAATTTGAAATTCTATTTTGTTTATGTATTGCATTTGATATTCTAAAAAATTATTTGTGAATCTACTAAATATAAATAAATCTAAAATCTAAATAAAGTTTTAAATATTTAAATGTTATAGTAGATGGCCACAAAGACGCGTCTAAGACAAATCTTTTAGCTTAAAACTTATACCTACAGTTTTACCATTTTAAATACTTGGGGCCAATCATTAGAAATTATGGCAAAATCGACCTACATGTAACCTGTAGAAAAACAAAGGTATTGATGAAGTGGAGACAACTCGCTGGCGTAATGTGCGACAAGGAGATGCTCATCAACCTTAAAGGGAAATTATATGTATAAAACGGTGATTATATTATACGATAGGAATGATATGATATTTGACTGTCCCGATGGCGTAGTGGATAGTACACCTGCCTTCTACGCCAAGGGTCGTGGGTTCGATTCCCACTGGACACTAATATTTGTAAAGTCAATTTTCAAATATTTGTGTTAAGTCTGGGTGTTTTCTATGTATAATATGTATTTATTTACAAAAAAAAAGTATATAAGTATTATATCAGTTGTTAAGTTCCTATAGTACAAGCTTTGCTTAGTTTGGGGCTAGATAGCGCTGTGTGTCTCGTCCAGGGATATTTATTTATTATTTATTTATTTATTTATATCTCACACAAACTTGCACTCCGTTTTTAGGGTTTCGTAATCTACTATGAACCCTTATAATTTTATCATGAATACTTTTTTCATCTGCTATGTTGAGAAGGGAATCGTTGAATAGGTCTTCTAAACCTAAGAGAAGATTACCTTGATACCAAATCACTTAAATGTTCCTCTGCCGTAATATATATTTACTTTTATTATAAAATTGATCCGATTTTAAATCCAAAATATTAATATTTTAGTAGATTTATTCAATAATACCCTACTCAATGTAGAAAACTATTTTTGTCATCTTATGCCTTACCTCAAAATAAAGATACACTTTGTTTGGCTCGTCTTGGCAGGGCGTGTGCTTCTAGATTGTGCTTTTAAGTTTGATTGACCAGCCGCGCTCTGATATTATTTTGTTCGATAAGCAGCAGTAGATCAATATTGCTCTTTCGACGTCAAGTGAAACGGCCAAATTCATTTCGACATCCTGTACGGGAAACTCATTTGAAATACGATGTCGCATATTATCAAAAGAACAATATCATGTTGCTACGTTTACCAGTACTTTTCTTGCTCGCTCATTCATACATAATGTCAGGTAAATGTCAGGCTAGTGGAAGTGTTGCCAGGATCATCGCAATAAATTTAGTCCACATTGGTGATTAAATGTTGTTGGGCCAGCAGTAAAATAATATAAGTATTATATCAGTTATCTAACTCCCATAGTACAAGCTTTGCTTAGTTTGGGGCTAAATGGCGCTGTGTGTCTTGTCCAGGCATATTTATTTACCCTTGCAGGGTAGGCAGAGCGTAAACAGATGTAATAAAACGGTCATTTACTCCACGTCTGTCAAAAATTTGAGAGTTATTAAGAAGGTTGTGTATCACCATAGGGACAGGTTGTCAGCCTGTCGCCTAAAGTTGCAACTCTCATATATGTTAGTCGCTTCTTACGACACCTACGGGATAGATATGGGATGATACTTTTCCAGGCCGGCACCACACGGCATATAAAAATAATATGAAGTTAAATATTTGAATACTAAGAAAACAACTATCATAATTATTATTGAAATTCAAGAACCACATTTAAGATATTTCTAAATATTGCGTTTGAAATCCTCGATGACCATGTGCCAGCAGAAGCGACCCGTCATGGTGAACAACTTTTTCTATGAAGCCATGACCGTATCTCCTATAGTTTAGACGGGATGCTGGTGATCTTCATCAGGTTCTTCAGATTCTCGAGGGCTGTCAAAAAGTACTCCATGTCCATCTTTAATATGCTAGTAATATTAGTGCCAAATTTCGCGAAGATCGGTAAAGAGATTTGGCTAATTTGGGTAATATCCGCTGTATTTCCCGCTTTTCCTGCTGATAACCGTTTTCCCATGGGAATGAGGAATTTTCCCGTGATAAAAAGTAGCCTATGTTACTCAGGAATGTTGTAGCTTTCTAATGGTGAAAGAATTTTGGAAATCGGTCCAGTAGTTTCGGAGTTTATCGATTACATACATACAAAAAAAACAAACAAACAAAAAAACAAAAAAACAAACAAAGGTTTCCTCTTTATTATATTAGTGTAGATAATTAATAATTAATATTATATTATTATTTATAGTGTATATCGACTACGGAAATAAGTATGAATTAGCGTAAGGGACATTTTGGCGATTTTGAGTTATATATATCATTGGATTCAGAATTTTGAGCTCTATCGAATGGTATATATAACTTTTTGATATCTTGAAAAAAATGTCGCTTACCTTAAAAAAAAGTGAGCAAAAGTTTAAAAATCGGGAGTAAAAAGTACTGTTAAGGACATAAAAAATGGTGTACGTCCCATACGTTAAATTTTTCATCATATTGGCCAATTGATGTTCCTTACACTATTACAAATACAAGTTTTTATGTCCGATAATGCATCTTACATTAATTTCCAAATAAACATTGGCCCTTACGCAGGCAAACAAACTTTAATAATGAGGTAGGAAACCAAAATAACATTACACTATTATCTTACACTGCCCGCAAATCAAATTCCTCTCATATTTTTTTTATGATACTTCAGAATATCTGTGTGAGCACTTATTTTGTATGATATTTAAATCGACCAAGAAAATAGAAATTAATGTAAGGGACAAAGTAACAAATTTTCTAGAAAGAAGTTAAAGTAACGTACATGACATTATCAAATGTTTTGAAAAATGTTAATGTAACGTACATTTCTTGACAAAAAATGATGTAAAATTGCAGCAAAAGACATAGTTTTTTCAAAGTTTTGAGGCTATTTAATTATTAAAATGTACTTGTACTTTATTTTACTTATTTTTTCAAAGCAAATTTATAAAGACACGCGTCATGTCAATTAAATAAACATAAACAACAAAATGAATGGTTAGTAACACAAAAACCATGCTATCTCATTTTTATTGCATTCATTCTAAATTTTAAATTTTCATTGATTTTGTGTTTAATTTCATACAAAATCAATGAAAATTTAAAATTTCTGACCGTTACTATAATGAACACAAATTAAATATTGTCCGCCAGAAGAAAACGCACAAATCTTCACGCCGCTTACAGGCAAACCGCTAAAATTTAGAGTAGTATCAGAATTAGTGTTCGATGACCATTGCAAAATTGCTTTTGAATACGGTGTCACTATGGCTATGTTTGGGTGACTAAAAACATGTTCATATTGTGATATTAATATTTTTAAAAATTTAGGATTATAATTGAAAAGTATGTTAATAACAATACAATATTGCGCAAAACACAAAGATATAGTTTTTTTAGAATTTGCCGTTTTGTTCGTCAAAATGTTTTTTTTATTATAAAAGAAACATTTTAAATTATTAGAATACTTTAAAAATTAATACATAAATTGGCGTGATGAGAAGCTGAAATAGTATACTCAACTCATTATATTATGACACGGTCGAGGAAATCTAGGATCATAGCAAGGTACTGAAAATGAGTCATCTAAATTCTTCAAATGGTAAAACCGTCACCTCAGGTCGAGAGATTCTTGCTGTAGTCGAGGATTTCTATGAAAGTCTCATGCGTCGCATGCACCCAGACCTCTATCTGAAGAGAGAGACTCTATTGTTCTCTTCCACCACCTTACTCTTAGACAGCTTAAGAATACAAAGGCTTCAGGGAAGAGTGGGCCCTATGCTGCTTAAGGCTGGTGTCATGAAATGGCTGTTCAACTCGGTAATAACTAGTGGCAAAACCTCAGAGGCGTGGTTACTCCACTCCGCGAAAAGAGACGAAACGTTTCTCAGTAAGAAACGTTCCCCAGAAACTATAAGGTCGATTTTACTTCTGGACCACGTCTATAAGCTGTTCTCGAGAGTAGTCACCAATCGTTTTCATAAAAAATTACGCCTTCATGTTTTGTGCATCCATTGTTTTTATTAACTATTTTTTTAATCCATTATGGGCTTACTCTTGACCCCAATATTACCCTAGAGCAGAGATGGGATCTACGGTGGAGCGAGCTTGCCCAGAAGATGCCTATTCACTCTAGACTTAAAGAGATTCAGGTTATATGCACTCGGAAATACAGACGCAGGCAGGGAATTCCATTCTTTAGCCGTGCGCATAATGAAAGATGATTTGAAGCGCTTAGTGCGTAATGTGGGTATATCAACTAAGAACGGATGGTAGCCGGCCGTGCGTCTGGATGTCCGATGGAAGAAAGGAGACGGTGGTATGAGCTCATGCAGCTCACGCGCACACTCTCCGAAGTACAATCTGTAGAAGACCGATAGGCAAGCAACCTTGCGGCGGTGAGCCAGGCTGTGAAGCTTGGTCGCCACCAGTTTTTTATCGTTTATTAATCTCTTGGCTCTGCGTTCCACCGAATCCAGTGCAGCAAGTTGGTATTTAGCCGAGCCATCCCAAAGGTGACAGCAGTACTCCATGCAAGATCGGACTTGAGCTTTATAAAGAGTTAGAAGCTGTTCAGGCGTGAAGTACCGCTTGACTTTATTCAGGACGCCCAACTTTCTAGCTGCAATTTGAGCCTTGGACTCGATGGTGGTGCCGAAGTTGAGGTCAGAGGACAGCTCCATGCCAAGGTGTTGAAGAGTGTTGGTCACTGGAACAGATGTACCCCGAAAAGTAGGAGAAAAGGTGAAAGGACTCCTTTTTGCGGAGAAAAGACACGCCTGCGTTTTTGAAGCATTGAAGCTGACGAGATTGTCATCGCCCCACTGGGAGACGTTACTTAACGTCAGGCTCGTACGCTCAATATAATTTTAATATTTTATTTACTATAATTTTGAAGATGTATTTTACTATCAAAGATTAAATAAAAAGTTCCTGTTCGTTTTTTTTTGCTAAAAAGTTATTCTTTATCGTTTTAAAAGTTTTCTAACGCTTTTTATTCTTATTTTTCTCACAATAAAGTATTGATTATGAAATTGAACCACATTAGAAGATGTTTATGTTGCTTGTTATACTACATCGTGTCAGAGACGCATTTCTAAGTGTATTTCATTTGAAAACAATTGGTTATAATAAAGTTTTGTGGCAAACTTATCATAAATACCTATAGACGCGGTGTCCTTCACTGCAAATTTACCTCGTGTTCGGTGATGAAATGTACGTTACATTAAATTTTTTCAAAATTTTCGGAGGTTTTTGCAGGAAAAATTAACGTAAGGGACATGCCAATTCTTAAACTACAGGGATATTCCAGATGATGATAGATTTAGCATAAAGAACTCAAAATTCTAAGGAATTTTGCCGTAGAAGTTATTTGGATCGGACAAGAAACAAAAAAGATAATTATAAAGAATTTTAAAAAATTGCAATCGTTTTTTGGCTCTCCTGAAAAATTGCATTTTGTCCCTTACGCTAATTCATATTTCCGTAGTCGATATGCATACTTGTAAATATCTACATAATTTTTCAAAATTTCCTTTTTCTGTCTGAGGCAGTGAAAAGGGTAAAAAGAATCACACAAAAAGGGTACACAAGTTTAAATTCCGTATTTGTTTAGAATCGTAGAAAAGAGTCTAATAAAAGTTGCTCAGTTTTGTGAGTTAATCACGCCCTTATTATATTTGCACTGAATTAAATTAATTATATACTTACCTTAAACATGCATACCTACTCTTAAAAAACATAACCCTCTTTCTGAGGCGGTCAGCTAAAAAAAAATTTTATTCATTCACCCAACTTTAATGGTAAAAATATGTACGTGGCAACATCTATCAACAAATATTGTTTTGACAAGATTGTCCGCCAGTCGTGCGCAAAAGAGACAAACCTATTTAAAAGAAAAAGTTGGCAAGAGTGGGTGTTGTCAAATTTTGAAATACTATATCTCGTTCTTTCACATGCAATCGCCACATCTTTTATTTCATCAATTATCAAACAATACGAATTGTACAGATGGTTTCTAATCTTGTAGGTACCGTAAGTACGTAGTATGTTTAGTATTTTGTAGATTTTTTCCACATGAAAGTAATTTGGAATACTTGGTGTTATAATCAAACACTAGATATTGACATTAACTTTTTGGCTACAAACGAAGCAAGTGGAAAAAAATCACGCCACTGATGGGATTCGAACTCACGTTTTCGGACAAACCGGGTCAGATGTGTTTGAGCGCTACACTCGACTCCAGACTAAACTTCCGTAGGCATATAACAGTTTTGGGCAGAATACATTCGATGCTCAATTACAAGAGCAAACTCTTTCTTAGAAAAGGTGAGAATCTACACTACCTGCGTCAGGCCAATCACTTTTAAGACCCATCTGAATATGCCGCAGGTCATCCAAAACCGCTTCATGCGCAGGGTTACTGGAGCTCCCCTGTACATGCGCAACGCCAACCTCTATATCGAGTCAGATCTCCCCACCGTCAAAGCGTCAAAATATAAAACAAGCGTCCCGTCGATTCTTTGACAACGCTCCCCATCATAAAAATCCCCTAATAGTTGCAGCGTCCAACTACTACCTGTATCCAACTTCGAACTTTCGACGTCGCCCCAGGCACATCCTTTCGGATGTTGACGGTCCCATCACATTAGCAGCTGATGCAGCCATTGCGAGTAGATCACACTCTACAAGCTCTTCAAGCAACCGTCGTCCCCGGTGACAGGGGCACGGAGGCGAAGGCGACAGGTACATACCGGTAGACACAGTCCGACCCGTTCTTCCGAGAAAACTCGTAAGCCCAGTCGTACCCCAAGGGCGTGATTGGGCTGGTTGTGAACAACCACCCAAACACGGATATCCAGGTGAGCCCTCGCTCCCCACAAAATAGTTAGGTGTAGCTTTAACCGGCTTCGGGGCCGATAAGTTCAGTGCCACATAACAAAAATAAACCGCTACACTACGGTAGCTCTAACCCAGGCGGCGAAATTGTGAACCACTTGCTTCGTTCATATATTTTTGTGACTTTACTACTAATGGAATTCGATCTCTTTCACTAGTTCAGCGTAAAAACTAAATTAAACTACATTACGTTTAGCGATTGCCCCGATTGGGTACAAGAAGCTTATCGTAAAGGACGAAACTCATACCGAGTTGTCGTAAGACACACATGAGACCGATGCTTCACAGATAAGCACCAGTAGTCCATATGGACGCAGTTTCAAATTTCAACTATCGTAAGGTCGCTGAAGAGATGAACTAAAACGAAATAGCTGTCGACTTATTTTGCAAATACACTGATTGTCTTCCGTTCTCTTTCACTAGTTAAGCGTAAAACTGAATTAAGCTACATATAGTTCTTAACCCGAAATTACCGCGAAAACTATAACGGATGCTGTACCAATTAAGTTTTAAGAAACACGAAAGTTTTTCGATTTGCGGTTGGTAACCATACAGCTGCAAACAAACCAACAGCATAATTAACTTTGTTACGTATATTGGAACGTTGACTACAAAAGCCTTTTTGAAGGTGTGTCTGAGATGCTCTTGTCCGGTTTAATCTTGTAGTTCATACCTACTAAATAATAAAAACTTTTAATAGATTCAAAATTCTTGCGTAGGTACCTACATTTACACACAATAGATAAATACATAATGCCGCTTCTACAAATTTTAATCTTGACACATTTTTTCCTGTCTTTGTTACTCTTATTGTTTTAAATGCCTATATCTATCTTTGTTGCACCGCAACGCACAAAAATCGTTCCTCTTTTGTTTTCCAACGCAGCGTTGTGCGCTATTTTGACGCTGCGCTAAAAATGCGCTGGAACGGACGTTGCGTGTGTTCTTCGCCTTAATGGGAGGTCTCATCTGATGTAAAGATATGTTTTCTGAAAATAAACTATTTTTATTTTATTTTATTTATTATTTATGAAAAATAAAGGGCCTCCCATAGTAAATCAATCAGCTAGTCGGAGATTTTGTATGGGAGGTCCAATTTTTTTCATATTGCGACCCTATACTTGACTTTAAGAAGGTGGCTGGTCCCTTGTGGTGTGATGGTAACTTAGAATAGCACCCCTATTCTTCTTCTTTTCGTGTGGGACACCCCTATTCTACCCGTGGGTGTCGTAAGAAGCGACTAAGGGATAATCATATTAATCATACAGTGGTTGGGCAGCAGCGTTCTCTGTACATGTAAAATCCACCCGCAAAGCGTGGTGAGTATGGCAATATCCTACGATAGGGGGAGGCACACGTCCAGCAGAGGACTGTTGTGAATAATATGGTAGTGACTGGATGATAAAAAAAACGGCCAAGAGCGTGTCAGACACGCCCACAAATAGGGTTTCGTAGTCAACGTTTAAATATCAGGTTTTTCAGCATTGCAAACTTAATTTTGTTGCTGGTTTGTTAGCAGCAGTATGATGACCAACCGCAAATAGAAAAACTAAATTTTTCTTAAACCTTTAAAGGTACAATATCCGTTATAGTTTTCATTGTAACTTCAGATTGTAAGCTATATTCCATATTTATTTCAAAATTTTAGCGTTTATACTTTAGAAGTTACAGCTGGAACAAATTATGGGTCAAAAACGGCCTTTTTAAAAGCAAATATCTCGTGACAGAAACATTTTAGTGACTTTGTTTCAAAGAAACCTCACCTTAATTTTAAAAGACCTATTCAACGATACCCTATTCAATATTACAGAAGAAAAAAAAAATTTGCCCCCCTTTCACTTGTATGGGAGGGGGTCCAAAAAACATTTAAAATATTTTTTTCTTAACATTTCTGAATTTGGGTCAACACGATCTATCTTCTCACCAAATTTCATGTCGATAGCTCTAAAACTGACAAAGATATGAGGGCGCGGCATACAGACAGACAGACAGACATGACGAAACTATAAGGGTTTCTAGTAGACTACGAAACCCTAAAAACGGGATATCGATTTCATGATTATGACGTACCTACCTAACCGGGATGACCTACGTCCAGGTGTGGACAACTATGGACTGATATAATGAAGGTAGGTAAACTAGTGGCTCCTTCAGTGGTTTTTTCGTCGAAAACAAGCATAAAACCATTTTTGTTGTATATTAAAATCGTTTTGGACGAAAAGCTCATAATACCTTATCAAAGATTGAATCTGTCTCGGAATCCAGTAAGTAAATAACACTTGGAAGCTGTTTCTTGATTGATGATGTGCGAATACACAGACTTAAAAGCTTTCTTTAAGGGGCAAGCTCCACAGA
Organism: Phthorimaea operculella; assembly: GCA_024500475.1. Lineage (NCBI taxonomy): Eukaryota > Metazoa > Arthropoda > Insecta > Lepidoptera > Gelechiidae > Phthorimaea > Phthorimaea operculella. Next base: position 272,768 of record JANFCV010000157.1, read on the forward strand.
ACAGACGAGCGACACGACGCGCAACATCACATCTCTCATGTCATCTTACATTTCATCTGTGAAGATAGCTCCTAAAAGTGTCAAAAGAGTGTAGATATAGAAAAGCTGCTACCATCGAGCAACGACGGGCCTACCATTCCGGGCCGGAAAGGGGCGGAAGGTACGCGTTCGAAGGCTGGTACTTTTTGTCTAGGGTTCAGTAATGAGGTAATACACCTAAGTGCGTGCGCTGCGTGACGCATATTGTCCGCGCGGACCAGCAATGTGAAGACTTGTGCAAAGTTCATCTGAACGTGAAGTAAGGAACTGTAAAGTGAACTTCGCACGCGGACCGGTACGCGAGTAAGTACAACCGCGCGACGTAATAGCGCACAAGTAACCTAGTAGTGAGGTTTTTGAAAAGGAAATATAAATACACATAATAACTACATAAGTATATCACGCCTACATTCATTGCAGGTGACAGGTTGTCAGCCTGTCGCCTAAAATTGCAATAAACATCAACTCAAATCCCTGACGCTTCAAACGACACGACCGACACCTACGGAAAAGATACCGGGTGTTGCTATTCTAAGCCGGCACCACACGGAAATATAATCATGATTAGATAAAATAAATGTTATACTTATTTACCACCTACAACGTAATTTACACTCGCCATAATTAGATGTGTGAGTAAGTCAGGTGCAGGCTACACATAGGTACAACTAATTTTACGTAATTACCTATCTCAAAACTTACTGGACTAATAAAAACCTGGTACAGAACCCATTGCACCTTACACAGGCTCAGCTTGCCAACATTTTAGGAAGACTCTGTACCCTGTCAAGTTTAATGGATTGGTTGTCATTGTCAGGATTCCGCTTTGACGGATATAAGATGTCGTCTAGGTATACAGGGTGTAAGGGACGGTGTAACGAAAACTTTGCAGGCATGATCAGACCATGAAACTAAACAACTTTTACTATGGAGCCAATAGTGGGAGACGAGAAAAATTTCCGACCTTCCATACAAAATTCACGATCAGCTGACTGACTTTGTATGGAAAGTCAAAAAAACAAAATTTGTTTACCACGGTTACCCCCATATGTTCCATGGGGAAAGTTGTTTAGTTTCATGGTCTGATCTGAACACGCCTACCGTCCCTTACACACGGTTACTGACCATGAAACTGAAAAACTTTCCATAAGGAAATATTACAGGAAGCGTAAAAATTTTTTACTTTCCATACTTAAGGCTTCTACAGCCCCCTCCTCTACCGGAAGGTTCGAAATTCAAATATTATTCGGAAGTCGCATCCGTGCCGGTCAATGAGTATCTTTACAGACGTGTCACCATACATTAAATGTTGGAACCAGTCAATATTACAAAATAAATAGATACAGATTAGCTGTTTACAGAGTCTTTTATTAATAGTACCTCGGTGGTAATTTTTAATTATTTTATTATTAAATATTACCGTGTGTATAATTCAATTATTGTTACAACTATTTGGTTCATATTTTGCGTTCCGATGTATGATGTCAAAGAATTATTGACACTGGCAAAATTTGTCTTATCGGACAGAAGCCATTATGAAAGTTGGAAAATATTTTACAACAAAATTCTTGCTAAAGTAATTTTATGCGTACAAATAGTTAAAAATGAACAGTTTGGTGGGTCTGCCTCGTTTTGCGTTTATCTATGACCCATTCCACGTCAGTTTTGACTGCAGGGGAAACGTATCAAAACAAATACCTTTTATCAATCTTTGATTCCTTGGAATGAATCCGGAAATAGTAAGTTTGCCGCAAGATTACTGGATAATGGTGTATGTTTATCAAAAAGTTGCATCTGTGATGAGTTGAACATTGAATAGTGAGTAATAATCATATAAAGTTTAATAATTTTTAATAACCATTGACGCAAAACATTTAAACAACATTGTAGGATGGTCATGATAACAGTGAAAAATAGAGGTAACTTCATATTTTTATTTCTTAGTATTTTAGGATAAACTTAGATTTTTGGGTTTCTGGAAGCGTTTCCCCATATTTTGTAGAACAAAATTAAATTTTTTTCTGATAATGACGCGTTCTAGATAATGTAATAAATATAAAAAGCGTAGCTCGTTTTCATCGCACTTCATGTAGTCCGGTACGGCTGGCATTATTTGAGGGTGTAACTTACAAAAATTCTAATGTCGCTTATTTTTTGTACGATTGTTCAATTTGTGTCTATAAAGCACATATTTAATTTTGTGCCATTTTTTACACTCCCGTAAATTTTCGATTCAATGTATGGCAGCTCATGAATTAAATTATTTTTTAAGTATGTAGTTACCTATTATGGTAAATATTAAGTTTACCAGTATTGTCTCTGTGACAGTTAGCACCGTGTAAAAACCTTGTTTGAGTGGCTTTTCCACTGATAACGAAAGTATGTTTCCTTACACCTAAAATAGCACAAATTAATAAATTGGGATCTATGAATGGTCTAGAAACTGTGAGCAAAAAACCATCGACTTTAATATTTTTGAAACACGCAAAGCTAGCCGTACTGGGCTAATGGGAGTTGGCCCCTTAATGCAGTCAAATGATCATGATTTTGTATGGAAGGACAAAATACCATCCCCTGATTATTTTCTTAAGGGACTTTGGTGCACCCTATCATATTTTGAATCATATTCGGTGAGCTGTCCCTTACACCTCGTATAAGGCGGGTGAAAAAACACTCTCGGTAAAAAAGAAATGTGATACGATTAAACTTACCTCTGAATTTTGTTGGAGAAATCTCATTTCTGTAAGTGTTGTGATGGTACAGAAAAGTAAGAACAAAATAAAGTCTTACCTGCCTAGATGCTTTTATTTTTTGTTGAGTTGAAGCATTTTGGAAATAAGGTCGCCGTTGCGCATTTTATTTTGTTGTGTGGATTATATTAGAATGACCTTTCTAATTTTTGGCAAAAATACAAAATACTTAAACATAGCCCCACAAAAAAACTTTAGGGGTTTATCTGTGAGATCGTCGAGTCTCACAAAGTATCACCTATAAGGTCATTCGAATAGTTATATATTACCTACTTTTGTTTATGTGCTTTGATCTTAGCGAATTGAGCGCATACCTAAGATTTGCGATTCGTCAAAGACTTTCCTTTACTTCCAAGCACAGTCATGTTCTTAAAGCGCGCTGCACACCACCGCCTCCGTTCCGTATGCAGGACGATTGATTACTGGTTGTTATCATGGTATAATAAGATACTCCGCCTGGTATTCCATTCCGAGACTCGTGAACCACGTGACTAACACAAGCCTACGTCATCATGCTTGTGGGTTACCAGAATTACCCACACTTATGATGTTTTTTGTAAATCATTTATGATACTGTTAACTAATACAATACAATTTAAGTGTTGTTGTAAAATTCAAGTTAATACACACGAAAATCTAAATTATAAAATTATTAAGAAATATTTTAGCTTATTTTTCTGAGATTGAATTTACCCCATAATGTATTTTATTGAAATAAAGTGGCAATACTAGTGACGTAGGCTTGTGTTTCTCTGGGAATGTAAGACCAATGGTTGTAATGTAGGTATAGGATTTTATGAGAGGCCGCGCACTGCCTGCGTTAGCTTGCGCGTAAATACGCGCGTAGCGCGGTGAACAGTGTCTCATAGGCCTCTGCCTCGAATTTTGCGGGCAGCGGGGCGGTGGCGGCGGCGGCGCGGCAGCGGGGCGGGTAACGCTGACCCGTTCTCGAAACCAGCGGGCAGATCGCGCGTGTTAATAAACGGTGTTAATAAAACCTTCTAACGAGCTCACTCCATACGACAAAACAACAACAATACATCCTGGAAATGGGCCCGCAAAAGCGACAATAAAAATCAAAACTCCGACACCGGTGGCGCCCAAACTTCTCCTGTGTTTTGCGCAGTATGACCCGTTTTGCCACGGACCCGGTTAGTTAGGGAAAAATATCGACACACTGTGTCGTGTCCTCTTAGAATGCCACCCGATGTGGCGCAGTGGTATGCCTGCCTGCAACGCAAAGGTTCCGGGTTCAATTCCCAGTGGGGTCACTCACAAAGTTAATATTTATCACTTTGTGAATTTGTTCCCAGTCTGGTTGGGACATTGCAGGCTGAACCACCTGATTGTCCGCAAGTAAGATGGTTCCGTGCTTCGGATGGGCACGTTAAGCCGTCGGTCCCGGTTGCTGTCTATGGTGGCGGTCGTTACACAACCATGTCAGACGCCTGCTACTTGCAGTAGGCGGTTGAAAAACTCTGACACCAGGGTTCATCGGGTCGTTGAACGACTCGGTGTCCCACACGAAAAGAAGAAGAAGCATGCCACCATGCGACGTAGATTTTCTCTACATCTGTATGTCAAAATTCTTTAATTGTTTTGATAGATTCTACTTATACGATTTGACACGTCTTCTCGCAAGCACAATTTAATCCGCGTGCGAAAATTCAAACATTAGAGCTCGGTACATTGCACTCAATTATTTAAGGTTTTCAAAACATAATTTTTTTTTTCACAACAAAACACTGTGAAACAATGGGTGCTCGAAATAGCCCTACCGTGAGTAAAAACCCGTTAAAATATCTTATAGTTTTACAGTCAAACAAATGTAAGACACAGTCACACAAGACAAGAAAGAAGTAAGCTAGCGGCCTTATTAAGTAGCTATGAAATGATCTCTAAATCTCTGAGATCTTGAGCTATTTTTCGAGATCAAGGTGTGAGTTGGTCAGTCTCGGACCCTGAAATCTTGAGTCGTCAATCTCGACTCGAGATTGCATTCCCTAATAGTATCAATATGTTCCAGGCAACTAAGTAGATTGTGGAAACGGGACAAAGGCTTTTTAAAATACTTAATAGGTCATATAAAGGCGAATCTAGGACGAATTGGAACGCGTTTCTATGTATGACCAACTGGGCCCAACTTGTTTTGCGGCGCGTTCGCCAATTGCCGCGGGCGAAAACCGAAATTTGCGCCAAAATTTGTGCCCAAATTTGCGTCGTAAATTACAAGTGTCGTCGACAGATGTATCGGATGTTTGCTATTCGCCCTTCGGCGGTTTTGACATGTTTTTTGCGCGCCATTGAGCCATTTCGCGAGTATGATTGCTCAATTTTGGTTTTAGACGGTGCGGTGAGAACAGGATTTCGGTAAATGTGTATTCCTATACTAGGCATGTGTTTGGGATTACGATAGGAGGGTTTGTGGCTCTCTAAAATCAGCCACAAAACCTCTTCTGAAATCATTAAGGTAAGAGATCCTACCTATTCCTTACCTTTTGTGTTACCGAAATACAGGGTGTAAGGGACAGCTCTACGAATAGGTACTGATAGGATGCATTTAGAGTATGAAACTAAACAAGTTCCTATAAGAAAATATTTCAGGAGAAAATTAGTATGCATAGTAAATGCAGTCAAATGGAAGATCAAACATTTTTTATGTTTCTTGAAATATTTTCGTATGAGAAGTTGTTCAGTTTCATGATCTGAATGCACCCCATCAGTATTCGGAGAGCTGTCCCTTACACCCCGTATTTTATCAAATTTTCTTTTTTAATTATTTTTTTGGTGTGTGATAATGGGCCAAATACCTACTTAGTTGCAGCATTCCCCTACACTACACCTTAATACCAACTTAGTTGCAACATTTAACCCTACACTACAAGTAACATAACATAAATTACATGTAAATTATGTAACACCGCTGAAACGGCTGAAACATGGAGTGACATGTTGACCTCAATCACGAGTGTGTAAGGCGCAACCTCCACAGAGAAGACGTGAGACGTAAGACGTAAGATGGCATTTGTAAGGCGCGACCTCCACAGAAGAGACATGAGACGGAGATGTAAGACGTAAGATGGCATTTGTTAGGCGCACGCTCCACAAAAAAGACGTGAGACGGAGAATTTAGACATGCGACATTATATGCTTGAAACCATTCCCATATAAAATGTATGTAAACAAAAGAGACAAAGCTATAGATTATTTTCAATGACGGCTGGCTATCACTTGTCTGACAGCTGTCATCATACGCGTCACGTCCCACGTCTCCTCTGTGGTACTTGCGTCTCAAACAAATGATCGTCGGAGACGTGACATATTATTGTGTGACATCGCGACGCTTGAAACTGTTTCCATATAAAATGTATGAAACAGAAGAAACAAAGCTACACACGTCAGACACGCGTCCCATCTACGGGGTGTAGATAAGAGATGGCGTAACGAAAAATTTGCAGGAGACAATGAAACTGAACATCTTTCCCCATGGAATGCATGGTGGTAAACGAAAAAACATTTTTGACTTCCCATACTAAGTCAGTCAGTTGATCGTGTATTTTGGGTGGGAGCTCGGAAATATTTTCTTGTTTCCCACCATTGGCTCCGTAGTAAAAGTTGTTCAGTTTCAAAGTTTGATCACGCCTGCGAAGTTTTCCGTACGCCGTCTCTTACACCCTGTATAACGACTGACGATCGCTTGTCTGACAGATGTCATGTTGCGCGTCGCGTCGTCTATTCTGTGGAGCTTGCTTGCCCCTAATGTGCCTTAGTGTCCGTGCACTGTACATCACTGTACATCTATGTACATAGTACGTACATGTACGTGCGTCGTACATCCGAATGTCCGTCGGAATCAGACCGTGAAAGATTTAGTGTGGCCAGTAATAGATACATTGATAGAGTAACGAAAAGACTTTGCTTTAAAAAACTCTAAAAGTTTCTATTTTCATGTCTAACACAAAAATGTTGACTCCAGTTGTTGAAGAGACATTCTTACAAGGAATTATGAAACGCTGAAAAAATATTGGAATTAATGTCGATTTCCTACGGTTCCTTCTTAATTCTTTGTCAAGTGCCGACTGACGTCCCTGACGAAAAAGGTGTTTACCGATTCAACTATGTACTTACTTTTGCCACCAAATCCACACACTCATTTAAGAGACCAAGCTATAAAGGTTTCTCGTAGTATTTGTATGAAAGACCAGTATAAGTTGGTCCCTTAAATGTTTTTGCTGTTTATTTGCTGGCGATAGTACAGTAGTGAGGATCTGCCACGGCAAAAGGTGTAATTTATTCGTTCCTTACTACAAATTTCTTTAAAAAGTAGCTGTATCTCTTTACGACTGCGTTTCTCATCAGACAAAAGCGGCGGCTACAACTGAGCGCTCAATAAGCTAGATTTGCGAGTCGCCACCGACGAAACTTATTGTGAAAACGTGGTCTTTCCCTGTTGTGTAGTCCGTGGTTGAACATTTACCTGACTGCTGCTGTTTCGCTGCCGGGATTTCCGGTTGCATTTGCATTACAGGGAGACCGCGAACCGAAGACTCCACTGTAGAGAGAGGTCCACGTTTGGGGCGCTTACTCTAATTAAGATCAACTATTCCATTTGCATTACAGGGAGACCGCAGACCGAAGACTTCGCTGTAGTAGAGAGAGGTCCACGTTCGGGGCGCTTACTCTGATTAAGATCAACTATTCCATTAGCATTACAGGGAGACCGCGAACCGAAGACTTCGCTGTAGTTGAGAGAGGTCACGTTTGGGGCGCTTACTCTAATTAAGATCAACTATTCCATTTGCATTACAGGGAGACCGCGAACCGAAGACTTCAGTAGTAGAGAGAGGTCCACGTTTGGGGCGCTTACTCTAATTAAGATCAACTATTCCATTTGCATTACAGGGAGACCGCGAACCGAAGACTTCGCTGTAGCAGAGAGAGGTCCACGTTTGGGGCGCTTATACTCTAATTAAGATCAACTATTCCATTTGCATTACAGGGAGACCGCGAACCGAAGACTTCACTGTAGTAGAGAGAGGTCCACGTTTGGGGCGCTTACTCTAATTAAGATCAACTATTCCATTTGCATTACAGGGAGACCGCGAACCGAAGACTTCACTGTAGTAGAGAGAGGTCCACGTTTGGGGCGCTTTCTCTAATTAAGATCAACTATTCTAGTTTGTTTGTTTAGCATGTTCATGTTGTTTTTTATTATGTAAACTTAGGTAGGTAGTTCACTTTACACAACTTTATTCACTTTACAACAAGCGAATGAAACCTAAAAATAACATTAGAAACGATCGTTATTTGACGGTTTTTCCAAAGGTTTTCCGATGATAAAACAGCCCAAAAATGTTGATTAGGCAAATCGTGGGCAAATCCATTTTCGCATTTTGATGTATTTGATCTATTTTGCTTGAACGTCTAATGTAAAACCGGACATATCTCCGCTTGCGTGGTAAGCAGAGTATCAACGGCCGATGTGCTTATTTCATACAAAAATTCATACAAAAGATAGGGATGTCTATCCTTAAAATTGTTGTATTCCAAATTCAATATCAGTTGAATCTCTCTCCTAAAACCAATGCCAAATCTTAATGAGACTTCGTTTCACGGTTTCTTCGGAAGTTTCGTATTACTTTTGAAGATTTTAATGATCGTCCCGATCCTTATATAATCACGTCTCGAAGATAAATCGCATACATGCCGCAAGAGCTTACGAATTTTATTAGCCAGCAAGCAAATACCACAAAGTAAGTTTTGGCAGCCGCCCAATACAGAAAGACGGCTTCAAGGAAACGTCACAACGCTCACACACTAATCTACACGCCGTCGTTTAAGCGCGATCTCGAACCGTTTCGAACCGGCTAGTAGCGAGTGTCAACAGTGTATGTTGCGGGCGAACGGCAAACGACTCACAAGTGCAAATATTTTTGTAGTGTGTTATAGTGTAAGTTTGATTTATGTAGGTAGATAATGTACCTAAGTATGCTTAACCACGGTAACGTATTTCAAAAATTCTGAAATAAAAGGGAGCAACCCTAGTGTGGAGTAGGTATAAATTGTCAGGAAAAGGGACAAGCTCTCCTTCTGTACCTCTATTTTACGCAAATAATCACCGGTGACTGTGATGGCCGTACGGCAAGGCAGCGTCGCGTGGTGTGATATGCGGCGTACTTTACTACTTTCTTAAAAAAAAACAGACAAAATACCGCAAAATCATAGGGTGCGTGTGACAACCGCTCAAAAGGCTTCGCCTGTTTTTGGCGTAATCGGTTCAATTATTTTTGGAAAGTGTCAGTTTTCTTATCGGTTTTACTTACTACAAAAATTTTGCGGAAAAGTCGTGTTTTACCGACTCAAGAGACCATACTCGAAATAAAAACTGAAATGATAATAGGTAGGTAGGTACTTACAATAAAAACCTTTCAAATAATTCCTCTAGGTCGTCGTAGAGGTTACATTATGAAAATAGAAACAAGTGTACGTTACGAACTACAAAATGAATGCCTGTTTTTGTTCTTAAAAACAAAGAATGTAGGTAGAGATTCTAGCTTCTTACTTAAGTGCTGTTGCTCGTTCGTATCCTACAGGCTCCGAATTGAACTCACTTTTCCCAGAAAATCGAATTCCAGTGAGGTAATTTTAAATCGCAAAGGCTGTGTGTTACACCGAAAGGAACACAATAGCTACAATTGCCCATAAGAAATCAACTGGAGAATAAAACTATTTAAGCGAGATTGACGTAGGTAAGAATTTCTATACAAAAAAAATTTGGGAGTTCCCGTGCGTGTTCCAGGTCGGTTCCGCTTTGGAAACTAATCTTTAGGCTATTCTTTACCTATGCCGAACCGGGGATTTGCTGGTCTACTTACAAAAAAAAATGGCAACCGTTTCAAAATTTTTTCACTGGGCAAAATTTTGTTATTTTGTAATAATTCAAAAATGGTAAGAGCTACAAATAACTATTGTATGGAAGATATGTTAAGCGTAAATTTCTGCATATGAATGTTATCAATAACTTTTTCATAATCCAATAGTTTACGAGAAAAACGTAGCACAACATGGCAGTTTTTGCTGAAACCTCACAAATTAGAAAGTATAAAGTAAGTAGTGAAGTTGGGGATTAAGAGTCACTCGCTGTGTGGGTAGACCATGCTACAATATCCTGCCTGATATTTAGTAACAAGCTTTCCGCCCAGCGGTTTTACCCGCTGATATATTTTGAAGTAAACAAGTTAATTTTATACAAATTTTCGTCCTCTGTTTTACCACCTTAGGTGATAAATTTTTTGGAATCCTTTCTTGATATTAAATAAGATTATTCAAATAACCTCTGTGCAAAATTTCAGGGTCCTAGGTCCAGTAGTATTGCCTGTGCGTGGTATACAATTTGTATGAAAAAAGTAGATTTTGTTCGTTGTTGCTACATTTTGTTCTTTTTTGCTATCGTAACAGGACCTTGGGTCAGAACTATTAAAGAACAGCCTCAAGGGATTGCAAAAAAATCAAAATGTGGCAACTACGAACAAATTTAATATTTTTTTTACAAATTGTAAATCTATGCACAGGCAATACCACTGGACCTAGGTTCTTGAAATTTTGCGCAGAGGTTATTTTGGTTGGGTGAATTAACACCAGGAAAGGAATTTAAGAAAATCATCTCGTACGGTGGTAAAACTCAGGGTGTAAATTGGCAAAAAATTTGCTTGTTTACTTGAAAATATATTAGGGTAAAACCTGGGCAGAAAGCTTGTTACTAAGTATCAGTCAGGATACCGTAGCAAGGTCTACCCACACAGTAAGTAATTCTTAATCCCCAACTTCACTACTTAATTCATATTTTAGATTTGGTGAGTTTTTAGAAAAAACTGCCATGTATTAAAGCGTTTTTTTCGCAAACTATTAGATTATCAAAAAAGTTATTAGAGCAGGTTGTGCAGAAATTTGCGTAACATTTCTTCTATACAATGTTCATTTATAGCACTTACCAGTTTTGAGTTATTACAAAATAACAAAATTTTGGCCAATAAAAAAAGTTTGAAATGGCTGCCATTTTTTTTTTGTAAGTATGCTAGCAAGGCCCCGGCTCGGAATAGCTAAAGAATAGCCTAAAGATTCGTTTCCAAGGCGGGGCCAAACTCGGGAAAAAACGGGAACTCTCACTTAAGCGATCTTGCCTACTATAGTATAAATCAATAAGTATACTTGATGTCATTTTGTGTCAAAACTCAGGAAGATAAACAGACTACGGGAATTCTCGGCGAAGAGCTTGAGATAGAAAGAGCGATTCTCTATTGTTTGACCTAAAATTTATGATCCTAAAGTTGATTGTCCTAACAACTTTAGTCCTAACTATCGATTGTCCTAATGCTCAAACATCCTACTACCCAGATAGAGAAATTACAGAGTCAAGAAAATGTGACATTCTTTGTGTTTCAGAGCATTGGACTAAATAATATTATGCAATAGTTACTAATTACGCTCAAAGGCTATTAAGGTGAAATGAAAAGCATTGAAATAAGGTTCAACTCACTTGTAATGACTAAACTTTATTCTTGACAGGTTTTATACATCACTCGTTACACGCTGGTGTAAGAAAGTCCTGCAGGTAAGATGGGCGTATATGCCCGATTTATCGAGCCAGACAATTGCGGCCAAAACAAAGCAGGGGAGTGTGGAATAAAACATGAGTGAACCGCAGACTATTCCGTTCCTAGTGTATTTCAATTTGACGGTTTCCGAAACGTAATGCTAAAGTGCTGAGTAAAATAAAAAAATATAAACATAACAATCATATCGGCCTACAGTAGTCCACTGATGGATGTAGACCTCCCCCAGAGTAAGTACGACACAAGGCACCCGTATCTTTTTCTCTCTGTTCACCCTCTGGTTGGCCGGTAGAGAATGCCGCGTGGCATTAGGCCCGAATTTTGTACTATGTGCAATAAAGTATAAAAATAAATAAATAAATAAAATAAGGCACCGCATGGTCTCCCGTCTTCGCCATCCAGTCTCTACCAGTTGCTCTCTTTTATTTCTCGGTCCATCTGGCCCGTGGGCGTCTGAGGCGTGGCCTCCACTCGAGAACCCGCTGACTCCACCCAGCCCAGTGACAGTGCCAGATTTGTCCGTCACTTTGGTCTTTTGGCGGATAATCTCGATCCGGATCTTATCCATAAGCAAGATCCCTACACATTCCCATAACTCTTTGAGCGACATGTAGCCGATACTTGATTTACTTACTGTAGCTAATGTTTTGACGAATCTTAATTTTAACAAAAAGTATCAGAATAAGGCGTCTTCTTTCGACACAATGAATAATTTTGCATTACACCTGAACTTGCTTCCGTTTTTGTTTTTCAATGAAATAAGTATTTGGCAGAGGTTTTTCTTTCTGTGTGGGACACCGAGTTGACGGAAGACCTATTATTTACTTGGTACTTACATGAGTTTAATAAACAGTAAGATGATGATCAGATGCATCGCACAACGCTGCGTCGACAGATGCGTCTGTCATACCGTTTGACATAAACCGTTTTCGTATGAGAATAAGGTCGAAATTCGTATTGTCCTAACGTATGCGTTACGCAGCGAAAAAAATAAAAGTTCGGGACGAATTGAGAATCTCTTCTTCTTTTGTTTTTTCGTCGGTTAAAGAACCTCCTCCTCTTTCGATTTTTCGTCGGTCAAAAATATCGTATAAATAAACGGACGTAACGTCTGTTCCTCGCCTGAGTAACTACTTATAAACGAAAATCAGTATTCATCAATCTCTCACCTTTACAAAAAGTAATTGGAATAAAAAAACGTTCATTTGCTAATGATCACGGGCGACAGGAGAAATCACTTAGTCGGGAAAAATAGGGAAAAAGTTAATAGATTAATGGCTGGGCAAAACCGACTAATTAAGGCAGAACCTTTCCAAAAGGGCTTACTACTGTAACTCGATTTGAACAGGAGAGAATGGGGAAGAAAATTGGGATGGTATTGGGATTTTAATGCACTCATAAATTGAAAATGAGAAAATTGAAAAATTCATTAGCGACCGCCGGGACTTGAACCCGGCACCATTGCGGTACCGTGCCACTGCTGTCAACTGAGCTACGGGCGCTTGGCGGACCCTGATGAATTTCTTAACCTCTTGATGCTCATCTCGAAGCGACGGTCCCGGGGACAGTCCCGGCGAACGCTAATGAATTTTACAATTTTCCGATTTATGAAAACTGGGAACTTAATGGTGCGACTTTCGACTGCAACTTTTTCTGAGATAGATCGAAAATGTGTAATACCAAAGTTCAGTTAAGTACCTACTGCGGTATTGCTACGTACGCAAAGTTATCTGACCCCCACTGCCATCTTAGATTGGCAATATCCATGGTTACCAGATGACAATCGTCAACTTTTTGACTTTCGTCAAGCTGTGCTCTATCGAATAACTTTCTTGGCTATCTATTGGTAGTCAGAAGTAGTCAGCAATGTAGCTGTTGCCATCGTGCAATGTATGTGGGATCATCATAACAGAACCAACAGTGTTACGATAAACCTGTGACAATAAGAATGACGATAGAGGATGGACGAATCGTCATGAACACTGAAGAATCATAATAACAGTCAGTCCACTCGGTGCTATCTTCACAGATGAGATGCGACGCGAGACATACGATGACATTTGTCAGACAAGTGATCGTCAGCCGTCTCACGTGTGTAGGCGGCGTCCCTTTCTGTTTCATATGTTTTATACGGAAGCAGTTTCAAGCGTCACGATGTCGCACGTCTCACGTCTTCGTCACATGTCTTATGTCTCACACTCTCGCCTATGGAGTAAGCGCCTTAACATGATCCCTAGTCATCTCTATTTTTGTAAATACTTGTTTTATGTCCCTTGACAAGGAAATAAAATAAGTAGAAATAGAAACATAATTCCAATGGTACCACTCCTAAATACCTTGCTCAATTTATAAAGAAAGGTCAGATGGGGGCGGAGAATGGACCCCAGAGATTTGTTATTCTTGGGTTTTAAGAAAATTATTGGAATTCGTTATTTTTGGACATTTAGATTGGAAAATTGCTGAAATTTCGGAGTTTCTCGCGATTTTCATTACAGACCTTTGTTCGGTGGCATTTTATTGGTTTCTCTGAAACCTTAAAAATGTTTACTTAATTATGTAAAAAAAACAGTTCTCTTGAAATCAGTCATAGGTCTTCTAAGGTAGGTACATTTGCACACTTTAAAAAACCAAGATGTTGTTTAACACTAATACCTACCTACCTACCTAGTATTGGAAAAAAATAGAAATAGCTTTCAAATTAAAATTTAACATTTTGGACAACAAGCAGATGTATTTAAAAACAAAAACCTGGCTGCGGTAATTACAAACTTTCCATACAAGAGTTCAATGGACTTACATCTGTAAAGGAGACAATGGTTTGATTAACCCGGCGCCGTTGACGCTGGGTAATATTTACCCGAGGCGGTTTTAAAAGGGAATATCTATTTTTCCTGGCGTCCATCTTACTCATCTGTCAGTATAGCTGGAGATACAACAACCCTCTATTTAGCCCATTTATTGACATCAGATTTATGCCATTTGTGTAGAGAAATAGAAGTGTTTAAATCCAAAACGGGTAAGTTCTACCCGGCGTCATTGTCGGTGTAGTGAGTTCATGTCCTACTTTTTGTTCGTGTTTTTGGTAAATTTTGTAGGTGATTTTGTTTATTATTTTAGTTTAGGTTGCAAATGGCTTTAAGTCACCAAGATCGCTTTTTTTAGAAGATAAGACGATTATTTTCGAAAATAAAGCGTAATATCCTCCCAAAAATGATTTTCTACCAAACGTCACGATTTTCAAGCTGGTTTTTCTCGTATTTATGAAAATTTGATAAAGACGGTGTTTTTTGTCCTAAATCAATATCATATTTTATTAAATTACGTGTATAAAGGTCTTTTCTTTCATAATTAATAAAAATATAATGTGAATCATAAATATACAGTTTAATTTGTTGCAAAATAAAATTCGGGTAAAATTTACCCGATGTCATCGTCCGCGTAACTTTTTTCGCGTCAACGGCGCCGGGTTAAAAACGTGATGGGGAGTACCATGGTTTTAAACAATTTTCGCAAAATACTAAGAATATTTTTTTAATCAGCAGATTTCTTCGTAAAAAACGATTCACCATTTTCAAAAAATAGATGGAGCTACTGCTGCAATAAATACGTCTGATTTTATTGTGCAGATAATACTTTTCACGTGTGCCTTAATCAATTCACAGCCTTTTTTGAAAAATTTGCTTTGCTACTCATGTTTAAGTCGATTGAAGTGCAGTTTTTCGTTTGTAGACGTGACGTTTCCCCTTAAAATCCGCCATCATGAATTTATGAAATTTTATTAAAGCCTGTGTCACTCGCGTCGCTTTGCTGAGTTAGACAAATCTATGGACAAATCTAACGACACCTCATATGTCAAGATCGACCCAGCCGTTTGGCTATGGCTATGTCTAGCCTATGAAAATGATTTTTTTCCACTTACATGCATCCATACTCTCGAGAAACATAACCCTCTTTCTGAGGCAGTCGGGTAAAATCATAAACCCGGCAGGCCTAAAGAGAACTGAAAATATTTTAATTACACTTAGTATTTTGGTGGTTAAAATTAATTGAACATGTTTAACTAGCCATCCACCGCAAATACAATCAAATCGACATAGGTGGGTAATCAAAATCATCATGCAATTAATATTGTTTACCTATGTAGGTAAGTATTAATTATTGCCGTGTGGTGCCGGCTTAGAATAGCATCACCCTATATCTTTCCCGTGGGTGTCTTAAGAAGCGACTATTTAATTTGAGAGATGATGGCTTGACAGGCTGTCATCCTGTCACTATGGTGATACACAAAGAGTGACTCAAACTTTTGTCAGACGTGGTGTAAGTGGCCGCTTTTTACAGCCGTTCAGGCTCTGCCTACCCTGCAAGGGATATACATAGACGTGATATATGTATGTATGAATATATTGGTTAGTGTGGGAGAAATGAGCTATAAGTAGTACCAAAATTTCAGCCATTGAAGTTCTGTTGGCTGATTTTTGTTATTTGACTCTTTGCAACGGCCCTTTCCACACCCCTCCAGATTTATTGGTTGTTTTGTAACACGTTGTATAGCCAGGGTTGCTAGATTAAAAATGAGGACGAAATGGTTTCAGTTTTGCTGCTTACAATTTTAGGCGTTACGTTGACAATCTATTATTATATGATAAGATCTGTGGATAAGATAATACCAAAATGACCCGAATTTGTCTGTCGTATTGTTTTTGCAGCAGTTTACGCTCTGCCTACCCCGCAGGCACATAGTTGTGATGTGTGTAAGTATACAGTCAAGTAAGTCTCTCATTTCATTAGAGTGCACGTTCTCGTATACCGGAGTGAGTAAACAAAGACAGGGACTAATGAGGAGCATCGTATCGGACTGAGAGCTGGGAATGTTGCGGGGTAGGTAGGCAGAACGTTCAGGGCTTATTAAAAGAAGGGGATCAAAACGCTGATTTCAATTTCGCTGCTCATAATTTTAGGCACTAAGCTGACAATCTGTCATTAATTATAGCGATTAACAAAGTTATAATATTTATAAACAATGTTTGTCAGTCGTATTCAAAAGGAATAACGCTCGATTCAGTTTTGCAGCTTTAGGCGATTAGCTGATTAACAATTTTGTAATGACTCTTCAAATGTTTGTCTATCATAATATTGTGTCTTTTCGCAGCCGTTATACGCTCTGCCTACCCCGCAGGCATATAGTTGTGATGTGTGTAAGTATGCAGGCAAGTAAGTCTCTCATTTCATTAGAGTGCACGTTCCCGTAAACTGGATTGAGTATCTAAACAGAGACAGTGTCTGAGCAAATGAGGAGCAACGTATCGGACTGAGAGCTGGGAATGTTGCGGGGTAGGCAGAATCATCATCATCATCTTCCTGCCCATGTCCCAATTACTTGGGGTCGGCGCAACACGTTTCGTTGGACACAAAATCGTGTTGCAGAAGGATTTGGCTGAATTTTACAACCGGCTGCCTACCAGACGTCAAACCTCCTTGGGAATGCTTTTGTGGTAGATTAACCGCCACCATACGGTTGGCTCTGGCTGTTTGGGCCAAGGGAAAATATGGTTTATCCCTCGGTCGCCTCTTACGACCCCCACGGGAAGAGAGGGGTGGTGCTATTCTACTCTGCCGGCACCACACGGGGTAGGCAGAATGTTGACGGCTTTTCTATAGGACGACGGGCTCAAAAGGAATAACGCTAGTTTCTGGGAATAAAGTTAGTACTTGCAGTTGTGAATTAGTGAAACTTTGACACTAGGGTTTATCGGGTCGTTGTTGACTCAGTGTCCCACACGGTAAGAAAGAGATTAGATATTATTACCGTTGTTCTAGTTCAGGTGTTTTTGATAAAGTGTTTCGTAGTAGGTAAAGTATTTTCGGTTTCGTAAATGAAATATTTGTATTTTAAATACTTGGCATTTCAATAGTGTAATAGTTTGATTTCGGGTGTTTTAGGCTCGTACATTTTTAAATTTTAAGATTCTTATTATGTAGGTACCCTATCTGTAATACCTGTATTCAGTATTCTTTGCTTATACGGAGGTGTATAATTACTAACCACTGACGTAAATTTATGTGCCTGTCGTGTCGCTATTTACACAAGTACCTACATAGAGTAAATAGAACAGAGACGATGCAAATCAAGTACAAGTAGCGTATCGGACGGGACGAGCTGAAATCTGCAGTGAAACTAACCGAACAGCTCCACACACACCACCTACGCTATTTGTGACAATCAGAGTGTAAGAATTAAACATAATGGATACGGTACTTTCGTTAAAATCCGGGCGACGCGCGACTGGATATCGCTACAGAGTTACTTTTTGCACGCAGTTGGAAAACATTGACACCAGGGTTCATCAGGTTGTTGGACGACTCGGTGTCCGACTCGAAAGAGAAGAAGAAGAAGATTTAAATATTATCAACGATTATTGCACAGCTACCAATGAATCGTGCTGTTTTCGATGTTTTTAAACAGTTTTATTGTAACATGCGAGTGTACATGCCCCTGATGATGCTTATTTAAGCGAAACCGGTTGGACCAAATATAATTTTGTGAAACGAGTAGAAGACTTTTCCTCAAAAATCATACAGAAGAAGAGTTGTCACTACATTGAGAAACGTCGCTACATTGACTGAAAGATTCAAATTTTACAGAGTAGCAACACTAGCTACACATCTGCCGCCTACATTGAAATGAGACATTGAAAATGCAATGCACAAGGGAAAATATGACGGAACAATTTTCTATCCTCATTGGAAAATTCACTTCACTTCAGAGAATTACTTCACTAAATTGAGGAGCGCTAGTCTAGATACACACTGGCGGATTGCGTATCTTTGCGCCCAACTCAATGAAATGGCTATTTCTACTGAGGGATGTCACCACACCAATCTTTTTATTTTCTCTATCGAGTGACATACCGATTTGACGGACGAACCGAAAAAATACCCCTATTAATTCAAATCCTCTTCCACTCTTGTCAGTGCTAGATACACACGGTAATCGTGAAGAGACCGTATTTCATATCTTTGCGTTCATCTCTCATAATCTCATAATTCCCTATACTGAGGGGTGTCGAATCACTTTTCATCTTCTTAGCTTCGAATGTGACATCTACTCTACAAACAACCCAGTAAAATATTTTCCTCATAAATACCACATCCGTTTTTTCTCAGCTCATGTACATCGTCAGCGCTAGGCTAGATACACACTGGCTGATTGCGATGGGACCGCGCAGTATTTGCGTATCTTTGCGACCAACTCAACCGGCTGTGCAGATAAATTCCGCCAGTGTGGACGGACGGACATGCATTTGATTTAGCTGGGGTTTTACAATGTTTATTTGCTTGCTGTATGTTTTGAATTGGGAGGAGAGGGGAGTATCAATGGCGTTATGTTAACACACCTTCACTTTTCCGATGACTTGGTACTGATAGCTGAGAAAGCAAACGACCGCGACCTCCAGAATATGTTAGAGCCTTAGGATGAACTTGTCCAAGACTAAAATTATGTTGAGTCACACAACTGTGCCGAACATAATTCGGTACACCGTGTAATTTTTTTTATGGCTTGTTTTGAAATACCTATTATTACCTATAGATAATTCTAAGAAACTATTTTCGATATTTTGAATAATTATTATTTCTTTCCATTTTAAATGTTTTATTTTTTATTTTTGAGGATTTACTCAATCACTGGGATACATATTTACAATTTCTTAGCCTTAGCCTACTCCGGGCCGAGTAATAATATTGATAATCTATGGTATGGATAATCGAAACGCCAAACCCGCCAAACTAACGTTACCATTTGTTTACATTGGTACTGCCAGCCCTTATTCGAAAAAAATCTGTTTTTTTATCCGAATAGTAAAAAAAAACAAAAATATGCTTTATTTTATTTATTTAGCTGTACTGCAACAAGATAAACGCCATTTTGTACTTACAAAGCTTGGAAAACAGATTTCGGCTAATTATATTTTTTGGAGAAAACACCATGCCAGTGTATTTCAATATAACACAGTTCACAATGCCATTTTTTGTACTCTTCTAATAGGCAGGAGGTCACACTGGACACTGTTCACAGATTTTCACATAAAAAACTGAATTTAACTGAAACGAGTGTTATTTCGTTTGAAACCCTCCGGAGCCTGAAAAAGCCGTCAACGTTCTGCCTACCCCGCAACATTCCCAGCTTTCAGTCCGATATGTTGCTCCGCATTTACTCAGTTACTGTCTCTGTTTAGATACTCACTCCAGTTTACGGAAACGTGCACTCTAATGAAATGAGAGACTTACTTGATTGTCTGATAGGAAATTCTAAAGCTGTAGTGTCTTACTATGTTACACTCTACATCTACAGCTACTACAGTAAAAACGTTCGAATTTACCTATGTTATATTTGACAGCTGTCTACCACAAATTAGGGAAACGGCGCGCGGAGCGCCTATACAGATGGCTCACTCAGTACTAGCGACGATTTTGACGCTTGGAAATACCTGGAATCTCAGACAAACTAGTAGATGGCTGTCACGAACGTCATATTTCTAAGCGTACTTGGCAAGCGGATTGAAGACTGCTATGCAAGGCGCTGAATTCATGGGAAACGCTGCTGGGATTTCTGAAAACCTCAAATTGTGTATATAGTTACTACACATACTACACACACAACCTATAACAGCCACAACAGTCCACTGCTGGACATGGGCCTCCACCTATCGGGGGGTATTGCCATACTCGCCACGCTTGGCAGGCGGATTGGCGAGCGCAGTGCAAGATGTTGAATTGACAGGGAGCGCTGCTGCTCATTCCCTAGATGATTATCCCTTAGTCGCTTTTTACGACACCCTTGGGTAGAATTGGGGTGATGCTATTCTGAGCCGGCATCACACGGTTTACTTACACTCTATTTTATGAGTACTAACCACGTTTTCTTCGAGTAAGTAATAAGTCCCAAACTTAGCTTAGAGGGCTAAAAGCAAAAATACACATTAAAACTGAAAAGTAGCCTTTTCTTTCTCCGATAGCTATTTTTCAGTTCGGGCAGTACAATGCAGCATTGTTGGCATAATTGCTGGCTAGGGCCCTGCTTTAAATGAACGCCTTCCATTGGCTCCTACGAAACAAAGAGACACTAAAGTAGGACTGCGCAGGGCCGGCTCTAGGATGGGGCCCTTAGAATAATAAATATTAAAAAAAATAGGGTTACATTTAATTAAGTACAAAGGACAAGGGTGTCACACTTAGTTGTGCTGGTTGAATATTGGAAATACACGCCCAAGTAGCACAGTGGAGTAATCTCGATGGAGGTTATGTTGTGATAGATAGTCGGCCATTGATGAGAGGTGTCTCGATTCTGATGTCGGTGGCGGCAGTTGCTCCCTCGTTTCCCTTCGCGAGCGTGTGCTCTCTCTCTCTTTAATACCCTCCGACATACAGGGTGTTAGGGACGGTGTACCGAAAACTTTGCAGGCATGATCAGACCAACAAACTGAACAACTTTTACTATGGAGCCGATGGTGGGAAACGAAAAAAAATTTCTGACCTCCCATACAAAATTCACGATCAGCTGATTGACTTTGTATGGGAGGTCGGAATTTTTTTTTCGTTTCCCACCATTGGCTCCATAGTAAAAGTTGTTCAGTTTCATGGTCTGAGCACGCCTGCAAAGTTTTCGTTACACCGTCCCTAACACCCCGTATAAAAGCTTTTTGTTACGCAGTTGATGTTATACATCTGTTAAACTGTATTTTTAATATAAACAATAAATAATTTGTAATATAAAATACATAGGCACCTAAAATTTTCAACAGTCAAAACACTCAATTATCCATGAATTGCATAGCGCTGCGCGGCGGGAAATTTATTTACTGCGCAGTAGGTAGCAACGGCCTAGTGCGAGTTGGACTTGCTCACCGATGGTTCCGTACTGAGGTTTACATGTAAATTCAACTTGGTAAACCTATATTTCATATGATAGTCCACTTGGACAACTCGCCAAATTTTTTAAATTTTGTTCTTTTTCTGCCCCAATAAAAACCACAAATACTTACCTAAAAAAGAAACGAAAATTTCAATTTTAGGTTTTTCCTCAATTCGTACTTTAGAACGACGCTACTTGCCAAATTGTTCTAGGTCTACGGGAAGTACCCTCTGAATTTTGATTTCCTTGAGTTGAGAGAGTAGAAAACACGCGTTTTTATATCATAAACGGCTATATCTTTTTTCAACTTGAAGTTGGAAACTTATATTTTTTACAAGTACTAGCGACCATTGACTTGAGTACTTATATGGTTTTAATTTCAACTCGTTATCTTTACGAGTTCCTGAGATAAATTTGACAGACAGACAGATGGACAACAAAGTGATCCTAGGTTCCGTTTTTTACCTTTTAGGTACGGGGAACGGAACCCTAAAAAACACCGAAAAACAGGACAACGGATAGTAGCAATTTAAAAATCTGCACTGGAGATTGTTAGCCAATTCAAGCTCATTCTCGAGTTGAAGTAATTTGTTATCGTCATCGTCAGGTAGCTATAAAAATGATCTCAACCCAAACAAACTTTATGCATTTGCAAACGTACCTGCATAGAGAACCATCGTGTATTACTTACAACTGTAAATTCTTCGGACATTAGTGAGTGGATTCATTTGTACTACCCGTCCTGATTACCATGGAAAACAAAATGACGCTGCTGTTGCTGATAATGATTACTACGATCGCTTTTTCATTTGCCTCACCAAGGCCGTGTGGTCAGGTCCACCCGGAACCGGAACATTCAGAACAGGAAGAAACGCCAGAAGTTTATGCTCTAGCATTAAAAGCAGATAAACACGGAAAAGAGAGGGTTGATTCGGAGGAATATGAACAAGATGCAGATGAACCATTACTGAAAAGCACAATACAATACTTTTTGACACAGAAACAATCGGCAGATGAACAATTACTGAAAAGGACAATACAATTCTTTTTGATTCAGAAACATTTGGCAGAAAAAGTAGAAAAAACCAGCGAATAAACAGAAAAACCTTACGTGTGGTCGTGTGGAGGTGCAAAGTTACCAGGTAAACCTCAACAAGACAGTGAATATTAACTAATTAAGGAAGAAATCCTCGAAATTAGAGTTATAGTCCTCTGCTCTAAATGTATATTAGAGATAGGTATGCAGTTCCCATCACTTGGGTCTATTGTCTGTATCCTTTTTTTTCTGTGTTTAATGTATATTCTGTGTATAATGTGATAAATAAACGAACAAAATATAGGTACATATTTTTTTATTCATTGCTCCTCAAGAACTAAAGACAAAATTTTAATTTTGAACAACCCCACGACAGTTTACAGCGCCTACTGATGAGTTGTGCGCATAACACCTAGCTAAACATATTCCCCAGTTAAATCTTCATCAACCACTGAAAACCAACCGCATCAAAATCAGACCAGTTGTTTTCGAGATAATTGGTAACATTGGTTTGCACAAACAAATGTTTACTGCAGCGCCCTCCGGTAAGTTGTTCACGTAATACCTCGGTATCTAAGAACATACATTAAAAAATATAAATGAGTGGTTTTCTGAAGTGAAAATTTTACGTGTCCTGGCTGAAAACGTGGTGATGCTTTGCAGTTACGACTGTGATTTTTTTTCTCAAGATAAAAGACATATGTATTTACATCTAGCCACATAAGTAATGTTTGTAAAGTTATTAGTATTTAATAGAATAATCAATAAGTACCTCATTCTCAATTTCGGTGGCCTGTCCCCAATCCCTTTTTTACAACATTTATATCTCTCAGATAAATCATGTCCAAATTACGTAACAAAAGGTCTTCTGAATGTGTTATGTATTAGTTACCCTACGTTTTAATACATAAATATGAATTTTTGGACGCATAGTAAATGAGTTGTATGAAATCTAGTTTTGTCCCAGCAAAAATACCAATTTCCGTGGCCGTTTTTTTTCACCGTTTTTTTCCCACACCATCAATATTATATACATTATAAAACCCCTCCTCGTAACTATAAAATATGCTGTTTCGGGCAGTGTAAATTGTTTTTCTTTATATTGCTACTGTTCAATTAATTATTGAACATAAAATCTTTTTATATAATTTTACCTAATAAGTTTAGGTTTTATAGCAGCCACACTAAATTGTTGGTAATATTGTATTGTTGCAATTGGCAACACTTGCTTTCCTATGCACTGCAAGTCAGGTGCATTTATGCATCTTCAAAATAATAATAAATCTATATTTATTTATACACACACAGTTTGTATTATTTAACAGACTGTGCTGTGGTCCTTCAGACAATAAACAAGTTTGTACCGGTAATTTCGTCAGTTCGCGAGTGATTTTGTGTCGGGAAATACACGACGCAACTGCACGGCGGCGTGGCGGGATATTGCGGCCATTTGCGCAAATATCTCGCTAGAAATCTACAGGACACTGCTTGGGAGCTGTTTCTAGTCCATACTAGATATCAGAAGGAGAGAGCCGTGAGAAGTTGGCGTGATTTCATCAAATTTTTGGGTCGGCTATAGCGGCTCATACAAGAAAAAGCTGCGGCCATTTGCGCAGTCTTTTGTTTTTGGAATCTACGGAATAGCGTCGGTTTACGTTTTCTGACCATTTGCAGAAAGCCAAGAAGGCATAAGCCTAATTTTTCTATAAAAATTAGTGAAGACACAAGACTGAGTTTCGAAGGTTGACTGACAGGTGGTGAAGTGACGGATGTTATCAGCGTTTGACATTACAACATAAATAAACAAAAATTCGGCAAGTTTGTTGAATTTTTTACGTGTTTCTGCGTTCTAAGTGGCAATTTACGTGAACTTTTGCTGTGCCAAAAAGACTTCTTGGTGAAAGATGGCTGAGGACGCGGATCTTAAACGTTTGCGTAGTAAACGCGAATGTTACAAAGGAGCCATTACACGTGTGGAAACTTTTGTAAACAGTGCGGCCCTTACTGAGGCGAGTGAAATTATGTTGCAGGAGCGAAGGAATAAGCTCCTAAGTGCATTTAAGGACTATGAGGAGGTAAATGCTGACATTTTATTTATAGAACCTAATGATGTTCATGATATTGTTACAGTAGAGGATAAATATTTCAATGTGCTTGCTAAATTAAGCCAGTCCTTAAAGGATTTAAAAGAAAAAGAAACTTCAAAGCAAGTTTTTAACAATTCTTCATCCAATTTGCCTGCTATTGATATCCCTTCTTTTGATGGGAAGGATTTCACAAAGTTTAAATCCTTTATAGACCTTTTTGACGTGCTGATCCACAAAAACAAGTTTCTGACTGATGTTCAGAAACTTTTTTATTTAAGAAAGTATCTGACTGAAGATGCTCTCTCGGTAATAATTAATCTACCTGTGGTCAACGAGTCGTATGCTGAAGCGCTCATCTTGTTAAAGAAGCGTTATGAAAATAAAATAAGGTTAATTTCGAATCACATTAATATCATTTTGGAGTTGCCTGCAATTCAAAAAGGGACCGCTTCAGCATTGCGCTCGTTGATTTCAGATGTGCAACAACAGCTTCACGCTTTGAAAAACCTTGGAGAAGAAGTTGATAAATGGGATAGGCTATTGATTTCAATTCTTTCCAAAAAGCTTGATATATATACCAATAGGGCATACCACCTTGATAGAGTGGACTTTGATGAACTTCCAACTATGAATGAATTTATTTCATTTTTGGAGAGACGAGCAAAGGCCTTGGAAGCTAGTTCTCCAACGGTCATTAGTGAGAATGTTCACAAGCCTAGATATTCAAAAGCTTCAAACATTAAAACAACCTATAATGTTTCCAATATTAGCAGGAATATATCTATGTAGCTTCTGCGAAAAGCAAAGTCACCCTCTTTTTACATGTCCAAAATTTAAATTAGCCCCTGTAGAAGGCCGACTCAAGTTTATTGAGGATACAAAAAGGTGTCAGGTTTGTTTGAATTCTCACCCTGACATGAAATGCAGATATGCATTCAAATGTAGGCTTTGTAAACAAAAGTGTCATAATACACTTCTACATCAAAAACAACCCCATGATAATGGTGGCAATATTATCACATCTAATTTTGTTGTGTGTCAAAATGAGAACCAATTAGATAAAAAATGCCTGAAGAGCCAGTGAAAGTTTTTGATAAAGCTAAGCAGTCCTTCCAAGGCTCTGTTAGTTTGGAAAATGTGCTTCCCACTATACCAGCTGAGGAGTTTCTTCAGGATTTTTATAATGTATGGCATAGAGACAGAAAAAAGTCTAAATGGAAACATGATATTATGAATTTAAAAGTAGGTGATTTAGTTCTTGTAAAACTGAGTAATATAGCATCTATGAAATGGCCCATGGGGAGTATTGTTCAGGTTTTGCCTGGCCCGGATGGCAAAATAAAGAGTTGCTCGTGTAACAGTTAGCAGCTAATTAAGATTTATGTTTGTTTCTATAAAACTTTTTGTTACTTACCTTTAAGGTCAGATTAGGTAGGTTTCACTCAATTTGTTATAATTCCAATAAGGTTTTAGAATTGTTTTTAAAATATGTACACTATTTACTTGATATTTGAAGTATAATTTAAGTATAATGTATCTTTTTTTTTGTAAACTAGAGATATGCTAGTGATTTTCAGTTACTGTTAGGGTTCCTTCAGTGTTGTCTTTTATATGAAGAAGTTAAATAATTAATTTTGTTTTCACAAGTTAACACAGACTGTTAGGGTCATACATTTTAAATGTATTCAAATTACAACTATAAATTAAAGTCACAGTTTCTGTAACTTAAGTATATTTTGGATAGGTAATAATTTCTGCCTACATTGTAAACCAAATTGTTATAAACTTTTATAAAGTAACTTTTCTGAATTTAGGTCAATTTAGTTCATATTAAAAATTGAAATATTTCTTTCAAAATTTAGACCTTTTATAGAGTTGTCGGCTTGTATGTAATATGAGTTTTCTTTCTATTAGTTACCTTTCCCGCCGCCCAACTCTGTTCAATTAATTATTGAACATAAAATCTTTTTATATAATTTTACCTAATAAGTTTAGGTTTTATAGCAGCCACACTAAATTGTTGGTAATATTGTATTGTTGCAATTGGCAACACTTGCTTTCCTATGCACTGCAAGTCAGGTGCATTTATGCATCTTCAAAATAATAATAAATCTATATTTATTTATACACACACAGTTTGTATTATTTAACAGCTACATTTTCCCGTCAAAAATAAAAATATATGATTTCCGCGCACTCGGAACAAAAATGTGCAATTTCGGTGATAAAGATTTAAATCTATTCACATGAATAAAAAATTCTAATTTAATGCATGCAAATCAGCCTCTGGTTTACTATAAAATAACTACCTAAAACACTGAAATGACCTTATAATGAACTTTATTTTTTAAAAAAACCTTGTGTTTCCAATTTCGCTGGCCTAATTTCGGTGGCTTTTGTTGGTGCTTCTAAGGCACCGAAATTGTATCATTATTTCAATTTGGATTTAAATGTGTTTTTAAGGAATAATAGCCATTTTGGCTTCAAGTCGGTCAGCAAACTCAGCCATGCTTTCCTACTGATCAGCTAGATAGGAATACTGCTGCCCCATGCTCGCCTTTGTAAAGGACAGCGGTTAAGTTTCTGCTCGCAGCACTATAAGCACACGCCAATGTCCAGGCCTGAGGCAACCTCTGCTCCTAGCGCTGCAAATGCATGCCTGTTAGTTAGCTGGCTAGTTCTTTGTTGACTGCGCTGCTAGCAAGTCGCTGGCAGATTTGAGCTTTGCTTTTAATTCTGCAAGCAAACGCCGCGCAGGTCCACCTGACTGGGTTTGTGACTGCACATACTCGAAGCGCTGCAAAAAAAACTAGCCAGGCCCGCCTGATCTCTGGGTAGGCCTGTAGCCGCCGTTGCTGGTAGTGCTGTAAGTTATCAAACTCTGTCAACTTCCACTTACCTACCTGCGTGATTTGTGGCCGACTTTACTTCCAGCGCATTTAGTAAACAACAGCTTCTCTTACCAACCAGCTAGAGCAATAGTCGCTTTCGTAAGCAGCGCTGTGTTCAAAAGCCACCAAGGCTCGTCTGCCAGTTGGGCTGCGGCTACCTTACTTGCAGACTACAATCTTGCTAGATTGTGATTACTTCTGGTTGCAGCACTGCAAAAATCGCTGTTCACGCTCACTTCCCAGCTGGCTAGGTCTATGTCGAAGTGCTGCAAGCAAACTGTCACACCCGCCTTTCTGCCGGGAATTTCTTCTTGCAGCCCTAAATGCAAACACTGATTACGACCACTCATTGTCATCCTTGGTCTCCAGTCACCTTTTCTTTCAGCGCAGCGTAGCAAGCAAAATCAGGTAGGAACTACTTGAACACAGCTTGGACTGAGGTCACCTTCCTTGCAGCGCCTCAAGGCAACGCCTTTAACGATCACCTGCCAGCCGGCTATGTCTCTGTTTGCAGTGCTGCTAGCCAAGGCTTTCACCCTTGCCTTTGGAACGGCTAGATCTCTGCTTTTGGCGCTGCAAGCTAACACCAGTTAGTCCTACTTACCTACAAGCTAGGTCTGAAATCACCTTTGCTTGCAGTACTGCAAACCCCGAACGGACCAAACTCGTATATGGACCGGAACCGGACCAAACACTGATACCGCAGAAAAACTGTGTAAGTCGTTTTGTGGGACTATGTACATAGATGTTACGTGAACTTGAGCTTAATAAAAAAATATAAAATAAAAACAAAACACCACCCACGATTTAGCATCTACTAGCGTCACTACCAGCAATCAGCATGCATCAATGTAAACGAAACCGAGCCTCACCAGACTCGCATGCCTAACAGTTAAGTTTGAGCCCTCATACTTGCATCACTCATCAGTATTACTACTATAACAGCCACAATAAAGTCCACTGCTGAACATGGGCTTCCCCCTAGTAGGGGGGTATTTGCTATACTCACCACGCTTTGCAGGCGGGTTGGTGAGCGCGATGCAAGTGCAGTAGGGGGGTATTTGCTATACTCACCACGCTTTGCAGGCATGTTGCAATGCGATTGCGAAATTTATTCCTTAGTCACCTCTAACGACACCCTCGGGAGAGATATGAGGTGATGACATTAGAAGCCAGCATCAAACGACTACCGCATCATCAGTATATTATAATGGCAATTCCTGCTTGGATTAAATGTCTATTGTCAAGAGCTTTAGCCAGTTCTCTGCATCAGGAGTGTAATTTGTATTTATACAACCGGGAAAACAGCAGAGGGAACATTCATTCATAACGTGGCATAGGTTTGTGGCGTGGCTAAGGTTTGGTCAGTACTTGTGTCACTACAACACAAGCACGCAGCGCAGTACGCAGCGCTATAAACAACTGATCGGACTCTTCTGCCCTCCAGCTAGGTTTAAGGCCACCTAATTGCTTCACCATAAGTAAACTTCGGTCAGACCTGGCTTTCTCACTTGCACTGTCTACGCTCACATCTCGGACAGCAAGTTTGCGTTTGCCTCTGCTGATCTGCTTGCAGTGCTACGAAAAAAGGCCGTATCTGATCACCTGCCGACTGGCTAGGTCTGTGATTGAAGCGCTCCAAGGAAACGCTGGTCAGCCTCGCCTTCCCGCCTAGTACGTAGGTCTGCGACTGCGACCACACTTCTGCTGCTGCAAGTAAACGCCGGTCAGGTCCACCTGTCCGCCAGCTTGGTCTACAAGCATCGCGCTTGCACTCCACTGCTGCCAGATTTCTAAATCTCTGCTTGCAGCGCTGCAAGAAAACGCCGTTCACATACGCCTGGTTCTGACGCTGTCTTTGGTCACCGCGCTGCAAGCAAACGCTGATCAGGGCCACTAGCCTACTGGCTGGGTTTCTGGCCGTCTGCTCGCTGTGGTTGTTGTTGTGGCAAGCTAACCTAAACCACTTTTGCCTTCTGTGCTTGTTTCTGCTTGCGATCCTGCAAGCAAACACAAGCCAGGATAGGCTCCTCGCCTGCTAGATCTATGGCAGTCTCTTCTTGCAATTTCGGTGCCATAAATGCAATTTCGGTGGCACAAAATAAATTTCGGTGCCATGGCAATTTCGGTGGGCGAAATATCTCATTAAATACTAAAGTTATAGAGTCTTCCTTAAAAATATGGATTAAGGAAGTGAATATTTCAGTCGACATAAAAAAATTATAACATAAAACCCAAAAATGAAAAAATCCACCGAAATTAGGAAAAAAATGCACGTGTTGAAAATGCCTCAAATCCATCACTAAAATTCTCATCAGAACCGGACCAGTGGTTTAGGAGATATTTGGTAACATAGGTTTGCACAAACACACAAACGCACAAACAAACAAAACACATTCTCTCACCCCAAACGCATATATCGTCTCCGTTCCGTCGTGGGTGAAAAGAAAACCAAACATCTGCAAAAGTTGGAGGAAATATTGATGAAAACTAAGCAAGGATATATCGCCACTTTGATCCTCCAGATAGCCCTTATCTATTTACTGCCATATCAAAATCCTTGTAAAACTTATAGTTCATAGTATGCCATTCATTGCAACGGGACAAAGTTTGCACATAAAAAACAGGACAATGGATGATAGTGGCAATTTAAAAATCTGCACTGTGGATTGTTAGCCAATTGAAGCTCTAGTTAAGTAATTTGTTATCGTCATCGTCAGGTAGGTATCAAAATGTTCTGAACTTGTGCAGTAGCAAACGTACCTGCATAGAGAAACCAAGTGTATTTCTGACAACTGATAATTGTTCAGGCATTAGTCAGTGGCGTAATATGTGCTACCCAATCTGATCACTATGGAAAACAAAACGACGTTGTTGACTCTGTTGATGCTGATAATGATAACTACGATCGATTTTTCATTTGCCTCTCCACTGCCGTGTGAATCGAAACCACTGGAACGATCGCCAGAAAATTATACTCTAGAACTACAAGCAGAGAAACGAGGGAAAGAGAGGGTTTATTCGGAGATAATAGAACAAGAAGCGGATGAAATACTATTACTGAAAAGGACAATACAATTCTTTTTGGCACATAAACATTTATTGTCAGATGAAGAACTACTGAAAAGGACAATAAAATTCTATTTGACAAAGAAACAATGGTCAGAATGTATAGATTTGGTGTTAAAAGCGGAGGAAAAAAACAGTGAAAAAACAGAAGGCACAGGTGAACCTCAGGTAGACAGATTGACTAATGAGGAAGAAATCCTCGAATCTATGCTATCCGTTTAACGTTTCCCTTTTCTAGTCTACGGTTACAAATGTATTTTTTGAGATATGCAGTTCCTCATCCTGTCGCTTGTTTTTTTTTGTATTAATGTGATAAATAAACAAAAAATAAATATTATTTTTTAATTTTTGGCGCCTCAAGAACTAAAAGTAAACCAAACATCTCCTGCAAAAGTTGTAGGAAATATTGATTGAAACAAAACGAGTATATCGCCACTTTGCTGCGCCGAAAAAACTGCACCAGCTTTAAAAGTTAAATAACTCGGAAACTAAAAATAATCGCGGAACATACATGGGGTATTTTCGAGTACCCCAAGATGTGAGAGGAATCTAATTTCTTTTTATTGACGTCACTCTATGGTCCACACTGTATATTCAAACTGCATTGATAGTTAATTGAAAATATTTCAGAAGTGAATTTGACTAATAATTGAGTACTTTACTGTATTTAATGAAATATAAAAATGGCATGATTGAAACTTTTGTCCAAGAATAGGTAGAAAAGATACTATTAGTAATCATGATGTTCTTCAAAATATTAAAAATGAGTTATTTAACCAGAAAAAGTACGCAAAAAATGTATTTCAAAGCATTGTATTTTATTTTTATAAAATACGTGTACAATGCATATTTTATTTTTAAGCAAAACATTGTTTTAAAAGAAACACAATTGTTTACTTGGAATGTTATTTTGAATTTTCAATTAAATTGTTTTTGTCGATTCAATTTTTTTGAACAATCAATTTATAAATTACTTAAATGTTTTATAATACACTCACAGGCACATTTAACCGGCCACTTGCATTAGCATGGAATACTCTAGATTTTTTTGATTACTGTTAATTACAGTGAAAGTTAATTTAAAAGCAGTTAATTAAACGTTAATTAAAGAATTGGTAGCTTAACTACAGTAGGTCTTAAATAAAAAAAACATGAAACAAAAAAGTATCATTTTTTCAGAAAGTCTCTTAAGAGGTGAATGTTAACAAAATGTTAAAAAAATGAAAATGAGGACAATCTTAATAGTGAGTATTGCCTCCACAAGCTCTTATGACTTCACGCATACGGTCAGCCATCCCGTCTATGACGTCTTGGATATCTGACTGCGGGATATTGTGCCACTCTTCTAAAACCGCACTTGTTAGGTCACGGAGTGTGGTTGGCACTGGATTACGGCTTCTGACTCGTCTTTTTAAGTTGTCCCAAATGTGTTTAATCGGATTAAGGTCCGGACTGCAGGCTGGCCAGGGTAATCTGCGTAAACCAACAGCATCGAGGTAATCATTTACTTGGCCGGCAACGTGTGCTCGGGCATTAGGTATCGTGCATAAGCACAAAATTTTCTCCAATAAATGGAGCAAATGGTACCACATGGTCTTGAAGCACTTCCTCCACGTATCTTTGAGCGGTCATACTTCCTCTGGAAACGACTACTAGGTCCGTGCGTGCTTCATAAGAAATTGCTCCCCACACCATTATCGAGACCCCTGGACCACATGAAGCAAACCTCTCAGATCGACGTCTGTAGACCCGCTGGCGACCATCTGGAGCTTTTAAAGCTATTCTGGACTCATCACTGAATAATCCAATTTAGGAGCTTTGGCAGGTCGACGTGCTAGCAAGTTTTGTTCAGCCAGTCTTCGTCTTACCGTTCTCTCACTTACACTAACGCCACGAACTTAAAAAAGCTGATTACGTGCTTCAACAGCTGTAGAGAAGCGATTTCTCAAATCTTTACTTACGACAAAACGGTCATTTCTAGCTGAAGTACACCGATGTCGACCTTGCCCAGGCCTTCGAGTA
The DNA here is from genome assembly GCA_024500475.1 of Phthorimaea operculella. Taxonomy (NCBI): domain Eukaryota; kingdom Metazoa; phylum Arthropoda; class Insecta; order Lepidoptera; family Gelechiidae; genus Phthorimaea; species Phthorimaea operculella. The sequence goes on from JANFCV010000157.1 coordinate 305,184, forward strand.
TAGAGGCCAGTCTCACAAAATCGTCTGATAGCGTCTTGTATTGTTGTTCGAGGAACACCAAGCATCCGACCTATGCGACATTGGCTAAATCCAGCATCAGCCAGAGCTACTGCTCTTGCTGCTCCAGCAGCATCCAGGGGCATGTCGTATGAAAAACTGGTTCTCCAATTCACAATTGATCAAAATAATGCAAAACACCTCCAAAACAAATGAATACCGAAACAAAAACATTCGATCCTAAACAATTTGAAACTTAATAATTTTTTACTTTTTCTTTTTATTCATTAAAACACAATTTACACGTTAACAAATGAGGTCATATGTGTTTGATTTATCGTAAAATTAAATCCTGCCAATTTACAACATATTACGGACAGCGTTATTTCGAATCACCACGAGATATACCATTCGAGGGTGGTGGCCGGTTAAATGTGCCTAGACCCAACTGCCCTATCTATTTGATGTGTGCATAAGTATTAGGAAAATAATTGTTTATAGTTTTATTATGCTGTATACTATAAATCATATTATTCATGTTTATCACAGATGTTTATAAGTACAAATCTAATTAAACTACATACGCTATATTGCAGTTATTTTATTTACACCTCATTTCAAAATCTTCACCAATCATCACAACATAATTCCCAATCAAGAAAAAAGGAGAACTACTAATATGGCAATGATTCCTAAATTTTTCGTCTAAAACTAGCAGTTATTTTAATATCGTTGATATTGTGAAAAACTCTATTTAAATTTATTTTGTTAGTGGACAAGATATACTTGATTCGAAGGCTTGATTGGAACCGCGGTTGCCCAGTTGGTTAGGGCGTCGGCAGTACTGATGCCGAAGGTCGCAGGTTCAAATCCTGCCTGCGGTGGAAAATTTTGCAAGTTTTCCAAAAAATGTTTACCTAACAAGAGAAGTGTTTTAAAAATTTAGTATTCCATATATATTTATTTTTTTCGCGTTTATACTTTAGAAGTTACAGCTTTAATCTTTAAAGTTATGAAGCTTTGTTTCCTAACCAAACTAAACCTATCTTTAGAATAAAAATACCTATTCAATGGTATGTTTAATGTTACTCCTCAATATTACAGTAGCATACAATTTTTTGTCCCGCTTTCACTTGTATGGGTCCAAAAACAAATGATATTTTTTTTTCTTAACATTTCTATATTTGAAGATTTATCTTCTCACTAAATTTCATGTCGATAGTTCTCACAGACAAATGAAACCTTTTTCGCGCAGCGCTACGTTTTGGTTCTCTGTGATAGTTCTCAAACTGACAAAGACAAAAAGATAATGTTAAATGACTTGTTCTTGTAAAAATATAGAAAATATATTTTAGAAATAAATAGTACCTGTTGTGTTGTTTTTCTTCATGTGATTGTCCTGTGTTTTATCTTGTGTGCAATAAACAGTTAAATAAATAAATAAATAGACAATATCTTTCGCTCATATATATGAGGGCGTGGCATACAGACAAACAGAGAGTCAGACTTGACGAAATGATAAGGGTTTCTAGTAGACTACGAAACTCTTGAAACAGTACCTTGGGCCGTAGGAACTCAGCAACTTCTTAAGAGCAAGTGTCGACGGCCGCGCGGAAAGTGTCGCCGGCGTCCGGTCTATGTGCGGCGGCCCGTACTTGACTGGATACTTACACGCATAACAACTATATGCCTGCGGGGTAGGCAGAGCGTAAACGGCTGTGAAACTTACGACAGAAAAATTGAATACACAATTTTAAAACACGCCCTGTGTTAGGTAAGTATACAACTTACGGAAAACTTGCAAAATTTTCTAACGCAGGCAGGATTTGAGCCTGCGACGGCAAAAAAACGACAGACAAATATTTGAAGGATCATTGAAGCAAACATAGTGACATGACAGTTGTAAGCATCAAAATTGAAACGAGCGTTGTTCTTTTTCCGTCCGAACCGTGAACGTTCTGCCTACCCCGCAACATTCCCAGCTTTCAGTCCGATGGCTGGATAGTGACAGCCGATGTGGCGCAGTGGTTAGTATGCCTGCCTGCCACGCAAAGGTTCCGGGTTCAATTTCCGGTGGGGTCACTCACAAAGTTGATATTTATCACTTTGTGAATTTGTTCCCAGTCTGGTTAGGACATTGCAGGCTGAACCACCTGATTGTCCGCAAGTAAGATGATTCCGTGCTTCGGATGGGCACGTTAAGCCGTCGGTCCCGGTTGCTGTCTATGATGGGGGTCGTTACACAACCATGTCAGAGGCCTGCTACTTGTAGTAGGCGGTTTAAAAACTCTGACACCAGGGTTCATCAGGTCGTTGAACGACTCGGTGTCCCACACGGAAAGAGAAGAGAGTCCGATATGTTGCTCCTCATTTACTCAGTTACTGTCTCTGTTTAGATACACACTCCAGTTTACGGGAACGTGCACTCTAATGAAATGAGAGACTTACTTGATTGTCTGATAGGAAATTCCGATGCTGTAGTATCTTATTACGTACACTTCTACATCTATAGCTACTGAAGTACGAATGCTCGAAAACCTAATGTATGTACTAGCGACGACTTTCACCCTATATACACTTTTTTCTTTGAGTACTATTGCCCGTTTTCTTCGAATAAGTAATAAGTCCCAAACTTAGCTAAGAGTGCTAAGAGCAAAATACACATTAAAACTGAAAAGTAGCCTTTTCTTTCTCCGATAGCTATTTTTTAGTTCGGGCAGTACAATGCAGCATTGTTGGCATAATTGCTGGCTAGGGCCCTGCTTTAAATGAACGCCTTCCATTGGCTCCCACGAAACAAAGAGACACTAAAGTAGGACTGCACAGGTTCGGCTCTAGGATGGGGCCCTAGGTTAAAATAATAATAATAAAAATATATACACTTCCCATCAGAAAAATCGAGACACTTAGCAAGTTAACGTATTGTACGAATCACATTATCTGAGATAGGTGTTTATTTAGAAATAAATGTCTAATGTCGTTCAACAGTGTGTATTACAAGGTTTCTAAATCATATTTAAAAATTTTTGCTGAATAAATAAATAAACAAATAATGTCAATGTTCTAAATTAAACTTTTAATAACATTGATTTCATAGTTTGTTTAACTATGAAAACAAAAGTGTCTCGATTTTTTTACGTCGAAATGGCTGTACAGGCTGTACAGGTTTTAAAGGCTGTATGGGCTTTAGCCTTTCCCAAATGAGAATTATTAGATCGAAAAAGGTAACTGTCATAAATGGTTGCCGGTAAAACAGTCTGTGGTTTGTGTTTTTGCGAAGTGTGTTTTTATTGTGATTTGCTTTGAAAATTATGAAAATCCAGGTGTTTCGTAGGTCTCGCAGTCGTGCTAGAATTATCGGAAGCCGTGTGAGAACACGGTTCAGTGCGGGTCGCTTGAGAACGGCGGTAAAAGTGATGAAAATGCACCGGCGAAGTAGCGTCCTTGGACAATTATTGCAAAGACCAGTTTAGTGCGATCTTTCCTATCTTTCCTTTTAGTTTGGAATTCAATTGTGTGTTAAGTTACTTGGTAACGTGTTTTCCATGCAGCTGATAAACTGTAACGAGCTGAGAAGGCGACGAGTTTGATGATTTTCTTACATACCCACTACGTGTGTGTACCGATCGATGAGATTGTCGCTTACGTTGTTCCTTCTATGTGTTCCTTCAGCTGAGAAAGATGATTGACCCATTCAGTGCTAAAGTTGATCAAAGTAGTACAGCAGTCAAGTTGAAAGTGTGATGCAAAATGTGATGAGTGATGAATGACCATGCTATTTTAGAAAGTGATGATGATGGTAGATATGGTACGATGGAGAATGACAGAGGCACATGATATTATTAGGGCTATACGTCTTCTGTCGCAATTCTGTCGTATGCGTCGTGTGATCGCATCACACTTGATGCTTTAAGCTCGAAACGATACTATTTCCCAATAACAAGAGAGGTCTTCCTTCGTACTTTTGGTTTGGTACTAATCATTCCTTCTTCATAGAAGTAGACGACCATGGTGAATGGCATGTAGTTGACCATGCCAGGTATTAGAGATACTGATTGGTGATTGTGACAATGGTTGACACTTAGTTGAGCTGGTTGAATATTGGAAATACACGCCCACGTTGTAGTTTTAATCCTGATTTCAGTTATTACACGCCCAAGTAGCACAGTGGAGTAATCTCGATAGAGGTTATGTTGTGATAGGTAGTCGGCCATTAATGAGAAGTTTCTTGATTCTGATGTCGGTGGCGGCAGTTGCTTCCTCGTTTCCCTTCGCGAGCGTGTGCTCTCTCTCTTTAATACCCTCCAACATAGAAAAGCTTTTTGTTACGCAGTTGATATGCTGCTGTTATAAACTGTATTTTAATATAAAATACTAGCGGCCCGCCCAGCGGTTTCACCCGCTGCTACTTACCTGTTTTCCCGTAGTAATTGGATTTTTGCTCGTAGTAAAACTTCCATTACTCCTTATGTATATTTACGCGACTTACTTGTTGATTATTTGTAAGTCGCGTAAATATACATAATGAGTGATACTTGTTCGTTGAATAATAAAAAAGTCCATTACTCCGTTCCAGCAGAGGTGAATGTGCCAGCAGAAGCGGCCCGTCATGCTGAATAACTTTTACTTTGAAGCCATTACCGTATCTCTTATAGTTTATATGGGGTGCTGGTAGTTTACATCAAGTACTTCAGACCCTCGTGACCATGTGCCAGCAGAAGCGGCCCGTCATGCTCAATAAATTTTACTTTGAAAGCATTACCATATCTCTGACAGTTTATTTGGAATGCTGGTTGTCTACATCAGGTACTCCAGATCCTCGATGACCATGTACCAGCAGAAGCGGCCCACCATGGTGAACAACTTTTCTATGAAGCCATGACCGTATCTCTTGTAGTTTAGAAGGGGTGCTGGTGGTCTTCATCAGTTACTCCAGATCCTCGATGACCATGTGCCAGCAGAAGCGGCCCGTCATGGTGAACAACTTTTTCTTTAAAGTCATGGCCGTATCTCTTATAGTTTAGATGGGAAGCTGGTGGTCTTCATCAGGTTCTTCAGATCCTCGATGACCATGTGCCAGCATAGGCGGCCCGTCATGGTGAACAACTTTTTCTATGAAGCCATAACCGTATCTCTTATAGTTTAGATGGGATACTGGTGGTCTTCATCAGGTACTCCAGATCCTCGATTACCATGTGCCAGCAGAAGCGGCCTGTCATGGTGAACAAATTTTTCTATGAAGCCATGACCGTATCTCTAATAGTTTAGATGGGATGCTGGTGGTTTTCATCAGGTACTCCAGATCCTCAAGGGCTGACAAAAAGTAGTCCATGTCCGTCTTTAGTATGCTAGTAACATCAGTGCCAAAATTTGCGGAGATCGGTAAAGCGGTTTTGCTAATTTGGGTAATATCCGCTATATTTCCCGCTTTTCCTGCTGTTAACCGTTTTCCCGTGGAAATGAGGAATTTTCCCGTGGTAAAAAGTAGCCTATGTTACTCAGGAATGTTGTAGCTTTCTAATGGCGAAAGAATTTTGGAAATCGGTTCAGTAGTTTCGGAGTTTATCGATTACATACATACAAAAAAACAAACAAAAAAACAAACAAAGGTTTCCTCTTTATTATATTAGTGTAGATAGTGTAGATGTAGACATAGGCACCTACAGTTTTTAACAGTCAAAACACTCAATTACCTACTGCGCGCGGGAAATTTATTTAATGCGTAGGTAGCAACGGCCTAGTGCGAGTTGGACTTGCTCACCGATGGTTCCGTACTGAGGTTTATATGTAAATTCAACTTGGTAAACCTATATTTCATATAATAGTCCACTTGGACAACTAGCCAATTTTTTTTAAACTTTTTTTTCTGCCCCCACAAATACCTAAAAAAACTAAGTTTTGACGCCATTTGCCAATTTTCATTGTTCTAGGTCTACAGGAAGTACCCTCTGAATTTAGATTTCCTTGAGAGGGTAGGAAACACGTGTTTTTACAGCATAAACGGTTATATCTTTTTTAACTTGAAGTTGGGAGCTTAATTTTTTACAACTACTAGCGAATACTGACTTGAGTACAGTCCAGCAAAAAAGAGTAAACAATAAATGAGGGCGCCACTTTGTATGAAATTTCAAAATTAAATGGCAACATTGACTATGAATGGCAACAATTTAGTATGAAATTTTCTTAGTTCCATTTTATTTAATTTCTACTCTTTTTTGCTGGACTGTAGGTACTTAGGTATATGGTTTTAATTTCACCTCGTTATCTTTACGAGTTCCTGAGATACATTTTACAGACACAAACGGACAAAAAAGTGATCCTAGTTTCCATTTTTACCTTTTGAGGTACGGCGAACGGAACCCTAAAAAGCGGCGAAAAACAGGACAACGGATAGTAGCAATTTAAAAATCTGCACTAAAGATTGTTAGCCAATTGAAGCTCATTCTCGAGTTCAAGTAATTTGTTAGCGTCATCGTCAGGTAGCTATAAAAATGATCTCAACCCAAACAAACTTTATGCATTTGCAAACGTACCTGCATAGAGAACCATCGTGTATTACTCACAACTGTAAATTCTTCGGACATTAGTGAGTGGATTAATTTGTACTACCCGTCCTGATTACTATGGAAAACAAAATGACGCTGCTGTTGCTGATAATGATTACTACGATCGCTTTTTCATTTGCCTCACCACAGCCGTGTGGTCAGGTCCACCCGGAACATTCAGAACAGGAACAAACGCCAGAAGTTTATACTCTAGCATTAAAAGCAGATAAACAGGGAAAAGAGAGGGTTGATTCGGAGGAATATGAACAAGATGCAGATGAACCATTACTGAAAAGCACAATACATTACTTTTTGACTCAGAAACAAACGGCAGATGAACAATTACTGAAAAGGACAATACAATTCTTTTTGATACAGAAACATTTGGCAGAAAAAGTAGAAAAACCTTACTGGTCATGTGGAAAGTAACGGATAAACCTCAACGAGACAGTGAATATTGACTAATTAAGGAAGAAATCCTCGAAATTATAGTCTTCTGGTATAAATGTATATTAGAGATAGGTGTGCAGTTCCCATCACTTGGGTCTATTGTCTGTATCCTTTTTTTGTGTTTATTGTATATTCTGTGTATAATGTGATAAATAAACGAACAAAATATAGGTATATCTTTTAATTCATGACTCCTCAAGAACTAAAAACAAAATTTTAATTTTGAAAAACCCCACGATAGTTTACTGCAGCGCCCCCTGATGAATTGTGCGCATAACACCTAGCTAAACACATTCCCCAGTTAAATCTTCATCAACCACTGAAAACCGCATCAAAATCAGACCAGTTGTTTTCGAGATAAATTGGTAACATTGGTTTGCACAAACAAATGTTTACTGCAGCGCCCTCCGGTAAGTTGTTCACGTAATACCTAGGTATCTAAGAACATGCATTAAAAAAATATAAATCCATCACTAATAACTTCATCAGAACCGGACCAGTGGTTTAGGAGATATTTGGTTACATAGGTTTGCACAGACACACAAACAAACAAAAACACATTATCTCACCCCAAACGCATATACCATCTCCGTTCCGTCGTGGGTGAAAAGAAAACCAAACATCTGCAAAAGTTGGAGGAAATATTGATGAAAACTAAGCAAGGATATATCGCCACTTTGATCCTCCAGATAGCCCTTATCTATTTACTGCCATATCAAAATCCTTGTAAAACTTATAGTTCATAGTATGCCATTGCAACGGGACAAAGTTTGCACAATAGTAGAGCTTTGAAGGAATTTATTATTGTAAATCAACGGTGATTCCTATTATTTTTATTCGAGATTAAGTAATATAAAATAAAAGATTAGTGTAGTTTAAGTCTGAAATATTTACCGTTAAAAATAGTAGTGTTGTGTTACAATGATAAAGAAGTCGTTGTTAATTTATTGATTGATTATTACCACAACCATCACATTATCTTTCGCTTCGCCACTGTCGTTGGACTCAGATTAAGTATTATTTCTATGAATCGATAAAAACCCTGATACGGAAATTATGTACCAACGCGATGTATGAAATAAGTATGTACCTATTGTTTTTTTTTTATTATACTGAACTCAGAAATGAGTAAATGAAAGATTGTTTAGCAAAAAAATCGGAATCAGGATATGGCCACTTGAGAAATCTTTACCTGCAGTAATTTTGCAATTGGTGTCAATAAAGTAGTCCATTTGCGCTGTGAAAGCATTTTGCTGGTTCAGTTCATACGATACCAGTGCGTCGCAAGTACGTTCTGTGAGGTGATTTTGATAACACAAGTGTTTAGCAAGTATTACTTAGCGTAGTATAATAACTCTTGCTATTTCCAATTATGATGGATGATAGACAAGTTATTGGTGTTGTTTCCCACGATCATCACTCTGTCGCTCGCTTTGTCTTCGGATCTGCTGTATTCGTCAAAGGACCAAAATCCAGAAACGGCTTACAATGAGATTTCTCCTATGAATCGCAACACAAATGATGTTGTAGTGTATCTTTCGGAGTCAAACATGTTAACTGAAGGCGCGAACTTTATAACGCCTGCAGAACTTCGTCCACGGAAGCTCGGCGTAATCTATGTGCCAAAAAACAACTTTATGAAGCCTTGAGCAGCTATGATAGGGCGAGTCGGCAAAAAATAAAAACTTACAAAGAAAACATGAAGAAAAAAGAGTTTCTTGGAATCCAAGATTTGACAGAGTTCGCCGTTAATACCTATAATTTGCTACACGGACGATAATGTGAAGGTGACAAACTATTCGTTATCTCTAGTGGCCTGAAAGTAAATTATTTCAGTGATGACATGAGCTTTGGTAGTGCTTTTGACTAATAATTGGGTACTTCACTGTATTTCATAAAAGATAAAAGTAACATGATTAAAACTTTTGGCCAAAATAGGTAGGTAAGGTACTTTTAGTAATCAAAATAATAAAAAATTGTTTATTAACAGCAGAAATATGTAAAAAATACCTAGTATTTCAATATTTGTTTTTAAAAAGATTGTCAACATAATTGTTAACTACATAGAAAGAAATATTAAAAAAAATATATTTTAATATGCTAGGATTTTGAAAATAGATTTTTAAATGAGAAAAGCATATTGAAGTTTTAGAAAATAACATTTTCATTTTTTGCAAAACTTTACTCTCACATCACAATAAAACCTTTTTTAACGAATTTGTAAAAATAAACGTAGGTTAGAAATTGTAAAGTTCAAAATAATTGCAAATTAAATGCGTTTCAAATTGTTTTATCGTAAAAAGTGTTAGTATTTACTTAAAATGAAATAGAGTTATTCCATTATTTTCAATAGGAAAAGGGGTCATTGCTGAGTACGGCCCAAGGTACTAGAGTACTACGGTCCGAGATATTTAAAAATATTTATAATTGTACAGCACTGGTTCACCTTGTAAAATATTTGCAGTTCTTTTTTACATACTATATGCATATTTTGCCGTGTGATGTCGGCCTTAGAATAGCATCACCACAATTCTACCCTTATACCTTTTGTAACAAAATGTACATTGTTCCTACACCTACTGTAGCGGACGAGCTGGTAATCACTAAGAAAGAGAGAAAACAAGATCTAAAGCGTGTAAATATCTATAATAAATAAAATTGGTAAAAAATACAAAGAATCCGTATCAAAACCACATGACAAAAGAAATAAGTCAAAAACCATCTATAAAACCAAAAATATCAAAAGAGGTTCATCGCGTCGTCCACACCTACTATGTTAGATTAAAGTCGTCTATGTATTATTGAAATGAATAGAAATAAATCAAGTTGTATAAAGTGTTTAATTAATGTGGAGTTGAAAAAATCATCATAAATAGGTATCTAAATCACCCAGCAAAATTGGAGGAAAAATCATCAAAAAACAAAACAAGGATATTACCAATTTTATGCACTTAAGGTGCTTCAGCAATTGATATTTATTTGCACTATTCAATTTGAATGGTATAAAAAGTCAACATTTTGAAATAAATAGACTAGTTTATCGTACACCATCGCCACGATAGTCTTCTTAAAGGTTTCATTGGTGATTGATTTCTTACAATGACGCCATTTTTGCTGATGCAAATAGCTTTGATTTGTCTTTCCCTTTCAACTGCCTCGCCTCTGCCATCAGAATCAAGACCACTCTATCTATCAAACGAAGAATCACTAGTAAATCCTCACCCAGAGTTTTTAATAAAGGACCCACTACCGGAAAACTCCGAACCTGAATTTGAAATAGAGGATCAATCAAAAGAAAAAAATTACATGAAGAAATATGTGCAAGAAGTGCTTCCTGACAACCAGTTATTGAAAATGACAAAACCAAAGTTTATAAACGATAATAAAGTACCGAAGTTTTTGACAAATAATTTGCTTTGTACCAGAAATGCCTATATGGAGATTAAAGCAGAGGACCAATCGCTGGAAAAAACTCTACCAAAGTTGGAGGCAGAAGACGAAGAAAAAGAAAAGGTTTCCTTGGAGAAATATCATGAGCAAAAAGTGATTACGAACGACAATGGATGGAGATGCCGTGTCTTGAATTGAAACCCAAACAAAACATTTAGTTGTGTTTATGGAGAGTAGGTGTTATAATGAATAGTTATTTTTTCGTCGCTTCTATGTATAATTCAAAACGTTTAATAATAAAATAATATGATTTCTAAAATAATGGACCAAAAGACGTAATGAAAACAACGGCTAGCAAAATGGGAGGAAAATAGACACAAAAACAAAACAAGGATGTCACCACTTTTGAAATCTGCACCCACGATGGTTATGCAATTGATGGTTCTTCGCTATTTAGGTATTATTCAATTCGCCTAGTATAAATAAATGATCTGCATGAATAGACCTCTTATCTAGTTCATAGTAAGTCATTGCAGCGAGACCAAGTCTGCACAGTTATAGAATTATTCCGAATATATTTTATAAATAAGTTTAAGATCTTTACAGAAAGTGCAATAAATAACTGTGATTCCAAAAATTGTAATAATGCGGAATTCGTTGCTGATATTGCTGATTATTACAATGATCACCAAACTGTCTCTCACCTCGCCTGTGCCGTTGAAATCGTCAGATGAATCAATGAACCTATTACTAGAAAATCATAATACAAAGATGCTATCAACGGTTCAATCGCCAACAACACGAAGACCTACAATTATGTACGCAATGCGGCGAACAAACACTGGGTATATTTGTGAGAAAATTATACTTAACTAAAAAGGCTATGGACCCTTGAAGTGGAACTACAACAAAACATTCAAGATGATAATAAAGAAGTAAATTCCTTTTTTTTCGTGTCGATAAACGTCTTAATGGATTTCGTCCAGAATGGTTTAACTGATATATAATTGTTAACACATATTTAATTCAAAATGTTATTGATTGACATTTAAGACTTTTTAAACTAATATTACTTATTGTTATTGACTTCTAGTTACTGTTTTTAATAAGTTTTAATTCTGCCATATGTGATTTAAAAACTATTCCTACAAAATATTGAAGCCTATATTCTGTCTTCTTTGTCGTATTGTGACAAAGAAGACAGATAGGCTTCAATATTATACAAACTTACGTAATTTAAGCTTTGCGTTTTAATTTGTTATTACAAAATAACCTCAAATCCTGTACATCAACGTAACAACGATCAAAGATTTATTAAAGTTTAACACTAGAATCTTTGTTTTTTATTGTCATCAAATGTTTCCGTTTAATTTAACTTCAATGTGTAAGTTCGATAAAGTTTTATATATGGGGCCCCAGGGGCCCCTCTGCCAAGTACGGCACTGGGTATTGTTTTTTGTTGCTTTCTTCTTGGGTAATGAGGCCTTAGAATTTAACGAACAATTCTTATATCTAATTTGAAAAGCGTAGACTCTTGTGGGTTGTGACTAGGGAATGCAATCTCGATCTCGCAAGATCTCGAAATCACCGAGATCTCGAGCAATTTTTCGAGATCGAGATCTCGTCAAAGGAAATCTCGATTCAAAAATTTCTTTCGAGATCTCGAACGTATCTGTCGAGATTATGAACGAGATTTCGAGATTGAGTTTGAAGGCGTTTCCATGTTTTTTGATGTGCGTTAGCGTAGTTTTCGGTGTCTGCCGGTCTAGAAAGAGGCTACTGTACCTTTCAGGAGACAGGATATCAGAGTTGGGAGTCTACTGACTGGGGATACTGCGGAAAAGACAGTAGAAGCTCGGGGAGCCGGGATCGCGAATCCGGGTAACATACTGCACTTTTTGCCCCAGAAGCTGAGATGAATTTCTTTTCCGTCATGATTAATACTACAAGAGCGCCATTGTATGAAAATAAAGTTTAATATTGATGATTTTTATAGAAAATAAGCAAAATCGCGCTAAAAAAGGTAAATACTGCTACTTCCCTTTTCATGTATCCTAAGGTTGCCTGGAAGAAATCATTACCTAAGCGATAAAGCCGCCTTGTGTACACTTATTTTCAGTTTTGTATTAACCCTTTAGTAGGCGCGTGGGGTCGTTTGCACCCCAACGCATGTTTAAAGGTTTAGAACTTTGAAAGTTTTAAAGGTACCATGCTGATTTCCCATCTACCCTCAAAAATAGATGTTAACTTTGCATTCCAGTCTCTAGCAGCGGTCGATTGTATGTGGTTGTGTCAGTAAAGCACGTTTGGGGTGTAGTTCACCCCACGCGCCCGTAGAATTATGTAAGCAATGACCACTTGAACATAGTGTGCGAAAAATGTGTCTAAGAAAACTGGTCTCTAAGTACCAATTACTTTTCGTGTGAATCGTTTTGTTTTTTGAAAAGGAGGTTTAAGACGTTAATTTGAAACAAATCTTTAAGTTGTGGTGAATACATTTTTAACTATGCTTGTATTTAATTTTTAATAACTTAAACAAATAGGGGTATTAAACACCCCACGCGCCAACTAACGTAACTTTTTTAGTGCGCCTACTTAAGGGTTAATGTCTTGTATGTCCTTGTGTACAATAAAGTATTACTCAATTGAATTGAATCTCGATCTCGATCTCGAAATTCCGTGATCTCGACCAATAATCCATCGAGATCTCGAGTCGGTCAATCTCGAACCCTGAGATCTCGACCGAGATCTCGAGTCGTCAATCTCGGCTCGAGATTGCATTCCCTAGTTGTGACGTCTATATTTTATAAATTGGGGGAAGATAAACTACACAATATATAATAAATTGCGGAATTAAACTTACTTAAATTTATCTACTTACGTAGTACTCAAGCTACAAGTATCTATCAAACGTTTTGACAGACAACGCTGCGTTTGTTTACAGATGCGTCTGTCAAACGCAGCGTCTACCGTTTGATATAAATAGTTTATGTATGGAAATAAGGTCAAAAGTATTATTATTGTCCCTTCGAGCAATGATATTATATGTAGGTTCTAGGTTGTAGATACGCCACCTGAGCAAAAAGTTGTTCCTTCAAATTGGTCTCCGTGAGACCAATGTGACAGTCTTGTGTCAGACAGGCTTTGGTCAGGCTATGAGCTGTTCAAGCGAATTTCACGGAACAACTTTTTTGTACAAGCAGTATGGAGGTACCGTGTCTATAATAAAATGTCTTTGCCTTCGAGTATTATCCTATTCTAACGCATGCGTTACGCATTTATATAGTGTGAAATTTTACTAGTGACCGATAGCGAAAACTCAGAACCGCCTAGTGATAAGGAACAACTTTCCCCAAGGACCATAGGTCGAAATACGAAAAAAAAATGTATGGGAGGCCCAATTTTTTTTTCATAATTCGACCCATGTTCCATGGGGAAAGTTGTTCAGTTTCATGAGTACCTTGACCTCCTTTCGGCTTGTTATACCCTTTCCATTACTCCCGGTATACTCTAAGTTACGCAGCGCAAAAATAGCAAACGAGCGTTACGTAGGGTGTCTCGCCTATTCAAGTAAAGTAAATAACTTAGTAGGTAAGGTAAGTCTTATACAAACCACTTTTCAAAAGAATACGAGCGACCATTTTGTAAAGTTTCAAGCAAGAATTAATTACTGAAACTTTTCAAGAGAAACGTCTCTAGACCGAAATAAAACCAAAGTCTAGAATGACATTGAGACAAAGGTCGTTTAAGATAACAATTAAAGGAGCTTAAAGCTTTTCTTTAAAGAGCAAAAAATATATCGTTAAGCTCTCCTGTCTCTCTGTAAGCACTTTCAAAGCATTCGCGGTAAGGTGTTTGTAATAGACAGCGTAAAAATGCTAGCGAAATGACCCACAATGCAAATGAAGGTATGTTTATGTAGGTTTGTCGTCTGATGCCGGCTTAGAATAGCAAAAAAAGAGAGGGTTGATTCGGAGGAATATGAACAAGATGCAGATGAGCCATTGCTGAAAAGCACAATACAATACTTTTTGACACAGAAACAATCGGCAGATGAACAATTACTGAAAAGGACAATACAATTCTTTTTGATTCAGAAACATTTGGCAGAAAAAGTAGAAAAAACCAGCGAATAAACAGAAAAACCTTACGTGTGGTCGTGTGGAGGTGCAAAGTAACCAGGTAAACCTCAACAAGACAGTGAATATTAACTAATTAAGGAAGGAATCCTCGAAATTAGAGTTACAGTCCTCTGTTCTCAATGTATATTAAAGACTAGCTGGTGCCCGCGAACTTCGTCTCGCCAAGGGATGCTTGTGTGCTAACAGACCCTCCAGAGCTGATAAAAGTTCTCATCACTTATCTATCATCGATGTTGATCAAGACATTTATCTGCCACCATTATAAACATCAAAATGCATCGCTAATGCACAATCTACCTACTGCAGATGAAACGGACGTTACGTTTGAGCTTACTATAGGTTTACACGACCTACAGGTAGAATGACTTCTTTGCACCGCCTCATATAAGGTGGGGTGGGGTCTGCTCTCCAAATTTTTCTGCGCCATGGTCTTCTGTCTGGGGTTGTCGAGTATACGCAACTGGATTAACATACAATAAGTACAACTTCCATTTTAAAAGACCGAAATAAAATAAACAGAAAGTAATTACTTACTACACTAAAAAAATTTTGTTTAAATAAGAAAAAATACCATAAGTACTAACAGTTTGCGAAATATGTATCACAAAAGAATAAAAACTGGAAATTAACCCAATTCTTCCCGTAGGTGTCGTAAAAAGCAACAAAACGATTGTGTAGTACCTACGTCTCACGCCCGTGTGCTGCAAATGTGTTCTTTTACTTCATCGTCGAATCGATTCTACTTCATATACTTAGTTTTAGACCAATGTACCCTAAAACAAACGTTTTAATAAGAATAAATTATTGTGTCGTGTGATGCCTGCATAAAATAGAATCACCCCAATTCTACCTGCGGGTGTCGTAAAAAGCAACTAAAGGAAGTCCAGGGAACGGGACGCAGTGTTCCTTTAAATGTAACATCTTGAACTGTGCTCGAAAATCCACCTGCCAAGTGTGGTGAGTATGGCAATACCCTCCGATAGGGGGTGGCCCATATCCAGCGGTGGACTGTTGTGGCTGTAGGGTAAAGTACGGATAGATGCGCACCTTTTGGAAAATGCTCTATAACTCAATAATTAAGAACTTATTTACAAAATTATCTTTACAGATTAAAGGATTGGTCTTTAATCTTTCATTAAAGCCCTAATTCATGAATTTAATTTTTATTGTTTTGTTGTAAATCCAGTTTTATTTGACATCTTGAAAAAGGGATAGTCGCGCACCCGCACGGATAGTTGCGAAGCACTAAAAAATCATGGGGGGATACTTGCGCTTTGAAGTTTACCTAGGTGACTTACTATGAAATTTGTACTTTATTTAAATCAAACCAATTAGAAATTAATTTGATTAAATACTTATTTTAAAAATCGAATAGGCCTCCGAACCTTAATATTATAACTATTTCTAAAGTTATTGAGTGCTTAGTCATTATTTCAGTAAAAAAATTGTATCAACGCGTTGGTAGCATAAAAATGTATGTTGAACAACGTCCACATCTAGACTGTAATTTAGAAGCATTTTGTCCATCTGCAACATACTAAAATAAACAAAAATATCAATCTGCGCAACTATCCCCCAAAGCGCAACTATCCGTCCAAAAAACCTGCGCAAATATCCTTATTGGTACGGATAGTTGCGCCTTTGATTTAAAAAATAATGATTTGATATTTTGGAATAATTAATAAATGTGCATACGAGGAAATAAAAATGTGAGCAATTCTACAATCGTGAGAAAAGATACCCGAAAAACAAAATTTGCTAAAATAATTTCGATGCCCGGTTTGACCACGCTACCAAAGATTTTTGCTTAAACTGGCGTAAATTGTGCAATTACTCCAATAATTAACGTGGTACTTGGGCTTTCAGGAGGAAGACTACTATGTTTTAATAAGCAATAGTGCTGAAATTCACTAGAACATAGTGTTTTCGAAACCTGCGCAACTATCCCAACGGCGCATCTATCCGTACTTTACCCTATGGTCATGGCAAATAATCATAAACTGTGTGATGCTTAGTAGTATCACCCCAAATTCCATTCAGATTATCGTAAAAGCGGATAAAGGGAGTTGAGAACAGCGTTCACCGTGCATATAAAATATTGCACAGCTCTCGCCAATCCACATGCCAAGAGTGAGCTGATGTTCGCTGCCTTTGGGGTGACGCCTTATTCTAATAGATAAGCGCAATTTACTTACATTTAGCATACCTTAGACCTGCATATAATATCAATTCAATTTATTGTTTACATACATAATATTAACAACAACCATAATCCCAACACTCATAATCAAAGAATACTTATACTCTCTCATAATGACAAAACTTATATCTTTGCGATTTGTCAAAATCAAACAAAAACAATAAAATAATGGGAGGTTTCAAGAAGAGGTTTTTACTTTTTGACAGGTAATGGACTGGGGTAGATGATGGTCACAGTATATTTTAATCGTATTTCACGTAGGAATAAGCATTTTTCCCGCGGTAAAAAGTATCCTAGGTGTTGACCAGGGCTAGTAGCTACTCACCACAAAGAGTCTCATGTACACACGTTCTATATTTTTAAAGATTATCGCGAACAAACGATTAGGGGTAAAATATTTTTCAATAGGTGTCGCTTTTCTATGAGAATGTAGTTTTCTAAAACGCGGTATTGAGGTGTTTTCTGAAATCTATAAATGTACCCCTGTACCCCGAAAATTTACGATTTTATTATATGTATAGAAGATAGGTATGCAGTTCCCATCACTTGGGTCTATTGTCTGTATCCTTTTTTTTCTGTGTTTAATGATTATTCTGTGTATAATGTGATAAATAAACGAACAAAATATAGGTACATATTTTTTTATTCATTGCTCCTCAAGAACTAAAAACAAAATTTAATTTTGAAAAACCCCACGACAGTTTACAGCGCCCCCTGATGAGTTGTGCGCATAACACCTAGCTAAACATATTCCCCAGTTAAATCTTCATCAATCACTGAAAACCAACCGCATCAAAATCAGACCAGTTGTTTTCGAGATAATTGGGAACATTGGTTTGCACGAACAAATGTTTACTGCAGCGCCCTCCGGTAAGTTGTTCACGTAATACCTCGGTATCTAAGAACATGCATTAAAAAATATAAATCCATCACTAAAATTCTCATCAGAACCGGAACAGTGGTTTGGGAGATATTTGGTAACATAGGTTTGCACAAACACACAAACGCACAAACAAACAAAACACATTCTCTCACCCCAAACGCATATATCGTCTCCGTTCCGTCGTGGGTGAAAAGAAAACCCAACATCTGCAAAAGTTGGAGAAATTTATTGATGAAAACTAAGCAAGGCTTATCGCCACTTTGATCCTCCAGATAGCCCTTATCTATTTACTGCCATATCAAAATCCTTGTAAAACTTATAGTTCATAGTATGCCATTCATTGCAACGGGACAAAGTTTGCACATAAAAAACAGGACAATGGATGATAGTGGCAATTTAAAAATCTGCACTGTGGATTGTTAGCCAATTGAAGCTCTAGTTAAGTAATTTGTTATCGTCATCGTCAGGTAGGTATCAAAATGTTCTGAACTTGTGCAGTAGCAAACGTACCTGCATAGAGAAACCAAGTGTATTTCTGACAACTGATAATTGTTCAGGCATTAGTCAGTGGCGTAATATGTGCTACCCAATCTGATCACTATGGAAAACAAAACGACGTTGTTGACTCTGTTGATGCTGATAATGATAACTACGATCGATTTTTCATTTGCCTCTCCACTGCCGTGTGAATCGAAACCACTGGAACGATCGCCAGAAAATTATACTCTAGAACTACAAGCAGAGAAACGAGGAAAGAGAGGTTTATTCGGAGATAATAGAACAAGAAGCGGATGAAATACTATTACTGAAAAGGACAATACAATTCTTTTTGGAACATAAACAATTATTGTCAGATGAAGAACTACTGAAAAGGACAATAAAATTTTATTTGACAAAGAAACAATGGTCAGAATGTATAGATTTGGTGTTAAAAGCGGAGGAAAAAAACAGCGAAGAAACAGAAGGCACAGGTGAACCTCAGGTAGACAGTGAATATTGACTAATGAGGAAGAAATCCTCAAATCTATGCTATCCGTTTAACATTTCCCTTTTCTAGTCTACGGTTACAAATGTTTTTTTGAGATATGCAGTTCCTGTCGCTTGGTCTATTCTGTGTTGAAGTGATAAATAAACAAAAAATAAATACTATTTTTTAATTTTTGGCGCCTCAAGAACTAAAAGTAAACCAAACATCTCCTGCAAAAGTTGTAGGAAATATTGATTGAAACAAAACGAGTATATCGCCACTTTGCTGCGCCGAAAAAACTGCACCAACTTTAAAAGTTGAATAACTCGGAAACTAAAAATAATCGCGGAACATAAATGGGGTATTTTCGAGTACCCCAAGATGTGAGAGGAATCTAATTTCTTTTTATTGACGTCACTCTACAGTCCACCCTGTATATTGGAACTGCATTGATAGATAATTGAAAATATTTCAGAAGTGAATTTGACTAATAATTGAGTACATTACTGTATTTAATGAAATATAAAAATGGCATGATTGAAACTTTTGTCCAAGAATAGGTAGAAAAGATACTATTAGTAATCAATGTTATTCAATATATTAAAAATGAGTTATTTAACCAGAAAAAGTGCGCAAAAAATGTATTTCAAAGCATTGAATTTTATTTTTATAAAATACGTGTACAATGCATATTTTATTTTTAAGCAAAACATTGTTTTAAAAGAAACACAATTGTTAACTTGGAATGTTATTTTGAATTTTCAATTAAATTGTTTTTGTCTATTCTATTTTTTGAACAATCAATTTATTAATTACTTCAGTGTTTTATAATACACTCACAGGCACATTTAACCGGCCACTTGCATTAGCATGGAATACTCTTGATTCTTTTGATTATTGTTAATTACAGTAAAAGTAAATTAAAAAGCAGTTAATTAAACGTTAATTAAAGAATTGGTAGCTTAACTACAGCAGGTCTTAAATAAAAAAAACATGAAACAAAAAAGTATCATTTTTCAGAAAGTCTCTTAAGAGGTGAATGTTAACAAAATGTTAAAAAAATGAAAATGAGGACAATCTTAATAGTGAGTATTGCCTCCACGAGCTCTTATGACTTCACGCATACGGTCAGCCATCCAGTCTATGACGTCTTGGATATCTGACTGCGGGATATTGTGCCACTCTTCTAAAACCGCACTTGTTAGGTCACGGAGTGTGGTTGGCACTGGATTACGGCTTCTGACTCGTCTTTTTAAGTTGTCCCAAATGTGTTTAATCGGATTAAGGTCCGGACTGCAGGCTGGCCAGGGTAATCTGCGTAAACCAACAGCATCGAGGTAATCATTTACTTGGCCGGCAACGTGTGCTCGGGCATTAGGTATCGTGCATAAGCACAAAATTTTCTCCAATAAATGGAGCAAATGGTACATGGTCTTGAAGCACTTCCTCCACGTATCTTTGAGCGGTCATACTTCCTCTGGAAACGACCACTAGGTCCGTGCGTGCTTCATAAGAAATTGCTCCCCACACCATTATCGAGACCCCTGGACCACATGAAGCAAACCTCTCCGATCGACGTCTGTAGACCCGCTGGCGACCATCTGGAGCTTTTAAAGCTATTCTGGACTCATCACTGAATAAAACGGTCTTCCACTGCTCCGTAGTCCAATGCAAGTGCTCGCGGGCAAATTGTAGTCGAGCTCTTCGATGATGTGCCTCCAATTTAGAAGCTTTGGCAGGTCGACGTGCTAGCAAGTTTTGTTCAGCTAGTCTTCGTCTTACCGTTCTCTCACTTACACTAACGCCACGAACTTCAAAAAGCTGATTACGTGCTTTAACAGCTGTAGAGAAGCGATTTCTCAAAACTTTACTTACGACAAAACGGTCATCTCTAGCTGAAGTACACCGATGTCGACCTTGCCCAGGCCTTTGAGTATAGAGGCCAGTCTCACGAAATCGTCTAATAGCGTCTTGTATTGTTGTTCGAGGAACACCAAGCATCCGACCTATGCGACATTGGCTAAATCCAGCATCAGCCAGAGCTACTGCTCTTGCTGCTCCAGCAGCATCCAGGGGCATGTCGTATGAAAAACTGGTTCTCCAATTCACAATTGATCAAAATAATGCAGTGCACCTCCAAAACAAATGAATACCGAAACAAAACCATTCGATCTTAAACAATTTGAAACTCAATAATTTTTTACTTTTTCTTTTTATTCATAAAAACACAATTTACACGTTAACAAATGAGGTCATATGTGTTTGATTTATCGTAAAATTAAATCCAATTTACAACATATTACGGACAGCGTTATTTCTAATCACCACGAGATATACCATTCGAGGGTGGTGGCCGGTTAAATGTGCCTAGACCCTACTGCCCTATAGGAAAATAATTGTTTATAGTTTGACTATGCTGTATACTATAATCATATTATTCTGAGGTGTGCTATGGCTTAGCACACATGAGTGAGGGAGACGGAGGATGATAATAGAGGAAAAACACGTCTTTACCGTATAGAAGCCCGTTTATTACTGTTCAACTAATTCTAGTACAAATCGTACCTTCTTATAACTATATACCTATACTAATCTACATACTACTACACCTCATTACCGGGGTAGGTGAAAAAGAACTAATTTGCCTTTAATTCCTCAGAACTAATTGTAATTCTAGAAAGAGCGTCTGCTACTGGGTTGTCTTTGCCTTTTACATACGATATTTCAAAGTCATATTCTTCAAGTGCCAATCAAAATTTTATCAACCGACTACTTGGATCTTTCATGCCAAATAAGTATATCAGTGGCTTGTGATCAGTCATTATTGTAAATTTTTTACCAAATAAATACGGCCTGAAATATTTAATTCCCCAGACAATGGCAAGCAATTCTTTTTGAATTGTTGGGTAATTCTTTTCAGCTTTATTTAGTGGTCTGCTAGCGTAAGCCACTGGTCGTAAATCTTTGTTATAGCCCGAGCGGCGACTGGTCTCATCCATACCTCACAAAAGAATAGAATAATTTAGCTATGTACGGGTAGAGGAGCTCGAGTACTTCGGATTGGTCGTGGTCTGCCGCGGCGCAGCTTGGCACGTTTGGAGGGTAGCTAAAGTTTGCCCTCTGAAAAAGTTAAAAATATCTCATCGAAGAATAGAATGAGACATGGCTGTAGCGATAAGAGCAGTTTAGTAAAGCTTATAAATCTTGGTCTGCCGGCTGCTATCTTGGCACGATTGGCGGAGTAGCTAAAGTATGCCCTCTTAAAAAGTAAAATATCTCATCGAAGAATAGAATGAAAATATATCGTACCGATAGCTTGCTTGAGTCTGCCTACATATATACTGGTCTGCCTGGCCACAGCCTGGCAGTTTTCCCAGTCCGACCACTTTTACTTTTTAGTAAAATTTTATCTCTTCGAATAAAGAATAAAAATATGTCGTACCGATAGCTTGCTTAAGTCTGCCTAGAAAAATACTGGTCTGCCTGACCACAGCCTGGCAGTTTTCAGATACGACCACTTTTACTTTTTTGAGAAATTTTATTTCTTCGAATAACAGAATGAAACTAAGTTGTAATAATAGTTTATTTAAAGCTGAACACATATCCCT
The DNA here is from genome assembly GCA_024500475.1 of Phthorimaea operculella. Taxonomy (NCBI): domain Eukaryota; kingdom Metazoa; phylum Arthropoda; class Insecta; order Lepidoptera; family Gelechiidae; genus Phthorimaea; species Phthorimaea operculella. The sequence continues at coordinate 327,366 of JANFCV010000157.1, forward strand.
TCTGCCTGAGCTCAGTCCGGTAGTTTCTCCGATGCGATCACTTTTCACTCTCAATAAATTTCAATTTTAAAGGACCCTGACTTTGTTTATTAGGGAGTGGGCCTGGCCAATAAAATGAAAATTTGTCAGTGTATAGAAGTGAGATTTACAGAGCTGTAATCTCTCAATGTCCAGATGAAGAAAATGTTTTCCCAAGTATTGTATTTTTGAAATAATTACTACGAATACATCTGAAGTTGTAGATTCTTGAAATTAACATACTTATTCTTCATCTAGACATTGAGAGATTACAGCTCTGTAAATCTCACTTCTACACCGACAAATTTCATTTTATTGACGGGCCCACTCCTAATAAACAAAGTCAGGGTCTAAATTTAAATTTACTGAGAGTGAAAAGTGATCGCATCGGAGAAACGGACTGAGCTCAGGCAGACCAAGGATATGTGTTCAGCTTTAAATAAACTATTATTACAACTTAGTTTCATTCTGTTATTCGAAGAAATAAAATTTCTCAAAAAAAAAATGATCGTATCTGAAAACTGCTGGCTGTGGTCGCAGACCATTTTCTAGGCGAACAAGCAAGCTATCGGTACGACATATTTTATTCTTTTATTCGAAGAGATAAAATTTTACTAAAAAAGAAAAGTGGTCGGACAAAACTGCCGGGCTGTGGCCAGGCAAACCAGTATATATGTAGGCAGACTCAAGCAAGCTATCGGTACGATATATTTTCATTCTATTCTTCGATGAGATATTTTTACTTTAAGAGGGCATACTAGCTACTCCGCCAAACGTGCCAAGATAGCAGCTGGCGACCAAGATTTATAAGCTTTGCTAAACTGCTCCTATCGCTACGGCCATGTCTCATTCTATTCTTCGATGAGATATTTTAACTTTCAGAGGGCAAACTTTAGCTACTCCGCCAAACGTGCCAAGCTGCGCAGACGACAATCGAAGTACTCGAGCTCTACCACATGCTAAATATTCTATTCTTTGTGGTATGGATGAACCAATCGCCGCTCAATTACATAAAACTACGCCAACAGCTTTCAGAGACGCGTCTGTTTGTAATACAAATTGGTTATTTTCAGAAAAATCAGGATATTGCAAAATTGGTGGTGACATTAATTTATTTTTAGCAATTGAAATGATGACACTCCTCTGACCAAATGAAAGTCCCCTTTACGGCATAATTGATTTAATGGAACTGTTATTTCTGCGAAGTTGTTTATGAATTTTCTGTAGTAATTACAAAAAGCTACAAAACGTCGTACTTCATCTGAATTACTAGGAGTTGGATAATTTTTAATAATTTTAATTTTGTTTGGATCTGGTGATATTCCATCCTTCGATACAATATGTCCCAGATCCAAACAAAATTAAAGTTATTAAAAATTATCCAACTCCTAGTAATTCAGATGAAGTACGACGTTTTGTAGCTTTTTGTAATTACTACAGAAAATTCATAAACAACTTCGCAGAAATAACAGTTCCATTAAATCAATTATGCCGTAACACCTTTCATTTGGTCGAAGGTGATCGTCATTTCAATTGCTAAAAATAAATTAATGTCACCACCAATTTACAATATCCCGATTTTCTGAAAATAACCAATTTGTATTACAAACGAACGCGTCTCTGAAAGCTGTTGGCATAGTTTTGTGTAACAAAGATTACGACCGGTGGCTTACGCTAGCAGACCACTAAATAAAGCTGAAAAATTACCCAACAATTCAAAAGAATTGCTTGCCATGTCTGAGAATTAAATATTTCAGGCCGTATCTATTTGGTAAAAATTTACAATAATGACTGATCACAAGCCATTGATATACTTATTTGGCATGAAAGATCAAGTAATCGGTTGATAAAATTAGATTGGCACTTGAAGAATATGACTTTGAAATATCGTATGTAAAAGGCAAAGACAACCAGTAGCAGACGCTCTTTCTAGAATTACAATTAGTTCTGAGGAATTAAAGGCGATGAATGAAAACATGATATCGGTAATGACTAGAGCGCAGAGAAGAATGCAAGCAGGAGTGAAAGATGATGATATCCCTAATATTGACAAGGACAAACGGTCTGATCAGCCGCGAGTTTTGGAAATATTACGGATACCGAATGATTCAGTAGAAATAATTTTGGTAGAAGGTATAAAGCTAAAAAGGATAAGACAATTAGGAAAAATAAAAGTAGAACGGGAATGTTTTGCTTTTAATGAAGAAAAGAAAATATTATACATTAACCTTGATTTTAAATCACAATTTACGCGAGCCGAATTTGTGGTTAAATTAAGTGCTTTTTGTAAAGAATTAAAGATAAAGGAAATCTGTATAATTAAAACATATGACAATGCATTGTTTATAAAAGATTTAATTAACGAAGTAAAAAGTAAAGACTCATATCAGGGCCCAAAGATATGTGTTCTTAGAGGAATATCTAGAATAGAAGATAGGAAAGATATAGATTTTTCTCCAATTTGCTCGGAAATGGCTTCATTACTTTAAAAAAAGAATACGTCAATGGGCTCATTTATGTAGTCAAGGCGCAGAGGACTGTAATAGAAATTGCCGGACTAGGCCGGAAAAAAAAGGTTCTTTAACTTCACACTTTCGTGATTAGGTGTTTTATGGAACACAATTTGTTTGAAGTTTGAAGGCTGAATGTGAATTTCCCGCGCATTCTTTATGAAACGGAACGTAACCAAAACCAGCGCATGCGCTTTGCGAACTTTAAAGTTACGAAGTGTCAATTTTGTCACGATTAAATATTTTTAGTTATGTTTCCTTGCAAATTGGAGAAAAGCACTATACGAACCTCGGCCGGTATAACAATTTCTGGTCTCGTTTACTTTAGAAGGCTTCGACTTCGTCTCGGCCTTCCAATGCCACTCGACCAGAAATTGCTATATACTCGGCCTGTGACGTAATGTACTATTCTTTTGAATGACTTTCATTTGCTTCCCACTAGCGGACACGCAGGGGTACGCAGAATGATTAACAATCTAAGAAAAAGATTTTACTGGCCAGGCACGGAAAAAGATGTTAGAGACTATGTAAGTAAGTGTGATAAATGCCAAAAAATGAAATATTCGAAAAATACTGTAGAACCAATGGTAATAACTACAACTGCTGAGTCAGCTATGGAAAAACTATTTTTGGATGTAGTTGGTCCATTAGATAGAGACGAAGAAGGAAATATTTACATACTTTCCCTTCAGTGTGAACTTAGCAAGTTTGTAGAAACTTACCCTCTTAAAAATAAAGAAACAAAAACTATAGCTAGATCCTTTGTAAATAATTTTATTTTAAGGTTTGGAATTCCTAAATGCATAGCAACTGATAGGGGTTCAGAATTCATGTCGTCAACGATGACAGAAGTGTGCAACTTATTGCAAATCGAAAAACTAAATACAACGGCCTATCACCACCAAAGTGTAGGTTCACTTGAAAATGCACATAAGCATCTTGGTGCATTTTTACGGATAATGTGTGATAAGCGTCCTGAGACTTGGAGTTATTGGCTCCCCTATTGGTGCTTTTCGTATAATAATACCATCCATACAGCGACTAAATATGCCCCGTACGAATTAGTTTTTGGTAAATCTAGTAAAATACCATGTAGATTAAGTAGTAGTGTAGAACCATTGTATAACGTAGATAACTATAGTTTAGAATTAAGATATAGAATGCAGGTAGCACAGAAAGATGCGCGTGAAAACCTACTGAAGTCAAAAATGGACAGAAAAGGTGATTACGACAAGAAAGTGAATACTGTGACATACAAGAAAGAAGATCAAGTGCTAGTGAAAAATGAAAGTGGAAGAAAACTGGACTGTCTGTATGAGGGCCCTTACACAGTGATAAGTGACGTCGGACCAAACGTTATAATATTAAAAATAATAAGAGTGAAATCGTTCACAAAAATAGAACAAAGCGTTTTATACCTAGTAGTTAAGGTGTGCAACCACCTGCGAGTGGTATCATCCTATTATGCTATAAACATACGAAAAATATAAATGAATTTATATTTTTCTTTTTCACCTACCCCGGTAATGAGGTGTAGTAGTATGTAGATTAGTATAGGTATATAGTTATAAGAAGGTACGATTTGTACTAGAATTAGTTGAACAGTAATAAACGGGCTTCTATACGGTAAAGACGTGTTTTTCCTCTATTATCATCCTCCGTCTCCCTCACTCATGTGTGCTAAGCCATAGCACACCTCAGAATAATATGATTATAGTATACAGCATAGTCAAACTATAAACAATTATTTTCCTATAGGGCAGTAGGGTCTAGGCACATTTAACCGGCCACCACCCTCGAATGGTATATCTCGTGGTGATTAGAAATAACGCTGTCCGTAATATGTTGTAAATTGGATTTAATTTTACGATAAATCAAACACGTTAACGTGTAAATTGTGTTTTTATGAATAAAAAGAAAAAGTAAAAAATTATTGAGTTTCAAATTGTTTAGGATCGAATGGTTTTGTTTCGGTATTCATTTGTTTTGGAGGTGCACTGCATTATTTTGATCAATTGTGAATTGGAGAACCAGTTTTTCATACGACATGCCCCTGGATGCTGCTGGAGCAGCAAGAGCAACTCTGGCTGATGCTGGATTTAGTAATGTCGCATAGGTCGGATGCTTGGTGTTCCTCGAACAACAATACAAGACGCTATTAGACGATTTCGTGAGACTGGCCTCTATACTCAAAGGCCTGGGCAAGGTCGACATCGGTGTACTTCAGCTAGAGATGACCGTTTTGTCGTAAGTAAAGTTTTGAGAAATCGCTTCTCTACAGCTGTTAAAGCACGTAATCAGCTTTTTGAAGTTCGTGGCGTTAGTGTAAGTGAGAGAACGGTAAGACGAAGACTAGCTGAACAAAACTTGCTAGCACGTCGACCTGCCAAAGCTCCTAAATTGGAGGCACATCATCGAAGAGCTCGACTACAATTTGCCCGCGAGCACTTGCATTGGACTACGGAGCAGTGGAAGACCGTTTTATTCAGTGATGAGTCCAGAATAGCTTTAAAAGCTCCAGATGGTCGCCAGCGGGTCTACAGACGTCGATCTGAGAGGTTTGCTTCATGTGGTCCAGGGGTCTCGATAATGGTGTGGGGAGCAATTTCTTATGAAGCACGCACGGACCTAGTGGTCGTTTCCAGAGGAAGTATGACCGCTCAAAGATACGTGGAGGAAGTGCTTCAAGACCATGTACCATTTGCTCCATTTATTGGAGAAAATTTTGTGCTTATGCACGATACCTAATGCCCGAGCACACGTTGCCGGCCAAGTAAATGATTACCTCGATGCTGTTGGTTTACGCAGATTACCCTGGCCAGCCTGCAGTCCGGACCTTAATCCGATTAAACACATTTGGGACAACTTAAAAAGACGAGTCAGAAGCCGTAATCCAGTGCCAACCACACTCCGTGACCTAACAAGTGCGGTTTTAGAAGAGCATAATTGATTTAATGGAACTGTTATTTCTGCGAAGTTGTTTATGAATTTTCTGTATTAATTACAAAAAGCTACAAAACGTCGTACTTCATCTGAATTACTAGGAGTTGGATAATTTTTAATAATTTTAATTTTGTTTGGATCTGGTGATATTCCATCCTTCGATACAATATGTCCCAGATACAATAATTCCATTTTCAAAAATTGACATTTGCTTGGGTTTAGTTTTAAATTAACCTTTCTTAATCTTTCAAAAACGTCCATAAGATTTTTGTTGTGGCTATCCATATTTCTTCCAAATATAACAAGATCATCGAGGTAGACAAAACATTTTTCGTATGTCAGACCTGACATGGCAACTGTCATAACCCGTGAGAATGCACTTGGGCTAATTTTAAGTCCATAGGCAAACGTTTCATCTGATATTGACCAGTATTGGTGGTAAATGCAGTTATGTTACGACTATCTGGTGCCAAGGCTACTTGGTAATATGACTGACTTAAATCCAAATGAGTAAAGTAAATAGCACCTGACAAAGAATCAAGAATTTCATTAATATTGGGAAGCGGAAATTTATCATCTTGAATTTTTCATTTAATTTACGGTAATCAACGACTAATCTCAACCCTTTTAGAATCATCAGCTTTCTTTGGAACCAGCAAAATAGGACTTGACCATTCACTTTGACATTCTTCGATAATATCATCTCTTATTAAATCATTTATCTGTTTTCTGTTTCCGACTTTAAGCTCTTAGGTATACGGTATGGTTTAGTATACACTGGCTTTGTATTAGATTTCAACGCAATAGATTGTTCATACACTGTAGTAGTTGTGAGCTTATCGCCTGGAAGTTGGAATATGTCAGCATATTTCGTGCAAATTGACTCAATTGTTTGTCGTTCGTTGGAATGCAAGTGATCTAATTTCAACAAAGGCAACAACTTGTTTGCTCTAACATAATTAGAATCATGTTTTTCAAATGAACATATTTGATAATTTTCTAGTAAGTCTACTTCTGGTTCAAAAATAGGAATAGTAATAGTTTCGTTACTTGTGTTAAGTATTTTTATAGGAATAATACGGTGTTTAGGTGATACTATAATACTAGCTAGAAAAATATTTTCTTGCAATTCTTTTGGAAGTATGACGCAATCTTGGGTAACATTTTGTGTTTGTATGTTGTGTATGGATTCGCAACGTGGCGGAATAGTCAAATATTCGGAGTACGCGCGGTAAGCCAACTTGCTCGTTTTGCAAACCGGCGCGATTCGCCAACTCGCTTTCTGCCGACTGGCGTGCTAGGCCTACTTACGCCATTCGCCGACTGAGCAATTGGTAGACTATAGCTACAGTGTACAGTCAATTACACATTTTATAAACATTTTGCATATTTTGGCATTATAGAATTTTAGCATGTGAGGTAAATTTTTTTTGGTTTGCATCTGTAAAAAAAGGTGGTTCAGTTTTTAAAGTTATTCAGTTTTGAAACTTGAAAGTTGTTCAGTTTTAAATGCTTTTAGTTTAAAAGTTGTTCAGTTTTATAAGCAACATTTAAGCGCTAACATCAAAGTCTATGGCTATGCATATGCATGTGTAACGATGACGTCTCCGATGATCGCTTGTCTGACAGATGTCACGTTGCGCGTCGCATCACGCATTTATTATGTGGAGCTTGCCCCGTAAAGCTACATATTTGAGACGCGCGTCGCATCGAAGACGGTTGACGGTCACTTGTCTGACAGATGCCTCTCTGTGACGTCTGTGACGTCTTCTCTGTGGAGCTTACACTTTATTTATTTTTATATGTAACAAGTCATTTAAAAGGTTGTTCAGTTGTTCTCTTGATAAGTTTATCCCTAGTATTAAAAATTTCATATCATGCCATATTCCGTTCTCGTATTAAATTTTCTTTTGTAGAATAATACAGATCCATAAACTAATATTATGTTCACTGTACATCATGACAGTTTGCTAACCGCGCAGTCGGCGAATGGAGTAAGTACGCCTAGCGCGCAGTAGGCTCAGAGCGAGTTGGCGAATCGCGCCGGTTTGCGAAACGAGCAAGTCGGCGAACTGATTCCAGACCAAATATTCTGTAGATATTGAAGGAGTATTGTACAATTTAACGGTATATTCACCTTCTGAGTTTTTGAAGGTCAAAAAGTATTTTTTCAAGTCATAGTTTATATTGTCAAATTTATCAAAAAAATCTTGACCCAAAATTCCGTCAGACTTGCAAGGAAGTTCATCAAAGACATAAAATTTATGCTCAAAGGGAAAGCCATCAGATGTTTTTACTGTAAGAAAAACATAACCATCTGAATATATTTTTCCACCAATTCCTCGTATTACTATTTTGTCCTCATAAAAAGGTATATTCAATGGTAAAACAGACGTAAGAACCACTGAGAGCGACGCGCCGGTGTCAAGTAACCATGAGCATTTTTTGTCATTAACGTGTAAAAATATGTATTTAGCGTTCTTTAAATCGTATGATAAAATATATTCTTTAGGTTCGAAAAAACTGATTTAAATTTTCTTGTCCTTCAGAATTTTCTTCTTCTCTACCTTCTTGCTGCGCGATGTGTATGTTACCGCGATAGAAACCCCTACCATGTGTTACTCGACCTCGACCGCGACTCGAACGCGTGGGAGCGCCACGTGGCTGTCTCCCGCGGAAATTATTTATAGGAAAAGTTCGAGCATTAGGATAATTATTACCCCAATTTTGATAAGATCTTCCTCTAAAACCTCTGTAATTGTAACCAGTGTAGTTACCACGACCACGATTAAAATGCTTAAACGACTTACCTCTGAAATTCATAATCGAGTTTGAAGTTGATGGTTGGCTGAGCTCCTCGTCCTGGGCAGCACGCACGGCGTCCTTCAGCTCGTCGTAGTTGCGCGCTGTGATGATGGTACTCAGTCGCCTATTCCGAAGACCATCCGCAAACCTTTTGATAGCCATTTTTTCATTGATGGGTCCTAAAATTTCGTAAGCTTTTTCATCTGTGCCTGCTTGCGAAATCGTAAGATCCACCATTAACTCTTCGATTTTAGTCGCATATTGTGTGATAGACAACTCATTTTGTGATAAGGCATTTAGTTGTGTCAACAAGGAGTTTGATGATTTTTTAGTCAACAAAAATTTTTTCATGTCTTTAATTAAATCTTCGCAATTGTCATAATCCTTTTTAAGTTTAAGTTTAGCCGACTTTGTCAACCTTGTTTTCACAACAAAACTAGCTAACAACTTTTTGTTATTCTCGTCCTTCAAGTTACTGTTGTACAGATCTACAGAGTCAATAATTTTCTCTACCGTTTACTCTTTACCATCCATTACAGGGACCAAATTTGCCGCCGTTTTTAAATCGAACGTCTCCATTTTTAGTGTTTGTTTTGGTATTTCGTCACTACTTTTAATAACACCACAATATATTTTTATCTTATCATATGATTTTTCTATTTTATCTACGAATACATCTAAAATAAAGTCTACAAATGCAACATTTGAGCTTCCTTTATCCAATTCTAACTTCAGGATGTCTTTATAATGCTCAAAAAGCTGAGTTGCGTCAGAAAATAACGATTGAACTCTCTCTGAATATTTTTTCCTATTCTTTGGACCTAATCTTCTCAAGGTGACTCTAATGTCTTCCAACTTATTCAAAATTACAGAAATTTCTTCTTCCATTTAGACTCATAATGTAAACTAATAACTTATCTAACTAATAACTAGTTTCTTATACTTCCTACTTAAAACTTACTAACTTCATACCTACTACTTACTTACTTGGTATTTATATACCATTGAAAATGTAAGTAGGTACTAACGCTAGGTAAATTAACGCTAAATAAACGGGTCTTCTTACTTTAAATTCCATAACGTTTAAACACGGTTAGCTTCTATACGGCGCGCCGTCCGGCTGTAGTGGCCTGCATCAGACGGGGGAAGGGTCCTGGTCGCGGTTGTTCTCACCGCGTCCCGACAAACGCATCCGAATCCTTCTAAAAGTATCCTCACGGAGCTCCCTGCGAACTATTTGCAGATGGCACTTCTGGTACTGCTTGTACGCTATAAAAAGTATGGCCGCACCGCACACCGCGACCAACGTCGATAAAAGCACATTATTCGTGAAAATGTGCGTCGATGTATCCACTACTGCACCATTTGCTCCACCTCCGTATTGTGAAAGTACGGTCTCCTTGTTTTCACATACGCACTTCGAGCACTCCTTTCCCATCTTGATGATTTGAAGCTTCGTCACTGAAGTAAGTAGTAACACACGTAGTAAGTAAAAACCGCAGAACAATTGTAGAGCACAACGCGCGAACCGAGTCGGGAAGCGATTGTATCATGTTGCCGGTGTCGGGCTCGCACGCCGAGCCAGTAGTCTTCCAATTGTTTTGCTGACTCTTCAAAAACGCGATACTTGGAATCGCGCTACTGGCAGTGTCGCCATGAGGTGTGCTATGGCTTAGCACACATGAGTGAGGGAGACGGAGGATGATAATAGAGGAAAAACACGTCTTTACCATAGTATAAGGAAGGGGGAAGTAAGTTATCTTAGAACAACCGCACCGCGCGCTGCTTGTATGTGTGCGCAATATATCTGTACGCGTCACCGCACGCACACACTGACAAATCTCGGGACGTTTCGGGCACGCTCGGTAGGGGCCGCCATTAGATGTGTGCGTGCGGCGACGCGTACAGATATATTGCGCACACATACAAGCAGCGCGCGGTGCAGTTGTTCTAAGATGACTTACTTCCCCCCTTTCTTTATACTATGTCTTTACCGTATAGAAGCCCGTTTATTACTGTTCAACTAATTCTAGTACAAATCGTACCTTCTTATAACTATATACCTATACTAATCTACATACTACTACACCTCAATTCATATTTATCACAGATGTTTATAAGTACAAATCTAATTAAACTATATACGCTACATTGCAGTTATTTTATTTACACCTCATTTCAAAATCTTCACCAATCCATCACAACATGATTCCCAATCAAGAAAAAATGAGAACTACTAATATAGCAATGATTCCTAAAGGAAATAATCAAATCTAGGCCCCCCTCTAAGTAACGGCTAAGAATCTCATGAAATGTAAAAAAGATGATACGTTTTTTGGATCAAAATCTTATATAAATCATCTTCAGGCGAAACGGGAATCACAATTTATGTTAAAAAGTATATTTTTGTGTTTTATTCCGGTCCAAATTCCGGTTCCCTGATTCAGCTGACATTTGTGACACAAACATGAAGGAAATAAGGGTAAAATAGAGCAGTTTTTAGGACCCAGGATGCGTAAAAACAACTACAGCGCAGACAATCTACTGTATGCCGAGTGATGCCGACTTAGAACAGCATCACCCCAATTCTACCCGTGGGTGTCATAAAAAGCGACTAAGGGATACTCATCCAAGGAATGGGCAGTAGGGTTCCCTGTTAATGCACCATCATGCACTGCGCTCGCCAATCCGCCTGCCAAGCATGGTAAGTATGGCAATACCCCCCGATAGGGGGAGGCCCATGTCCAGCAGTGGACCGTTGTGGCTGTTATGTTATGTTATATCCGGGTTCGTACGTAAGACAAGCAACAAAAGCGACTACAACAACATTAATGATAGATTAATGATTAATGACATTTTTATCCATACTAATATTATAAATTCGAAAGTAACTCTGTCTGTCTGTCTGCTACGCTTTCACGCCTAAACCACTGAACAGATGTTGATGAAAATTGGCATAAGCATAGATAATAACCTGAGAAAGGACATAGGCTACTTTTTTCCGCGGAAAAATTCCGTTGGAAAATAATGATATTGCTCAGCAGGTTTTGTCAGGCGCTTGCCTACTGCGTTTACAGACGTTCTTTCGTTTTCAATATTCTAAAAAAGATTGTAATATACTATAGGAAATACAGATATAACTCCAAAGCCAAAGTTGTTCAGGTTGATGGGACGCTTCTGCTGGCGAATAGACAACGAAGGTTTGGAGTAATGTACCTAGCTAGACCACCAGGTGCACCAACAGGAGCCCATCTAAACTATAAGAGATACAGATATAACTCCAAAGCAAAAGTTGTTCAGGTTGATGGGACGCTTCTGCTGGCAAATAGACAACGAAGGTTTGCAGTACCTGATGTAGACCTTCAGGTGCACCATAAGGAGCCCAGATGAACTATAGGAGATACAGATATGACTCCAGACCAAAAGTTGTTCAGCTTGAAGGGACGCTTCTGCTGGTGAAAAGATATCGAAGGTTTGGAGTACTTCATGTAGACCATCAAGTGCACCAACAGGAGCCCAGCTAAACTATAAGAGATACAGATATAACTCCAAAATAAAAGTTGTTCAGGTTGATGGGACGCTTCTGCTGGCAAATAGACAACGAAGATTTGCAGTACCTGACGTAGACCATCAGGTGCACCATAAGGGACCCAGATGAACTATAGGAGATACAGATATGACTCCAGAGCAAAATTTGTTCAGCTTGATGGGACGCTTCTGCTGGTGAAAATATATCAAAGGTTTGGAGTACCTCATGTAGACCATCAAGTGCACCAACAAGAGCCCAGTTAAACTATAAGAGATACAGATATAACTCCAAAACAAAAGTTGTTGAGGTTGATGGGACACTTCTGCTGGCAAATAGACAACGAAGGTTTAGAGTACCTGATGTAGACCACCAGGTGTTCCACCAGGAGCCCAGCTGAAATATAGGAGATACAGATATAAATCCAAAGCAAAAGTTGTTCAGCATTGGAACGCTTCTGCTGGCATCTGAAGCAATGCAACTATGGTTTGAAAAATTCATATCCAACAATATTAGCGTGATGATTATCTAGAGCGTGACGATTTTTAAGATGCTGGTGAGGAAATCAGAATTTTGAAAAGGTTTAAGGAATGAAACGATACGAAGTTCGCGGGTACCAGCTAGTGATTTATATGACTTTATTAAATAATAGTAATAATAGGCCAGCTGCCACTGGCATTACAACTGCAAAAATATAACAGACCATGCCACAGGAACTGCAAAGGGTGATACGAATTCGTGTTTGGAAACTTCTTTCAACAATGTCTTTAAACTTCTGATCAGGGGTAGGTACCATTTTACCCCATCTACCCTGCAAGTATTACATACTCTTTGAAACTCTCATAGAGAATAAAACTTCTGCCATACTTCTGCATTTCCTCTTTTGCTATTGTCATCAAGTTGTCATTTGGCAAAAGGAAGTATACCCGCACACCCGCAACGTACTCGCCGTACGCGCTGAATAATTCGGATGGCCTCGTACACCTAGCCGCAAGCACAGCCGCATTGAATAGAGTTGGTGTTGCCAAGAGAGTACTTTCCTCCCAATTTAATGTGTAATTTTGCCGTATGTGTGTATTTTTCGGAATTTTATTTCAAATAATAATTGCTGTCATTTTACGCCAAAGGCACGTTCAAGCAGCCAACTTTCGTAACTGCAGAATTTTCTCCGTGCACCACGCAGCTTACTTTTGTTCCCATATATCCAACTGATCACTTCTACAGTAGAACAGGTCGGAATATTTTCTACGTTCTATTTTCTACAGTGGAACAAAACTTTGAACATATTACAGGTCCCGCTGTTTCAACTTTTAAAAATATTATTGTTCAAGGAAGTAGAATGTGCAGAAAAGCAAAATGCCAATACGTCAAAGTAGCAAAATGTAAAATTGCTAGAATGTAAACGTAACAAAATGTAAAGAAGAAGCGGAAAACATTTTGTGCCAATGTCTAAATGTTAAGGTAACAGAATGTCAATTGAATTTAAAGGACGGAATCTCAAATATTAAAATGTCAAATAAGCAAAATGTGAAAATGTCATTTGGTTATTCTTTAAGAGTGACATAGACTCCAAAACCTTCGAAACTTTAGTTAAGAAAAAGTAGAACACGGACGGTGAACAGCAGACTTTACTGGGAGGTAATGTTGATGGGACAGTCTGGCAGCATTGACAAAAACTAAATCTTTTTAAATGGTTACACTGTCCGCGTCGCTCATGACGTCATCAGCATTATAGTCTATGATTAGCACTGGCTTAGATTAGACAGCCGATGTGGCGCAGTGGTTAGTATGCCTGCCTGCCACGCAAGGGTTCCGGGTTCAATTCCCGGTGGGGTCAATCACAAAGTTGATACTTTGTGAATTTGTTCCCAGTCTGGTTAGGACATTGCAGGTTGAACCACCTGATTGTCCGCAAGTAAGATGGTTCCGTGTTTCGGATGGGCACGTTAAGCCGTCGGTCCCGGTTGCTGTCTATGATGGCGGTCGTTACACAACCATGTCAGAGGCCTGATACTTGTAGTAGGCGGTTGAAAAACTCTGACACCAGGGTTCATCGGGTCGTTGAACGACTCGGTGTCCCACACGAAAAAGAGAAAAGAGCACTGGCTGGGGAATCCGTTCGGTTAGGCGCGTGCGGCTCGACAATATTTTCGAGGTTCCACAGATTTTCATACAAAGAATCTAAAATTCGGCGAGTGCGTTGTGGGTGTGCGGGTATAAATACTTTCACCTTATAACTCGTATCAAAATTCTTAGTTAGGTTATGAGGCTAAGAATTATTTTGCGTCGTTTCATCAGTTTCCCGTTAGATAATTAAAAACTAAGTATGCCACCATGATCTAGATAGCGTAAGAAATACATTACTACGAGTTTAATTACTAGCCATTTCGATTTAGGCCCCCATTTCGAGGGGCCTAACCTTGTATGGGCATATGATTATCACCTTTTTCGTCTAAAACTAGCAATTATTTTAATATCGTTGATATTGTGAAAAACTCTATTTAAATTAATTTTGTTAGTGGACAAGATATACTTGCTTAATTCGAAGGCTTGATTGGAACCGCGGTAGCCCAGTTGGTTAGGGCGTCGGCAGTACTGATGCCGAAGGTCGCAGGTTCAAATCCTGCCTGCGGTAGAAAATTTAGCAAGTTTTCCAAAAAATGTTTACCTAACACGAGAAATGTTTTAAAAATTTGGTAATCCATATATTTTTATTTTTTCGCGTTTATACTTTTGAAGTTACAGCTGGAACAATCTTTAAAGTTATGAAACTTTGTTTCCTAACCAAACCAAACCTAACCTTAGAATAAAAATACCTATTCAATGATATGCTACAAGTATGCTACTCAATATTACAGTAGCATTCAATTTTTTGCCCGCTTTCACTTGTATGGGTCTAAAAACAATTGATATATTTTTGTCTCAACATTTTTATATTTGACGATTTATCTTCTCACTAAAGGAGATTGCCCATTTCTGGTCTATGAAATTGTCTCGCCTCAAAACGAAAATTAAAGCAATATGTAATATCCCTCATTCTAATGAAGAATAGCTAAAGCAATTGTTATACAAAACAGGGAAACTAACTTAACTGTTAAAGGTCTTTCTACCGTTAGGTATTTTTCCCAAAGATTTTACTGTGGTGTGAACCTTTTCGGCACTGTTTACTTCGGTATAGCTAACGATAACGATTTAAGAACGAAATACTCGAAATACAGCCAAACTTCAGAACTTTTGTCTCTTCCGATACCCAACTTTAACATTCAATAACTTCAGAGCTCCTGTCATAATTAAATTATTTTCAGTTACAAAATGTTAAGCAATAATTAGACTTTATAATTATTTAACTTTGGCTTTGATGCAAAGCCTGCAAGTAGTGAGGCAAGCAATAGACGAACACCCATACTCAAACTGACAAAGACAAAAAGATATTCTTGTAAAAGTATAGAAAATATATTTTAGAAATAAGTAGTACCTGTTGTGTTGTTTTTCTTCATGTGATTGTCCTGTGTTTTATCTTGTGTGCAATAAACAGTTAAATAAATAAATAGATAATATCTTTCCCTAATATTTATGAGGGCGTGGCATACAGACAAACAGAGAGACAGACTTGACGAAATGATAAGGGTTTCTAGTAGACTACGAAACCCTTGAAACAGTACCTTGGGCCGTAGGAACTCAGCAACTTCTTAAGGGCAAGTGTCGACGGCCGCGCGGAAAGTGTCGCCGGCGTCCGGTCTATGTGCGGCGGCCCGTACTTGACTGGATACTTACACGCATAACAACTATATGCCTGCGGGGTAGGCAGAGCGTAAACGGCTGTGAAACTTACGACAGACAAAATGAATACCCAATTTTAAAACACGCCCTGTGTTAGGTAAGTATACAACTTAAGGAAAACTTGCAAAATTTTCTAACGCAGGCAGGATTTGAGCCTGCGACGGCAAAAAAACGACAGACAAATATTTGAAGGATCATTGAAGCAAACATAGTGACATGACAGTAGTTGTAAGCATCAAAACTGAAACGATGTTGTTGTTCCTTTTCTGTCCGAACCGTCAACTTTCTGCCTACCTCGCAACATTTCCAGCTCCCAGCCCGATACGTTGCTTCTCATTTGCCTAGTCTCTGTCTTTGTTTACTCACTCCAGTTTACGGAAACGTGCACTCTAATGAAATGAGAGACTTACTTGATTGTCTGATAGGAAATTCCGATGCTGTAGTATCTTATCCCACCCAAAACATAAATGTGAAAGGCTGCCAAGTTCGATAATATTGGAATGCTTCGCCTATAAAAGAAGTGAGATCTAAATAAGTACCAAGTTCCATACACAGACCTCAGTTAAAAATAGTTACAGGAATGCACACTTGATTTTCCGCAGTTTGGAAAGTAGATTCTGAATAAATATCATATTAAATACCTAAAATTCTAATACTTACAAAAACGCAGACCTGTTTTTTCAGCAGTTTGCTTATAACATTTTTTTTTTGTACTTTTTAATGATATAACTTGGCAAGTTTTCACACACTTTGTTATAAACCTACTAAACGCAATGAGTCAAGTATATAATTTTCTATTAAAACTTGCCAAGTTATATCATTATAAAGTACAGATAAAAATAAATAAAAAATGTCATAAGAAAACCACAGAAAAAACAGGTTTGCGTTTTTGTGAGTATTAGAATTTTAGGTATATTTAATATGAAATTTATTCAGAATCTACTTTCCAAACTGCGGAAAATCAAGTGTGCATTCCTGTAACTATTTTTAACTGAGGTCTGTGTATGGAACATGGTACTTATTTAGATCTCACTTCTTTTATAGGCGAAGCATTCCAGTATTATCGAACTTGGCAGCCTTTCACATTTATGTTTTGGGTGGGATTTCATTTATTTTTGTAAGGTTTATGTGGGGTGCGGGGATTGCTTGTGAATGTTTTGTTAAATGATAGAGTTTGTTTGTATGAAAAGTAAAAGAGTTTATTGCACTTACTTAATGAGTAACAATAAATGTCTATATTAGCTCTAAGTTATTATTAGAATGTTATCCCGATAATGTTATAAAATGTTTGATGAATGCACCCGGACGCGACGATTCCGTAAAATGCACTAAAGTTAGAAAATGCAGCGCCGGGGCAATAGGTGCGTGAGTCTGACGTCACGACACGTGGTCGGTAGTAGGTAATACACCGAACAGTTTATTTTCTTTTTTTCTTATGATTAATAATATATAAGGAAATAGTTAAGGAAATGTCTCATTTATACTAATTTTCTGATTTTTGAATATGGATTATATGGACTATGCTTCTTACAAAGAAATGGACTAGTTTTTTTAATTAAATTTTTCTACGTTTGCGTGGCAAAGGAAACTTTTTTGTTTTGTCATTTTGTATGCTGTCTTGTACGACTGACACGCTAGAGCGCATTGCCCATTCAATATCTTGGTTTTTTTTTACACGTTTTCTATTTACTGATAAGCTTGCCAAGTCAGGGCGGTATAATGTACGTAGCCGGATATATTCAATTTTTACTTAACATAACATAACATAACAGCTACAACAGTCCACTGCTGGACATGGGCCTCCCCCTATCGGGGGGTATTGCCATACTCACCACGCTTGGCAGGCGGATTGGCGAGGATTCCCTGGATGAGTATCCCTTAGTCGCTTTTTACGACACCCACGGGTAGAATTGGGGTGATGCTATTCTAAGCCGGCATCACACGGCATAGCAATTACAGCAATTTTTACTTTACTTTGACTAAATTACAAACCTTCGTAACGAGTTTTAGGTCGGTACGACCATTGGAAGATATAGATTTTGTTTTAGTTCCTTAGGGGTATGAATTTACACCTTCATTATTTTTAAAACCGACTCACACTTGGCCATTTTCAGATTTTTTCCTTTACCTTGACCTAAAGATCTACCTCCATGACAAATTTCAAGTCAATACGACCATTGGAAGTGGTCTAGGTTTTTGATGAGTGAGTGAGTCAGTCAGTCAGTCAGTGAGTGTATAGTAAAAATAGCGATTTTCTGACGTCAATATCTCAAGACCTATAGTAGGTACATTAATAAAATTTTGTATTTTAGATAAGTAAGTAAATCTCGACAGATACTAGAAATTTCATATGCGTAGATAAAATAGATTTTGAGTTATAGGTAGGTCTAACTTGGCCCGAAATGGTTCGTGTAATATAACCCACGGCCGGTGTGTCGGTTCTTTGCTCGAACTTGGCGGACACACTGCCGTGTGTCTAGATTACGTACACTTCTACATCTATAGCTACTAAAGTACGAATGCTCGAAAACCTAATGTACCTATGTACTAGCGACGACTTTCACCCTATATACACTTTTTTCTTTGAGTACTTACCTTGCCCGTTTTCTTCGAGTAAGTAATAAGTCCCAAACTTAGCTAGGAGTGCTAATAAGAGCAAAAATACACATTATCACTGAAAAGTAGCCTTTTCTTTCTCCGATAGCTATTTTTTTGTTCGGGCAGTACAATGCAGCATTGTTGGCATAATTGCTGGCTAGGGCCCTGCTTTAAATGAACGCCTTCCATTGGCTCCCACGAAACAAAGAGACACTAAAGTAGCTGGCCGGCTCTAGGATGGGGCCCTAGGTTAAAATATTAATAATAAAAATATATATGTTACCGGCCAAACCCGATTTTAGGATAAACTAGTTTTTCCTAGGCCAAAGTAGTTTATCCTACATGCGATTGGATAAACCGGTTTGGACGAGGCTAAACTAATTTGTCCTAAGGCCGATAGGTTAAACTAGTTAATCCTAGGCTGAACTAGTTGAGCCTAAAATTTATGAGTAGACTTCAGGATAAATTGGTTTGGCTAAGTTAAAAATGTTTAAGGCTTCAGTGCTGTAGCTCTAGATGGAAATGGGTAAAGTTGGACATCCTGGAGACATCGGACACCCGGGAGGCTCGAACACCTTGGCAGGTGCGGGGTAGCGTCGGACACCCTGGAGGCTCAGACGCCTTGTAGGCCCTGACGCGAGCACTTGCGAGGTGTCACGCGATATCGCACGAGCTGTCGGCAATAGCTCTTACAAGCTGTGACATCACAGGTTAAGTGTCGCTAGCCTGTGGGAGCTCTTACGGTAGGCAGCGTTCAAGCCAAGTCCGATGCTACCCCGTACCCTCCAGGGCGTTCGAGCCTTACAGGCGTTAGATGCGTCCAGGGTGTACGTAGTGCCTCACTGTAAAGCATCCGTCCAGGAGCCTTCAGGGCGTCCAATGCTACACCCCACCCTCTTGTGTGTTCGAGCTTCCAGGGTGTCCGATGTCTCCAGGATGTCCGGCGTTATCCTTTACCCTCTAGAGATACGGCGCTGCAAACTTAAACATTTTTACTGAGCCAAACCAGTTTATCCTGAAAAGTACTTATTCATTTCAGGCTCTACTAGTTCGGCCTAGGATTAACTAGTTTAACCTATCGGCCTTTGGACAAATTAGTTTATCCTAGTTCAAACCGGTTTATCCAATCGCATGTAGGATAAACTACTTTGACCTAGGAAAAACTAGTTTATCTTAAAATCGGGTTTGGCCGGTAACATATACACTTCCCATCAGAAAAATCGAGACACTTAGCAAGTTAACGTATTGTACGAATCACATTATCTGAGATACGTGTTTATTTAGAAATAAATGTCTAATGTCGTTCAATAGTGTGTATTACAAGGTTTCTAAATCATATTTTATATTTTTTGCTGAATAAATAAATAAGACATTAGTTAAATTGCCATCTCTACCGTATGTTTTAACTTTAAACACGCTTATTTCCTATAAAAAAAAAAACAAATAATGTCAATGTTCTAAATTCAACTTTTATTAACATTGATTTCATACAAGTTTTATTTATATCCTCTTTGGATTTCATAGTTTGTAACTATGAAAACAAAAGTGCCTCGATTTTTTGATGAGTAGTAATGGCTGTACAGGTTTTAAAGGCTGTATGGGCTTTAGCCTTTCCCAAATGAGAATTATTGCATTGAAAAAGTAACTGTCATAGATGGTTGCCGGTAAACGGTAAAACCATAGCCGCCCCAGGCATGTCCTGCCGCCCCAGGCATGTCCTTTCTGATGATGACGATCCCATCACACTAGCAGCCGCTGCAGCCAACGCGAGTAGATCACACTCCACAAGCTCTTCAAGCAACCGCCGTCCCCGCCGGCGGGGACGCGGAGGTCCCTCATTTGTGCCATTCTTTGGCAACTACCGGCATATACCCGGTAGACATAGTCCGATTCGTTCTTCCCAGAACAACTCGTAAGCCCAGTCTCGCCCCAAGGGCGTGATTGGGCTGCTTGTTTGAACAACCACCCAAACACATCCGGGTGAGCCTTCGCTCCCCACCAAATAGTTAGGTGTAGTTTTGACGGTCCCGGGACCGGAAAACATAGAGCCCAACCCTAAAAAAAAAAAAGGTAAAACCACAGGTAAAACAGTCCGTGGTTTGTGTTTTTGCGAAGTGTGTTTTTATTGTGATTTGCTTTGAGAATTATGAAAATCCAGGTGTTTGTGAAAATTATCTGGAGCCGGCCGTGTGAGAACACGGTTCAGTGCGGGTCGCTTGAGAATGGCGGTAAAACTGATGAAAATGCACCGGCGAAGTAGCGTCCTTGGACAATGATTGCAAAGTCCAGTTTGTTGAGATCTTTCCAATCTTTCTTTATAGTTTGGAATGCAATTGTGTGTTAAGTTATTAGGTGTTTTCCTTGCAACTGATAAACTGTAAGGAGCAGTGAAGGCGATGGGTTTGATGATTTTTTTACATACCCACTACTTGTGTGTACCGATCGATGAGATTGTTGCTTACGTTGTTCCTTCTATGTATTCCTCCTGCAGCTCGTCAAGCTCCAACGACCTGGTACCAACTGCACTAACACTACCCAAGACCTAGGTCCTAAGTCCTAAATCTTAGGTAAACGCACTTCACAGTTGATACACAGGTAAGTAGCACAAACGGTGCCAGTTCAGTGGTCAGTACCGTAGCACAAGTATAGAAACTATTTAAATAACTTTTGTGTGATTTTTATGTCCAGCACAGAAGGTGCCAGCACGCAACACGGGTGAGACAAACCGGCCCGCAGCGGTCACTTTTCGAGGGGTAACTTTTACGCGAATTTAGAGGATTCTATTTAGTTGTAAAATAAAACTTCTTCTTTTTTCAGTTTGGTTGGCGCAACGCAGACAATGGCAAGATACTGGATTAGCCGCTTTCCTCTTGAACTTCCACGTCTAGCTGGAAACTGGAATTTTCTTCTTAGAACCGTGTAAACTTGTAAAACTTATTTCGAAATTAAATTGCAACCAATTTTCTCTACGAACTTGCCATTGTTCAACGTTTTACCGTATATCAAAATAATCTTCAATAAAAACTTTTACATAAGTAGGTACATAATAACATTAGGTATCAAGGTAAAAAATCTTAAACATCTAAGTAATACAGGTTTCGTTTTATTGGACGATAAATGGACACATTTTGCATATCACATCAAATTATAACTAGGTTTTAGTGTTTATTTCGGAACCTAGAAGTTCTAGGTCATATAACTTATGTACTAAATGTGTAGAATAGGTGTATTAAGGTGGTATATGATGATACGTTCCCCAGATATGGGCGATATTGCTCTAATTAAAGTTTAAAGTTCAAAGTTTGGCAAAACTTAATCTATCGTCAATTTATTAGTGATATGTCTTTATGCACTAGAAACTAAGAACTAAGATAAGAATCTAAAATAATACGTAAAAATATAAAAAGTGAAAATATTTACAACGCCTGAAAAACTAGGTTCTAGGCTTTCTAGACTAAGTAATAGGTTGTCATAAGGATCAGAAAAACGTATAAAATGATTAGAAACTACTGATTTTACTGTAAACTAACGATTATCAACTGAAAAAAGGCAAAACAAAAAAGTAGCAAAAATGAAATAAATTCAAAAAATGATTATACAATAATAAATCAACTTAATTCTAAAAGATAATGAAAAATGATTAATATCTAAGAGTTACGCATGCCCGTAACTTGGTTATTTACTTATTTCTAATTTAATAAAATTAGTCAAAAATCTGGTTTTTTGAGATGTTAGTTCGTAAAACGACCGCTGATAGCAGCACTAGATCTTGACCACACCTCCTTTCTTATTATATACATGGTTTGTTACATAGGTGTGTTTTTGATATGTTAATTCCGAGAGCGGCTGAAGATGGCGCTAGTAGGTAGTATCTCAAAAGCATGACTGTAAAGAAAGCCATCTGACTTATCAACATAGGAGGCGTGACAATAAAATATTTTCTTACATGGTTTATTACTTATGTATGCTATGTATTAGCTGGGCGATGTTATTTAGTGTCTGAGAAAGCTTATCGTGTGATAACATGCCGGAGCTTTACATTGTAATGCTTAATATGTAAGTAGGTATAAGTAAATAATAGCTAGTTATTCTATTTTATTGCAAGGGATGTAGGATATGTTTTAGGTTGGTAGGTATGTACCAAGTTACGATTGCAGCTGAAACCATACGGAAGATGCCGTTCGCCGACATTCTCCCCCCGGTGCGAAAGTAGTGAGCACTAATCATCGTGCGGCGAATTGTCATGGTTAGATAAGATTACTAGGCGTGATGCTGGGCGTCGTAGTATGCCAGCAGTTGTTCTTACTTCGACTACTCGTACTCGTCCATCGGGACCAGGTAAGACGGTGACGACTTCGCCTCTTGGCCAGGAGTTTCTAGGTAGTGTTGAATCGACGATTAATACGATATCACCTGGGGCTGGGTTCTGATAACGTTGTGATTTGTTATTTTGACGCGGTAATAAAGTAGGTAAGTACTCGCGTGTCCATCTCGCCCAGAAGTGATCGGCGAGTCTCTGAGAAGCCCTCCAGGTTGATTCGTTAGCTATATCGTTGTCATCGAAAGTACCGAACATCATGTTGCCACTTGAGCGTCCTATCAGAAAGTGGTTAGGCGTCAGTGCTTCTTCTTCGGTTTCGAGTGATACTGCTGTTAATGGTCTACAGTTTACTGTGTGCTCGGCTTCTAACAATAGAGTGTGTAATACTTCTTCGCGTGGACTTCTTTCTTTCAACGTAGCGGCTAATGCGACTTTGATTGATTTTACTAGTCGCTCCCATGATCCACCCATGTTGGGGCGCCAGGGGTATGAATTTCCATTGAATTCGCCTACTCTCTGCGTATTCTTTAAGTCCATCATTACACTCCTCCATATCTCTGCGAGCTCTCTATTGGCGCCTACGAAGTTAGACCCATTGTCACTGAAGATAACAGCTGGTTGGCCTCTTCTTGTCATGAATCTTCTGAGGGCTAGTATCATGGAAGATGATGAGAGTGAAGCTGCGAGTTCTATATGTACTGCTCGCGTGGTAAGGCAAGTGAATAATGTGCCCCATCGCTTCTCATGTCGTCGTCCTATGGTGACGACCATCGGCCCAAAGTTATCTAGTCAGTTACATGTGAACGCAGGTTGATTGCGTGCTAATCGCTCGATAGGTAGGTTACCGTGCGGTGCCATCTGTGGCGTCTTGCGATGTACTCGACACCATTGACATGTATGTAATATCTTTCGTACGGTGCGACGAAGTGCTAAGATGTAGTATTTTTGTCTCAACTCGTTCATAACAGTTTCGTGATTGCCATGATTGAATTCACAGTGGGTGTGGTGAATAATCAACCGAGTTATGTAGTGGTTGGCGTCAATCACAGCTGGTCGTTTGTAGGTACTTTTTTCGTCCGATATTGCGTCGATACGTCCTTCTATGCGAAGTATATCATGCTCATCGAACTTCATACACAGTTTACGTAATCGTGATGCTCGTTCGATAGGTTCACCTTTTTTGATGCGGTTTATCTCGGTGCTGAAGCTTTCTTGTTGTATATGACGAATAAGTAGTCGTTCGGCTTTCTCAATAAACACGGGTTCGAGCGGCGTGTAGGCCATCTTAGGTAGTTTGATAGTGGGCCGTTGCTCAGATACCTTTCTTGGTGTCTTAACGAACTTGCGTGTCATGAGCGCTGCTTGTTTAGTGATTGGGTTGGCGAGCGCTTTAAACTTTTGAGAAGCCTGTAAGACACGTGCAGTTGTGCGTAGTAATCTTTGCCATGACGAGAATCTCGATGCATCAGGTAGACACGCAGATTGCCGTCGTTCGCGCAGCGCGTGAAGTTTGACGATCTTCTCCTCGCCAGTAACAAGAGGAAGGAGGGGTTGACTCGACTTAATTAACTTATTTTCTATTGGCCATGAAGTAGGTTCTAATTTGAGAAACGCAGGACCGGTGTACCATCTGTGTGAAGCACCAAAATCTTTAGGTACGCCGCGAGTAGCGTCATCGGCTACGTTATCTTTAGTAGGTATCCAACGCCATTCGGTCGGTCGGGTGCAGTCCTCAATTTCAGCGAGTCTATGTGCTACGAAAGGTTTAAACGTCCTGGGATCTGAGTGAATCCATGCTAAAACTGTACGTGAGTCTGACCAGAACGTCTGGCTTTTAACTATGTAACTCATCTCATTACGAACTGTTGTTGCTAGGCGGCATCCTAAGACTGCGGCTTGCAGTTCCAACCTTGGTATGGAGACGGGTTTGAGGGCGTTACTTTAGCTTTAGCGGCTAATAAACTAACGTTAACCGTGTCATTAGGTAGAACTGAACGTAAATAAACCGCCGCTGAGTACGATCTTTCGGACGCGTCCACAAAGACATGAAGCTCGGTCGAGTCGGGGTCAATGCCCGGAGGTACGTACCTAGGTATTTCCAGACCCTGTAGGTTTTTAACGTGTGCCAACCATTTTTGCCATAGCGTGTTTACGTCGTTTGATACTGGGTCGTCCCAGTCTATACCGGAACGCCATATTTCTTGTATAATAGCTTTGCCTTGGATAGTGATAGGTGATGCTAAACCTAGGGATCGAATACGGACATCACCGCACTGGCTACTTCGCGCTTAGTGGGGCGCGCTGGCCCTCGATGGCCTCTATCGGTGTGTTACGCAGGTTTAGCGCGAAACTTAGGAATATTTGTTTTTTTTCCATATAATAACTATAGTTCTTTCAACGTGATGTTTGTTACATAATTGTGCATCCTGGCGGGGCTAATTGCGTCGCTAACCGACTCTAATGCGGATGAGTCATTGCTTGCCCAGTTGCGCAAGTCCATCTTCGCGTTCTTGTGAATAATGTCTACTTCACGTACCATCCTATCGGCTGATTCTACATTTGGAAATGCCATCAAAAAATCGTCTACGTAGAACTGCCGTTCTACGGCGCGTGCAGCTTCGGGATAAAGGTGGGCGTGGCTAGCGGCGTTTTATTCTTAACGTAGATCGCGCTGCATGGTGATGAGGTGGCTCCGAAAATGAGTGACGTCATGCGATACTCGCGCAATGGATCGTTCGGACTATCGCGCCATAAAAATCGCAAGCTATCTCTATCTTGTTCGCGTACACCTACTCTCAGAAACATCTCTTTATGTCACCTATTACGGCCACCGGGCCTTCGCGAAACCGTACGAGTACCCCAAATAAACTCTGCAATAGATCGGGGCCCGAGAGTAAAGCGTCGTTTAAACTAGTTCCGTTTGACTTTGCGGCCGCATCGAAAACTAATCGCTCTTTCTTTTTCTGTGGATGGACGACTACGAAATGTGGTAGGTACCACACGCGTGGGGATGTAGGTATGGCGGGCGCGAGCTCGGCATAGCCTTTATCGATTAAATTCTGCATTTGTTTGTGGTACTCTAATTTACTCGCAGGAAATTTTTCTAGCTTCCGCTCTATATTGTAGAAACGACGCTCTGCCTGTTTACGACTGTCGGGCATGGTTTGGCATTCGGGTTTCCATGGCAACCCTACCTCGTAACGCCCATCCGGCAAACGTTTAGTAGTTTCTTCTAAAGTTTTTATCGCTTGCGTCTCGAGGTCGTTCTGGGGTCGCTTAGGTTGAATACCTAACGAATCTATGCTGAATTGATCTTTAATTAAGTCGTCTATTGTGTTCGATCTAGTTGTGGTTGCTGCGTAATTTACGAAAGCGACTGTTTTATTGTACCCTGAGGAGAAGCCATGCAGGGTCCAACCTAAGCTGGTTAATGAAGCGACAGGTTCATTTCTCTTTCCTTTTAGCAACTTGTGGCCGACTAATAAGTGCCAGTTATCTTGGCCTATCAATATCGTAGGTCGCGCTGACGGGTAATTAAGGGCGTCTCGAACCTCGTCTAAATGCCTACATTTAGCTATTACGTCTGTAGGTATGTCTTGCTCGTCTATCTCTAACTTTGAAATAGTTTGCGCCTGCATAGATTCGATGGTACGTGCGAATAGGCCCTTAATTTTCAAGTCTAACTTATACGAGCCTTCCTCGTCTATCGTGTTACCGCCTACGCCTACGATTCGTAGCACCTCTTTTTTTGCCTTCCGGTGCTACGGCAAGTGCAGTGTCGCGCTCAATGAGTGTACTAGTGGAGCCTCCGTCGAGGAATGCGTATGTCTCTATTTTACCTACAGGACCGTACAACTCTACTGGGATTATTTGAAGATACGATTGTCGATCTTTTGATAGTGTGTTCACGGATGAAATGTGAACAGTTTTTCACTGCGCTATCTTTTGCGGGCGCAGGTTTTATTGGCGCGGCGGCGGCCGGCTTGACTGAACTACTACGTTGTTTTGACGCTTCTTCCTCTTTCGAGTAATGTAGGAGTTTGTGGTGCAGCCCCTTGCAGCCCTTCATGCTGCAACTCTTAGCTTTGCACGTTTCCCTACGATGATTACTGTTTAGGCATCTAAAACAATGACGGCTATCGCGTGCCGCCTCCCAACGTTCAGCTATTGATTTCTTTTTAAATATTTTGCAATCGCGCAGAAAATGATCTTTAGTACATAGCTTGCAGAAATACAGAAATACAGAAATACAGAAATACAGAAATTTATTTGCTCAAAATTATGGTTTGTACATTAAGATGTTCCGTTTAAATATAATAATAAGTATCACATAATTTTACCAAATATATGGCATGCAAATTTAAGGCACTAACATATTATAGGATTAACAAAAAATAACATTGCTATCTTCTAATAATCAATTATAGAGATATATTAAATTATTGACACGGCCGGCACAGAAAAATTTAATTATATGAATTACAAATGTCAATTCTATAAAATTACAAAATGTCATTACTTTAAAGTTACATCTTATTAATTAAATATGTCATTAACAGCATAGTATTGTTTCTCTTTAAGCCATTTCAGTAATTCTTTTTTAAATAACCGTGTAGGTAATTGTTTGATGTCACTTGGAATAGCATTATAAATTCTTACACATGCCATTACATTGTTTTAAATAAAATGTCAATTTTGGTATGTTAGTATATACAAGCTTATCTGAAGTTCTAACATTCCTTGTATGTATGTCCTTGGTTTTTTTGAATTGTTCTATGTTATTTCTTACAAAACTAGCAACCTCAAAAATGTACATGCATGGAAGTGGCATAATGCCCAACTTTTAAACAAGGGCTTACAAGACTCACAGGGTGATTTGCCACATATCGCACGAACGCATTTTTTGTGCTCTAAATAATTTACTGAAATCATTATTGTTTGTGGGGCTACCCCAAACCAAAAGTCCATATCGGAGCAGTGAACTAACGTAGCCATGATAGGCTGTAATGTTGGTTTCGATACAGGATATATTACGCAGCCTACTCAAAACATGAACATAACGATGCAGCTTATCACAGAGGGTATCTATATGATGATGCCAACTGCAGTTACTGTCTATGAAAACTCCTAAAAACTTTGTAAGCTCTACTTCTCTTATTTTGCAATTGTTATAGATGATTTCTAGTTTATGTTTATTGTATCTATTTGTGCCAAATTGCATAAAGTTCGTCTTTTCTAAATTTACCGTCAAATTATTATGTGTCATCCATTTAATTATTGAATTTATTGTATTATTTATGTCTAACTCATAATTCGATAAATTGTCATTATAGGTATTATTACTGATATGTCATCCGCAAAGAGTATGCACTTATGTTTTGTCACCTCAGGAGATCATTTATGTAGAGCAAGAAAAGAATAGGCCCAAAACACTTCCCTGTGGTACGCCACACGAGTTCACTCTAAATTCGGACTTACATGAAACGATTTCCGATTCCATGTTTAGGTGTTGTACTTCTACCGCTTGTGTTCTGTTATGGAGGTAGGAAGATACCCACTGTAGAGCTAGACCTCGTATGCCTAGATTATCTAGCTTTTGAAGCAGCAAATCATGTGACACGAAATCGAACGCTCGCGTCATGTCAAAGAACACTGTTGATATTGATCTACCGGCATTAACGTTCTCCACAATTTCACGGACAAGGTGGAAAACTGCCAATGTTGTAGACTTTTTGGCTTGAAACCCGAATTGCTCTTGTTTTAAGACTTCATATTTATCAATGAAACTTAATAAGCGCTTTTTCATTGCCTTTTCGAAAATTTTAGAGAGCACGGGTACTAATGTAATTGGCCTATAATTTTCAATGCACGTTTTTGGACCCTTTTTGTGAAGAGGTTTCACAATAGAAATTTTCAGTAAATCAGGGAACATACCCTTCTCAAATGAAAGATTTATTAAATATGTCAAAGGTGTTATTAACTGTTCAGCACAATATTTAATTACCTTGGTAGAAATTTCGTCATACCCAGTTGCGTTAGTGCTATTTAGCGTTTTTATAAGATTCCTAATTTCACTACATTCAAAAGGTTCGATGAAGATGCTGTTTGACAACCGAGTGTTGTTAGTATTTTCCGTACAAGAATTGTTATTATTTGTCAAATTTATTAAAAAGTTATTAAATTCATTTGCTATACATTTTGGATCAGATATTAAATTGTTATTTATTATTAAGTCATCTATGAATCTATTATTTAGTGTATTATTATCATTTTTTATAATACTCCAACTAGTTCTTCCTTTATTTTTAGAACCTTTTATCCGTTTATAGTTGTGAATTTTTTGTGATAAACTTAAACATATGCGCAAAATTTTTGAGTATTGCTTGTAAGCTCTTTTTCTCTTTTCTGATTTTTTTATGTAGTACTGCACTCCTTTGACTTACCTATACCTACTGCCGAGAACACTTTGAAGCGTTCATATTCGCTATCGGAGTCGCTCGCCGAGTTTAGGTTTTCAGCGGACCGCTCGCGCGTGCTTAGGACGTGGGGGCTTACTACCTCTTGGTCGTTTTCGCTATCGCTGTAGGTAGATTTTCTAGGGTTCCTAGCCACGTTTATTAAGTGTCGCGGCGTGCTATCTTGCTCGTCTGAGCTATAGTCCGACTGAGAACTATCCCGTTCGTACCTACGTCTTGTAGCGTGAATCGGTCGGCGAGTAGGTATTAACTTAGTAGTTTTACCGCGCTTGTCTACGTTACGTGATTGCCTGTACCTATCAACCGCGTCGATAGCAGGTGACATAACGTTGTACCTATCGGCGATATCACTTAGGTATTCGGACATGACCTGGAGGTCTGGTCGCGCTTTGTTGTCTCGTAACTATAGATGTAAGCCCGGTTTAAAACCAATTCAACCAAATCGTTTTAAACGAAAAAAACCGTTTTAAATCATAAACAACCGTTTTTTCGGTTTAAAACGGCGGATGGTTGATAACAATGTTTTATTGATTTTAATACATTTTCGTAATATTACAAAGGTAAGGATCACTGAAATGGATTAATGATGTGATTTTGCGGGTTTATTACCTAGTTTGTCGCTCCGAGGCCCGAGCGTAGGTAACCTATGATGAGCAAGTCAGTGTAAAATCGTTGGAAACACCGAATTTTGTATATACAGGGTTATATTAATAATTTGGATGTTCCATACAAAAATTCATACCTAAGTACCTACTCGGCAAAAATTTTTTTGCATTTCGGCACGATTTTTCTACAACGGCCCTGAAATATTAGTCAGACGTGGCGATAGCGGCTGTATTGTAGGTACCTACGGCTGTTTACGCTCTGCCTACCCGCAAGGGATAAAGGCGTGATTTGTGTATGTATGTATGTGTATGTAAAACACAGAACTTTTTTTTTTGTAGGCGAGTTTTAAACGGTTGAAAACGGTTGATTTCAGGTTTTAAACCGCGAAATTTGGTTTTAAACGTTTTAAACCGGTTGATTTACATCTGTACTCGTAACCATGTACCCCACCCGAATCGTTTTTCTTGAGTTAGTTTACTCTCTATACACTGTACTAGGTCGGGCGAGTTTAGGTACCTACTCTGGTCTAAAGATTTAATCATTGATACAGTATTAGCGACGCGACTCGCGAACTCGCTTGCGTTACGACCGTCGTCGGCAAGTTTAGGCATAGCCTTTAGTTTGCTAATTTCAGCTAGTACGATATGCTCGGGCCGGCCGAACCTCTTATCTAAGATGCTCATTATTTGATCCGGGTCTATTGCCGTGCTGATAAGAGCGCGTACCGCTTCCTAGCCTGTCCGCGGAGGGCTTTGCGTAATCTGGCTATATTCTGGATATCTGAGAATAAATCTTCTGTGTCTCGGTAAATAGCAGAGAATCCTACCCACTCGGTGATGTCACCGTCGAAGTAAGGTAGCTCTTGTAGTAATTTGTTCGATTTAGAATATTTATCGCGAGGTTGTGAATTTGCTGTCATCGCTCTAGATAATGAGCTCGCTAAAAATTCTAATCTATCCATATCTGATAGTATACCTGTGCTCGGATGCGCCGGCGTGCCGGAGCTAGACCGGTAGGTATTGTCGTGCGGCTGGCGTTCGTAGGTACGTGCGAACGCAGAGTTGTAGGTATTATTTTGATAAGGCGGCGGGTTAGAGCGCCTGGCCTGCGGCTGAGGAATGTTATTGTTTACGTTTACGTTTGGTAAGTTAGGTATCTCATTTTGATTGTTGTTATTATTATTAATTTGGGACCTATTGTCCACTGATGGGCCTTGCCCTGTGAACGAGGGGACGCCACCCTGTTCAAATGTAACATTTTGACTAATATTCGGTAGTCGGTTGGGATCTCCGCTTTGTAACGCTCCTCTCTCCCCCCCAGGGACCGCGGTATGGTGGGGCGTTTCTGAAGTTGGACCAGGGTTTGTACCGTGTGCGTGCTAATCCATCGTTCAGTTTGTATACATTTTCGGACGGCTGGATTAACTCGCGTCGTCACGGTATCTACCTCGCTATCGTCGGCCGTGTTTTCCGCTGAATCTAGACGCATTATCTCAAGTTTAGTTTCAGCACACTCACGCTCAGCTGCCAGGTGCGCGGCTCGCTTTTCTACTACATCTAACTTAGCAAGAAGCTGCTGCCGTTTGCGCGCGGAGGCCGTTGACCTACGACTCGCGGTGGATCGCGTCTCAAATATCGCATTATTGAGATCAGAGTTTCCCGCGAAGTCTAACAAGTTCTGTTCGCGGTTCAAATTATTCCCTACTTCATGGCTCTCATTCTGCTGCCCTTGGGCATTCGACAAATTATGTTCTTCTGAAACATTATCATTACTACTCGGAGGTGGCGACGATCTAACGGTAGACGGCGGCAGGGCACTAGCTCCGGACGGCGCACTCCACGTGTTAGTGCCGGGCGAGCTACAGATGTAAATCAACCGGTTTAAAACGTTTAAAACCAAATTTCGCGGTTTAAAACCTGAAATCAACCGTTTTCAACCGTTTAAAACTCGCCTACAAAAAAAAAAGTTCTGTGTTTTACATACACACATACATACACAAATCACGCCTTTATCCCTTGCGGGGTAGGCAGAGCGTAAACAGCCGTAGGTACCTACAATACAGCCGCTATCGCCACGTCTGACTAATATTTCAGGGCCGTTGTAGAAAAATCGTGCCGAAATGCAAAAAAATTTTTGCCGAGTAGGTACTTAGGTATGAATTTTTGTATGGAACATCCAAATTATTAATATAACCCTGTATATACAAAATTCGGTGTTTCCAACGATTTTACACTGACTTGCTCATCATAGGTTACCTACGCTCGGGCCTCGGAGCGACAAACTAGGTAATAAACCCGCAAAATCACATCATTAATCCATTTCAGTGATCCTTACCTTTGTAATATTACGAAAATGTATTAAAATCAATAAAACATTGTTATCAACCATCCGCCGTTTTAAACCGAAAAAAACGGTTGTTTATGATTTAAAACGGTTTTTTTCGTTTAAAACAATTTGGTTGAATTGGTTTTAAACCGGGCTTACATCTATAGGGCGAGCTAGATTGGCCTGGTGCCGGGTCTTCCGTGTCTCTATCTACGCGAGACATCGATCGTGTCATCCTACGTTGCTTTTCCATATCTGGAGAACGTATCATCATAAAGTGTCGTATGCTTGTCTGTGACGGGAGTGTAACTGTGGCTTTACGTGTGCCTATCGTGGGCCCTAGGGTTCTACGCGGGTTCCTACTGGTTGTGAGCCGCGTAGAGGTAGGATTGGTAGGATAGGTAGGGGGTGCCTTCCGAGGGTAAGCACTGAGTCCTCTAGGTGCTGAGGAGCTGGGGGAATATACAGCTCCCTATTCGTGACTGGCCCCCAGAGTACACTAAAGTGGAGTATTTACTTTCACAAAGACTGAATACTTCGTAGTGTAGTAGTACGAAGCCGAAATAAGACACCCTCAAATGAGTTTAGCTTTAACATCAATTGACATGAATTACTCCTTCCACTTTAGGTCTCTGAAGTCAGCAAAGAGGATTATCAGTCCCGCCTCGGCAAGGCCGGCCGACGCCGATGCCAACTCACCATCCACCTCTAGGCACACCAAGTTAACACCAGCAAGGTAGCATGAGCCTAGAAGCAGCTATCTTCAGTATCCTTCCCTCGTTGGTCTGCGTTGCGCTAGTTACGTTACGTATTCAAAGACCGGTACGGGGTTAAATTTGTCTCACAATTCACAAAAATCACACACAATATAAAAACAATCTCTATACCATACCACAGTACTGATCCGGCTCGAAGGACCATGCAGCTCGTCAAGCTCCAACGACCTGGTACCAACTGCACTAACACTACCCAAGACCTAGGTCCTAAGTCCTAAATCTTAGGTAAACGCACTTCACAGTTGATACACAGGTAAGTAGCACAAACGGTGCCAGTTCAGTGGTCAGTACCGTAGCACAAGTATAGAAACTATTTAAATAACTTTTGTGTGATTTTTATGTCCAGCACAGAAGGTGCCAGCACGCAACACGGGTGAGACAAACCGGCCCGCAGCGGTCACTTTTCGAGGGGTAACTTTTACGCGAATTTAGAGGATTCTATTTAGTTGTAAAATAAAACTTCTTCTTTTTTCAGTTTGGTTGGCGCAACGCAGACAATGGCAAGATACTGGATTAGCCGCTTTCCTCTTGAACTCCCACGTCTAGCTGGAAACTGGAATTTTCTTCTTAGAACCGTGTAAACTTGTAAAACTTGTCGTTTGAAAATTCCAATTTCCTTATATACTAACGAGCCTTACTTTAAAGAGAGCCGCGCCCGCCCCAATTTCGAAATTAAATTGCAACCAATTTTCTACGAACTTGCCATTGTTCAACGTTTTACCGTATATCAAAATAATCTTCAATAAAAACTTTTACATAAGTAGGTACATAATAACATTAGGTATCAAGGTAAAAAATCTTAAACATCTAAGTAATACAGGTTTCGTTTTATTGGACGATAAATGGACACATTTTGCATATCACATCAAATTATAACTAGGTTTTAGTGTTTATTTCGGAACCTAGAAGTTCTAGGTCATATAACTTATGTACTAAATGTGTAGAATAGGTGTATTAAGGTGGTATATGATGATACGTTCCCCAGATATGGGCGATATTGCTCTAATTAAAGTTTAAAGTTCAAAGTTTGGCAAAAACTTAATCTATCGTCAATTTATTAGTGATATGTCTTTATGCACTAGAAACTAAGAACTAAGATAAGAATCTAAAATAATACGTAAAAATATAAAAGTGAAAATATTTACAACGCCTGAAAAACTAGGTTCTAGGCTTCCTAGACTAAGTAATAGGTTGTCATAAGGATCAGAAAAACGTATAAAATGATTAGAAACTACTGATTTTACTGTAAACTAACGATTATCAACTGAAAAAAGGCAAAACAAAAAAGTAGCAAAAATGAAATAAATTCAAAAAATGATTATACAATAATAAATCAACTTAATTCTAAAAGATAATGAAAAATGATTAATATCTAAGAGTTACGCATGCCCGTAACTTGGTTATTTACTTATTTCTAATTTAATAAAATTAGTCAAAAATCTGGTTTTTTGAGATGTTAGTTCGTAAAACGACCGCTGATAGCAGCACTAGATCTTGACCACACCTCCTTTCTTATTATATACATGGTTTGTTACATAGGTGTGTTTTGATATGTTAATTCCGAGGCGGCTGAAGATGGCGCTAGTAGGTAGTATCTCAAAAGCATGACTGTAAAGAAAGCCATCTGACTTATCAACATAGGAGGCGTGACAATAAAATATTTTCTTACATGGTTTATTACTTATGTATGCTATGTATTAGCTGGGCGATGTTATTTAGTGTCTGAGAAAGCTTATCGTGTGATAACATGCCGGAGCTTTACATTGTAATGCTTAATATGTAAGTAGGTATAAGTAAATAATAGCTAGTTATTCTATTTTATTGCAAGGGATGTAGGATATGTTTTAGGTTGGTAGGTATGTACCAAGTTACGATTGCAGCTGAAACCATACGGAAGATGCCGTTCGCCGACACCTCCAGCTAAGTAAGATGATTGACCCATTCAGTGCTAAAAATGATCAAAGTAGTACAGCAGTCAACTTGAAAGTGTTATGTAAAATGTGACGAGTGATGACCATGCTATTTAAGAAAGTGATGTAAATGGTAGATATGGTATGATGGAGATTATTACAAAGTGATTGCTATGATAATTATCAAAGATCGAGAATGACAGAGGCACATGATATTATTACGGCCATATTATGTCTTCTGTCGTATGCGTCGTTTGATCGCATCACACCTGATGATTTAAGCTCGAAACGATACTATTTCCCAATAACAAGAGTGATCTTCCTTCGTACTTTTGGTTTGGTACTAATCATTCCTTCTTCATAGAAGTAGACGACCATGTTGAATGGCATGTAGTTGATCATGACAATCATGCCAGGTATTAGAGATACTGATTGGTGATTGTGACAAGATTGGTGTCACTTAGTTGAGCTGGTTGAATATTGGAAATACACGCCCACGATGTAGTTTTAATCCTGACTTAAGTTATTACACGCCCAAGTAGCACAGTGGTGTTATCTCGATGGAGGTTATGTTGTGATAGATAGTCGGCCATTGATGAGAAGTTTCTTGATTCTGATGTCGGTGGCGGCAGTTGCTTCCTCGTTTCCCTTCGCGAGCGTGTGCTCTCTCTCTTTAATACCCTCCGACATATAAAAGCTTTTTGTTACGCAGTTGATATGCTGCTGTTAAACTGTATTTTAATATAAAATACATAGGCACCTACAGTTTTTAACAGTCAAAACACTCAATTACCTACTGCGCGCGGGAAATTTATTTAATGCGTAGGTAGCAACGGCCTAGTGCGAGTTGGACTTGCTCACCGATGGTTCCGTACTGAGGTTTATATGTAAATTCAACTTGGTAAACCTATATTTCATATATGAGTCCACTAGGACAACTAGCCAATTTTTTTTAAACTTTTTTTCTGCCCCCACAAATACCTAAAAAAACTAAGTTTTGACGCCATTTGCCAATTTTCATTGTTCTAGGTCTACAGGAAGTACCCTCTGAATTTAGATTTCCTTGAGAGGGTAGGAAACACGTGTTTTTACAGCATAAACGGTTATATCTTTTTTAACTTGAAGTTGGGAGCTTAATTTTTTTACAACTACTAGCGAATACTGACTTGAGTACAGTCCAGCAAAAAAGAGTAAACAATAAATAAGGGCGCCACTTTGTATGAAATTTCAAAATTAAATGGCAACATTGACTATGAATGGCAACAATTTAGTATGAAATTTTCTTAGTTCCATTTTATTTAATTTCTACTCTTTTTTGCTGGACTGTAGGTACTTAGGTATATGGTTTTAATTTCACTGCGTTATCTTTACGAGTTCCTGAGATACATTTTACAGACACAAACGGACAAAAAAGTGATCCTAGTTTCCATTTTTACCTTTTGAGGTACGGCGAACGGAACCCTAAAAAGCGGCGAAAAACAGGACAACGGATAGTAGCAATTTAAAAATCTGCACTAAAGATTGTTAGCCAATTGAAGCTCATTCTCGAGTTCAAGTAATTTGTTAGCGTCATCGTCAGGTAGCTATAAAAATGATCTCAACCCAAACAAACTTTATGCATTTGCAAACGTACCTGCATAGAGAACATTCGTGTATTACTCACAACTGAAAAAATTTCAGACACTAGTGAGTGGAGTAATTTGTACTACTCGACCTGATTACTATGGAAAACAAAATGACGCTACTGTTGCTGATAATGATTACTACGATCGCTTTTTCATTTGCCTCACCACGGCCGTGTGGTCAGGTCCACCCGGAACATTCAGAACAGGAACAAACGCCAGAAGTTTATACTCACTCTAGCATTAAAAGCAGATAAACAGGGAAAAGAGAGGGTTGATTCGGAGGAATATGAACAAGATGCAGATGAACCATTACTGAAAAGCACAATACATTACTTTTTGACTCAGGAACAAACGGCAGATGAACAATTACTGAAAAGGACAATACAATTCTTTTTGATACAGAAACATTTGGCAGAAAAAGTAGAAAAAACCAGCGAAGAAACAGAAAAACCTTACTGGTCATGTGGAAAGTAACAGATAAACCTCAACGAGACAGTGAATATTGACTAATTAAGGAAGAAATCCTCGAAATTATAGTCTTCTGTTATAAATGTATATTAGAGATAGGTATGCAGTTCCCATCACTTGGGTCTATTGTCTGTATCCTTTTTTTGTGTTTATTGTATATTCTGTGTATAATGTGATAAATAAACGAACAAAATATAGGTATATCTTTTAATTCATGACTCCTCAAGAACTAAAAACAAAATTTTAATTTTGAAAAACCCCACGATAGTTTACTGCAGCGCCCCCTGATGAGTTGTGCGCATAACACCTAGCTAAACACATTCCCCAGTTAAATCTTCATCAACCACTGAAAACCGCATCAAAATCAGACCAGTTTTTTCGAGATAAATTGGTAACATTGGTTTGCACAAACAAATGTTTACTGCAGCGCCCTCCGGTAAGTTGTTCACGTAATACCTAGGTATCTAAGAACATGCATTAAAAAAATATAAATCCATCACTAAAAACTTCATCAGAACCGGACCAGTGGTTTAGGAGATATTTGGTAACATAGGTTTGCACAGACACACAAACAAACAAAAACATATTCTCTCACCCCAAACGCATATACCGTCTCCGTTCCGTCGTGGGTGAAAAGAAAACCAAACATCTGCAAAAGTTGGAGGAAATATTGATGAAAACTAAGCAAGGATATATCGCCACTTTGATCCTCCAGATAGCCCTTATCTATTTACTGCCATATCAAAATCCTTGTAAAACTTATAGTTCATAGTATGCCATTGCAACGGGACAAAGTTTGCACAATAGTAGAGCTTTAAAGGAATTTATAATTGTAAATCAACGGTGATTCCTATTATTTTTATTCGAGATTAAGTAATATAAAATAAAAGATTAGTGTAGTGTAAGTCTGAAATATTTACCGTTAAAAATAGTAGTGTTGTGTTACAATGATAAAGAAGTCGTTGTTAATTTATTGATTGATTATTACCACAACCATCACATTATCTTTCGCTTCGCCACTGTCGTTGGACTCAGATTAAGTATTATTTCTATGAATCGATAAAAACCCTGATACGGAAATTGTGTACCAACGCGATGTATGAAATAAGTATGTACCTATTGTTTTTTTTTTTATTATACCGAACTCAGAAATGAGTAAATGAAAGATTGTTTAGCAAAAAAATCGGAATCAGGATATGGCCACTTGAGAAATCTTTACCTGCAGTAATTTTGCAATTGGTGTCAATAAAGTAGTCTATTTGCGCTGTGAAAGCATTTTGCTGGTTCAGTTCATACGATACCAGTGCGTCGCAAGTACGTTCTGTGAGGTGATTTTGATAACACAAGTGTTTAGCAAGTATTACTTAGCGTAGTATAATAACTCTTGCTATTTCCAATTATGATGATAAACAAGTTATTGGTGTTGTTTCCCACGATCATCACTCTGTCGCTCGCTTTGTCTTCGGATCTGCTGTATTCGTCAAAGGACCAAAATCCAGAAACGGCTTACAATGAGATTTCTCCTATGAATCTCAACACAAATGATGTTGTAGTGTATCTTTCGGAGTCAAACATGTTAACTGAAGGCGCGAACTTTATAACGCCTGCAGAACTTCGTCCACGGAAGCTCGGCGTAATCTATGTGCCAAAAAACAACTTTATGAAGCCTTGGGCAGCTATGATAGGGCGAGTCGGCAAAAAATAAAAACATGTTGGTGCTTACAAAGAAAACATGAAGAAAAAAGAGTTTCTAGGAATCCAAGATTTGACAGAGTTCGCCGTTAATACCTATAATTTGCTACACGGACGATAATGTGAAGGTGACAAACTATTCGTTATCTCTAGTGGCCTGAAAGTAAATTATTTCAGTGATGACATGAGCTTTGGTACTGCTTTTGACTAATAATTGGGTACTTCACTGTATTTCATAAAAGATAAAAGTAACATGATTAAAACTTTTGGCCAAAAATAGGTAGGTAAGGTACTTTTAGTAATCAATGTTCTTCAAAATAATAAAAAATTGTTTTTTAACAGCAGAAATATGTAAAAAATACTTAGTATTTCAATATTTGTTTTTAAAAAGATTGTCAATATAATTGTTAACTACAT
Source organism: Phthorimaea operculella (assembly GCA_024500475.1). NCBI lineage: Eukaryota > Metazoa > Arthropoda > Insecta > Lepidoptera > Gelechiidae > Phthorimaea > Phthorimaea operculella. The sequence continues at coordinate 366,162 of JANFCV010000157.1, forward strand.
AGAAAGAAATATTAAAAAAAATATATTTTAATATGCTAGGATTTAGAAAAAAGATTTTTAAATGAGAAAAGCATATTGAAGTTCTAGAAAATAACATTTTCATTTTTTGCAAAACTTTACTCTCACATCACAATAAAACCTTTTTTAACGAATTTGTAAAAATAAACGTAGACGTTAGAAATTGTAAAGTTCAAAATAATTGCAAATTAAATGCGTTTCAAATTGTTTTATCGTAAAAAGTGTTAGTATTTACTTTAAATGAAATAGAGTTATTCCATTATTTTCAATAGGAAAAGGGGTCATTGCTGAGTACGGCCCAAGGTACTATGGGTACTACGGCCCGAGATGTTTTAATAGTAGTTTATGCAATTGCCTTATAATAAGAGGCTTTAGGATGTGAGTGTCTGTTTATCACACGAGGCGCAGCCGAGTGTGATAATAGATTGACACGAGCATTCTAAAGCCTAATTATATTGCAATTGCATACACTATTTTATCTACACTTTACAAGAAAAACTATGAAAAATAATTCATACCTCCGCACTTCACTATGGCGATTGCAAGCATATCTACTGACCAACAACTGAACGACTTTTATACATAAATAACTTTTTAACTAAACGTTAAAATGGAAGGTCATAAAAACGGAACAACTTTTAAAATTAAAAAGCATTAATCGGTAAATTTTAATTCGGAAAATGATTTGAAGCAAAGATTTAATAATAAATAAGTCCTCATAATTTCAAGTGTCATCCCATTCTTTGATTGTGTCGTGTCATTTGTTTTTTTTTATTATCTTACTGCTAAATGTCGATATCATAAAGTCAGAAAAAAGTACTTTATGACATCGACATTTTACTTTATGATATCGACATTTTATTTTAAAGGCTGAATGGCTGTAAAGCAGTTGCTTATATATTTGCTTTCGAATTTGTAATAGGAACATTATGTATGAAGTGTAGATAAAAATATTTATAACTGTACAGCACTTATTCTAACTAGTGTTCTACCTATCTAATAGAATCATTAAGGAATTTAATTGAAAAGCTTGGCCTTCGATACCTAACTCGTCTAGTGGATTTAGTTTAGACTCTACGTTGTGAGATTATAAGTACGCACGTTTCTACATAAGGAAAGAACATAAAATAGGGAAGCTGGAACGGAATACACAACATTATTATAAATTAAAATAAGCGTCCACTCCTACTGATCCCAAGAATTTATTTATTCGTAGGGCTAATCAGGTTTATCAGTGCTTACTCAAATGTTTGTATATAAATAGATTAGGCATAATATAAAAGGATAACTTTTGAAATAGTACCTACATTGCACTATCATACTATTGTAAAATTACTTATTGGCACTTTCTCTTATATCTTTAACTCACAAACAGACCACATTGTACCTACACAACTAAAATAAATTGTAGTACAACTAAAATATTTGGAAACACATAATGTTGTTGTTGTAATGTTTTAAGGTAATAAAGTTGAGTTAAATATGAACTGTACTGCTTCTAAACCTGATTAGTGGTATGCTACTGATCCCAAGAATTTATTTATTGGTAGGGCTAATCAGGTTTATCAGTGCTTACTCTAATGTTTGTATATAAATAGATTAGGCATAATATAAAAGGGTAACTTTTGAAATAGTACCTACATTGCACTGTTATACTTACTATTGTAAAACTACTTTATTTGTAAAATTTCTTACTAAAACGTTTCTTATATTCTTCAACACACCAACAGACTACATTGCACACAACTAAAATAAATTGTACCTAGTAATAAAATACTTTCAAATATAAAACGTTGTTGTTGTAATGTTTTAGTTAAATAAGTTGAGTTACATAAGAACTGTACCGCTTCCTGGGGGAAGGCCTGATGACCTATATTACAGGTTTAAACCTAGTTTAGGCATCAGTCCTCCACAAAATGTTAACATAATTTTTTGTAACCAATGTCTGTAACATTAAAATGCTTTTGTGGTGTGGAAATAAACATTTTATTTATTATTTATTTATTTACTTAGCTGTAATAACTCCAGACGTCCTAGACCGCACATATTGATCTGAAGCCATCGCGGGTCTCGTTCTGAGCTGGCAGCGTTGACTCGATTAGCTCGTAGTCTTACACGGCCTAGCGGTCCTTTCTTCGTGAACGGCTGCTTTACCTGTTTTATTAAGGGTAAAAGAAAAACAATAATATCACGGTTGTGCGATGATCGACTCGAACGGCGGCAAGTTACGCGTGCTGTAAGAAAAGAGTATGACACAACTTCCCAGGGAAAGGTTAGGTTTTGATAGAGACCTCTAGGTCTAGAAAGGAAATAAACAATCAGGAATTATATGAGCCTCCCAACACGCCTGATAGCTCAAACCAATCGCCTCCCTTAAAGGTTCACCTATTCAACCCCCTAATCTAGCTAAATTTCAAACCATCTCGCGTACTCTCAGATCACCTCAAAACACTCCACTCTCATCGCTAACCTTTCATTCATCCTTCCAGGCATCCTCTCATAACAATTACCTACGGACTGCAGTCCATTGTGCAATTCTAGACTTTGCAACAATGCATAACCATTCTCATATGTATCTGATCGACACTACGCTCTCACTCAGGACCCAAGTTAATGAGCAAGGACATTTGGATTATTCGAATCATGTTCGAGTCGCAAATGCCCATACCTGGATGAACGCAGCTCGCCAGATGTCTATATGCATATGTCAAAATGGCGATACATCAATTGGTCAGTCTCTAACTCCTATTCAAGAAATTGTTGTCAAAAATAATTCAGAAAGAAAACCTTCAACTTTAATATTCAGTGCCCTTTTTAGCGTGTCAGCACCAAATGTTAAGGTGTACAAAAATACGTTTAATATTGAACGTATGATAAAAAAATAACAAAAGGTCAAATGATTCACCCGTCACATTCAAACACATACATTAACTCTGTTTCAATTCCCTAAAAACCAAGGTTACGATAATCTGCAGTCCCTAATTTTTCTATCCATAACCAAACACTTCCGGCGGCTTCCTTGCGTTCCTGTTGAAACAATAAAATGTCAATCACACGGCAGGAAAACTCTAAGGAGCCTAACACAAATCTACCGCTGAAGCTCCGTCCGAGGCCTCGCTGGACAGCTGTTAAAAATACGACAAAACCCGTTCGACGACGCCCAGGTCCGATGCACGCGGATGACTCTGTAAAAGAAGATAGATTTTTGATTAATTCACTGATTTGACCCGGGGACGCTTAATTACGCGCGAACCGCCCCGTGTTCGTAAATTTTACGCCGTGCCTTTAAAACAATTCCGCGCGTTTTCGTTTCACCAGGCTCGGGGCTTGACTCACTCTCGCTTCTCTCAGCGACATCAAACCCAAAACAAATTATTATTGCAATCATGCAGGTAGGCTGTTTTAGTCTTTATTCCCTAGCAAAAAGGTCCAGCCAGATGCGATTGCATCTCCATTATCCCGGGTGCGTCTACGCACGTGTTATTTACTGGTAAATGGTGCCGATTCTTAAAGCGGGTACGTATTCTTAAGACGATGACTTCTATCAGTCCCGCGTAGAAAATATAATAATCCACTTTATAAAACTGTGCGAATTAATTTTCGTTACATTATTCACCTTTTAAAATATTTGCAGTTTTATTTACATCTTATATGCATATTTTGCCGTGTGATGCCGGCTTTAGCTTAGCATCAACTAAAGCCGGCATCACTAACAAAATGTACATTGTTCCTACTCTAACGATGCGATGTTAGATTAAAATCGTCTATGTATTATTGAAATAAATAGAAATAAATCAAGTTGTATAAAGTGTTTAATTAATGTGGAGTTCAAAAAAATCATCATAAATAGGTGACAGCCGATGTGGCGCAGTGGTTAGCATGCCTGCCTGCCACGCAAAGGTTCCGGGTTCAATTCCCGGTGGGGTCACTCACAAAGTTGATATTTATCACTTTGTGAATTTGATCCCAGTCTGGTTAGGACATTGCAGGCTGAACCACCTGATTGTCCGCAAGTAAGATGGTTCCGTGCTTCGGATGGGCACGTTAAGCCGTCGGTCCCGGTTGCTGTCTATGATGGCGGTCGTTACACAACCATGTCAGAGGCCTGCTACTTGCAGTAGGCGGTTGAAAAAACTCTGACACCAGGGTTCATCGGGTCGTTGAACGACTCGGTGTCCCACACGAAAAGAAGAATAGGTATCTAAATCACCCAGCAAAATTGGAGGAAAAGTCATCAAAAAACAAAACAAGGATATTACCAATTTTATGCACTTAAGGTGCTTCAGCAATTGATATTTATTTGCACTATTCAATTTGAGTGGTATAAAAAGTCAACATTTTAAAATAAATAGACTAGTTTATCGTACACCATCGCCACGATAGTCTTCTGAAAGGTTTCATTGGTGATTGATTTCTTACAATGACGCCATTTTTGGAGGAAAGACAGATCAAATAGCTTTGATCTGTCTTTCCCTTTCCACTGCCTCGCCTCTGCCATCAGAATCAAAACCACTCTATCTATCAAACGAAGAATCACTAGTAAATCCTCACCCAGAGTTTTTCATAAAGGACCCACTACCAGAAAACTCCAATCCTGAATTTGAAATAGAAGATCGATCAAAAGAAAAGAATATACATAAGGAAATATGTGCAAGAAGTGGTTCCTGACAACCAGTTATTGAAAATGACAAAACCAAAGTTTATAAACAATAACAAAGTACCGAAGTTTTTCACAAATAATTTGGTTTGTACCAGAAATGCCTATATGGAGATTAAAGCAGAGGACCAATCACTGGAAAAAACTGTACCAATGTTAGAGGCAGAAGACGAAGAAAAAGAAAAGGTTTCCTTGGAGAAATATTATGAGCAAAAAGTGATTACAAACGACAATGGATGGAGGTGTCGTGTCTTGAATTAAAACCCAAACAAAACATAGAGTAGGTATTATAATGAATAGTTATTTTTTCGTCGCTTCTATGTATAATTCAAAACGTTTAATAATAAAATAATATGATTTCACACCTACCAATGGACCAAAAGACTTAATGAAAACAACGGCTAGCAAAATGGGAGGAAAATAGACACAAAAACAAAACAAGGATGTCACCACTTTTGAAATCTGCACCCACGATGGTTATGCAATTGATGGCTCTTCGCTATTTAGGTATTATTCAATTCACTTAGTAAATAGTCTTCATGAATAGACCTCTTGTCTAGTTCATAGTGAGTCATTGCAGCGAGACCAAGTCTGCACAGTTATAAAATGATTCCGCATATATTTTATAAACAAGTTTAAGATCTTAACATAAAGTGCAATAAATAATTGTGATTCCAAAAATTATAATAATTAAGAATTCGTTGCTGATATTGCTGATTATTACTATGATCACCAAGTTGTCTCTCGCCTCGCCTGTGCCGTTGAAATCGTCAGACTATGAATCAGATGAATTAATAAACCTATTGCCAGAAAATCCTAATGTAAAAATGTTATCAACGGTTCAATCGCCAACAACACGAAGACCTACAATTATGTACGCAATGCGGCGAACAAACACTGGGTATATTTGTGAGAAAATTATATTTAACTAAAAAGGCTATTGACCCTTGATGTGGAACTACAACAAAACATTTAAGATGATAATAAAGAAGTAAATTCCTTCTTTTTTCGTGTCCACAAACGTCTTAATGAATTTCGTCTAGAATTGTTTAACTGATATATAATTGTTAATACATATTTTATTCAAAATGCTATTGTTTGACATTTATAACTTTTCAAACTAATATTATCTATTTTTATTGACCTATAGTTACTGTTTTTAATAAGTTTTAATTCTGCCATATCTGATTTAAAAACTATTCCTACATAATATTGAAGCCTATCTGTCTTCTTTATCATAGTGTGACAAAGCAGACAGATAGGCTTCAATATTATACAAACTTACGTAATTTAAGCTTTGCGTTTTAATTTGTTATTACAAAATAACCTCAAATCCTGTACATCAACGTAACAGTGATCAAAGATTTATTTATTTATTTTATTTATTTATTTTATTTAATATATCAAAAATACAAAACATAAATTAAGTTTAACAAGTGTCACAAAAACCTTATAATTAGGTTTATCCGTACATCTATCATCCATCGTAGGCACTCAGTAGCCGAGCGATAGACCGGTTGCTAGAATAAGTACATGCACAATTGGTAGTAAACAAGTCGGCCTACACAGGGCGATTTCTAATTAATCGGGTTTATGAAGGTAGGTTATTAATAAGATAATTTTTAATTTTGTTTTTAATATTTACGTCTGTTATTTCCTTCTTTAAGGAAGAAGGTAAGCCGTTTATAAACTTGGGTACAAGATAACGAAGCATCTGTTTGCCGTACTGATTTTGGAAGCGTGGTAACTCAAGTTCTGAGTTACACACACTACGGGTGTTTCTTCCGTGATTTATTACTTTTTGAATTTCCTTGTTAAAGTAACAGTCTATTAGAATTGAATACTTGACCTTTTCTTGTATTGGAAGAGTTTTACAAAATGCAAACAGCCTGTCATAGTTATTCTTGTATTTATTTTTTATTTTACTGGGTACGATAGCTTTTAATATTCGTGTTTGTAATTGATAAATTGGATTTAAGTTAGTTTTGCAGGTTCGACCGTAGCTACTCAGGCCATAGGTTATTACAGAGTCTGCTAGCGCATTGTAAAGAGACAGTAATGTCTTGTATGGTACTTTGTATTTAATTAGAGAGAATTTAGACAGTATGCAACGCAACTTGTCACACACATAAGTTACATGATCAGTCCATTTTAGGCGGTCATCTATTATAAGACCGAGGTACTTCTGCTTGCGGACAAGTTCAACTGGTTCACATTTGCAACCGAGCTGATTAAGATGAAGGCATTTATGATCATGCGCTATAAGTTGTATAGATTGCTTTATTCTATTTTGAGTGGAGCTAATGTACATTAATTTCGTCTTGGTGGCATTAAGGGAATATTTCTCCGGACCATGCAAATTCACGTGATTTCTCTGGCGAATTTGAATTTTGAGTTAATTGAAATAATACCAATGGATATTGAAAATATATCTCAAAAGATAAAAAATGATACCTTTGGCCCTCATTTCCCACTTATATTTCCAGAGAAAAACAAGTTTGAAAAAATCTCGCCAGAGAAATCAATCAAATAGGACAGAGAAATCAAACTCGTAACTTTAATTTCGTTATTTGTATCATTTACTAATGTCAGTCATTATTTATCGTGGCTGTTGTCTGCTCGCAGGCTTGCCACAGACCTAGCCACCGGGCAGGCTAGCGTGGCTGTTGTCCGCTCGCAGGCTCGCCACAGACCTAGCCACTGGGCAAGCTAGCGTAGCTGTTGTCTGCTCGCAGCGCTGTGAGCAGAAGCGGCCACAGACCTAGCCACCGGGCAGGCTAGGGTGGATGTTGTCTGCTCTCAGCGCTGTGAGTAGAAGCGGCAACAGACCTAGCCATAGCAGGCTAGCGTGGCTGTTGTCTGCTCGCAGCGCTGTGAGCAGAAGCGGCAACAGACCTAGCCACCGAGCAGGCTAGCGTGGCTGTTGTCTGCTCGCAGCGCTGCGAGTAGAAGCGGCCACAGACCTAGCTACCTAGCAGGCTAGCGTGGCTGTTGTCTGCTCGCAGCGCTGTGAGCAGAAGCGGCCACAGACCTAGCCACCGGGCAGGCTAGCGTGGCTGTTGTCTGCTCGTAGACTCGACACAGACATAGCCACTGGGCAGGATAGCGTGGCTGTTGTCTGCTCGCAGCGCTATGAGCAGAAGCGGCCACAGACCTAGCCAACGGGCAAGCTAGCGTGGCTGTTGTCTGTTTGCAGGCTCGCCACAGACCTAGCCACCGGGCAGGCTAGCGTTGCTGTTGTCTTCTAGCAGTGCTGTGAGCAGAAGCGGCCACAGACCTAGCCACCGAGCAAGCTAGCATGGCTGTTGTCTGCTCGCAGGCTCGGCAAAGACCTAGCCCCCAGACAGGCTAGCGTGGCTGTTGTCTGCTCGCAGCGCTGCGAGCAAAAGTGGCCACAGACCTAGCCGCTGGGCAGGCTAGCGTGGCTGTTGTCTGCTCGCAGCGCTGCGAGCAAAAGTGGCCACAGACCTAGCCGCTGGGCAGGTTAGCGTGGCTGTTATCTGCTCGCAGCGCTGCGAGCAAAAGCGGCCACAGACCTAGCCACTGGGCAAGCTAGCGTGGCTGTTTTCTGCTCACAGGCTAGCCACAGACCTAGCCACCGGGTAGACTAGCGTGGCTGTTGTCTGCTTGCAGCGCTGCGATTAGAAGCGGCTACAGACCTAGCCACCTAGCAGGCTAGCGTGGCTATTGTCTGCTCGCAGCGCTGTGAGCAGAAGCGGCCACAGACCTAGCCACCGGGCAGGCTAGCGTGGCTGTTGTCTGCTCGCAGCGCTGTGAGCAGAAGCGGCAACAGACCTAGCCACCGGGCAGGCTAGCGTGGCTGTTGTCTGCTCGTAGGCTCGACACAGACATAGCCACCGGGCAGGCTAGCGTGGCTGTTGTCTGCTCGCAGCGCTGCGAGTAGAAGCGGCCACAGACCTAGCTACCGGGCAAGCTAGCGTGGCTGTTGTCTGTTCGCAGGCTCGCCACAGACCTACAGTACGCGAATGAGTTCATGACCATGTTGAGGAATGCGGTAGTGCTGTGACTAATTCATGTTGATGTCGATATCGAGAATTGTTGCCGAACAGTTCAGTTCAGACTACTAATAGTTATTAGTTAATGGGTTGTTTTTCCTACAATATTGAGTAGGTAGGGTATCGTTGAATAGGTCTTTATAAACTAACGGCAGGTTTCTTTAAAACAAAGTAACTAAAATGTATATGTCTCGAGACATTTGCTTATTAAAGGGGCCTTTTTAGCCATAGTTTGTTCGAACTGTAACTTCACTGTTTGTGAATAATATTAAAGAAGTATTTATGGTTTCTACACAAAACACAACACAACGACAAAATATCGACAACTTTGTGACACACTTTTTCCCATCACTCGACTGCGGGCGAATACGGGTAGTTGGGTAACCGCGGGGCGCGCCACCCCCGCGCGCCTCCTCATTCCCCGATGGCCAAGAACTCATTCGCGTACTGTAGCCACCGGGCAGGCTAGCGTTGCTGTTGTCTGCACGCAGCGCTGTGAGCAGAAGCGGCCAGAGACCTAGCCACTAGCCATATCACAATTGTACAACTACACCACATGTGGTAATTTTGTTGAATAAATTGAATTGAATTGAATTGACCTAGCCACTGGGCAGGATAGCGTGGCTGTTGTCTGCTCGCAGGCTCTTCACAGACCAGATTGATTTTTCGGGCATTTTTTTTTATTTCTCTGGCATTTTCGCCAGAGAAATCAATGCCAGAGAAGGCAAAAAGTAGTGATTATTTAGAATAACCCTTAAACCGTAAAAGCGAATATAATCGTAATTACACAACCAGCTCACCACCCAAAAAGCTACGTTTCTTTAACAAAATCACAACACTATGACTGATCAATTAATTTTTTACTTTACCAGAGAAATCAAATGTATAGGTGTACCAAAGCCAGAAAAACACTTGATTACCTCGATGAATCCAAAATGTAACAGCGAGTCACGAGTGCACACACCTCCGCTGCTGCGGCGTTACTGACTCTTTTGAGCGGCCGGGATGCCGACAGCGTACCTACAAAGACTAGTGATGTGTGCGATGTTTTTTACGCGCCAGAGAATCCCAGAGTTTTACGCGGACAGAGACATTTTATTCTGTAACTCGCTAAACTGTTATAAGTATGATTAAATATTAATTGTAGTTAAACTAGAACATATAAAAGGTCTGTGAACATCGTCACAAATTCGTATCATAAATAGTTATCGAAATATAAACCCATGAATGTAGCAAGTCAGCTTTCGGACACGCCAGAGAGCGTCAATTTGGGGGGCATATATATTTTTTATAAAAAAAGCGTAATATCCCTATAATTTTTATTGCTTCTCCAATTGCATTAATAGCCGTACTAACCATATAAAAAATACTGTTCCTCTATAATAGCAAGATATGCAAATTTTAGGCCAAGACAGTGATTTCTCTGGTGCTGAAGAAAGACCCAAGGACGAGACCTGAGTCATGAGACCACTTAGTTAGCAGCGAGAAGTCGTTTTGAAGACGTCGAAGCGCAGCATCAACTGTTATATCTGCTGCCATCAGACAAGTGTCGTCCGCGAACTGATATATATCACAGTTTTTAATGACATTAACGGCATCATTTACATAAGTAAGGTAATGTAAAGGTCCCAGAACTGAACCTTGTGCAGTCCCTTCGTTCACTTTTACTTGCTCGCTATAATCACCTCCTACACGGACTAAGTACGATCTATCAGTAAGATAATTTTGACACCATTCTTTAACTGGTCCTCTAATACCACAATCGTCTAATTTACGTATTAAAATATCGTGTTGAAGTGTGTCAAAAGCCTTGCTGTAATCTATGAATACTATTAAAATATGTTTTTTGTCATTAAGATATTCAAATATTCTGTCTGTAAATTGTGATAACAGTTGCACCGTACTTTTACCAGCCTGAAACCCGTATTGTTTTTCTGTTAAAATATTATTTTTTGCATAAAACGTGTTGATTTGTTTACAAATGAATTTTTCTGTAATTTTATTAAGTGTTGGCAATATTGTTATCGGGCGGTAGTTATCGTATTGTTTATGACTTCCTTTTTTGTATATGGGTCTGACTACACCCGTTTTCAATTCAATGGGATATAACCCAGTTTGCATTGAAGCATTTATTAAATTTGCTATTGCAGGGCAATATTTTTACCTATCGTTTTAATATCTATAGCTCTAATATTGTCTAACCCAGGTGCTTTTTCGCTACTGATCGCGTTAATAACTTTTAAGATTTGTTTTGAATCGGCTTTTGAACCTGAAGGTGACGTCAGATTTACGAGAGTAAACTTTTCGTCTAATAAGCAGTTTTACAGTTAGGAATTATGTTTTTACATTTTCGCTAAACGTGTGCGCAAACTTATTTGCAATATCGCCAAGTTTTAGTTTTATATCAGCAAAAGCATTAATTATAACATTGTCTATTGAGTTTACTATTCGGCCAGTGAGTTCGTTAAGAATACGCCAAAGGTTTTGGGATTATATTTATTTTTAATTATCTCCTTTCTTGTTTGTTTATTTTTCGATTTATATATTAATTTATTAGCGTAGTTTCTTGCTTTGTTGTATTTTAGTTTTATTATTTTATTATTAACATCTTTTAACCATTCTATATACAAATTATCTCTGTAGTTACAGGCTTTATGGATTTTTTCATTAAGCCATTTATTATTTATTTTACTGCGACGTATGTTATTTGTTACTTTGATTTTAATTTCTGCCTTTTTATAACAGTTATTAATATGTTTAGATATTATTTGGTATATTTCGATTGGACAGACTACTTTTTTTGTTTCATTCCAATCGATCTCATGCAAAGATTTCGTAAGAATTTTTTGGTCATATCGAATGAGAGTTTTAGAATCGCCCCGTGTGTGCCGATGACCGACGCAAGCGATAACTACAGCGCGGTGGTCAGCCAGTACAGTTCCGAGCGCCGCAGTGTATAAGTCTTGAGTTCGGGATCTCGCGTAGATGTGATCAATACATGATTTCCGTAATATACCATTAATAATTTCAAGACGTGTGTATTGTGAAATCCCGCACATCAATCCACAATTATACATTGCGGTGTTATATTTATGTTTTACAGGGAGCTCGTACTTTAAATCTATGTTGACATCACCAAGTAAATACAGGTCTTGATTTATGTTGATTTTGTTTAGAACATCCACTAGTTCTTGTACAAATAAATGTTTACTACATTTTGGTGGACGGTAAATAGTGCACAGAGCCGCGGAATAATTTTTACAAGTGGTTATTTTGCCAAGTGTGCATTCAAAGTGTTGCGTTTTTGTAGCAATAGTAGTGAATTTATGTTTTTTTAAGACGTAAACAATTATGCCACCGCCTTTTTGATTTTTCCGCAGTTGGGTGCACATATTATAGTCCTTTAAATTATACATCTGACTAAGTGAATCTGAGATATTTGCTTCGGTCAATACAATAACATCAATAGGACGTGAGCATGAGTTAATACATTGTTCGAGTTTGCAGAAATTCTTAATGATCGATCGTATATTAATATGAATGCAAAGTAGATTGATATGGTTAGGTATTTTGTTTATGAAATTTTGTATATTGGCACAGTCAGATATTTCGAAGATATCGTCACTTATTTCGGCCATTATGAGTTTGTTTTTTTACGCTTGAGTTAAAGTAAGGGTATAAAAATATATAAAATAAAAAGTGAGATTAATCTACTTATTCTTCTTTTTGAGAGCTGTGATGTCATCCATTGAACGAATGATATAAGGCTTTTCTTCCGAACCCTCTTTCCGTACTCGAAGAACACCTTTCTTGCACCATATAAATTTGTATTTTTCTTGTAGTTCTTGTTTAGCAGACCAAAGTAGTTGTTTGTTATAGGGCGTTAAGGCTTCTTTTATATATACTGAACCTGGGCGGTTGCTCCAGATGCGCTTGAAATTACGTCAGATACCAAAATCTTATCAGGCTTAGATTTAGCTGCTGATAGCCATTGCATCTGGGTAGTTTCAGATCGTAGTTTCACCTGGATTGGTGCTGTACGATCTTTCCTTCCTGGCATACGTTTAGCTTCTTTGATATCTTCGGATTTCTGTTGCAAAATGGTTGCAACCTTACCAGCCAACTTTAATGGATCTTCGGGTTCATTGAATGGTACATTGAACACTTCAATGTGTTTTGAAAGCTTGCGTTGTTCAATTTCATGGATACGTTGTTCTAAGGCTCCTACCCGCGTTTCTAAGTGGGTGTTCTTATTAGTGAGTTCAATGTTCTTCTTCTTTAGCTCAGATATACTTTCCAGACATACTTCGAATTTTTTTAACACGTCATCAAGTTTATTGGAATTAAACTGAATAGCCTGATCGATACTCTTCATTTCTCTCCTAACAGATTTTTCCACCTTAGTCGACAAGTCTTTCGAGATATCCTCCAGTAGTTTCTTGATTTCGGGTTGCCCAGTTAGTGTAACATTACTAAGCACATCGTCTTCGTCCTCGTCATTGGGAAAGACGATTGAATTATGTCGGATTGAAGTGTCACGGCATTCCTGACAATTCCATTCCAAATTGTCCGTGGCACGAAGAGCTGCCTGTTGCTTAGCTGTTAGACCGCTACATTGTGTATTAAGATGCACAATCTTTTCACAACGGCCACACTCCAGCCCTGGCTTGGACTTAGTTATATTTTTTGAACACTTTTCACACTTATTCATATTGGGGGTACTATACGCACTTTATCTAGTTAAACGGGTTCACACGTCTACGTGTACTGAGCGAACGACGATGAATCAATTTATTATAGTTTAGCACTAGATTGTTTATTTTTATTGTCATCAAATGTTCCCGTTTAATTTAACTTCAATGTATAAGTTTGATAAAGTTTTATGTAAAGGGCCCCAGGGGCCCCTCTGCCAAGTACGGCACTGGGTATTGTTTTTTGTTGCTTTCTTCTTGGGTAATGAGGCCTTAGAATTTAACGAACAATTCTTACGTCTAATTTGAAAAGCGTAGACTCTTGTGGGTTGTGACGTCTACATTTTATAAATCGGGGGAAGATAAACTACACAAGATAATAAACTGCGGAATTAAACTTACAAAAATTTATCTACTTACGTAGAAACAAACGGTTGAATTCGTACTACACTACTCAAACTACTACTAATATAGGGTTATATCATAGGTTATATTTAATTAAGTACAAATCAATAGAGTCTGATTCTGATTCACAAAACTGAACAACTTTTGTTAGAAACTTTTCTTCGAAATATGAAAAAAAAATGGGACCTCCCATACTAAGTGACACACTTTTTCAACATTTTTGTATGGGAGGTCCATTTTTTTAAGTTGTTTAATTTTGTGAGTACCTAGACCACACCCTCAAGATAAATGTAACCCTAATATCAAACGTTTTGTTTGACCGACAACGCTGCGTTTACAGATGCGTCTGTCAAACGGTTTGATATAAATAGTTTATGTATGGAAATAATGTTGAAAGTATTATTATTGTCCATTCGAGTATTGTCCTATTCTAACGCATGCCTTACGCACTTATAACTCTAAAGTTACGCAGCGCAAAAATAGCAAGCAGCGGTTTTTCGCCTATTCAAGTAAAGTAAATAACTTAGTAGGTAAGGTAAGTCTTATACAAACCACTTTTCGAAAGAACACGAGCGACCATTTTGTAAAAGTTTCAAGCAAGAATTAATTACTGAAACTTTTCAAAAGAAACGTCTCCAGACCGAAATAAAACCAAAGTCTAGAATGACATTGAGACAAAGGTCGTTTAAGATAACAATTAAAGGAGCTTAAAGCTTTTCTCTAAAGAGCAAATTTAAAAAATATATCGTTAAGCTCTCCTGTCTCTCTGTAAGCACTTTCAAAGCATTCGCGGTAAGGTGTCTGTAATAGACAGCGTAAAAATGCTAGCGAAATGACCCACAATGCAAATGAAGGTAATATGTTTATGTAGGTTTGTCGTCTGATGCCGGCTTAGAATAGCATCACCCGCGTAATAGCGGCTAAGAATACTACCACACCTAGTCCACTCAGGGTATTTCGTAAAAAGCGACGTATAGTTTTGACCTTCAGCTGAATATCTGTCGAATATGGTCAACCGCATGGTGACGGTACCGGTGATACCACTTGCAATACCATTCCCAAAGAGGGTTGATGACAGGCAGGCGGCCGGTCATAAAACGTTGCCCTTTTACTACATGATTTTGTGTTCTTACAAATCAAGTTTCGCCGACCCCAACTGCCCTTATCCCAATTACTTGAGGTCGGCGCAACACGTTTTGTTGAACACAAAATCGTGTTGCAAAGGATTTGGCTTAATTTTACGACCGGCCGCCTACCAGACGTCAACCCTCCTTGGGAATGCTTTTTTGGTGGATTAACCGCCACCATACGGTTTGCCCTGGCTGTTTGGGTCGGGTTTATCCTAAGGTCACCTCTTACGACCCCCACGGGAAGAGAGGGGGTGGTGCTATTCTACTCTGCCGGCAGGCAGGCAGATGAGTACCGAATACGGTATCATTACTGGGAATATCCGTAATGTACACAGAGTGCGCTAATGGTCGATCGAAGTGGCTTCCATATTCATGGCCCGTGTGAGCGCATTAGATAATTGATAGCAAGGCACAGATGCTGGGTTTGAATAGCATCAACATATCTATTTTGCCGTGTGGTGCCGGCTTAGAACAGGATCACCCGGAATGTTAGCAGTGGATGTCGAAAAATTATCCAGGACATCGACAGTAGTAGAGCTCCCTGCGAATGAAATGTCTTGCACTGCGCTAGCCAATCCGTCTGCTAAGCATGGTGAGACTTGTTAGTAGGTAGGTATGGCAATAAATACCCATCCTACCTTACCTTAACTTTACAGCCACAACAGTCCACTGCTGGACATGGGCCTTCCCCGTATTGGGGGGTATTGCCATACTCACCACTCTTGGCAGGCGGATTGGCGAGCGCAGTGCCAGATGTTTAAATTCACAGCGCTGCTGCCCATTCCCTGGATAATTATCCCTTACACTTATTAACCTCCCTCGCTTTTTACGACACACGACAAATGGGGTGATGCTATTCTAAGCCGACATCACACCCATCCTACAGGAAGCTCATATTCCAGCAGTGGACTATTGCTGCAAATGTAATGTAAGTTTAATGTTGTATTATGTTATGTTACGCTCATTTCAGCACACCCTATTTGTATCTGTTACTTCTAAAAGCTTTTCGTTTTTGATAAAGTATCCTAATAGTTCCATGGTATATCTAGGTACAGTCTCTCCTGCTCACTCATGAACAATCCAGAATTTAAGATTTTTTTAGACTGTAGCATATATTAACTCTTTAAGATGCAGCAAAATTTACTGAATCGTACTACATAGTTTTTGTCCATCTTATCGCTTTCAATCACAAGAAAATCGAAACCAATAAATTATAATGGTTCATCATATTATTATGCCTTATTATGATTCATAAGTTAGCGTGAGAGACTGTACCCGATCTAATCTGGCCTAAGGCATAATAATATCCACAGATGTGATAGCCATAAAAGCAAATGTTCTGTGAAATGGCAGGCACTAGGCCGAGATGATTTGATTCTAGATCTAATTATGTCTAGATAATGTCGCATGTGATTGCCTAACTTGGAGTGATTGTGGTTGGAAGCGATTCTAAAGTTCTCTTTTCTTAGCTTATCCTTAATAACTTTCTTATTAGCGGAAGAACAGCCGATGTGGCGCAGTGGTTTGCGATTTTCGGTGAGTACATCGCAAAGTCGATATTATTTTATCACTGTGTTTTCCATGGCCATGACCTTTGCTCTAGAACACACTTACTCCACCGTTCATCAGTTCTACGACAGATGTGACCAGCTCACTTAGTCAAGCCTTATCACTTTCAGATCATGTATGTTGCTTTTCGTCTTCTGGCGGATACTATAACAGCCACAACAGCCCACTGCTTGGCAGGCAGATTGGCGAGCGCAGTGCAAGGTGTTGTATTTACAGAGAATGCTGCTGCCCATTCCCTGGATTCATTCCTTAGTCGGTTTTTACGACACCCACGGGTAGATATGGGTTGATGCTTTTCTAAGCTGGCAGCACACGGCTTCTAGCGGTTAATCTTAATGAATTATTGTAACACCCTGTATGAATTACTAATAGACCGCGCACATTAATTTTCCAGGCAAAAGCCGTAGCAGCCGAGAATTACATGGGAATACGTTGGTATATGCCGAATTTCAATTTCCTCTACCGGAAATGACCGACTCTGAGCTGGAGGCAGATTTTTGAAACCACTGAGTATTTGACCTAATTCATGTCGTGTGTGTCGACGAAAAAAGATCCAATCCACTGAACATTTGAATTGAAGGGCCTTACCACAAAACAAGTAGATGTGTTAATAAACAAAAAACCCGGCTGCGGTAATTTTGAAGTAGTATTTTGCTGTAAAAATTCGCCATCTTGAATCTTTATTCTTTTAATATAGCCAGTGTCACTCGCGCTGCTGAGACGAATCTAACGATACCTCATATGTCAAAATCCAACCATCCGTTTGGGCTGTAGCCCGTGAAAAAGAATTTTCTGGTCCACATACATACATACATACTTATTTACATACATACACACATACTCTCGAAAAACATAACCCTCCTTCTGAGGCAGTCGGGTAATAAAAATTGGACGTGAGGTCAAAAATCATCTCTATACAAAAACAATACATTCGCGTTCAACGCGCGTCTGAGACCTAAGTTTATGAGCTGCATACAATACCAGATAACTAACTACGCCTACCTACTCGTAAGCCTCTGATAGGTATGCCACAAAATTAATTGTAGAGCTGAAGCACGGAACCATCTTTCTTTCGTGCTTACAATTGTTCAACTTTCCTAAATAAACTAGGAACAACACCACAAAATAGATACTCGTAGGTCGTAGATAATCACCAAATATCAACTTTGTGGTTCCCTGCAGCGTCACCAGAGTAAGGTTTATGTCTGGGTAAGGTCTTGCTCCCTACCAAGTTAGGTGTAGTTTTGATGGCCCTGGGACCAATAACGTATAGGTGTAGTTTTGATGGCCCTGGGACCAATAACGTATGCCCAGTACTGAAAAAAAAGAGTAAGTATCGAATTCTAAGACCTAACTGGGTCTAACTTAAGTTGACTTTGAACTAAGCTAGATCTCAGACTCATACCGTACAAATTTTATAACGAGGATACCCTTTTCATATGCGATGTTTTCAAAAATAGGTCCCTCTAGGCCGCTCCGCTATTGGAACCATAATTCAGGTTCTTCATTAGGACATACGCCCTGATGAGCGTTTCAAATATTCCGCAAAATACTTTGATGATTAAGCGGAAATTAGTTCTAGGAAGCCTGATAGTTTAGGTAGTACGCACTTCGTATGGAACAATTTTGTAGGTGTGACTTTGAAGAAGCTTTTTTAGTTACCGTACCGTGCTTCGGAGGGCACGTTAAGCCGTCGGTCCCAGTTGCTGTCTATGATCGATCACTTAGACGGCGGTCGTTACACAACCATGTCAGAGGACTGCTACTGCTACTCTGACACCGTCGCATAGTAACCGCCGTTTATCGGGTAGTTGGATGACTTGCTGTCTCAGAATAAAATAAGAATTTACGCCGAAATGTAAAATAGAAATGATTCGGACTTGGAATTAATTTAAAGCTGATACATTTTTATGAGAGGCCCATAGAAATTGCCTCAGTGGGCTTGGGAGGGGAGGCCTACAACTATCTAATAGCTATCTTATTTGGGCCTTAGTAGTATTCAAACAACAACATTCGACGCAGCGTCATGTTGGTACCTCATTAATGCAGAAACACGGATTCAGAAGTGTGTCCGCGTCCAAACGGCCGGAGAGCACTTTGTGATTGATCCAAATATTAGTAAGCTAATCCTTTATGTGTCTAAGTATTTGATCATTTTCTCTAAAGGTACTAATAATCTCTACCAAATTCCACAATAATCGACGCAGCGTCACGTTGGTGCCTCATTAATGCAGAAACACGGATTCAGAAGTGTGTCAGCGTCCAAACGGCCGGAGAGCACTTTGTGATTGATCCAAATATTAGTAAGCTGTTCGTTTATGTGTCTAACTATTTGTTCATTTACTCAGAATCTCTACAAAATACCCTATCCCACAATAATCGACGCAGCGTCATGTTGGTGCCTCATTAATGCAGAAACACGGATTCAGAAGTGTGTCCGCGTCCATACGGGCGGAGAACACTCTGTGATTGATCCATATATTAGTAAGCTAATCCTTTATGTGTCTAAGTATTTGTACATTTACTTTAAAAGTGCAAAAATCTCCACGAAGTACCAAATTTCACAATAATCGACGCAGCGTTATGTTGGTGCCTCATTAATGCAGAAACACGGATTCAGAAGTGTGTCCGCATCCACACGGCCGAAGAGCACCTTGCGATTGATCCAAATATTAGTAAGCTGTTCGTTTTTGTGTGTAGGCATTTGGTATTATTTTCATTATACCTAACTCTATAAAAAAATATATATGAATCAAAAAGGTCCCTCTGAAGTTTTTCTTAGTATTTGAATGAGAAACCCAGTATAGGATGGTTCCTTACACGGTTAGGTGGATTTACCAGCGATAGTACCTTATGTCAGATCTGCAAACGGGTTAAACATACGCTACATATCAGCACAAATCCCTTGCAATCCTCGTGCAGACGCGGATCAAACTGATTTAATTATTCCCGTTTCAGGGAATTCCACTGTTCTCTTGTTAAGTTGTATAACAGGGTTGATTCTGACAGAAGGTAAGCTTAATCTTAGCTATTCTTGTCACTTCCTTACAAAAGAAAAGAGATGGTCCGTAATAAGTACAAAAGGATCGTTGACTTATTTAACTTAGATCCACCGCATCCAACGACATCCTTGCAAGCTGCTTTCGGTCCATCTGGCAGGAGACCGTCCCACACGGAACTTTCCGATAGTACCTACCTATTTCCACAAAGGAAACGGTAACAGATTTAAACATAACAGCTCAAGTCCTTTGCCATCCTCATGCACATACGGAAGAAACAGCTGATCACACCGCCTCCGTATGCGTGACGTGCACGTCATCACGCGCGTAGCTATGACGTTGTATCTTACGGCTACGCACGTGATTACGCGCACGCATACGCAGGCAGTGTGCGGCCTCTCATACAATCCCATAAATTACAACCGGTACGCGCGTGATCACGCGCACGCATACGTACCTAATGCATACGGAGGTGGTGTGTGGCGCGCTTTAAAGAAGCTTTCTGAAGCTAATATTTGTTAACTCAGCAATAAAACGAAGCTAATTTACGTTTCTACGTCACAAATTTATTGCTATTTAGCCCATAAACTTTTAATTGCCATTAAAATTCAATCTCCCTAAATGAAAAGGTAAAAGTAAATACAGTTGTAATAAATTTTCCATTTAGAAGTGTACCCTAATAAATAATCATTAATACCAGCCTTTTAATGTTTAATCGTCTGTGAAATTTTAATAAACGGTCCCTACTCGTACTGCCAAATTAAAAAAATGAAAATAATTTAGGTATTTTAGGTTGGTTTTACTCAAAATATAAATATTGGTAATTATTTGAGCTGATAGGTAGATTCAGAGGTGCACAGATATCTCAAATTGCTTGCCTAGTAGTCCATCTGTTAAATAAAATAGGATGAAGTCACAAATTGGGAAACAGCGCACGGGGCGCCTATACAGATAGCTCACTCAGTACTAGCGACGATTTTGACTCTTACTGACTTTAACTGGAATCTCGGGGTAACTAAAAAGATGGTTGCCACGAACATCATATTCCTTGGATTAAAATTGGCTCAGGATCATAACATAAGGTTTTTGTATCAGATTTTACTGTTTTTAATATTCTTATACTTTGATATTGTTGACAGTCAAGCAACCCTGGCTGTGTAACAAATGACAATCGCAAAAATTCTCATTATGGTCGAGTGAACATTCTGTAAACTCTCTATTTTGTGAGTCTTTGATATTTTGCATTTCTATCATGGACATAGTACCATGTCCATCACTTTATATTACACTACGATATCTTTACCTACGCTATCTAAGTACCTATAGATAGATAATAATGTCCAGTTAGTGTACGATGAGATGAGGTTGGATGTAACCATTGGATCGAGCTCAAGGACGCGGATATTCACTGGACCGACAATAATCAACGGTGGACTGTGTAGCGCGTGGTGGTGCGACTGCCTGCGACGACGCAAAGGTATTGGGTTCGATTCTCGGTGGGTCACTTATAAAGTTGATGTTTAGATATCGCTTTGTGAATTTGTCCACAGACTGGTTAGGACATTGCAGGCTCCACTACCTAAATGTCAGAAAAGATGGTTCCGTGTTTTGGATGGCACGTTGAGCCGTCGGCCCTGGCTGCTGTCTATGATTGACCTACACGGCGGTCGTTACACACAAAACCATGTCAGAGGCTTTCTACTACTAGTAGTAGTCGAGTTGTCTAATCCTAGGCGGTTAAAAAACTCTGACACCTGTCTGATACCAGGGTTCATCGGATCGTTGGACGACTCGGTGTCCCACACGATAAGAAGATTGGATCAGGCTCAAGGACGCGGGTATTCACTGGACCGCGATAATCAAATCTCTCTCAACCCTCTTTGATATACTTTGGAGACTGTTCTGCTGTGAATCGCGAAATCATGGGCTTATATGGGGTGAAATTTTACTAGTGACCGATAGCGAAAACTCAGAACCGGCTAGTGATAAGGAACAACTTTCCCCAAGGAACATAGGTAGAAATACGAAAAAAAATTGGAAATCAGCTGATTGGCAAGTTTGTATGTCCAAATTTTTATACTTTCGACCTATGTTCCTTGGGGAAAGTTGTTCCGTATACCGCCACTAGCCGGTTCTGAGTTTTCGCTATCGGTCACTAGTAAAATTTCACACTATATGACACTAAGTATCTACCATAGAAATCGCATCAGCTGGCCTTTGTTGTGGTATCTACTATAGTTTGACAACTTCGTGCACGACCTTCCTGCGGGGTACAGACGGTCGGGGGGCGAGGAAGCACGTCATTTTAATATGACGTGCAGCGCGGATGCGCGCGTCACCCTTCCCCGCTACACCTCCCGCTACCCGCTGACATCTCCCCTCCCAACGTCTGTCACCCCTAGGGAAGGTCGCGCACGAACTAGCCGGACTTATAATGAAGATAAGCGTTTTTAACAACTTTACTTTTAACTGTCACTTTATCTTAGTTTTAGTTTACTGTGATATTTTATGGTGTATTTAAGTTTATTGTAACTGTATTTTATTTCATTTAGAATAGTTATGTCCGCTGCCTATTTACCCTATGATACGATAAAGATAGTGGCCGTGTGATGCCGGCTTAGAATAGCATCACCCCATTTCTTTCCTGTGGGTGTCGTAAGAAGCGACTAAAGGACTCGAGGGTATCATGTGTATTGCAATTTTAGGCGACAGGCTGACAACCTGTCACTATAGCGATACACGACAATAGCTAAAACGGCCCTCAAATATGTGTCAGACGTGGCGATAACGACCGTACTTTTACGGTCGTTGACGCTCTGCCTACCCCGCAAGGGATAAAGGCGTGATGTATGTATGTGTATGTATGTATGTCTTTTTTGTTTAGAAAATAGTTAGTATTTTGTATATAAGTTTACCTATTTCTAAGTATGTTTATTTGTAATAAAGGATTGGAACTAAGTTGAATTTGAATTAACTGAGGATGTTTTTCTTTTCAAATCTGAATGAAACCTAGAAGTGAAAAGTCCTTTGCAAAAGAATATGTCTGCCATGAGACTATCATTATTCATCGATGAACCAGCTCGACATCACAAAGCTTCATGAAAATCTAATCACTGTGTGATCACACGGCGCTCTTATCATCACATCGATAGGGCTGTGTATTAGTCGCTCTTGTTGCACTGGTCGTTCGTCGACTCGATGTACCTCATGCGATAATTTGACATCACAAAGCTTCATAAAAGCTAATCACTGTGCGTCCGTTTTGTGCGTCATTCATTCGAATCTCCACCCCCTACTTTCATAGGAATACGGTTTATGTCAAATTGCTGTAGGCGGTTGCTAAACTCTGACAGAAGGGTTCATCAGGTCATTGGACGACTTGGTGTCCTACTCGAAGAAAAAGAAGAAGTCAAACGGCATCGCACAACGCTGCGTTGACGGATGCATTTGTCAAACTGTTTGAAATAAACCGTACTTATTCGTATGAAAAAGTGGTGGAAAATCTAACAGACGGACGTTAGAGCAGTTACCGTGCGTAAGGACTGAAAAAAACAATTATACTCGTAGAATAATACGTACCCAAATCCTTTTGCGACATGATTCTGTGTTCATGCAACATGTTGCGCCGAACCCAACTTATTTGAGAGCAGGGCAGGAAGATGATGATGTAACAATGTTGGAAGATCCTGGCTTTCCGTCTCGTGGTTTCACCAGCCCAGCGGTTATTTTTAGATTTTGCGTAGGAATGACACAATATTTTCCCGCGGTAAAAAGTAGCCTTCGCCATTCTCTAGTCTTATCTTATCTCTCAACTGTTGTGGCGTGATATACTTACTGACAAACATTTCTGTATTAAGTATTTCTTTGTACGAAATTTCAATATTTCGACTCACAATCACAAAGTTGTTGAAAACGTAATTAAAGTTTTTATTTGTTAGAAATTCCGATAGAATACAATCAGTTTACATTAACAGAAACTTCGTTGCGTAAACAAATACTTTGAAGATCATTTTCCAATTTGGCTGAGTTTGGTTTTGCAATGGGGAGGAGATAGAACTCAAAGCTTATTTGTAGGCTTGCGCGCAAATAGGGTCCATCCGTGGAGTTCGGAATCTACAAGAGCCCTATATCTTACTGACTTTCAGTTTAAGGCCCCCAAAATAGAGTTATAACAGGTCAAGTAAGCCGATATAGACTTATCTATAACCAATTTCGAAATCTCTTTTTTTGTTTTGCTGTTTGCACGACATAATTGAAAGGCTAAATCACAAAGTACCTTTTAGTTTACCTAACTCTCTCTCTTTAATCTACTTTCACTACACTCTACTACCTATAACCAATCGTACAATCCATTACATCTCTCCGTCCAAAAGGCAACGGCAAATACATTTTCTCAGCCCTAACCTTCAGTTCTGCCGTGTCAAAACAACATACTGTAAAGTCCAATACAGTGTTTTGTTTCTATAAAGCCAATTCGCTATCTCTTCCCCTACATGTTCCCTAGAACATTGTTTTATGTTAAATACTATAGTTATCAAGATATTGGTATGGAAAAACACTGTATGTCTAAAAACTTAAAGTTTATAATTGCGTAACACTGTACTCGCCGTTGCAGTGTTTTGATTTGACAAAGCCACGCGCGAGCCGCAAAAATCATTTCACACTCTATGTCTATAAAGTCAAGGTCTATAATTGCGACTGTTCTCGCCGTTACAGTGTTTTGATTTGACAAACTCGCGCACGCGCCGCGGAGGATATCACACTCTCTCCTAAGTGTTTAGTTATATCAGGTGTAAAAAAATCAACTGCAATTATTTTAAGGGGTGAATCAG
Source organism: Phthorimaea operculella (assembly GCA_024500475.1). Lineage (NCBI taxonomy): Eukaryota > Metazoa > Arthropoda > Insecta > Lepidoptera > Gelechiidae > Phthorimaea > Phthorimaea operculella. Next base: position 390,479 of record JANFCV010000157.1, read on the forward strand.
CCCATGAAACTGAACAACTTTCCCCAAGGAACATAGGTCGAAACATGATAAAAAATGGGCCTCCCATACAAAATGTACCAGCCGGCCGCTTTTATTTGTATGGGAGGCCCAATTTTTTTTCATATTTCGACCTATGTTCCTTGGGAAAAGTTGTTCAGTTTCATGGGCTGATTCACCCCTTAAAATATTTGCAGTTGATTTATTTACATCCTGTAATGAACTTTGAGCCAGACAATCAGTTTGTTTGGGAAAGTTGTAGGCCTTGATGAGACCTTTATTTTATGTGACAGCTGTCAAACTAAAAACTCTTTTATCTCGGCAAATATTCATGCTATGCTAAACAATCAGTTTGTTCAGGAAAGTTGTAGTTGTAGGCCTTGATGAGACCTGTATTTTATGTAACAGCTGTCAAACTAAAAACTAGTTTATCTCGGCAATCATTCATGCTAGAAAATCAGTTTGTTTGGGAAAGTTGTAGGCCTTGATGAGACCTTTACTTTATGTGACATCTGTCAAACTCGTTTATCTCGGCAATCATTCAAGATAGACTATCAATTTGTTCGGGAAAGTTGTAGACCTTGATAAGACCTTTATTTTATGTGACAGCTGTCAAACTAAAACTCGTTTATCTCGGCAATCATTCAAGCTAGACTATCAGATTGTTTGGGAAAGTTGTAGGCCTTGTTGACCTTTATTTTATGTGATAGCTGTTAAATCAAAAACTCGTTTATCTCGGCAATTATTCATGCTAGACAATCAGTTGGTTTGGGAAAGTTGTAGGTCTTGATGAGACCTTTACTTTATGTGACAGTTGTCAAACTCGTGTATCTCGGCAATCATTCAAGCTAGACTATCAGTTTGTTCTAGAAAGTTGTAGGTCTTGATGAGACCTTTACTTTATGTGACAGCTGTCAAACTAAAACTCGTTTATCTCGGCAATCATTTAAGCTAGACTATCAGATTGTTTGGGAAAGTTGTAGGTCTTGATGAGACCTTTACTATACTGGGAGTAACGGAAAGGTATAACAAGCCGAAAGAGGTCAGGTACTCATGAAACTGAACAACTTTCCAGGAACATGGGTCGAAATATGAAAAAATTTGGTACTCCCATAGTAGATCAATTAGCTGATCGGCGATTTTGTATGGGAGGTCCAAAATTTTTCATATTTCGACCCATGTTCCATAGGAAAGTTGTTCAGTTTCATGAGTACCTTGACCTCCTTTCGGCTAGTTATACCCTTTCTGTTACTTTACTCCTGTATGTGAAAGCTGTCAAACTCGTTTATCTCGGCAATCATTCAAGCTAGACTATCAGTTTGTTCGGGAAAGTTGTAGACCTTGATAAGACCTTTATTTTATGTGACAGCTGTCAAACTTAAATTCGTTTGTCTCGGTAACATTCAAGCTAGACTATCAGATTGTGTGGGAAAGTTGTAGGTCTTGTTGAGACCTTTATTTTATGTGACAGCTGTCAAACTAAAAACTCGTTTATCTCGGCAATTATTCATGCTAAAATCATTTTGTTTGGGAAAGTTGTAGGTTTTGATGAGACCTTTATTTTATGTAAACAATCAAAAAAAGTTCTTATAATGTACAATTTGTGTACAGGTCAGAACATAGTTAGAACCAGTGTTTCATTACCACAAATACAACCGCAGTTGGGTCAAGTCAAGTCAATACACTGCAATGTACAGTACAGTGTTTTGTCCTGACAAATCGCAAAGATTTTTCTAGCTGTTGTTAAGACAAAATAGTTTTATTTAAGTATCTCTGTATGTCTTATGATTTTAGTATAATTTTTTTAATGGCTATAAAGATCTTGACACGTAAAATCTATATAATTTTATTTTATTTCCAATATCTTCGAAAATCATATAGAAACCATACAAAAACTAAAAAAAATGTTTTTGTGTCCGTTCTCAAAACTTGAAATTTGAAGTTACAGTCTAATGTTTTGACACGGCAGAGTTAGGGTTGCCAAATTGTCGGGAAAGATCTGCCAGAAGGCGAAGCAAGAATTTTCGGTTTTTCATTCAGGGATCAAGAAAAACAAAAATCAAGGATCAAGAAAAAAATTTACTAAACAGAAGAGACAAAGCTACACACGTGAGACATGCGTCGCATCAATAACGGCTGACGATCGAGCAGATAACATATTGCGCGTCGCGTCGCGCGTCATTCTGTAGAACTTGTCCCTTCACTGTTTCTTATTTCAAATCTTCCTTTTAACACTGGGACTGTCCTTAAAATTCTACTCACTGTGCTCCTCTTCATTTTTCTGCACACTTTGTTTATTATGGAGGCTAGCTCCTAGTAGAGGCTGTATTTTAAATAACAAAAAAATATATAAAAAAGATAATCTCGTTAATCTATTCTTCAAAAGTTGCGATTAGGCGCAAGCTTCACAAAGTAGACGTGAATCCTGCGACTTAGCTACGCTTGAAAACGTTTCATGAAAAATTTTATCTATCTATGAAACAGAATTGACAAAGCTACACACGTGAGACGCGATGACGACTGACGATCACTTGTCTGACAGATGTCATCTTAGGCGCAAACTCCACCAAAAAGACGAAGGGCATAGGACGTAAGGATGACAGTTGACAGACAAGTGATCGTCAAATATTCTTCTTAGTTTTTGACGCTAGCTGTCATAGATGCGACGCTTTGGCGACGCTTGTGTGTGCCTTTGTCCTTTTTCGTACATTTTGTATGGAAACGTCGCGATGGCAAACGTCAAGCGTCATACCCTACGTCCTATGTCCTCTCCATGTCCTCTCTGTGGAGTTTGGGGCTAAGGCCTCATGTCTCACGTGTACTCTTTAGAGCTTAAGTGTATAAAACTAGAAGCCGTGGCAACCCTACGTTCGGCCAATATCCTTTCACATGCATTATTCAGTTTCATTACCCGTCGCTGCTTCAACAATAAATCGACTGCCGCTTTTTCTACTCGCTCATTTTCTACTCTAAGACTTTTATTTGATGTTAATCGAGATGATATTTTATTTGCTAAAGTACGGCCGTTCGAATACTATGGTGACGCACAGTCTTCTGAATGAATCTGAAACTTTTGTCAGACGTAGTGTATATTGTCGTTTTTAAATAATAAAAAGTCAAGGCTTACCTAGTAAGCATACAGATAAAATAGATAGATATAATATATGGAGTTAATAGCCAACTATTTACTCCATATATATCAGTTTGTTTTATTTATATACTTAGCTCAATATTTAACCAATCCAATGATATCCCATAGTATCTAATCGGTTACTAATTGGCTCAACGCCAATAAGTCTATCTATTACCTAGTAGAGGCAAAAGGTTTGTTTTTCCCCATCCTTCCCATTCAATAAAAATAGATACCGGGATGTGACGTTAATAACAAAAATCGATTTTAAGTAATCGTTTATTTTTGTCGGTAACCAGTCAGTATATCAAAATATTTAAATCTATAATCCCAAATACCATTGATTTTTTCGTGATGTCTTCTTCGGTAATAATATTTTTATCATGTAATTTTAATGCCGATATAACGGATATTAGTAATGGCAAAAAATTATAGACAAAATAAACACAGTACCGTCGAAAAAATACAGGACATAGTTGTAAATAAAACTCTTGTACTCTTTACAACTATGTCTACTACGAAGTTTCATCATGCGCCGACAATCGCAAGTATACATTATAAAAATACAGGGTGTAAGGGTAGGTATAATACAACTTGCATAAGCGATTATCAAAACCGACTTTTACAAAAAATAAATCGATTATTTTAATAATCGATTATTTTTCCACATCCCTAAGAAATGCCCTGTAAGAGCCATTAAGCTAATCCTCTTTGCCCCGAACTACCCTCTTCGAAGTTGGCGACGTAAAGAAGGTGTGAGACATACATTACTGCTTAGAAAAGTTGCTGAGTTTCTACAAAGTTCAGTGAAAGTAGCGAAAGCATAGCGAAAGTTTCAGTTGTGAGTTGGGGTCTTTAATAGTGTTTGGGTGGCTTTGGAGTTTATGCGATAAGAATGTACCGTGATGAAAAGTATATCGGAAGTTTGCGAGAGTTTTGTACCTAAACTAAGGCAAACTTGACTTGACTTGATCTGATAATACGAGAAAGAAAATCAGTCTTTTTTGGAAGGAATCAAGGCCCGTTCACATTACAGCGGTATCGCCGCGGTAAGCGCTACGCGGTATTACCCTGGTCTGGTGGTACCGGCGTGGCGCCATACCACCGCGGTATCATTTTATAGAGATAAAAAGTTGCCTAGTATCTGTTAAAGTCAGCGTTTGCAGTTTAATAGCTCGCAGGCTGCATATTGCTAACTACCCAAGTAACTACCCCATAGCGTCCCAGTCCAAGTATCAAAATATTTGTAGACTGTACACTTAGCAGCAATGTAAAGTGCATTTCCCACCACTTTGTAAGGAACATTCATAATGAAATAAAAAATCAATAGGTAAGTAGGTACAATAAGTCGACTTATCTCCATAACTGATCGCTCGATTCTTAATAATTGCGGAATTATTTCACTGAACAATAAAATACATTTTGTACTTAAAGTATTTAGTAGAGTAGATACCTACACATTAAAAGGTCCTGTTATAATAGTAGGTACTTTGCATAGTAATTCTATTCTACAGCATTATAAATGACCAACTTATAAATTAGTGCCCTCTGCAAAAATACGAAAACGAATTAGCCGTTCTACGATTTTTCAGGTAAATACAATCAAGATAGTACGTACCTAAAGCCGGATATCAAACAATAATTTCTACCAAATCAAATCCAATATCTCAAGAAATCTTTATTTCCGTTCCAATAAGACCTTTTATAATGCAACGAAAGATTGAAAAAGAAAAGACCAAGTCCTTAGGAGATAATACGGACGATTTTTTACGCTTTTTCTAATGAGATTTTCTTGCTGAACGCAGTTATCATGCTTATTATAAATGGCTGAAATAATTCTTGAGCTTTGTGATTAAGGACTTTTACTTTTATGAGAATTGTGATATTTATGAAGAATTAGGAGTTATTAATATTGAAATTATCATACCCTCTGAATCTGATAAATAAGTCACTCAGGGATGTCGGAGCATTCTAAAAGTGAAAGAATTTTTAATCAGTCCAGTAGTTTCGGAGCACGGGAGTAGGAATACCTAGTAGGTAAATGGGAGGTGAATATCGAGTTTTTGGATTTCATTCTCTTAGAGCATTTTTGTTAAAAATGGAAGTTCCCGTTCCATGTTTCAGAGACCAATTCATTTTTTTTTATGTGAGGCTCTGAAACTACTAGGAAGGACGTTTCCGCTACTTAGTTTAGCGCTATCCGTGGCGTTTGATAGATACTATTAGTAATAGTATTTATCAAACGGAATTTAGAATAGGTGGAAAATAGTAATAGTCTATTACTATTTTCCACCTTTTCATCAAATGTTAACCCGAATTAAGAAGGCGCCCATTTACACCAGAGGAACTATTTGATGAAACGCACTATAGCGCAAAAATATCGTAGGTGGTACTTACAACGCTGCGTTAACGGATGCGTCTGTTAAACAGTTTGACACAAACCATATTTGTATGAAAAAAAGGTCGAAATTCTTATTGACCCAACGCATGCGTTGCGCAGCGCAAAAATGATGATATCTCCGGCCGGTCTCGGCCATGGCGACCACTTCTACTCCTAATCAAGTCGCCGATTTTGGCAGTAAACTCCCGTGCACAGTGTGGTCACGTGAGTTTGCCATTGATAGGTATAACTGTAGTTAATGGCGGCGGGAGGACAGGACTTCAATTCATCGCGTTCAGCGTTAAGGTCTGCTTTACGCTGCTCCTCAAAGTCACAGATTCGCCTCTTTACAAGACCGCGCCATTCTGGCCGTTATGCTATCAAAACCTCAAATTGAGGTTAACATCGAGCATGTTGCATCCGTTTATGTGTCTCTTCTGAACATCTTTCAAACGGACGTTACGTATGTTTCACCCCTTACTATCTAACCAAGTAGGTAGGTACTCGTAAGCTACGTCTCCAATACAGTTTAACAATCTGGTAAGGATTAAACTGTGTACATACAAACACACACGATGGATACTATATAGCTAAAGCTCCAGACGGGACCTCTGTGCCTAATAACAATATTCGTTAGGATTCTGTTCCAGTGCGATGCAAAGCGATACTTTTTTATCTGCCATGATTGTGCTACTTTGTAATTTTGCTACATTGAAAATAGTTTTGGACTCATAGCTATCTCTTCTCTATCCATTTTTCTTCCATGAATAAAAGTGATACGAAAAATACACCTATGGTGATGATGATCTCTCCGGCCGATTTCGCGTGTGCGTGCGCATTGAGTGAGCACTTTTCAAAACATATCAAAGAGCCATAGTTATTTAGTAAAAGTTCTAAAACAATTGTAAAATAAATCCCACTATTTGTAAAAAGTTAAAACTAATGATAAACAATATTATGTGTGCTCACTCAGTCCTCACAGAGAACCCCCTGGGTGTGCAAAATTATCAAGTTTACATAAAAGGCTTGCATACCAAAAAACTCGAAATAAATAGTGACTTGAATTACTGATTGTATAGTAAAGTAAAAAAAAAATTACAATTACTTTCAAACGCTCACTCAATCCACACACTTTCATACGGCCTATTTCTCACGAAGCAATAATGGAATATATATTTTTTATATGTCCAGTCATAGTTAATGTGAGATAGGATTTTGTAAAATACAGAACACTCCACTTTCATGATACACGGTTAATTAATTAATTTACAAAAGTGCTCACTCAATCCTCACATTTATCGAAAGAAAGAAACACTCATATTTTTTGTTTCGTGTGTATAGTAGAAACTATGAATAGTGTGTTAGATCTAGTATATTTTTTTCTAAAAGTATATCACAACAGATTTTTGATATTTTGTATAATTTATGAGATTTGATTTTTATCGTAAATATAAAAATCTATGAAGTAGGGTGACCACACGCCACACGACATAGGGAAATTATGCTCAAGTCAAGATGACATACTCAGATAAGACGACACGCTATCAATATCTACTAAACTAAAGTATACTAGCTGTGTAACTGCAGTGTTTATATGTTTCCCGTTGGTGCCTCTAACACATACCGGGAGTAAAGGAAAAGGTATAACAAGCCGGAAGGAGGTCAAGGCACTCATGAAACTGAACAACTTTCCCCATGGAACATGGGTCGAAATATAAAAAAAGAATTTGGGCATCCCATAGTAAATCAATTGGCTGATCGGCGATTTTGTATGCGAGGTCCAAATTTTTTTTCATATTTCGACCCATAGATAATGGGGAAAGTTGTCCAGTTTTATAAGTACCTTGACCTCCTTTGGGCTTGTTATACCCTTTCCGTTACTCCCTGTATGTGTTAGAGGCACCAACACGAAACATATAAACACTGCAGGTACACAGCTATAGCATACTTTAGTCAGGCCGGCGGCACTCGACTTGAAATATGGGGGACAAAATTTTGACCAGGCTAAAACATACGTAATGCTTGTACTGACAGGCGTGTATGCTTTTGTGTGCGTGGCAGGGCTACCACCTGCTACCCACAATCGGAGCGACTGAACAGGCGCGACAGCACTATACAATTAGACTCATAAGTGCCTCTCTCTCGCACATTGGAGATACAAGCTAAAACTCTTTTTCCAACAAGATCTCAATCTGACATTGAAAAGTTGTTGTTCTTAGATTGAAAGTGAAAAAAATATATATCACACAATATGTCAAGTTTCTGTACGCAGTGACTTTGTACTGGCGCTCAAAATAATTAAATATTATTCAATGTTTTTTTTTAGCACAGGTACAAATATTAGTTTTTTGTATAAACTTTGCAGGGTAGTTCTACTCACGATTCTAAACAACTTTTAATATGGGGCGATCTGCGCAATCGCAAAAATAATTTTGGATGTTTCATAGAAATTGAATAAATGTAAGTGTTTGTTACCTTTTTCCTGTGTTTTTCCGTTTAAAAGGCTTGACATTTTGATGTAATTTAGTAAATAGAGTAGAATGTGAAAAAAGTACTAAGTGACGGCCGATGTGGTGCAGTGGCTGGCGTGACTGCCTGCGACGCAAAGGTTCCGGGTTCGATTCTCGGTGCGGCACTCATAAACTTGATATTTATCACTTTGTGAATTTGTTCCCAGCGTGGTTAGGACATTGCAGGCTAAACCACTTGATTGTCCGCAAGATAAATGCTTCCGTGCTTTAGAGGGCACGTTAAGCCATCGATCCTGGTTGCGGTCTATGTTTACTTAGGCGGCGATCGTAACTCAACTATATCAGAGGTCTACTAATAGTAGTAGGTGATTGAAAAAAAATGGTTCATTGGTTCGTTGGCCGACTCAATGTCCCACACGAAGAGAGAGAGTACTAAGCACTCACACATAGGCTTTTGTGTTGCAGAAAATATGTAGGTACCTAATTCTCAGGGGTAAAATGAAAAACAGCTGCGAGTGATGCTATGGGAAAAAAATCTGGTATAACTAACTATTTGACGAGAAAAGGAGGCTAATATAACACTTCATCATGGGTCACAAGTAAATCTTTAGTGTTTACCTTAGTTTTATTTGATAACCAAGATGATCCTGAATCGAGAATTTCCAGAGATAACGTATTAAATCAAATTAATTGACTTAATTTTTTCAAATTTGCCGTTCGAATAGAAGTATTGTCACGTAAAGTCATCACACCTCCACAGAAGCAATTTTTTTTTCATAGTATGAATACTTGAGTATTATGGCCTCTTAGTCTCGTCCGTGATAGACGAAGCGGTAACCTGTCGTTATATAAAATCTCTGAATAGGTATGTATATTTATGACTTCTTTGCCGGAAAAGATGGTAAGACGACATAGAAGCTTTTCTCCCAAATTGGCATTCGGAAGCACAAGATCAGGACTGGTGGCGTGAAAGGGGGGAGGCCTTTGCCCTGCAGTGAGACATAGCGGAGGCTACATAAAAAAATTACTTTTTTATTTACGGTAGGGAAGGCTTTTTCATATTAAAAAAAAATATGTTCAAACGGCAATAGATGGCGCTACCAAGATGCAGGGGACTTGCCTGAGTAAATTCTCGTTTGATTTTGTTTTATTTGTAACAATGTTCAACGTAAGCACTTTTTACAATTATAAGTATTTTAGAAAACGTGATAAAACGGCATTCAATACTTACATTATTTTTAAGTACAAACTAGGATTTCGTAACGCTGCAAAATTTTTTCTTTTATAAACAGCTGTCAAAAAAGGTCTCATTGTATTGATAATTTTTTTTTCTGTGCGCTACGCCGCCGCTACAAAGTTACCGCGCGGGATACCTACTCGGGCGGGGGTTTGGTATGATAAACGTAGTAGGTCATATTTTTGGCTCCAGATACTTCGACTTTTTGTTTTGGAAAACCTTGCGTTAGATGCGTACTACACATTTACTTAGATTATACCTACTAAACTAACAAATACTTACTGTACTTACGCTTTAACAACTTACTTTAGCACGATTACGTAGGCAAGTTTATTTTAACTTACTTACCTTGATTCCTGTGATGGAAATCGAAAAACTTTCAGTTCTTTATCGTCTCTGGTATTTTTGAAGCACCCGAACACGCTACAATAATGCGCCATTGTATACTTTTACAAAAATTTTGTTCACAAAATTCCTACTAATTACCTACCGTAGCGCGACGTGGCAACCAAATGTCAGTATCCTTTCATATCCTCTGACCGCAGGGCGACAGCGGGGGTGAGGTAGATATCAGAGAGGGGGTGTCAGTGTCGCTTCTTAGCGGTTAGCTATAGTTAGTATTCTTTGCTTTAGTAGATATTGATAGTGTGTCATCTTATCATCTTATCTGAGTATGTCATCTTGACTTGAGCACAATTCCCCAGTCCTACATTTTGATGCGTGGTCACCCTACTTCATAGATTTTCATATAAACGATAAAAAATCACATCTCCTAAATTATACAAAATATCAAAAATCTGTTGTGATGTACTTTTAGTAAAAAAAATACTAGATCTAACACACTATTCATAGTTTCTATTATACACACGAAACAAAAATTATGAGTGTTTCTTTCTTTCGAAATATGTGAGGATTGAGTGAGCACTTTTGTAAATTAATTAATTAACCGTGTATCATGAAAGCGGAGTGTTCTGTATTTTACAAAATCCTATCTCACATTAACTATAACTAGACATATAAAAAAAAATATATTGTTTCGTGAGAAATAGGCCGTATGAAAGTGTGTGGATTGAGTGAGCACATGAAAGTAATTGTAATTTTTTTTTACTTTACTATACGATCAGTAATTCAAGTCACTATTTATTTTGAGTTTTTACTAAAAACTGGTATGCAAGGCTTTTATGTAAACTTGATAAATTTGCACACCCAGAGGGTTCTCTGTGAGGACTGAGTGAGCACACATAATATTATTTATCATTAGTTTTAACTTTTTACAAATAGTGGGATTTATTTTACAATTGTTTTACAACTTTTACTAACTAACTATGGCTTTTGGATATGTTTTTAAAAGTGCTCACTCAATGCGCACGCACACGATTTCGCCCATGGTTACCACTTTTACTCCTGATCAAGTCGGCGCTGATGGTGTCGGCTATTGTAGTCTACATTAATACAACTAGTAGCCAGGACATTAAGCCACTAATATCGAACGTCTAACGTTCTGTGGCAAGATGAGCTGAGGAGCAAGGTCACTTAAAACGACTAAAAAAATACGAGCAATGCTCATGAACAAAGATACTGTTATTGGCTGTTTCCACATTTGGGCGCAAACTTTTAACCCTTTCGAGATTCGACAGATTTCAAGAACGAGTAAGAAAATGTATTTAAGAAGATGATGTAGAAGAGAAGAAAAGTAGAGGACTATTGCGTCCTCGATACTACGTAAATTGTTTAAAATTAACATGGAATATTTTCATAAAGCGTATCTTTGTGTGTAGCCTGTCGTATTGTACAGTATGGCGATCGGAAACTTGCGCTGCCCGCAACCCGTGCATAAATCTTGCGCATGTTTGTATTGGCTTGCAGTAACGAACCTAGCCGGTCTAGTCATATTGGGTGTTAAGAATAAGTACCTATTGCTTTCTTTCAAATGGGGAACCGGGGTGACCTACACGAACAGTCGGGTGGCTAACAGGTGGATGCACCTGATAGGTACACCACGACCGAAATAACGCGACTGAAATTCGGTAACTGAATTTCCGTTCCGTCAGTTTCCCACATTATAGATTGGGATGACACACCCAAATCACGTTGAAATTGCTTCGGACCGAAATTCGGCAGCGTAATTTCGGCGACAAAATTTCTGCGACGGGATTTCGACTGAAAATATGTGTCATCCGTAATGCAAATAACATTGCTGGCGTAATTGCGCCGAATCCCGTCGCGTAATTTCAGTCATAGTGTGTCTAGACATCTACGAACTTCAGGTTACCCGCCCACGTCAGACTTTTTAAAGGACCGATAATCGGTCAGAATTTTTCCTCCGATTCTTATTATGACCAATTTCTAGACCGACTCAAAGCACACGTCCGTCACTTTGTCTGTTGGTTTCGAGGGGGGAGGGATATGTTCAACTGTGGTCAGTGTATCTGACAACCGTTGCACAATCATTGTTTTATTCATTAGGTAGATATACACGATTAGTACCTTTGGTAGATGCGACTTTTTTCAGATTAATACGGTTTTTTCATTGCTCTATCTATATGGTCAGATCGAAAAAAAATTAAAACACTTACCATTCCATATTATTACGCTGGATGAGCTAATAGGAATTAAAGCCAATTAATAAGCATTTCCTGTAAGAATGTACGCGGTTCGTTGTTCAAAGCTCCTGCATTATTGTAACACCCTCATCATCATCATTTTCCTGCCCTTATCCCAATTAATTGGGGTCGGCGCAACACGTTAAGTTTAAACACAAAATCATTTTCCAAAAGGATTTGGCTTAATTTTACGACCGCCTGCCTGACGTCAAGCCTCTTTGGGAATGCTATCGTAGGTGGTAATTACCGCCACCATACGGTTGACCATGGTCGGCAGATATTGTAGCCAAGGTCAAAAACTCTACGTCGCCTTTTACGAAACACTCTGTATGCACGTATAGCAGTCACATACATAGGTAGTCTAAGCTAGTGTACAGATAGAACAAAGGAACGTGCCGGTATGTAAACTGGCTGGTTCGATGCTTGAATGCGCGCTTCGGTATTTGCGAGAAATGTTTTTCGAAGCAACTAAGAGATAGTTTAGAGCAGCACAAAAGAAGAGTTATCCTTCGTACATGGTCAAAATGTATCTTATCATATTAACATATCACAAGCTAATCTTTCTACAGTGATTTCTGAATACTTTAGTTTTCATTCCATCATAATTAGGCCAGTATTTTTAGTGTGAATCGTGCCTCTTGAAGTCACTATCTCAAACAGCGGGTCATTTATTATTAGTTACGAATACTACGTGAAACGGCACATGAAAAAAGAGTGGTTGCCACCAGCCAAACTGAATTTTGCTGATTGGTTCATTGGTTCGTATAACGTCAAAAAATCGACTTAGTGCTACGTACGCCCTCTGATTTGACATTTAAGCGCTCACTTAAAACTGTCAATAGAAAAATTCTCATTGACTTCCGACCCAGTAATTAGGCATACCTACCAGCTACTAAGCTTTTTGCTCAGTCTTTTCCCTAATGATAATGATTAAAACCCCAGCCATTTCAGTCTGCCCAATTTAACTGTAACGAATTACAAATACATCTGGTTAATGAGCCGAAAGGTTCGGAAATTATACTGGGTGAAATAGACGCCAATCCTAATGATTATTACGAGAAATGTAGGCCGACGGCGCAGTGGTAATGCGACTCCGGGTTCAGTTCCTAGTGGGTCAGTCAGGTGAATCTATTCTCAGTTTGGGTATGACATTGCAGGCTGAACTACTTGATAGTCCGAAAAGCAAGATGGTTGCGTGCTTCGGAGGGCACGTTAAGCCGTCGGTATTAATTGCTGTCTGTGATTAGTGATGGCGGTCGTTAGACAACCTGTCAGAGGCCTGCTACTCCTTGTAGTAGGCGGTTGTAAAAACCTTAGATGGAAAATAGCATTTTCGAGGGGAACGTTACGTTTCTTTCTTGCCTAAATGGTTGTGGGATTTTCATTTCGTTTTCAATTTCACTAAACAAACTATCATCCTTTGAAAGTAAAAGTGCAATCATTTTAAAACACTCTCTATCTGACTGAAAAATAGGCAAATAGTAGAGTCAGAAAAATAAATAAAACTGCTGATGCATATTTACTTATTCATTACGCGTTTAAAAGCATCGAACTTCACATTTTTCGGGTTCCCTACTCAAAACGAACCCTAATACTGAGACTTTGCCGACCTTCATCCGTCTGTCTGCTGTCAACTCACCAACCAGGCTAGCAAGTGCTCTATACAGAGACACTTATCTTAGGCGCAAGCTCCACAGAGTACACGTGAGACTGAGACGTGAGACATAAGATGGCATCTGTCAAACAAAATGATCGCCGGAGACGTGAGATGTGCGACATCGCGACGCTTGAAACCGTTTTCATATTAAATGTATGAAACAAAAGAAAGCTACACACGTGAGACGTGCGTCCCATCGATAACGAACAGTTAACGATCGCTTGTCTGTCAAATATCATGTTGCGCGTCAAACGCGCGCATCTATTCTGTGGAGCTTGCTCCGTTTGCAAAATCGCATGGAATTTTATAAAATCATGTGACAGAGTTATGTGGTCGCATACTTTAAAAAGGCAGGCCTTATCTCATAAAGTTTAAATTTTCACAGATGATGTATTTCTGTTGCCGCTACAACAACAGAAACTAAAAAAATATTATGGTTATACAATACAACGTTTATTTCGCAATTTTTATGGGAAATGGTACTGAACCCTGCATGAGCCAGCCTGACTCGCACTTGGCCGGTTTTTAAAAGCAGCCAACTTCACATTTTTACCGAGTTCACGTCGAACGGCGATCGTATAGTTGTGTTTAATCACATTAAAATTTAAAAGGATGGCTCTTCACGTAGCTCTGCAGATGTGTTTGAATTGCTTTGGCTGCGTCAGTGGCTGGACTGAAAACTGCTAATAATGTGGTCTCAATATGTTTTTCTAAGAGGCTCCTGCATCCTTAGTTCCCAATATTAAAAACAAAATATATATTTTTGATTTTTAAAACCTGTAGCTCGGAAACTATACATTTTACGACTTTTTATTAAAGGCCCTTTTGGTTTGTAATTTAATGCTTAATTGATTGTGATATGTTTTAACTCTGGCCATGTAAAAGGGCTTTTAGTTTCAAAGTCATAGGTATACTAGGCTAAATACTAAAATTTTCGATACTTGAAACCTTGCCATATTTATCAATAGTAGGTATTTCTGTATTGATTGTTTCGCAAAACTAGGTCTTCTTATTTAAATTGGTTGGAGCAAAAGTTACTCTGTTAGGTACATAGAAAAGGCTCTACCCACACACAAGACTAGTACTTACCTACCTATTCTAGGTACACTACTGGGTAGGTAAATTAGATAAAGATAAAAGATAAAGATATTTATTTGCGATAGACATGGTAAATACAAAGATATTCATAGTAGGTACAATAAAATACAAACCAAATAAAAGTTTCACATATCTAGCCTAAAGTACGTTAAGCATGCAAATCTTGATTTCTTATAACTACTTTATTACGTCAATATGAAGCTTTTCCACAATATACGCAGGTCTTATTTTTGTGTTCTAAAAACTCTTTAATAGAGTAAAAAACGTGTTGCAAGAGCCACAGTTTTATATCTTTTTTAAATTTAGGTTTAAGTGATTTGGCAATTTATTCCAAAACGATAAACACATAGAATAACATTTTTTCTTGAATCTTGCACTTTTCGGGACCACGCCATAAACAAGTGTATTGGGATTTCTGACGTTCCTGGATGTGACGTCTTTAGTTTTTGTAAACATTGTTTGATTTTGCCATACAAATATAGAACATTCCAAGATATATATGCAAGGAAGAGGCAATATACACTTCCCATCAAAAAAATCGGTCAGAACTGACCCGATTTCCGACAGATTCTGAACGTCGCGTAAACAGACCAGTCTTCTGATAGCGTTTGTAAGCTTTATGAACAAAGGTGAGGTTTAAATGCAAACATTCAGCCACAAAACGATGACCAAGTCCAAAATTTGGCAATGTCACCACTTGGGCGGCTTCTACGGGTAAAATACCCATGATTTAGATAAAATCTAACTTTTTTTTAGGCGATCCAAAGTCACAGTAAACAATTAAAAAAACAAAAGTTTTCAGATAAGATAAGACAAGCTCTAAATTTTAATGTCGAAAATGTTATGAATCGTTAAAAGGCGCTAACTGCAAACGTGTCTCAGTCATTCATCTCATTTACAGAACAAACAGGTGGGGTTCCAATTTTGAATTTTGATTTTTTTTATACACACTAAAAAGACAAAACTGCCAGCTACACAGTCATATAATTTTTTTAATGCAAACAATACTTTTTGGTGTTTAATTCGGCCGAAAACAAGAAAAACCGAGGTGTTTCGATTTTTTTGATGGGAAGTGTATTTAAATTTTGAAATAAAGGTTTGCAAGAGACGTCTGGAGCCACAGCCATAATTGCACGTATGCATTTTTTTTTTGTGCAACAAATGCTTTCTTCGCATCTGTGCTGTTCCCCCATATTACGATAGCATATCTTAAAATTGACTCTACGTAAGCATAGTAAGCAGTCATCGCTGTTTCTTTGTTTTCGTTAATTTTTTATTAAAAATTTATTTTTGTTAATTTTCCGAGAGCAAATGAAAATCTGTTGAGTTTATTGCAGACATACTCTATTTGTTGTTTCCAATTTAAGCTATTATCAATTATAATTCCCAGAAACGTAGTACAATCATTATTATTTATTGGTGTATTATTATATATTATATTTAAATTATTTATGTCATTAAAATTTTAGATTAAAATTTTAATCGTATTATAATAAGTAGTTCTTAGACTGGTAATATTAAATTCTCAAATAGGGTAACGCTGTTGACAGTACCTACCTTCCTACTTAAATAAGAGAAAGTATTTTTATAGTATTTCTATGCTGGTTATTTTATTGATAAGTATTTCAGTTCATTAAAAATATAAGCACCTAGGTAGTACAGGTACAGTGTGTTAGCGGCAAGCCAACATTTAGGCATCTACTCGTGCATCTACCTATACGTACTCGTACATCTTTTACTATGGGGCCATCTATGATACGACTAAAAAAAAGCAGCTGTTCCATAGAAAAGCCTAATAGGTACCTTACCAGGCTAATTGTATGGAACAGCTGGATTTTTTCGTCATTTCACAGATGGACCCATAGTAAAAGATGTTTGTATAGATCTAGATTCAATAGTTAGAATAAATGCCCGCTTACTGCTAACATACTATATATCGGCCTTAGTTACCATACTATTCTCGCTTCTAGATATTAGAATGTTATGAACTATCCTGAAAAGTTGTAGAGTAGAATCGATCACCCGCCGGCAGCTGAAGTTTCAGAAGGATCGCACACATGCCGAAAATTATTGCGGTTTTTAATTAACAGAGATCTATATAGGTAGCAAATGACGGCCGCTCGGCGATAATTAGCGTCGTGTTTTATTCCATTCATACGATTTTGTACGACTCACCGAGCAACGAAGTATTGCGTTTCGCTCGCTCGGCGCGGATAAAATTCGTGCGGTACAAGCAAGACTCCTTTTAGAAATGTTAATGAAAAATTTATAAAATGTTGACTATGTGGATTACTTACCGATGCTCTGCTCTACATCGGAAGTCACGACCGCTGTTGGCAAATACTCGTCTCTTGATGCTTGTCTCGAAGCGACGTAAACTCCTGCCTTCAATTAATTTCATATTACACTGGCTGAATTGCTTGCTGGCAAAATATAGGTGATTATTAAAAGTAGAAGAACTGGACGAACTAAACCGACAAAAAACGCAAATTCGTATAGAGCGTGTGCGAACCACCTTCAGAAATGGATGTTTTATACGAGCCGTAGGGAACTGGATCAAAAACTACTTAGAAGCGGCGAGAAGTTCGCGAAAATCTCAGCTTTCTATTTGAAAAGTTCCGTTTGATTTTATCTGCATTCTGAGAGTGTGATAAATCTGTGTTAGCTGTTTTTGTAAAGAATGGACTGTGAAAGCTTTCTGTATTATTTTCTACAGAATGTACCTAACATTTTGTAGAAAATAATTCTAAACGAGAGATTGAGGCCAAGTTTTTCAGTGATTTTTATTGTATAAACACTAAATACTAAATAAAATACTTTTATGCTGGAACAACCACTTTTTATTACCAAACTTCAATAGCAAGAGAGAAAACTTCTGTCTTTTGTTTTACAAGCGTTGTTCGAACAAAATTCAAATATTTGAGACCCGAAGGCCGGCTGGCTGGCTAGCACACAGAATGAGGCCTCATTCTGTGAACCACGGCGGCTTGTCTTCAGCTCCGGCTTGGCTGGCTCGGCTGGCTTGGCATGGCATGGCATATACCCGGCATGGGTGGAGCTGAGACATTGCCGGCTAAGGCTAGGCTGGCTTGCAACTCGCGGCGGCATTGCGAATTGGCAATGGTCTTACACTCGGCCATCCTGCAATAATTGCCCCGCAATTGAGAACACAAATTTAAGTAAACTAGCATCAGCATACATTCTAAGTTGTTATTAGAGATAAAAAATGCCAGAAATGTGACATTTACTGAGACAATTTACTTGAAAGATTCCAATACTGCTTTTGGTAATGTAATGAAGGTTATTTATTAGTACCTATTCAATATTTTGTCACATTTACTGTTGCCTAGTAGTTCTACGATAGTTTACATTCGGAAACCCTACACAATCATTAGGCTAATTGATATTAATATCATTAGTTCAAAACATAGTAATACTGTCAACCAGGCGCAAGTGCCTAGTGGCTCATGATGTCTGAAAAACAAAATGGGCTGTGTACATACACTCAATTGTTTTACAGTGACCCGACTGACTGATTGACGGATAAACTAACTGGCTGGCTGCCTAATAAGCTAATTGACTGGCTGTATGGTTAGCTAACTGACTGGCTGACTGTCTAACAAGCTGACTAGAAGGCTGACTGTCTAACAAGCTGACTTGGAGGCTGTTTGGCTATCTGGCTGGCGGATCGTCTGACTAGCTGACTGATTGGCTGTCTGGCTATCTTGCAGACTGATTGACTTACTGGGTAACGGGCAGGCTGGCTGCCTGACTAGATGGCTGTCTAGCTGGTTGCCTGACTAGGTGACCAATTGTCTAGCAGGCTGAGGGTCCGGCTTGTTGACTGACTGATTGGCTTACTCTCTAGCTGGTAGACTGGCTGGCTGACTGTTCGGCTGCCTTACTTACGGCCTGAAAGGCTGGCTGTCCTATTGGCTGGCTGGTTGTCTTGCTGACCGAAACGCTGATTGACTGACTAACATTCCCAATGGCTTACTGTTTGGCTAGCTGACTGGCTAGTTGACTAGCCAGATAACAGATTGACTTCCTACTGGCTTACTGACTGACTAGCTAACTGACTGACTGGCTGACAGTCTGACAAGTTGGCTGACCGACTTACCTTTTGCCTGAATCATGTGACATTGAATTCGAATGACTTTTTGCCGCTTATTGAAAGGGGAACAATAGGGTATCACGACTATCACAATTTTAGCCATTGGGCTGACATTATATCATGTCTCTATCTCATCTGGTCTGCTGGCAAGGATTTGTTTTAGAAATAAGTTGACCTGTTGTATATTGTTTTTATGTAATGTCCAAATAATTAATACAAGTTGTTGCTATTATTTTCTTTTTGCAATATTTACAATGCAGAATGTATATCCTGCATCCTCATTTAAACAGACTTGCCAAATTGACAGAAAATATTTATTGCTCATATTAACCTATTGGATATAATGTTGTATTCTGATTGCAATTTCTACCAGGCAAACATGCATACTAAAGTGTATGTTATGTACCTACTTATCTGGTTTAATTTATGACTGGCAAGTGTATATGCTCTAATGCCTACTTTATTAAGCAATATATGTGCAGAACCTATTTCAGAACAAACGGTTTTGAAATTACAGCCTAGGTACTGATTTTGGTCACAGAAGACATACCTAACATTAAACTTTGATAAATTCTATACTACAACAGTTGATTGTCATTCAAGTATTTTAATTGGTTGTGAAACTCTTACACCAGGGTTCATCGGGTCATTGGACGACTCAGTGTCCCACACAAAGATAAGAGATTAACATAACACTCTGTATCAAATATTCTATTTACTTATTGATTTTATCCTTAGTATCCCATACTTTCTTATCGTCCCCAGAGAGACATTGATTTTGAATCTCACTGCAAGAGTCTACAATGTTACATTAAGTGTTATAGGTAAGTATCCTAGGTCTACAAGCTATGTAAGACTGTTCTGTAGCATTGTGAGGATAAAATGCATGAAGAAAACTTATTTATTATTGCACTGCTGGTAAATGGCTGCAGTATCAGTAGCCTCTTTTAGCTCTAAATAGTCACATCACTTCATTTTAATAGTTGTCTTTTTTTTTATCTTGCTACAACCAACAATTTTGTACAACCTTAGTGAATGAATAGTAAGATAATGAAAGCATAGCACCTGATATAATCAAGCTTCCAGTAGGGCTTCTAATGCAGGTCCTATAGATTCCAATCTTGTGACTGGCCAGCCGCTACACATGAAATGCTCTGTTGACAGCTTAGCTGGCTGCTATGACTGCCTCACTCGTTGTCGCTGACAAGTAAATTCCAGCTAGCCCCGTTCAGATACCAGGAACACTTTCACTTGACAAGAAGCATTTTAATCCATAGCTGTGAACAATTAAAACATGGCATGTAATGACTGCTTAGGTTTTCTGAAACTTTATCATGAATACAAGAAATAAATGAAAACAGAATGTTTACATGACCTTATAACTTCCTTGTAGCGCTGCCTTAAACCAGAATCACTGCTCGCAGCCATCAGTTGCAGCTGCTTCATGTCACTCCGCACGGACAGGAATAATTCAGCTTGCTTTGAACAATTCGCCAGCACAGCACCATGGCAAGTGTAGGAAGGGGCACATAGTGCACAAGCAGCACAGAACACTGAAACAAACAACTGCATATAATCACTGCGTTGATCTCCATATTTGCTTTCACCTGCATTGCAGACATATATGGAATTAGAACGAGCACATGACCTTTTCACGGCCTTAGAGCGTCGAGTCGAGCCGCATGCATCCCTCTATCTGTGATAGTAGCCTCCATCAGGTACAGAATAGCAGCGACATCCAGCATGACAGTTGTAGGTTAGGTACCGGTACGGAATTCGGTCAGGTAGGTATATTTTCATCCAGGGCACATCGAAAACTCTCGTACAACTCTTCAGGTTAAGTGCATAGCTCTGACAATGCGTTCCGTCGCCTGTGATCATAATTATGGGGCTATCAGCACCAAAATCGGACCGCGCAGTTCTTATGTATTTTCTGGATCAAATGTCCTGTTTTCTTTGTCCGAGAGTTGCATTATTCGAAAGGGCCTAGCCGCCACTGCCACTTCATTCACAACTTTCACGAAATAGGTAATATTTTGATTATTTCTGTTTTATTTATGTTAGGCCTCAAAGAGAATTTAGGCCTTGTCGTTGTCTGACAGATATATAGCTTTTGGCGAAATTGGCGGGAACCCACAATTCACAACATAGGTACTCAATGCACAGCAGATGCACGGCAGCGTATTGTAAAACAGAACATTGTACGACATGATGGATGGATGGTCTTGAAATATGGTCCCGGCGGGCCCCGGACCAAATGTACAGGCGGAATCTTGACTAGCTTGCTAGCTTCGGCTTGCTTTGACGCCTTACGCCCTCGGTTTCTGTTCTGAACGGCCGCCGCCTGAGACTCCATGTCCCAGTCATCCGCACGTCATGGTCATCAGGCCCTCGTGGTAGTTTACTCGTTTATCATGTGGGCCATGTCTTCTAGTAGGTATTTATCCCACTCTTCTGAAAATATAAACACTAAATACTAAATAAAATACTTTTATGCTGGAACAACCACTTTTTATTACCAAACTTCAATAGCAAGAGAAAAAACTTCTGTCTTTTGTTTTACAAGCGTTGTTCGAACAAAATTCAAATATTTGAGACCCGAAGGCCGGCTGGCTGGCTAGCACACAGAATGAGGCCTCATTCTGTGAACCACGGCGGCTTGTCTTCAGCTCCGGCTTGGCTGGCTCGGCTGGCTTGGCATGGCATGGCATATACCCGGCATGGGTGGAGCTGAGACATTGCCGGCTAAGGCTAGGCTGGCTTGCAACTCGCGGCGGCATTGCGAATTGGCAATGGTCTTACAATTGCAAATAAATCTATAGATTGACGTTTCTTTACCGGAGGTGTCGTAATAGGAAGGACCTACAATTTTAGAGGGTTTCATGTGTATTATGTACCTACAACTTTAGATGAGCTGCAACCTAAATATTTTTCAGACATGGCGATAGCGACAACTGGCCTACTTAGGTACTACTCCGCAAGAAATAAAGACGCGATTGGTTTATGTATGTTTATTAGATATTTTGGTGGTAGATTACCTATACGCAAAAGTGATTTGAATGTCTTATGCCATAAATGAATGTTTCGTTCTTTCGAATATTTCTTTCATGTGAATGTGTGATTTCCAACATAACTAGATTATTCTATTCGATCATCATTCATCATATTATGATATCTACTTCACTGTATATGTAATGATTATGAATGAGTTACGTTATGGCTTTCGCCTGTCGTCCATTAGGGTTACTTTATTACTACCTAGTACAACCTAGGTACCTTAGCTAGGTACCTACTTTATCTAGGTGAAAGTACAGTTAGGGGTCAGTAGGGGTCCACAGATTATACCTACGCAACGCAAAAATTTCAAATTTGACTCTCTAACTTTTGACAGACGTAAAATAAATGGCTGTTTTTGTTTTTTTAAAGTCGATTACGCTCTGCTCTGCCTATCCCTCAACCGCAAGGGATAAAGGCGTGATATTTGTATCTAAATCGATATTGACGTTGATACCGAAGGCTTTTGCTCATACCAGCCAATGTTTTTATTTCAACTACGATACAACGGTAATTTTCAATTTGATAATTAGGTATGTAATATAATTAAGTATGGCGAACGAAAATTGACATTAAATATGCTGGTATGTTGTTACGGTATGCTTGCTATTCTATATTGTTTTAAAAAACTCGTATATCGCTAGCTTCACTGATAAATCAATGTGGAAAAGACACTTTTGCTCAGTCGCTGAAGCAAAGTGTTTTGAATGTCAAACATCTCATTTATAATAAAAGTTTTTAAATTATACAACCATTTATTTTTTCTTTTTTTTTTTCCAACCTATTTACTTGACATTGGCATAAATTACTAGTGCCATAAACACAAAGTGAACATATTTGTGAACCACACGAGAGCAAATTAATTTACAATTCGTGCTTCTGAATCCTTCACTATGTTCAGGATACTAATTTTGAATCATTAGCTAAATTATCCTCCGCTGCCTCGGAATTCAAAATAGCACTTGTGGCAAAAATTAACTTTGCTCTTTTGTTGTTCAAATAACTACTCGTTTTTCTTTCTTTTCTTTTTCTTGGTCTCGTTTGGGAGAAGTTGAATACATAAACATCATGAAAAGTACTTTAAACATTTATTTATTGTTCTGACATGAATTCTAAAAGTTTCTTATTATGACAACAGAACTCTAGATATTTTTAACGTATTTATACAAATTATTATCTTGTCTAACTATTAAAACTGTTTACTATTGGTATAAGGAAGATAATTATTATGACTGAGAAGGCTAGACAATACAAAAAATAAATAATGAATAGAGAATAGGTACATAAATATAAAACGTTTTGGCAGTGTCTAGTAGGTATGCTGATTAATTTAAAGTTAGTATAAAAGTCGTTCAACTAATTTCCATAACTTTAAAAGGAATTCCTTTAGTAGGTATATCATCCATCACGACCTGGAGTATCATAAAATTTACATCAATTTCGTGACTGTCATCATGATCATGATTCATGACATGAGAAACCTACTATAGCGTTTCTTAAAGAGTTATCCATTCCATTCCAGATATATATGGTCGCTTATACCGGGAGTAACGGAAAGGGTATAACAAGCCGAAAGTAAGTCAAGGTACTCATGAAACTGAACAACTTTCCCCATGGAACATAGGTCAAAATATTTTAAAATAATTTACCTCCAATAGTAAATCAACTAGCTGATCGGAGATTTTCTATGGGAGGTCGCTTTATTTTTTCATATTTCAGCCCATGTTTCATGGGAAAAGTCGTAAGTTGCATGAGTCCCTTGACCTATTTTCGGCTTGTAGTACCTTTTTGTTACACCTGGTATTGAGACCAAAATACTGGTTGTACCTATAACTTTTAGACTTGCTATTAGACTAACTTTAAAATATTCAATTTAAGATGAAGCATAAATGCGAACATTTAACAAATACATAGGGACAGTCAAACTTATATCTATTTTTGAAACATCAGTCTTATAAAGGATAAAAATTTGGGTAAAAACGATTTTAACATTCTAGTTTTATATTTAAAATTAACTTATATGGCACACTTGACTATATAATATTTCAAATATAGTTTTGGAAACATGATATGGTTTAAAAATAACGTTATTTATGTACAAAATTGTTTTTCCGACGGTTTTGTTGTTATCTATGATGCGGCGTGCGGCAGTGACCTGAAAAAAAAGGCATTTTAGTTCCAATATTTTCGTTTCATTTCGATTCAATACAGAGAGAGCTATTGTTCAAAAAGTCATCTTATTTATTTAAACTTTTGGGGAAGCCTAGGTCCTGCAACAGTGTTAAGTTTTAAAAACTTTCTATGTGAATTGAACTCATAATCTGTATTAAAAAACAAAAACCCGACTGCGGTCATTTCAAAGTTACGTTAAAAATCCGCCATCTTTAATTCAGAATTTTTACATACATTAACCTTCTTCTGAGGCAGTCAGGTAAAACGGCTAAGACTACTAAACCTTACAGGCACTAGATTTAAAGTTGTTATATAAATAAGTACTATCAGCACCACACCTATCTACTCATCAAAAAAGGGATCAACATAAATACACTGGGTTCTCTTAAAAAGTATATGAAAACCCAGTTGAATGAGTAGATTGACGTGCACAAAATTTTGAGAGTTTACAAAACTCAACTATATGTATTTAGAATTTCCGCGATTGTCACACACAGCCAGAGTTGTTACTGCCAAAAACCTCAAGATATTAGAATATCAAAACAACAGATTCATAATAAGAAATATGACTATCGTGGCAACCATCTTCTTAGTTGCCTTGAGTTCGTCTGAGATTCCAGTTTATTCCAGTAACCGTCTAAATCGTCGTTAGAAGGTACCGAGTGAGCCATCTGTAAAGGCGCCCCGCGTATCCCTAATTACTGTCATGTGCTGCTGATAGTAGGTACCGCAATAAACACTTTCATAATTAATTGGTCAAACCCCTTGCTTAGAGTATCTGTGGTCAAACCAAATTAGGTAGGCACTAAAAGGGTGGGTGACTAATTGTTATTTGCTGTTTGGTGTGTGTGTGTAACAAAATCCTTATCAGCTATTCCGTCAGAAGTTTACAATACAGGGTCTTTATCGATATCATGTCAACAATCGACCCGATGAAACCTAAAGTGTCACTATCATCAATACATAGTATAAAGTCCCTTCCCGTGTCTGTATGTATGTTTCCATATATCTTTAAAAGCCCTCAACGGATTTTGATGCGGATTTTTTAAATATATAGAGCGAGTTAAGGGGCAGGTTTTTAAATATTCTTTACCTCAAATTTTAACCCCCAAAGGGGTAAAAAAGGGGTTAAAAGTTTGTATGGAAAATCATGACTTTTAAATGCGATCTGTTTCAAAACTTGCAAAAAAATCAAACAGCTAAAAAAATTGAGCACGTGTTTCAGGGATTTTCGATTTTTAACCCCTAAAGGGATAAAAGATGGGTTGCAGCGGGTGAAACCGCTGACGGGCAGCTAGTTAAATATATAATAAAGCGCTTAAGAATACTAGGTAACTATTAGACCTCTACTACTATTAGACGAACTACATACAAGCAAAACGATGAATTTATTTCCCTATAGGTCTCGATTGCTATCTATGATGACTTAGATGGTTGTCGTTGCACTTCTACGTCAGGAGCCTACGATTCATAGGCGGTAAAATAAACCCTGAAATCAGGGTTCGTCGGATTGCTCTTTGATTCGTTTAATACGATCTTTTTAACACTGTTGATG
This sequence comes from Phthorimaea operculella, assembly GCA_024500475.1. Classification (NCBI taxonomy): domain Eukaryota; kingdom Metazoa; phylum Arthropoda; class Insecta; order Lepidoptera; family Gelechiidae; genus Phthorimaea; species Phthorimaea operculella. Next base: position 415,947 of record JANFCV010000157.1, read on the forward strand.
ATCATTCGACCCTGTGCGTAGTTTTAGGGGCACAACCCCAAGTCAACAAATCAATCTAATACCGCTTCGCCCATCATTTAGCAGTCATTAACGTATTACATATGCGCTTCGTAGAATTGTTCCCTGTTTGGTTAGGATAGTGCAAGGTGAAACTTGTTTATCCGTAGTTCTGTGCTTTAGAGGATGCATAAAGTCTATTATTGAGATGGCGATTGCAACACTACTACTTCAGGATCAGGCGCCTACGACAAGTAGAAGGCGGTAAAAAGCTGCTATCAGTGTTCATTCGATCGCTCTATGATTTTTAACATTTGATGTTTTTCCCACCCTGTATTAGGCCACAATCCCAAGTCAACAAGGCAACCTAATACCGTTTTGCCCATCAATTAGTGGTCATTAATTTATCACAGAGGCTCGGCCAATACAGGCCAGCTATGTTGGACTATGTTGGCGTTTGTTGACTATAGTTGGCGCAAATCCCAAATGGTATATAGGCTTAATGCGTTTGATGCGTATAGGGTGTTTAGTAAGGATTAAAATATATTTGGAGTCAACTAAACGAAAAAATGTGATTGCTTCCGCGGTCTATCCGTATAAACGCGGTCTCAGGATCAGGGGGTTTATCGTTCGATTCTCAGGAGAAACATGATGGTATTTAAACGATTACTTTATGACATTGTTCGCAGTTTACTTCACGTTCAAGAGCGCCGCACACCGCTTCCGTATGTGTGACGTGCATATAGCTAAATAAATAAATAAATATCCCTGGACGAGACACACAGCGCCATCTAGCCCCAAACTAAGCAAAGCTTGTACTATGGGAACTAGACAACTGATATAATACTTATAATACTTTTTTTTTGTAAATAAATACATATCATACATAGAAAACACCCAGACTAAACACAAATATTTGAAAATTGACTTTAGAAATATTTGTGTCTGGTGGGAATCGAACCCACGACCCTCGGCGTAGAAGGCAGGGTTACTATCCACTACGCCATCGGGACAGTCAAAGTCAAGTCAGCTATGACGTTGTATCGTACGGCACCGTATGAGACACCGCACACCGCGCTAAGCGCGTGACTACGCTCACGCATACGCAGGTAGTGCGCGGCCTCTTAACATGTGGTTGCTGTATACCTTAGGCAGTAGTCTCATAGGTACTATGATTTGTGCCAGAGTATTATTATTATATTGCGGTTTAGTAACTATGACACCAGAGTTCGTTGGGTAGTTCGTCAAATTGGGTCTCACTCTCTCCGACTCTGTCTCTACCGTTCAACCTTATCTAGCTCATATTAAGATGCATTACACATCAACTCTCAAATCCCTTAGTCTCTTCTAACTCGGAAGTATATGGTTCCAGGTTCCTCAAACAACACAAATACCTAAATGCCTTTTCGGGCTTTTGGATAAGCTCGCTTCATCGTCTCTGTCTCTGTCATTATGAGAATCAAATCAATCAAAGATCGTCTAATTTGCATTGCAGTAATGCAACATCCTATATACAATGCTAATGTGTTTGACTGATAGAGTAAACCTGTTCAAATAGGTTAATGTCAGATCATGAATTATTGCGCGAAAATTCGCCGTTCCGCTTGTTTGCAATTCAAAATAATATCACCGGATTACATTTTCATTAGATTTGAAAGTGAATTGAATTTTGTGTTTGATTTGAATTTCATTAATTATATTTGTATTATAGGTCAAAATAAGTTGCTGAAAATATTACATGTGTGTGGCGAACTTAAGAGCAAGTATACTTATATTAAGCAAGCTTAGAGAGCGCGTATTGCCCCGCGCTGTATTGTCAAACGTCAGCAGCTGTTCCTTAGAAACCTACGTCAAATGTATGAGAAGAAATAGAGTTTTAATAGTGTTGTCACTGGCGTTTTGCTACTGATGGACAGATAGGTTGTCTGCTTACTGCTGCTACCCGTTTTAACTTTTCAAGTCTACTCTATAGCTTGCTTATAATGTACTCTAAGGACTCAGATTAAATTAATATCCAAGAACGTCTAAATTGCATTGCAGTAATGCTACATTCTGTATACCTCTACAATGCTAATGTGTGTGACTGATAGAGTAAACCTGTTCAAATAGGTTAATGTCAGATCATGAATTATTGCGCGAAAATTCGCCGTTCCGCTTGTTTGCAATTCAAAATAATATCACCGGATTACATTTTCATTAGATTTGAAAGTAAATTGAATTTTGTGTTTGATTTGAAATTCATTAATAATTAAATTTGTTTCACAGGTATATAAAAGTTAAGCCGTGTGGTACCGGCTTAGAATAGCATCACCCCATATCTTTCCCGTGGGTATCGTAAGAAGCGACTAAGGGATTAATTGAGAGTTGATTTAGGCGTGAGACTGACAACCTGTCGCTATGGTGATACACAGTATTCTAACTGAAAATGGCAGTTTTACAGCTATGTACGTTCTGCCTACCCCACAATTGATATGGGCGTGATATACGGGGTGTTAGGGACGGTGTAACGAAAACTTTGCAGGCGTGCTCAGACCATGAAACTGAACAACTTTATTATGGAATGGGAAACGAAAAAATTTTTTCGACCTCCCATACACAGTCAGTCAGCTGATCGTGAATTTTGTATGGGAGGTCGAAAAATTTTTTCGTTTCCCACCATTGGCTCCATAGTAAAAGTTGTTCAGTTTGATGGTCTTATCATGCCTGCAAAGTTTTCGGTACACCGTCCCTAACACCCTGTATGTATGTAGGTATGTAAGGTTTACGGTATAAGATAAATAATTGTAAGCTATGTAATTACAGGTATGAAAAAGTTGCTGAAAATAATAAAGTTTGCTGCTAGGGTTTGGGGACTCGCCTCTGAAGATTTATCCTCGGGTATATAATATGGGGTGATGTTAATTTTACCCGGAACCATACAGGGTGTAAGGGACAGCCCTCCGAATACTGAAAGGGTGCATTCAGACCATGAAACTGAACAACTTCCCATAGAAATAAATTTCAGGAAACGAAAAAAAATTTTCGACTTCCCATACAAAATCACGATCAACTGATTGCATTTACTATGGGAAGTCAAATTTTTTTTTACGTTTCCTGAAATTTATTTCTATGGGAAGTTGTTCAGTTTCATGGTCTGATTGCACCCTATCAGTATTCGGAGATCTGTCCCTTACACCCCGTATACTTACGTCGTGGTAACGCGGTGACGGTGGCTTTGGACGTGCTGTCACTGTCATCTGACTCTGACCGGGTTTGGAAGATGGTCTCTGAAGGGGTAGATATGGGGTGATGCTATTCTAAGCCGGCAGCATATACTTACGTCGTGGTAACGCGGTGACGGTGGCTTTTGACGTGCTGTCACTGTCATCCGACTCTGACCGGGTTTGGAAGATGGTCTCTGAAGGGGTAGATATGGGGTGATGCTATTTTCAGCCGGCAGCATATACTTACGTCGTGGTAACGCGGTGACGGTGGCTTTGGACGTGCTGTCACTGTCATCTGACTCCGAGCGGGTTTGAAAACTCGTCTCTGTTGACAAAAAAGTTATCTTTGAAATATGTAAACTATCAATAATTTAGTAATGCCTTTTATTTATTTTATTTATTTATGAGCCTGTATTGTCCCACTGCAGGGCAAAGGCCTCTCTCTCTTTTTTCCACGCCTCTCGGTCTAGTGCCAGGTTGTGCCAATCCTTTAGGTACGCGTTCAGCTCATCGCTCCACCTCTTTCGGGGCCGTCCACGTCGCCTTTTAATATTTTTGGGTACCCATGTTGTTGTAATTTTAGCCCATAACTCATTTGGCATACGAGTAACGTGGCCAGCCCAATCCCACTTCAAGCAGGCAGCCTTCTGAGCTACATCCACAATTTTTGTTTCGAACTCTATTGATCAGTTTGACTCCAAGTATGCTGCGTTCCATATTGCGTTGACAAACCCCGAGCTTGGACTTCTGAATATCTGTCAAAGACCAGGTCTGAGCTCCGTAGGTAAGAATGGGAAGAATGCACATGTCCATCAGCTTGCGTTTTAAGCATAAAGGCAAGTCGCCCTTCATAAGGTCTTTCATAGCCCAATAGCTCTTCCAGGCGTTTTCAGTCCGTCTTTCGACTTCCTTATCTTGTCTCGCCTGGAAAGAGACTATTTGGCCTAAGTAAAGGTACTCTTGGACATATGCGATTTTCTCCCATCCACTTCCACAATTTGCTCAGTGCGGTTTGTCATGACCTTGGTCTTTGACATGTTCATCTTCAGTCCAACCTCAAGGCTTGCCTTGCTAAGATCTTGCAGCATTTGTTGTAGCTCAGAGGCTGTTGAGGAAAATAAGACGATATCGTCAGCAAAACGAAGGTTGGTGAGTTGGGCATCATCGAGCTGAGACCCTTGTTTTCCCATTTTGGCGAGCTGTTGGAACACCTCCTCGAGAACACTTGTAAATAATTTTGGGGAGAGAGGGTCACCCTGCTTTACTCCCCTTTCTATAGAAAATGTTGTTCCTGGTGATTGCAGTTTTACGTTCGCGGTACTACTGTGATAAATGTTTCTTATAAGATTAATGTATGTGTCGGGAATATTCTGTTTTTTAAGGGCTGTAAATATTGAAGTGTGTGTCAGACTATCGAATGCCTTCGAGTAATCGACAAAAGCAAGGTACAAAGGTAGCTGGTATTCATGGTGTTTTTCAATTACTTGATTTAAGGCCTGAGATGGTCAGTGGTCGATAGACCTGGGCGGAAACCTGCCTGTTCAGGTGGCTGAGCTTTATCAAGGAGACCAGACACTCGATTTTCAATCACCTTAATAAATGCCTTGTATAAATGAGAAATAAGGCTAATGGGCCGGTAATTACCGATGTCAGCTCTCTCACCCTTTTTATGTAGAAGAATAATCTCTGCATGGCAGAATTTTTCAGGAAACATCCCTGTCTGTAAAATGGTGTTGAATAAAACTGAAAGGTGTGGAAGTAAAATAGGTTCCCCAATTTTTAGTGTTTCTGTGGAGATACCGTCGTGTCCGGGGCTTTTACTGTATTTCATTTTCTTAAGCGCGCAGTGTACTTCGTGTTCGGTTATAGGTGGAATATCTTCAGGACAAAAGTAAGTAGGGGCCGGTTGAGGTGGTTCTATAGTTGCATTTGAGTAAAGATCTTTGTAAAAAGTGGTACATACGTCTAATATTTTCCTCTGTCCTTATGTTTGACACCGGTTTTGTCCTTCATGCTTGTGATCCATGACTTGCCCTTAGATATGCCTTTCCGTGCTATTTTTAGTGAACTGTTTCTTTCCAGCGCTACTTGAACCAGGTTTTGTTGTATGATCGGATGTCTTTTCTAATATTTCTCTTAACGATTCTATCTAGTGTCCTATACTCTATGCTGTTTACATTAGCTCTTTTTTCCTGCCTATCTTCTATTAACTGTATTGTCTCTGACGTCAATTTCTTTAACTTACATTTAGTTTGCTTGATTTTACTACTTGCTGATTTGACGCTTTTTTCTATATTTGTGTATAGTTGCTGAACATTTAACTCTGTTTCTTTTAATAAATTAAAGCTATTTTGCAATTCCAAATTAAATCTGTCTCTGTTGGCGATAAGGGTGTTTTTATTGTGATTTCTAATTCGGCTTTTGAATATTTGTTGCCTTAGTATCTTCATTTTGAATACCAGAGTAGTACGAAGTGGTCGGTGATCAGAGCTGAATTTTATGTTATTAATTATGTTTATATTTTGAATTATAGTTTTGTTTGAGGTGAGAGCGAAATCAATTTCATTTTTGGTGTTACTGTTTGGCGAAACCCATGTCCATCGTCGGTGTGGTTTTTTGTAAAAAAGACTGTTTGCTACGCTTAAGTTTTGACCAAAAGCAAATTGGAGCATGCGTGTGCCTCGTTCATTACGATCACCAAGACCATGAGGTCCCATGATGTAATTGTTATCTGTGCTCAGCCCTGGTCCAACTTTAGCATTAAAATCGCCAAGAACGATGGTCCATGATCCGCGTTGTTCGTCGCATGCCTTGTCCAGTGTATCGTAAAACTCCTCGATTTCGGCATCGGGATGCGACGTCGTGGGCGCATAGATTTGAATAACGGTTAAGATTTGGGTTTCACTAATCCGGAATTTGAGTACAGCAATCCTGTCTGAGTATGCAATGAACTCCTGTATATTGTTTATCCATCTTTTAGATACTAGGAATCCCACTCCTGACTGCCCACCTGCTACTCCTGAATAGTAAAATACGTTTGTCCCACGTTCTATACATTCTTCCCCTTCGCGTCTCACCTCAGACAAACCAACAATATCCCAGTTAATGTTTTCAAGAGCATTTTCTAGTTCGATAAGTCGCTCTTCTGAGCTCAGAGTTCGAACGTTGTAAGTTAGTATATTCAGTTTATGATCGGAGTCCAATTTTCTTGCCATGTTCGTTTGACGGTTTGGGGATGACGCCCGGGGATTCTTCGCACCCGATTGACTGCAGCGAGCGTCGGCATCCCGTCAAGCCTGGCGCCACTGGAGTCGCCGGGCACTAGGGGCCTTTGTGTTTTGTCGTGGTTCATATTTGTTTTGGGAGAGGTTTGGGCAATTGACCTGCCGTGCTTGCCCTCTGCATGTTGGCAGGTGGTGTTGATTTTGGAGGAGAACCCTCAAGTCCCTTAGTCGCCTCGTACGACACCCGCGGGAAGAAATGGGGTGATGCTATTCTAAGCCGGCATCACACGGCCCTTGTAATGCCTTAATTATTTTTAATTAAAAATATCTTGCATGTTTTCTTTTAATTAATTTACTTACTTATTTACTTACTTAACATAAGATCATTAAAAAGCAATGATTGTTAAATACAGTTTTGTTAAGGGTAGCTATTCTCTGCCAACAAACTGTTATACTACTACTATAACAGCCACAACAGTCCACTGCTGGACATGGGCCTCCTCCTATCGGAGGGTATTTCCATACTCACCACGCTTGGCAGGCGGATTGGCGAGCGCAGTGTAACATTGACAGGGAACGCTGCTGCTCATTCCCTGGATAATTATCCCTTAGTCGCTTTTTACGACACCCACGGGTAGAATTTGGAGTGATGCTATTCTAAGCCGGCATCACTCGGATGCTACTGTATTACAGTTTGGCGGAATGTAATTTTGCTATAAGGGAACAGTTATGTGAATAAACGTTTCTTTTTTTTTATGCAATTATGTACTCCTAGGATGATACCTGTACTATCGCTAACAAAACCTAAGAATTTAAGGGACCAATTAATACGGTTCTCTATCCATTTGCATAAAAAGAATTAGCATAATATATTTTGGCACACTGTAATTTAAACTAATGATACTTACGCATAATTCATGTACGCATAACAGTTTAGGCATAATTTCTTTACGCACAAATATATTGCCATAATAGTACATAGGCATAAAATACAAAACCATAAATTGCCATATCCATAATCAAAATAGGCATAAAAATCTGACGCATTAGAAGAACCCCTAAATTATACAAAAATAACCTAACCTAACCTAACCTAACCTAAACTGACCTAATTTAACCTAATATATCTTAAAAAATTCTAAACTGACTTACATTTCCTGCCATTTGAACTTAATAAAAAATATATCAAAAAAAAATATTACAAAAGCAATTATGCCAAAATATTGTTAGTATGAAATACAATAGTCTAAAATATGATTATGCCAAGATAAATATTATGGCAAGAAACTATTATGTCAAAGCAATGGTAGGCGAAAAAAAATTATGCTAAACATGTTATGCTAAAACATATTAGTGGAAAAAAAATTATGCCTATGAAAGGGATACCATTAATACTGGCTTGTCATAGAAATGCTAAGAAAACCCAATCTAAGTTGATCCCTTAAACGGGTAGGTGGATTTGCTGGCGATATTACAATATTTCACTAGAGAATATGGGACCTTAATGTATTCTGAACTAACTTAAAAAAATGGAGAAGGTTCTTAATTTCTTCGGGAACTTTAATTTTTATTATGTACTTTGATTCAATGCTAAATTTTACACAATAACAGTCTCAACAGTCCACTGCTATAGGTCCATAGGCCTCTCCCTATCGAGAGGTATTGTCAACTCTACACTTAGCTGGCGGATTAGCGAGCGCAGTACAAGATATTGAAAGATGTTGCATTTTCAAAAAAGTTGCTGCCTATTCCCTGGACAAATATAGCCCTTAATTGCTTTTTACTACACAGCTACAACAGTCCACTGCTGAACATGGGCTCACCACGCCTGGCAGGCGGATTGGCGAGCGCAGTGCAAGGAGTTGTTTATATTCATAGGGAACGCTGTGTTGCCCATTCTGGACCCATCCTTTTGTCACCTTTTTCTACACCCACGGGCACAATTCGGATGATACAAAAACTACTTTACCAATTAATTTCCAAAAAAGTTAACTAAATTACTCCCAATCAATTAACAAGGAATAACAGTCCAATAATAATTACTCTCAGGCCCAATTAAACTTGTAAATTGAGCTTGAGCCTGTTTTGTTTTCGCGCAATTGTTTTTCCTTAACAGTGATCAATCAATTACATCTATTTCTTGTTTAACGATTGATTGAAGGCGATAGGGAGTTAGTTAATACTGGTTTAGAAACGTATCAATACATAGTATAAAATGAAATCGCTTCTTTCGCTATCATGTTCGATAATAAGTTGCAGGGAAACCGTTAACAGGCTTCTAGTTAGAAAATAAGAAGTTAATATTCATGAGTGGGTCATGTGGTGTTCAGTAAGGGTGAGAATCCACCAGAGCTGTGCGAGTAAAATGTATCGTACGAGGATGCGTAGCTGTGCTGTGGAAATGTGTAGGGGTTTCCACCAGAGCTGTGCGAGTAAAATGTGTCGTACGAGGATGCGTAGCGGAGCTGTCAAAATGCGCATTAATGTGCGGAGCGAGGATGCGTTGCGAAGCTTTCAACATCAGCCGTCTATTGACTGGCAGGGAATCTTCGCAAACCTCGCAACATATTCCTCGCAGCACATTTCTCGCAACGCATTCCTCGCAACGCATTCCTCGCAACACATTTCTCGCTTATTTTGTATGTAGAATGGCCTCGCTTCGCTAAACCCGATTCCACCAGAGCTGAGCTGAGCGTGGCTAGGAAAATGAAGTGATTCTATTGGTGGATTTTTTCCTCGCACACCGCTTAGCTACCTCGCACAGCTCTGGTGGATTCTCACCCTAAAGCTGTGGAACAATATTTCTTGGTAAATATCAGTCTCTACTACGCTACGAATCCATGTCGTAGCGCGTAGCAGCAACTTCTACGACGCTCTACGACAGCGTAGTAAATGTCTACGCTTCGTCTACGTATCCTTCAACAAACTAAAATTTCATAATATTAAATCACAATTTATAAGAGTCCAAAACTCATGTTCCTCTTAAACGTGACATGCTGTACACAATAATTAATTCGCTCATATCAAATCGAAGGGCCACCAAATTATCAGACTTAATAAATACAACCGCGTGTTTTTACCCGACTGCCTCAAAGACGGTTATGTATTTCAAGAGTATAAATGTATCTGAACAAGTGACAAGAAAAAACTTTTTCAAGAACCACATACAGCCAAGACGGATTGACAGATTTTAACATATGAGGTGTCGTCGTTACATTACATTCGTCTCAGGAGCGCGAGTGACACTGGTCATATTAAAGAATAAATAAATTATAAATGGCAGATTTTGAACGCAAAAAACAACTTTGAAATTACCGCAGTCGGATTATTGTTTTTTTAATACTTCCGTTTGTTTAATCCAGCCGAAAACATAGCAAATTTTTTTTTGAAACTCTTATTCATAGACTTTAAATTGTCAATTTTATTACAGTACATACAAGTAGCTTTTGTTAGCGTATTTTCCCATTTCAATCAACAAAATGAATCGTCTTTTAAAGTTACTTTTCTCTTAAAGTCATTAATTTACTTCAATTAGTTAGGGAGTCGTGGAAAAATCTAAGCTCAACTTTTTCCTTTAACTCCTATCCAAGACTTTACTGCTACTGAATTTATTTTAACTAGAATTGTATTGGACAGAATTAAAAAAGAAAAACAATTCTTTCTCTGCCAAAGCAATCTTGTCTTTAGAAAGAATTTACTGTCTTTCGGTTTTCCAACACAATACATTACAAAAGACGTTTTTACAATTTAAATAGAAAATGCTTATCTTTTGTTGTCATAAAATTACTAAGGAAAAAAATTAAGATTTATTTTATACCACCAAATATACCTACGAAAATAAGTACCGGTGTTCATTTGAACTAAAATGAACATACCTACCTATTTCTAATGTTTACAAAACCAACAAAAATAGGTACATACTTTTTGCCAAACATAACTAAAATCTAATGTACGTCTACTGATCCATGTAACATCGAAATCTAAACTAGATAGCCTTATTTACCTACACAAATACAGATCATCGTCATCTTCCTGCCCTTATCCCAATTATTTGGGGTCGGCGCAACACGTTTTGTTGAACACAAAATCATGTTGCAAAGGGATCTGGCTTAATTTTACGACCGGCCGCCTGCCTGACGTCATCCCTCTTTGGGAATGCTATCGTGGGTGCTATTACCGCCACCATACGGTTGACCACAGTCGGCAGATATTGTAGCCATATGGTCAAAAACTCAAAGTCGCCTTTTACGAAACACCCGAAGTAGAAAAGGGGTGACAGAATTCTTAGCCGCTACCACTCGGCGTAACATACAGATCTCACGCCTATACCCATTGCGGGGCAGGCAGTACGTAAGCGGCTGTAAAAATGGCCATTTACACCACTTCTGACAAAACTTTGATAGAAAACTGTGTATCACCATAGTGAAAGGTTTTCAGCATGTCGCCTAAAATTACAATACACATCAACTTCCAAAACCCTTAGTCGATTCTTACGACACTAATGGTAAGAATGGGGTGATGCTATTCTAAGCCGGCAACACACGGCACAACGGGAATCATTTTGGTTTATTTTAACAAATCCCGCACTTGGGGTTCACACACGAGACACGACATAACTTGTTTAGATTGGAAATGCAGCAAAAACGTGAGTGACTGACAACGAAGCGAAATACGAACAGTATATCTCCATTTACTAGTCTACATTCGTAGAACACCGATATTCGAGCTATATTAAATAACGGGTTGTGTTTCAAAGTCTTTCCTGCTTTTAATAGCTTTTGGATTTTCAACTAGCGGCCAGTAATTAGGCAGCGGTTGCAGCCACTACAACTCTTTTTCTCGCATCAAAATCCGTTGCGTGGTTGTTGCATCAAAGTCCGTTGAGGAGTCAGCAAATTCCATGTCAGACTGACAAACAGAGAAACCCAAAAAGCGACTTCATTTTATACTAGGTATGTTTCATAACTTCAAATTGTTTATGTCTTTGCTATCAGCTTAAAGGCAATTATATACCACAAAACTAACAAAAATTGAACCTATTGACAAAAAAATATATTTCTCTTTATGAAAACAATACCTTTACCAGAATATCATTCATTTGCCTACAATTTGTCGACGAAATATTCACTGTAATGAAAGTTATTGCAATCAATATGAAAAGTGGCCGTATTTACAATTTTATAACTTTAATTACAACCGTAACGCATTATTGCATTGGTATTGCCAACTTCACTCTCGGTAATACTTTCGTCATGTCATACAGCCTATACTGGGTGTTACAAAACAACAAATAAAGCCGAAAGAAGGTTAAGGTACTAATTAGACTGAACAACATTTCCTATAGAAAATTTGTCAAAACATGAAAAATAATTTTGTACCTCCTTTAGTAACTGAAATCAGTTCATCGGCAATTTCGTATGGGAGGTCCAAATATTTTTTCATATTGCTACCCATGTTACATGGGGAAACTTGTTCAGTTTCATGACCTCCTTTCGGCTTTATTTGTTGGTCTGTAACACTCAGTATAGCGACCGAAAACCAAATGCATTTCCAAACGACACATATAGCCGCTAGCCACATGCATGACAATGAAATTAGCCTAAAAACTAGCTTTTAGACGAGTCAGGTCAGATTCTGGGTCATGTTCGTGTACTATTTTATGTGCTCTAAAATTTCAGGTTTAACGCTTACGAATCTGATTTTTAAAAAGTGCAATTCTATTTTGCTCGCGCAAAAAGTTAGACATCTTTTTACAAGTCAGTAGTAGCGAAAGATCCATATAGTTACCCTTTCAACAATTTACAAATCCCTTCTTTTGGAGACAATTATCTACAATTCCTAGGATTGCTTCCCAAGATTGCACCATAGGGCGGTGGTGGTAAGTATATTTTGATTCGGTCTACCTTCTATGGAATGCCAGCCTTCTCCAATGGTAGTCAATCTATTTAATACCAGTATCAAAGTACAAAAAGTGCAACAAGCAGATGTATTAAAAACAAAAACCCAACTGCGGTAATTTCAAAGTGGTATTTTGCGATAAAATCCACCATCTTGAATCTATGCATTTTTTATATAGCCAGTGTCATTCACGCTGCTGTGACGAATCTAACGAAACCTCAAATGTCAAACAGACTGGGCTGTAGCCCGTGAAACCTCTTGAGGCAGTCGGGTAAAGAATTGCATATTTGTGAATTCTAAATACGTAAAACGACTCTCAAGCGATGCAATTTGTCAACTTTAAAGTGTAGGAGTAGTCCGATTTGAGCAGAAAATACATGCAATACTCGTATTTCACAAAGACGTGGAGCTCAATTTAAAGTGGTCGTTGCCATCCAAGTGTTCAATATTCGTCGTGGACGTGGAGCACCAATTGAAATGTAGCCGGCAATTCCCCGGGTGAAGCCCTACTACATTGTCACTAATATCTTTACTACGACTGCATCAGTATCTGCTAGATGTGACACGGTTTATAAGACCAGCAAATTTTGAGAAGAAAGAAAATACATTGTAAACAAATTGACTTAATAAAAAAGGGCAATAAATAAAACATTCTCATATTTAGACAAGCTACGTTGTTTAACCATAAATCCAACACCGAAGTGTCACACACCAATGTTTAAATGATCAATAGTTTGACACTCATGTACTGAATCTTGGAAAATTTTATGACTAGTTTCAAAAATACGTAGAGCTCAATTTAAAGTGGTCGTTGCCATCCAAGTGTTCAATATTCGTCGTGGAGCACCAATTGAAATGTAGCCGGCAATTTCCCGGGTGAAGCCCTACTACATTGTCACTAATATCTTTACTACGACTGCATCAATATCTGCTAGATGTGACATGGTTCGTAAGACTAGCAATTCCGGGATTTTAAGAAAGAAATACAATGTAAACAAATTGACTTGATAAAAAAGTGCAATAAACAAAACTTTCTCATATTTAAACAAGCTACGTTGTTTAACCATTAATTCAACACCGAAGTGTCACACACTAATGTTTTAATGGTCAATAGTTTGACACTCATGCACTGACTCTTGGAAAATATTATCCTGACCAGTTTCAAAAGACAAAAGACGTAGAGCTCTATTTAAAGTGGTCGTTGCCATCCAAGTGTTCAATATTCGTCGTGGAGCACCAATTGAAATGTAGCCGGCAATTCCCCGCGTGAAGCCCTACTACATTGTCACTAATATCTCTACTACGACTGCATCTGTGAATGCTGGATGTGACACAATTTACAAAGAAGGGAGAGGATTTTATAAGATAAATGTAGTAAGTAAAACGACTCTGTAATAAACAATCTCTCTCAAGTAACAATGTTTATCTCTAAATCGTACTGGACTTTAATTGAAGCAGTTTAAATATACCTTTTACGAAGACGATGAGCAAAGTTGCTATCACCATGTGTGTTCAATATTCGTCGTGGAGCACCAATTGAAATGTAGCCGGCAATTTCCAGGGTAAAGCTCTACTACATTGTCACTAATATCTTTACTACGACCGCATCAATATCTGCTAGATGTGACACAGTTTGTAAGTTTAATTTGTGACTTCATATTTAAAAACGTAAACAAAAGGATTTGTAAAAAAGTGCATACGTCAAGTTAGATTGTTTAATTCAAATTCAACTCCTAGTCAAAATTTTTGGAAATCTTGTAAAATTTTTCACCCGCAGGCTGGATTTGAACTAGCGACCTTCGTCATCTGTACTGCCGACCTAAGTAACAGTGTTCATCTGTTTATTTCTTGAGTTATTTGTTAATATCGATTATAATATCTATTCATAAATATTTGTTGTAGAGCCCCAATTGAAATGTAGCCAGCAATTTCCCGGGTGAAGCCCTACTACATTGTCACTAATATCTTTACTACAATTGCATCAATATCTGCTAGATGTGACACGGTTTGATAGACTAATCTGTGATTTTATATTTAAAATTATAAACAAAATAATTTGGTAAAAGAGTTTAACAAGCTAAATTTCATGTAAAAAATTTCAAACAACATTGCTGGATTTTTTAATTCAAATTCAACACCTAAGTAACGGTGTTTATTTGTTTTTTCCTTGATTTATATTTGTTTATGTTTATTAATCACATTATCTATTTCTATTTGAGCCGACGATCTCCCAAGTTATTACCTTAACTACCTTAATTAATTACCTAACTACATTGTCACTAATATCTTTACTACGACTGCATCAATATTTACTAGATGTGATATGATTGATGAAATATACCTGAGTGAGATTGTTTATTGTATTCGACCTGACCTAAAACGTGTCTTTGATTTTTTGCACAAACGTTATATTAATGATATCGGGTCGTTGAACGACTCGGTGTCCCACACGATAAAAAAAGAAGAATGATATTGAGATTTAAATGTTTGGGTAGATTCACTGTTTAGGTAGGTTTGTATCGCAAACCCATTTGATTTGAACTGATAGCTTTAAACTTGATCGGTCAGTTTTATGCCCATAAAACTAACACCCGAACCCAAGTCACTTCCAGCAAGTACATTCGGCCGAACAGCAACGCGTGCAAGTTTCCGAGTGAAGCTATCACGTCCTATCTGAAATATGGCCCGCTCAGAAATTTATAGCCGACGTACAATCAGCAGCACATCAACCTACTTATTAAAGGCCAACTTATTCTGGTTACTCTTAAGGGATATCTTCACAGATGAGCGTGCGACATAAGACGATATATTTCAGACAAGTGATCGCCATTCGTTGTCGATACACCGCGTGTCTCTCATGTGTATATGGTGTCTCTTCTGTTTCATATAATTTATATGGAAACGGTTTCAAGCGTCGCGACGTCACACGTCTCCGTCTCATGTCGCTTAGTGCTTTAGTCATCACATCACGTCATCAGATGCTGGAATGCTGCCTCCTCCAGGATACGCCGTAAGGCACGATCTCCCGTATTCGATAACCAGTCGCTACCAGCCGCTTCTTTAAATCATCATACTACGCTTACCGAAGCGTGGCATCACTCTTGAGAACCCCCGATAGAGATTCTTAGTAGCTGTATGTAAAACCAGTGTACTGGATATTATAGAACAACAAATAAAGCCGAGTGGAGCTGATAAAAACTGAGCAACTTTTCCCGTGGATCATAGGTCTAAATGAGAAAAGAATATTGTGCCTCTCATAGAAAATGTACCAGCCGACCGAGTCAATTTGTAAGAGAGGTACAAAGTCATTTTTCGTATTTCGTTTTCGAAAGTTGTTCAGTTTGTAACAAACCCGACCCCGCAGCCTTAAAGGACTATACGCCTAAAGGCACCGGCCTCTGTTGTTATGAAGATGTTGTCTTGAGTTCTAGATTTCATAGGAACCCATACCTCAAGCATGGCTCGTGATATAAGAGTGATCGTCTAGTTAATTATTGACCCATACGTTGTGTTTAAATAAAGTAATATGTAACCCATAAGTTCTTTTAAAGGTAATTGAGACATCTCTGCACTAATTATATTGTAATAAAGTGACTCTGATGAACAGGAGAGAGTAAAGGGCAGGAAACTGAACTCCAAACGGGCCCCCAGTACTTCAACGCCCGAGGAATATGGAAGCCCACGCCAATATATACCTATCTGTATTCATAAACGCTCCACGGTCATTCCCATATAATCAGCCCTACGCATGCAAATTCTTCATGCATAAAGCTTCATTGTAAAGATAACCACTAGGGCGTCCACCGAGTACAAACGGTAAATTATCTGCTTCCCCTAGAAGAAGGATAAAAATATGGTGAGACATGCGTCTCTGCTAATAGATGCGTCAGCCACAGACGCTTGTGGTGCTTAAAAGCACCACGAAGAAGGATAGGTGATCAGATTCAGATGTCCTTTGCAGAACAAATGAAGTAGTTTAGAATAAACAGTCTTATGACTAACCGCCGACACCCAAGTGTCTAGTTGGTTAAGTAAGTATGTATGTTGTAAATAGGTATGTTATCAGTCAAATGACATGATTTCAACAATTACCTTTAGGTTTCCCTAAAGAGGTACCGGCTAGGCCGGTAAGCACCGAATATGAAATTGCACCGGTCAGTCAGCCTCCACCCACATATTAACTCCTATGGAAGTCAGGTTATAATATGAGATGCTTTATGCAATTCCCAAATCACATGTGAGCATACATTCCTATCTGTTGTAGACGAGAGAGCAATATTTTGCCCATCCCAATAGAGAGTAGATAGGATATGTTGATCACATGAACTTCCTAAAAGCATATGGGCTTCTACGACCAGAAGCTGCCGTTACAACCATATCGAATGCTAGATAGTAAATAGATAGGTATTCGATGAAGATATGATAACAGTTGTCCCATGACATTTGATGACAACCATTGTAGTTAGTAGTTAAGTTGTAATCATAGTTTTACTATGATGGGCACCATTTTAGCCAGTCATAAGAAGAACTTTAAGAACTTCATGACTAGAATATTACTTTAGATATGATTCATCTGAATCTGTTAGGTATAGGATAGGATGATAGGAAAGGATATTATCCATTCTACCAGCCATACATATATTCTTAGATAACACAGTACTTAACAACATAGCAAGTACTATAAAATAATATTGTTGTAGATAGATGTTATCTACTGCCGGACACATTCCTTTTTGAAGGTATCAAAAATATAGTTGTAAATAAATGTTTATCCACTGCAGGACACATTCCAATACTGAAGACAGTTTTCTTTGTATGACAACAATACTGTTGTAAATGATTATTTATCCACTGTTGGACATAACCAAACAGAAGTAGATATCTATCTACTTATGTATACTTCATACATAGTAACATTAGTCAATTAAGTCCATAGTCGCTCAGCAACCATAGTGCAAATAGAAATCTGTCCACTGTTGGACTAAGCCAAACAGTAGGTAAGTAGATACAATATGTAAGTATGTTTCAAACACAAGAATTTTATCAAGTAAATCCTTAATCGCTCGCCAATTATAGAATAGTAATTTATCCACTGATGACCACAGCAAATAATAGATAAGTAGATATCTAACAATATCTACATAAGTAAGTTTTAACCCAAGAACTTTATCCTGATCGCATAGCAATAATAATCAAAGTAAATTATTATAATTGAAGCTACATTATTTTGGTCGTTAAAGTTATATATATATATATGGCATGATAGATAGATAAGTAAGGAATAGGAGTAATGGGATTATAGGGTAGCCTATCTATTCCTAACATCTAATTTACCTATCTACCGACACACTAACTAGCTCAGGTTTCCTAATTAAAGATTAGATGTGGATACTATAAAGTTTATATGAAACAATCAGAACGCAGATTCTTTAAAACATTCTGACCCGACAACAAAACAAAGTTATTGCAATAAAATGACCTTAGCACTAAAAACCAAAGCATAAGACCATGTTCCGAATCTTATCAGCTTTCAATGAATACAGAACTATCAAGCATAGGTAATTAATATGTTTGTAAACATTCAAATAGGGAATATATACTGCTGATAGGGTTCGAAGAAAGCATGAATTGTACTTATCCATCTGGAACTTGAAGCCACCAGCACACGAAGAACCAACAACGACGACATCCACAATGCCGATTCCAGTGCACGCTGAAGCACGCATCCTCTGCATCCAACAACACACTCCACGTGCTACACGGGTTCAAAGCACCTTTCACACACTCGCGAATCGAGGGTGACCAGGCAAACGTCGAGACTCTCTGGTCCACGGCGCGACTCCACCAGGACCGATAGATAAACTAATCACTGCACTAGGTATTCCTTTTCTGTCCTGGGAGACTTCACGATTAAAACTAAAACTGAACGCAGGCCGTATGGCTCGCTTATTTATACCAAAAAGCTTCGAACTTACCAGAAGAATAATCTTCTAGAAAATCCGCTACTCATCACGAAAGAAGATATTCTCCTCTCTTTCATACACATTTTAGAAGACATTCGACTATTCTAGAATTTTTTAGAATGTCTTGTTTCGCTACTTGTTGCCAGACACCAATTCAGGGAAGGGGCCACGACCCATCCTGACATCCAAGAAAAACTTTTAGTGTATATTGAGTAAATCATGGGTTTACCAATATTATTAAACATTTATTGTTGGTTTATAGAATTTTTAGAAAATACATCAATTTTCTATAAACCGAAAGTGTGACTAATAGAATAAACCTTAGGTATTTCAGTCGCTATGGCACTATAATAGGCCTAGTAGGGCCCTGTCTAAAGTGACACCTTGCAGTTTCCGCTACTCGACAATAGATGGCTCTTAAACAAAATAGCAAAATGTTATGTCCTGTATCATATAAGCACGAAAAATTATAAATGCTACTGCAAACGCTGTGCAACTATCAGCTAATTATCCAAAATTATTTAGACTTGCCTATACGAACGATATGATGAGAAAACCAAGAAAGTAACTTACAACTTCACCGTTTCATACACATAGCGCCATCTATCAGCTGTGTTCCTGAACTTCTATAACAATTTTGACAGAACAGAACCAAGTACTAATCGCATCTTATACCAATAGATGTCGCTGTTTTGAAATCTTTATAAAGGCCGAAACACATATTAATTAATAAAGGCCGGGACACATATGTGACAATTCGCCCCCTATTTTATGTGAAATTTAGTTGCTTGGAGCTAAATTGAACGTAAAATATCAACAAAAGTAAACACTTCCCGCCCCCAAGACTTACAAAACTCCATAAATGTGTATGCCTGAACTAAATGTCATGGAGCCCTAATAGTATTTACGCTAAAAGCTGTATACATCTCTTAATGAAGTTACCTACGCCAAATGCTGCAAATCACGCAATTTTACGCTGAATGCAGAATTAACTATCCTTATGCCAATGTGCTAAGTTACGCCAAATGCATAAAAAAAATACACAATTTACGCCAAATGCATAAACTAAAATAAGAATTACGCAGGTTACGCTTAATGCAACTATGCCTACGCCAAGTGCTTTATTACCAGTAATACTACGCTAAAAGCAGCCAAGTGCTTTTAATATGATTATTCCACCCAAAGTGCTTGTGTTAATAATTACTATTGTATTTCCTGAAAATCATGGATGCTTCATAATAAAGAATTATACAGAGAATCTGATTAAAAAAATGTTATTAATTGAATTTAAGCGTTTAAACCAAATCTTTGTGCAATTTGTTGTGTGTAGGTTGATTGCAGATAGATTTACTAACCGAAATCTATTGCAACCTCTTGTTGGTCTGTAAAATTGGCCTTGTTCACAGATTTTCGCACGAAAACCTGCTGTGGATTTCTGCTAGCAGAATCGCCATAAATAAGGAACCGACTGAAAGTTAGACTCGATGCTCATTCAAGAAGTCCACCCTTCATCAGCTACCTACCTACAGCAATCACAGAGTAGTGTATGATTTGGCTTAAATCAGATCTTAACTCAAAGTAGCTAAGATCTCAATGTGCAAAATCAGAATACATATGTAATTTAATTAAAATTAGGTTCCCTACTCACATCCATGACATGATAGAACCAGAAAAGACATATTAGAAAACTGTTCTGATCAAATCGTGATATATGTTGTGTGTTTGGACCAACCTGGTCCTAAATGTTCAGTCTGCAAAATTACCATGTTAGGAAGAATACACTCATATTCTTCCCTTTGTGTTTTTGCTAGCAATACTACCTCTAACAGTGAAATTACGCAAACATATCTTGCCATTGTGCTAACAAAACATGCTTACCATTAAATCACTGCAGAAGTAAATACAGAGTGTCGTGAGATGATTTGATCCTGAACCATTATACGAAAATAACACTTCTAGCTAATTACTTAAAATTATAGGAAAATAAATACATATCAAGTATGGATGGAGATAAAATTCTAGTGTTTTATCAAAGTAAAACATCTATAAGCAAGTAAGCCAGATTTTCAGGAAAGTAAAAGACTTCTGTGCTAATTAAACCACCATAAATTTATGGCACTTACAAATTGAGCAGAACAAACATACCACTTATGCAAGAATGCCATCTAGTTCAGGCATATCTCATTATCAAAAATGTCGCCCCCCAAATTATTCAATTTTAAGAAATATTTGGTAAAAATTTCGCCCCCCAAATCTATAGAGTCACTGTTTCCAAAACCTATTAAGAATTCCGTCCAACAAAAGTCCTACACTTGATCTCATCACACAACAATAGACAATTCCTAATCTCCTAACAACAACCTATTAAATAAGCAATGAACCAATAGAATCATATCTACCCCAAACATAAACACTAACTCCTGTACTATAACTCTCTAATCATTACCTCCTAGACCACAATTTAGTCAACACCCCCTAGACTACTACCATCTCCTAGACTATAATTTGTCATCACCTCCTAGACCTGCACCTATATATAACATCATCTAGACCATATCCAGTCATCAGCTCCTAGTCTACAACCACTTTCTCTTAAACTATAAGTAGATATCGCCTAGACCTAGACCTACATCTATACACAATACTACCGAGTCCATACTTAGTCACCAGCTCCTAGACTATAATCACTATCTCCTAGACTATCATTACCGTTTCCTGCAATCTACTTATTAACACCTTCTAGACCTCGATCTATAAATGTGATATGACCCAGACCTCTATTTAATCATCGGTTCTCCAGACTACAATCTGTCATCAATACTGCTTGAACACTAGATAACACCTATACTTAGACACATACATAATGACCTCAACTATCAACTCCCAGTCTACCAGATAAAATTGGACACCGCCTCCCTTACTACCTAATCAGTAACTCCCAGATTGTAGACCTGTAAGATAAAATTAAGTTTAGTTTATTCAAAATAATTAAATTGAATAACATAATCATTAGGACGCTCGCTTGTGATATTTTTATGTTTGCCTTTGACCGCTACAACCAAAAAATATTAGTTGTTTTATAAAACAGAAACACAAGCTGCAGAAAAGAATCTCCCCGTCCGCTCACATACATACATACATACATACATACATACATACATACATACATACATACATACATACATACATACATACATACATATATGCTTATATACACTCTCGAAAACACCACCCTACCTCTGGGGCAGTCAGATAGAGGTATTTGATTTTATTTTTCATTTTACTAGTTATTATCAATATACTAATCACTTTCACTCAAATAAAAGCAGATAAACATCTTAAATTACATACATACCTATTACACTTACATCTGCATCTTTTACAATGTGAAAAGACAAATTATATACCTAACTACTAGTTTGTAAGTAATTGGGGTAAGGGCAGACAGATGATGATGACATTTGTTTTGTTGTCGAATAGTGTCAACAAATAATCTAAAAAAATTACATAATTTTAATAATTTTAAGTAATTTAAAAACTTGGTATTCATTTTTATACTTAATTACACTGATAGTTTATGTTTAATATTATTCATAAAATTTCCCTCCGCCCCCTAGTATATCAAATAAATTATCATCATGATAAATTACCTACTTTGATTTACCTAATAAAGGTTTTTGGTTAGAAGCAAAACTAGCTTTTTGATTTCTATTTATATACCTAAAGTCAACTAAATCATCTAATAATTAACATGTTGTGTGTTCAAAACATGTACCGCTACTCAAATCAAAACATGTTAGGACCTCATGATATGTCATTGCTTGCTATTGTAGATAAAATATGTAATGGGTATAAGATACCTACACTTTACTTCACATGATATTGTATAGTATGCAACAAGACCAGGTTTATATTTCCCTGTTATAGGCACTACCAACTTCAAACGAGTACCGTTTCTTCAACTATAAAAGGTAAAGCAACGCTAGATACATAAAACCAAAATCTTCAAATCCATGAGAAAACAAGCTGCAACAGTCGTAGTAAGATATTTTCCTACCTATTAATTTTGTTATGAAGTAAATAATAAATAATAGTCCGATAGTGGGACTTGATTTTAGCTAGAAAAGTTTTGATATTATTCGACTAAGTTATTTAAGAATATTTCGTTAGGGACAAGGTTTTTACACACTTCTATAACTTTTTAGAACTTTGCTGCACGAGCGTTAGGTATAATTTAGGTATTTTTAATATCTCTAATTATACAATGAAATATAATATTTAAGTTAAATTTTTTGATTGAAACTGTCACAGACACGTTTATATTTTATTTTGTATAAATTTTAGAATATTTAGGTACTTGCGAATATGGAAATTAAAACTTTACTTCTGATTTCATTGATATTGAATTCGAGTTTCTAAAATTCATAAAATAAACTTTTAGGCATCATATAAAGCTACCAATAAAAGATTAGAAATATGAGAACTCAGCTTGACTTAATTATTTAAGTTTTTTGTCGCAGTAAGATTAATATTGAATTTAAGTGAATAAGTCCGTAACCATTTCATAATACCAATAAACAAAACTATAATACAAAATTTTAGAATTTTTCGCCAAAAGCCTTACGAAATAATAAGCAATATTTAAAAGGCGCGTAATTTTATATTTCGCGCGCTGGGAGCGCCGGCGGCGCCCGTGCGAGCGAGCCGCGCCTCGCCCCCTGCGCGCGCACTACCCTACCCCGCCGCCCACCGCAAAAACAAATTTGACTTGATTGTTTGTTTACGTGCTGCGCTGCAATTATTACTACTTATTACTTCATAATGAGTGATCAGTGTGGCTTATTCTCCTCGGTAATGGATCTGATGAGTGGCACAAGAAAACACACAGATGTGATCATGGTAAAAATATGTCGATTTTTTCTTGAGTAGTATAAACCATTGCTTATGTAGGCAAAGTTTCAAAATTAGCATTAATATTATAGATATTTCAAAATATTTTTCAAACCTTCATTCTCTAAATTCCGTAGGCGGTGTCCACTCCACCTTTGGCTGTTAAACGCCTTAAAATTGCTACTGTTTCAGTAAAGTTGGCTTTCATTTTGATAAATATTTATGAAAACTGAACCAAAGTATCATATTATGCCATCGTATATTTTATTAAAGCCATAGTTTAAAAACAAGCTAACTTAAACAATGGTGTCCATTGTCCATATCAGTTCCATAAGCACCCTTTAAGAGCATAAATCTATTCAACTATTAAAGCTGGATATAATTTTATCCTGCCAGGACGTAACCTCATACTTATTAAAGAAGATTTATTGGTCAGATCTGCATAATATTTACAGAAATAGGCAAAATAAGCGTAGACATTTCAGATCCGTATTTTTGTTTCCCGATTTCATCATACCTATTAAGGCAATTTTCTCCTATTAGCAACACATTTAAATTTTTTTAACACTGCTAATGTCATGTACCACTTTTTACTGAAATTAATCGTATGTAGCAATCTGCCTTACGCGTAGTAAGTTTCTTGCAAATTGAAAAATATGTCTTGGTCATCAGATCCATCACCACAGATCCGTCATATTCCGTCATCCTTGCGGTGATGGATCTGATAAGGTGATGACGGAAATAAGAGAATCGATAAAAGTGGACAAAATTTGGTGTTCACAGTTGACCACTTTTTATCCAAACCATACCTACTAATCATAAAAACATACCTACTAAACATACCTACTAAGGGGTCGTCCACAAATTACGTAACGCAAAAATCACAAAATTTTGACCCCCCCTCTCCCCACGTAACGGGACCGTAACGCTTGGTCATGACCCCTCCCCTTTCCGTTACGTAACGCTTATTTTGTAATATCTTTCAGTTTATTTTTTGTAATACAGCAATAAATCATTTTTTATAAAACTTGCAATTTTTCTACAATTAGACTGAATTTGAAGCTGCGAATTTCGGCACTAGCTGTACTGGCGACGCCTCTTCCTTCTGAGCTACTGCGGCTCAACCATTGTCTGCGAAATTATATAAAATGTATGTATGTTTGTAGGCTAATAACACGTGGCAATGGATCTATTTACAAGGAGAGTTTTGCAACTAGTTCCCAGCAATTATTTTTTGGTTCCAGTTTGTGTTATGTAGCCAAAACGATGAAACCTGCTATAAATAGGATATAAAATTTACTCACGCACGATTCAGCCACAGTAGCCCAGATGGAAGAGGCATTGTCAGTACTACTTTCGAAAATCGTACGTTCAGATCCTGCCTTTAGCAGTTTTTTTTTGAATAATTTGAATTCCTGACACTGACACTAGAAGTGTTTTAAATGTTTGTTATACAATTAATTTGGTAATATCTGAATGAGGTATAAAAAATACTTGAAAAAATCTTTAAAAAAGCGTTACGTAACGCTTGACTCTGAGCCCCCCCCCCTTCCCCATAGTAACGGGACCGTAACGCCCGGTCAGAACCCCCCCCCTACCCCCTAGGTGCGTTACGTAATTTGTGGACGACCCCTAATCATAAAAATGAAAATAAATATTTTGATATTGCTAGCACATCAAAGACGAACATAACTTATTTATTTTATCATTCTTGTTAGCACTGGAGAGTCCAATCCAAAGTGTCTGATATAGACCACCAGGAGGCCATCTTGACTATAACAGATACGTGAATGGTTCCATAACATAATTTGTTCAGCGTGGCGGGTAGCTTTTGCTGGCACATGGAGATAGACCACCAGGAACTTGGCTAATTTATATGATAGGCTGGTGCTGCTGGTTGGTACATACAAATTAAAGATCGTAATCTATATCAGTTTATTGTAGTCCACTGCTGGACGTAGGCCTCCCACAGGAACGCCATAAAGCACGATCTCCCGTTTTTGCTATCCAGACGTTACCAGCCGCCTTTTTTAAGTCTTCAGTCCATCTGGCCGGAGGGCGGCAACGCTACGCTTGCCGAGAACCCGCTTACTCTACCGTTCATCGCTCACTGCCACTACAGCTTGCTACACTTATGTCCGTCACTTTGATCATTTGTGGATAGCCTCATTCCGGATTTTATCCAGAGATACCGAGCATAAGCCTTTCCATTCCTCTTTGACTGACATGTACCCTGTGGGCCAGTTTTACTATCAAGTTCCACGTCTCGGCTCCGTAAGTCATGACTGGTAGGACGCATTGACCAAACACCTTGGTCTTGAGGCATTATGGCAAAGATGATTCGAGGATGTGACGCAGCTTCCCAAATGCTACCCAGCCAAGCTGCACTCTTCTGGTGATTTCAGCTTCAAACTTGTCTCTACCAATCTGCAAAGTTTGCCCAGGGTACACATATTTCTGAACAACTTTAAGGGCTACACCTTCGACGGAGACCGGCTCGGGATAATGAGTGATTATGATTGAACATGACCTTCGTCTTATCTCTTTATATTACTTCGGATCTTTTGTTAAGGGATCTGGCAATGCATCATCTGGCGTATCCAGACTAATTTACGTCATTGCCAGACCAGGGCCTCGCTCGAAAGTTTGGACTTCTAATCTGTTCGCCTTTTACGAAAGTGCTTCGTCCCCACTTCGCGAACAACCCCGACTATGCCCTCTAGGTCCTCGTCAACGTTTATCAGGGTCTCCAGAGCAGCGAACCGATTTTTCAGTTCAAGTTAGAACTCCTCATGTCCGGCTTGAGGCAGCTTGGAGCGGAGAACTGGCTTCATCATCAGGTTTCTTTATAGCTTGAAGTTGATATTTAGGGTGCATCTTACTAGTCGTTGATCGCTTTTGGTATTGAATTTACTGATCACAATCACTAAAATCCCTTATTATATGCCGTTTATCCGTCATGATGAAGTTGATTTCGTTCTTCGTCCTGCCGTCAGGGCTATTCCAGGTCCACTTCCGTTTTGAGCCTTTTCTGATAAAAGGTGTTCATACAGATCTCGACCTATTCATGGGGTTTGCCCATAGTCACCACGCTGGGCACGCGAATTGGTGACCGCAGTGTGTGTTTGTGGACTATGTTGTTAACACGGAGGCGCTGCTGCCCACCCCGAAGCTCTTTATCGCCTCTTACCCTTATACCCACGGGCAGAATTGGGGTGATGAAATTCTATTCTGCCGACAGCACACGGCAAAGATCGTAATGCGAAATTCAGTTATCAGATCTGTCACATAAAATAGTGGGCTTCAATTTTCTTTATAAATATCTTATTTAAATTCAAAACAGATTTGTAAATTTTCCTTATAACACGATAATGTATGCACATGTATATGAACATCTTGTCAATACTTGTAAACAAAGCCACATGAATCATTTTGTTAGATCCATCATACAACCCAATTCCGTTCTCTAGATTCCGTCACAGCAAATAGTGGCCTTGTTATAACTTCGCATTTACTCGATAGAAAAGTGGGCCTCTCATCATTTTATTTACATTCCTACAAAGAATGACTCCATGCCTTCAAAATAACAATAAAATCAATTTGAAAAATGATGACGGAATTGTCAGGAGAACGCGTTCCGAGGAGAATAAGCCAAATAGTGATATAGTAACTGTGAAAAGACGAGGAATTGATCGGTTGTTATCTGCCAGTCAAGAAAGAAACGATGGGAAGCAGTACGCGTACGTTCCTATTTATTTACATTAATGTCGATTTAGAGGTAGGGTCAGGTAGGCTACAGTGACTCGGATTTCTTCAATCATTAAAATTTTATAGAAAACTTTGAAGTATCAAACTGAAATTCATATCTAGGATGCATTGATTATTAATCTTTCGTTTTGCATTATCATTTTTTGCAATAACACGACACTTAGGACACAAGACATTTTTTTCTGGAAAAAAAAATGTGAGTCACTGTGTACTAGTACCTGTCTACACTGACTCAACCCCTGTGGTACACAGTGACTCTAACAGTTTATATGGACTTGCAACCCTGTCATGCAAGTATAATATTTATTGAAATTATGCATTTTAATCAATTATATTTGTCAAAGTATTCTTTTCACATCATTACTATTGCCATAAGAAATATTTTACATTTGTCGTCAATGTTTCTAAAATAGAGAGATGAGCCAGTACTACATGTTAGAGTCACTGTGTACCACTTAAATTTGAGCCAGTGTAGACGCCGACGCCATTTTGAAATAATTAGCCTACAAATATTACCAGACTACTCTAAGAGCTAGCAAATCTAGCTTATTACTTAGTATATGAATACCACTTTCGATCATAATAATCACATTTCCTAAATCTTTCAATCCTAACCGATAAAAATACATGTGGGGTATCATTAAAAGCATTTTAGACGTGCAAAACCAATTGCACATTTTTTCACAATCAAACCGCACTGGAGTGGACGGATGATTGGTTTGTATGTGTTTGGTTGTCAAGAGCTACCATTATGTTAAGAATACAGATAGTTATAGCTAGTCTATTACGAAATATAAGCGTGAGTCAATGTACCCGCCCGAGTCACCGATCCCTACCTGACCCTATAGATAATCAAATAGCGCTACTAAAAATAATTGAACAAAAGTTCGCGATACCTACGTAGAATGTGTTGTAAAACGTTAATTAAATAGGTATAACTTTAATAGTTATTCAACAATTACAATATTACATAGGTATTACATCCGCGATCCGATTTAATGCTACCCCGTTTGACCGCGACCAGTGTGCGCCGGCGCGCGCGCGCGCTTACGGATCGTCCGCGACAAATAGGTATAAATTCACGCCGCGCCGTGCTTCGGTCGGCCATATAGTTAAATCCCTATGTTGCCATGGAGATAAACTTCTAATATTTTGTATGGTTGTTAATTACATGATTCTGGTAGAGTAATATTAACTTTATACACTCGAATTCAATATAAGCCCTAATATGAAAAAATAAGTTTGACGTTATAAAAGCTTTAATCCTAGACTTCTAAACTTTTATGAACGAATTTAGTAAAAGCTAAAAGAAAATTTTACCATTATGAGACTAACTCTAATTTAATATTGGCGAAATTATAAGCATTTTTCCGTTTAGGTATGTAGCAAGTACATTAAACTTCTAAAAATTTCATAACTTTAAGACATCGATATTTCATTCTAGATGTAACTTTTTCTTCCACTGAATTTTATAATAACTGTTTATTTTTGCTAAATATGTAAATACCTAAACAGTACCTAAAGCAAGTATATATAATTTCTAATTTTTCAAAGAATAGTCTTATAAACATGTTAGTTATAGGGTTTTAAAAAATCGCGAACTTTAATAATATTAAAACACAATTACTTTCCGCTACCGAACTATAAAGGGTATATACAACATTACCTTAGTACGGCCAAAACTACTAAGAGGCAAATATTTTCATATTGAAGGGTAAATAACCAATTCTTAAATTCCAACTTTCTTAGGTCTAATGCCTAGGTTATGTTTAGCTCAAAGCATTCCTATGACCCATACAATACCTACAATATCTAAGATTGTTCAAAATGCAATGCCCAATTGTACTCAATGGATTTCTTGCACAATTTACAAAAACTCAACAGAGTTTTGTAATGATATTCAAGAATGTGTTAGTGAATGATTTTAACCTATATTAAAACTTACTTGAATGTTGTCTTATCCTTTCAAGTGCATTTTTATCACAAAAAATCACTAACTCAAGACACTTCACTGATTCCAAAGGAATCTTTAGAACTAACACTAAAAACTTCACAGCACGCACAAAACTTACAGAATCCATTGTTTTTTCACTAAAAGCTTGGATACTTAATCAGATTTTTGTCTTAAAAGCACTAAAGACTTCGCAGAAAATTCGCGTCGCGATTTTTACAAAGAACTGTCAAAACATAACCAAAAACAAACACGTACTTTTTTCCCACACATTCTACATTAATCATAAAGTCGGAGCGAGATAGCAAGACACGAAAATACTACTAGTATGACAGACTGCGTCTCTTTCTTAAATAGAATTTAGCTAATCAAGCGAAAAAATAAAGCATCAGGCTGACGTATCAAGGCTGCGTTTCGTTTTCGTTCAAAAAACTTTTCTCAATGTTATTTTTAGATGGAAAAATGTTTTACAAATTTACCATTTAAAATTATAATAGCATAAAAATAACCTAAATAATGATTATTCTTACACAAATATTGTAAAATCTACGCGAAAATATAATTTGCAAAGTTCCTAACGTGAAATTTCCACAGGAAATTTCTTGGTTTGAATTTTGACGTTTTCAAAAATTATTAGACGAAGCCTTGTCGTGCGAACGCACCCCACTTTGACATTTCTAATACGTAAATCCGTGTTCGTACTAATAATTTCTTATTTTTCAGGGAAATAACTGCAAAATCGCTTGTTAATGGATGCCCGATGACTCAAAAACACTCCCAACCTACCCAAGGGACCCCACGGAACCCAGAATCCAGCCCACTCTCACCAGTTCACAGAATCACAACATGTACATGAAATGTCTCAATTTTGGGACCTTTTTATTCTGGTCACGCGCAACAAATGTAACAAACCCGACCCCGCAGCCTTAAAGGACTATACGCCTAAAGGCACCGGCCTCTGTTGTTATGAAGATGTTGTCTTGAGTTCTAGATTTCATAGGAACCCATACCTCAAGCATGGCTCGTGATATAAGAGTGATCGTCTAGTTAATTATTGACCCATACGTTGTGTTTAAATAAAGTAATATGTAACCCATAAGTTCTTTTAAAGGTAATTGAGACATCTCTGCACTAATTATATTGTAATAAAGTGACTCTGATGAACAGGAGAGAGTAAAGGGCAGGAAACTGAACTCCAAACGGGCCCCCAGTACTTCAACGCCCGAGGAATATGGAAGCCCACGCCAATATATACCTATCTGTATTCATAAACGCTCCACGGTCATTCCCACATAATCAGCCCTACGCATGCAAATTCTTCATGCATAAAGCTTCATTGTAAAGATAACCACTAGGGCGTCCACCGAGTACAAACGGTAAATTATCTGCTTCCCCTAGAAGAAGGATAAAAATATGGTGAGACATGCGTCTCTGCTAATAGATGCGTCAGCCACAGACGCTTGTGGTGCTTAAAAGCACCACGAAGAAGGATAGGTGATCAGATTCAGATGTCCTTTGCAGAACAAATGAAGTAGTTTAGAATAAACAGTCTTATGACTAACCAAGCCGACACCCAAGTGTCTAGTTGGTTAAGTAAGTATGTATGTTGTAAATAGGTATGTTATCAGTCAAATGACATGATTTCAACAATTACCTTTAGGTTTCCCTAAAGAGGTACCGGCTAGGCCGGTAAGCACCGAATATGAAATTGCACCGGTCAGTCAGCCTCCACCCACATATTAACTCCTATGGAAGTCAGGTTATAATATGAGATGCTTTATGCAATTCCCAAATCACATGTGAGCATACATTCCTATCTGTTGTAGACGAGAGAGCAATATTTTGCCCATCCCAATAGAGAGTAGATAGGATATGTTGATCACATGAACTTCCTAAAAGCATATGGGCTTCTACGACCAGAAGCTGCCGTTACAACCATATCGAATGCTAGATAGTAAATAGATAGGTATTCGATGAAGATATGATAACAGTTGTACCATGACATTTGATGACAACCATTGTAGTTAGTAGTTAAGTTGTAATCATAGTTTTACTATGATGGGCACCATTTTAGCCAGTCATAAGAAGAACTTTAAGAACTTCATGACTAGAATATTACTTTAGATATGATTCATCTGAATCTGTTAGGTATAGGATAGGATGATAGGAAAGGATATTATCCATTCTACCAGCCATACATATATTCTTAGATAACACAGTACTTAACAACATAGCAAGTACTATAAAATAATATTGTTGTAGATAGATGTTATCTACTGCCGGACACATTCCTTTTGAAGGTATCAAAATATAGTTGTAAATAAATGTTTATCCACTGCAGGACACATTCCAATACTGAAGACAGTTTTCTTTGTATGACAACAATACTGTTGTAAATGATTATTTATCCACTGTTGGACATAACCAAACAGAAGTAGATATCTATCTACTTATGTATACTTCATACATAGTAACATTAGTCAATTAAGTCCATAGTCGCTCAGCAACCATAGTGCAAATAGAAATCTGTCCACTGTTGGACTAAGCCAAACAGTAGGTAAGTAGATACAATATGTAAGTATGTTTCAAACACAAGAATTTTATCAAGTAAATCCTTAATCGCTCGCCAATTATAGAATAGTAATTTATCCACTGATGACCACAGCAAATAATAGATAAGTAGATATCTAACAATATCTACATAAGTAAGTTTTAACCCAAGAACTTTATCCTGATCGCATAGCAATAATAATCAAAGTAAATTATTTTAATTGAAGCTACATTATTTTGGTCGTTAAAGTTATATATATATATGGCATGATAGATAGATAAGTAAGGAATAGGAGTAATGGGATTATAGGGTAGCCTATCTATTCCTAACATCTAATTTACCTATCTACCGACACACTAACTAGCCCAGGTTTCCTAATTAAAGATTAGATGTGGATACTATAAAGTTTATATGAAACAATCAGAACGCAGATTCTTTAAAACATTCTGACCCGACAACAAAACAAAGTTATTGCAATAAAATGACCTTAGCACTAAAAACCAAAGCATAAGACCATGTTCCGAATCTTATCAGCTTTCAATGAATACAGAACTATCAAGCATAGGTAATTAATATGTTAATAAACATTCAAATAGGGAATATATACTGCTGATAGGGTTCGAAAGAAAGCATGAATTGTACTTATCCATCTGGAACTTGAAGCCACCAGCACACGAAGAACCAACAACGACGACATCCACAATGCCGATTCCAGTGCACGCTGAAGCACGCATCCTCTGCATCCAACAACACACTCCACGTGCTACACGGGTTCAAAGCACCTTTCACACACTCGCGAATCGAGGGTGACCAGGCAAACGTCGAGACTCTCTGGTCCACGGCGCGACTCCACCAGGACCGATAGATAAACTAATCACTGCACTAGGTATTCCTTTTCTGTCCTGGGAGACTTCACGATTAAAACTAAAACTGAACGCAGGCCGTATGGCTCGCTTATTTATACCAAAAAGCTTCGAACTTACCAGAAGAATAATCTTCTAGAAAATCCGCTACTCATCACGAAAGAAGATATTCTCCTCTCTTTCATACACATTTTAGAAGACATTCGACTATTCTAGAATTTTTTAGAATGTCTTGTTTCGCTACTTGTTGCCAGACACCAATTCAGGGAAGGGGCCACGACCCATCCTGACATCCAAGAAAAACTTTTAGTGTATATTGAGTAAATCATGGGTTTACCAATATTATTAAACATTTATTGTTGGTTTATAGAATTTTTAGAAAATACATCAATTTTCTATAAACCGAAAGTGTGACTAATAGAATAAACCTTAGGTATTTCAGTCGCTATGGCACTATAATAGGCCTAGTAGGGCCCTGTCTAAAGTGACACCTTGCAGTTTCCGCTACTCGACAATAGATGGCTCTTAAACAAAATAGCAAAATGTTATGTCCTGTATCATATAAGCACGAAAAATTATAAATGCTACTGCAAACGCTGTGCAACTATCAGCTAATTATCCAAAATTATTTAGACTTGCCTATACGAACGATATGATGAGAAAACCAAGAAAGTAACTTACAACTTCACCGTTTCATACACATAGCGCCATCTATCAGCTGTGTTCCTGAACTTCTATAACAATTTTGACAGAACAGAACCAAGTACTAATCGCATCTTATACCAATAGATGTCGCTGTTTTGAAATCTTTATAAAGGCCGAAACACATATTAATTAATAAAGGCCGGGACACATATGTGACAAGTTTTATGAGTCACCTTCTTTCGGCTTTATTTTTTGGTTTGTATAAATTGGTCCCTTGAATGGATAGTGAGAAATATAGAAATAAATAATATAAATGATACACAGGGAAATGGTTAGAATGGCGTCTATTCAAAGAATGACAAGAGCAGTCAAAAACTAAGGAGTTCCTACATTACACCTCCACATTAAATATAAACATAAGACTTAATAATTAAACTAATTAATAACGAGATAACTAAACAACACAACCTTTTGAAATAAACAAAAACATAACTAAACGGTTCACATTACTACTCCTCGAAACCGAACCGAACAGGCGGTCTACGAATCCGCTCAGAACGTCTCACTGACGGTGCTACTACTTGTGGTGGAGACGTTGGCATACGCTCTGCTGCAGCAGACAAGTCTTGCACCACTGGCTCCTGGCGGATGGGAGCATGGCCCTCAGTCTGAACTGGTTCCGACTGTTGCGCATCGACTCCCCCACCACCGCCGACCGGGGAACCCCGGACTTCAAAACTTGGATAAACCAAGCTTGACCTACCGGATCTGCGCCTAATTTGACCGGATCTGCGCCTAATTTGATCAATGTGCCTCGTCAAAACCCGGCCGTCATCACTGGACAAAGTATACCTCCGAGAACCCTCTTTTCCTAACACAGTACTACCTGCCCACTTATCGCGATTACCATAATCCCTAGCCCAGACTGAATCCCCTGGTGCTAACTCACGCGCCTCTCCGCCACTCGCGCTCTCTACCTGACGCTGCTGCGCCCGACATACTCGGTCCTCCAGCGAGCGATCGCTACGCAGTAAATCTAATCGAGATCTTAGTGCCCGACGCTGTAACAGCATAGCCGGACTATCCCCTGTTGTAGCATGAATACTATTCCTGTACGCCAAAAGATAGGTCTGCAGAGCAGTATCAATATCCACCGCATCTCTTTTAGCCTTCTTAATAGCTCGCTTACACAGTTTCACTGCATTCTCGGCCGCACCATTTGACGCTGGGTGATATACGGGCGAGAAAGACTGTCGTATACCATTTTGTAATAAAAAGTCCTTAAACTCAGCGCTCGTAAATGGTGGCCCTTGATCTGAAACTACCTCCTTAGGTAAACCGAAACGCGCGAAAGTTGACCGCATCACTTTTATCACCGCCTCCGCATTAGTCCTGGGCATATCGAAAACTTCCAACCACTTAGTGCTCGAATCCACCATGACGAAAAAAGTCTTCCCATCCAAGGGTCCCAAAAAATCGATATGCAACCTACTCCAAGGACTCACGTATGGCCACGGTTGAGGCGAGGCTCGTGCCGGTGCCGGAGCTTCCGCAGCACAAGTCTCACACTTCTTACACATGACCTCCACATCTGAGTCGATACCCGGCCACCAGACAAAACTTCGTGCCAAAGATTTAGTCTTAACGATTCCCATATGACTGGCATGTAACTGCTTCAAAACCTTTTCACGCAATGAGCTTGGCACCACTACTCTATAACCCCACATCAAGCACCCTCGCTCGACATAAAGCTCATTGGCTCTAGCCCTAAAAGGCTTCGTTTCATCACCAGCGCACAACGGCCAACCCGACTGAACGTACATCACGACTTTACTTAGCAAAACGTCCTTAGATGTCTCTGCCCTCACATCATCATTCGTGACCGGTAAGAAATTCTCCACGAAATTTAAGTACGTAATTTCCTGTACTCTATGATCTGTAGACTTTGGCTGAGGCAACCTAGACAACGCATCTGCACAGTTCTTAGCTGATGCCACGTACTCTATATCATAATTGTAACCTGATAAGAGGATTGCCCACCGCTGCACACGTGAAGCTGCCATAACAGGTATACCAACTTTACTGCCAAAAATATCAGTGAGCGGCTTGTGATCAGTACGCAAAATAAACTTCCGCCCATATAAGTACTGATGAAATTTTCTCACCCCGAAAATAATTGAAAGCGCCTCCCGGTCGATCTGAGCGTAAGCGCGCTCTGCCACTGTCAACGTCCGCGAAGCGTAAGCAATGGGCCTCTCTCCGTCAGGCGTAAGGTGGGATATTACCGCTCCAACTCCCGTTCCACTAGCATCAGCCGTCAGCACAAGCGGAAGTTCCTGCGAGTAATGCACTAACACGTCACTAGAAACCAAGGCTCGCTTCACCGTCTCGAAGGCAGCCTGGCAATCCGCACTCCAGACATACTTAACATTTGCCCGAAGGAGATTGTACAACGGCGCAAGAATAGTACTGATATTCTTAACAAACTTCCCGTAGTACATGACCATACCAATAAAGGCTCTCAATTCGGACACGTTTGTCGGAGCTGGACTATTAACAATTGCTTTAACCTTGTCGGGTGAAGTATGCTAATCACATGGCCTAAGTAATCCACAGACTCAGCGAAAAAGGTACATTTACCCTTGTTCACCATGGCCTAAGTAATCCACAGACTCAGCGAAAAAGGTACATTTACCCTTGTTCACCTTCAACCCACTGGATTGAAGACGCTGAAAAACTTTATGTAAGTTTTCCATGTGCTCAGCGTCATTAGCCCCCGTTATGATGACGTCATCTAAAAATACCCCTACCGAAGGCAAATCCGCAAACAATTGCTCCAGACGTCTCTGAAAAATGCCCGGGCTCGACGACAAACCATAAACCAACCGTTTGTACATAAATAGCCCCTTATGAGTATTAATTACTGTATATTTTCTACTTTGCTCATCCAGCTCAAACTGTGCATAGGCCTGCGATAAACCAATTTTGCTAAAACGCTCCCCCCCATGTAAACGTACTAAAAGATCCTCAACCTTAGGCAACGGGTAGCGATCAATCTCTATAACTTTATTAATCGTTTGTTTGAAATCTGCGCAGATCCGTATAGACCCATCTTTCTTTACCACGGGCACTATAGGTGTAGCCCAGTCCGAACGGTCGACGGGTGTGAGGATGTCGTCACGCACCAGCTGATCCAGTGCACGCTCCACTGGCTCCCGCAGTGCATATGCCAGAGGACGTACGCGCATAAACACAGGCTGCGCACCTTCACGAACGTGGAAGCTCACCGTACCGCCAGTGAAACGCCCCAAACCATCCGAAAACACCTCACAATATCTGGAACTGAAATTTTCCAAATTAAAACTCTCCTCTCTCAACTGGTTTAAGGTTCCAAGTTTTTGCTTAAAATCTAGAATATCTAATGCAGATATCCACTGCCTGCCTAAAAGTGCGGTCTTGCCACCCCTAATAACGTACAAATCCAATTCCTTTGACTCATTCTGATAACTGACCAGCACCTTCAGGTACCCCTCGGGCCGCACAGTCTCTCCTGTATAATACCTTAGTATAATTCTACATGGTCTCATTGGTATTTCCTTGTAATATCGCTCATAATGCTGCAGACTTATGCATGAAATGGGGCTTCCCGTATCACATTCCATATCGAGACTACGTCCATGCACATTCAAAGGAATAATTATAGGTTCACTCTGCCCAATAGACAAACTATTAATATCAATTATTATTACCTCATCGCTGTCCGGATCAGTTACTTCCTCCATACCCACATTGTGGTGCTCTACAAGATTCGGGCACATCCGTTTTAAGTGGCCTAACCTATTGCAAACACGACATGCATATTTTCTAAAACGGCACGTAGCCACGTCGTGCGCCGCTCCACACGCTCGGCACTGCTCCTGCCCTCGCGTCGCATGAGCCTGGTCAGTCCACGTGCGCGTATTCGACCCAGCCCCCACTCGACTCGAACCCGCACGCTGGCTACCAACCCCGCTGCGAGGCGCACCTCCCGTGCCACCACCGCCGGGCCGTGCCCCAACCCGCTCTGAACGTAGAACGCCATTTCGCCCCTCATAGGCCATTCTGTGGCAACAAGCCGTGCTTCCTGCTTGTCCTACTACCGCGGCTGCGTCCTTCTCTGCAGCTTCCAAACTCAGCGCCAACTTGTAAGCCTTGCCGAAGTCCAAATCATCCTCCGCAAACAGTCGTTGACGAATGCTTTCACTCGTTACATTGCAAGCAAACTGATCTCTAAGATTCTCTTCCAAGTTTTCCTTGAAATCACATTTAGTCGACATCTTCTTCAGAATTGTGACATAATCTGCAATACTCTCGCCATGCTGTTGCTTCCGATTCCGAAACTTGTACCTTTCCGCGAGAATGCTTGGTTGCGGCTGCAAATGATTTTTCAATAGAAGTGACAGTTCTTTGAAGGATTTCTCTTTCGGCTTCTTCGGTGTGCATAAATTCACCAGAAGCTCATAACATTCTGCCCCGACTACTGTTATAAAGGTGGAAACCTTCATCTCCTCTTCCACCTTGTTCACATTAAAAAATTCCTCCATTCGGTCCACATACTGGGACCAGTTGCCACCTCTAACATCGAACGTCTCAAATTTGCCGATGGACATCGTGACTTACTAATTAGTATTGCGTACTAATAAATATTAACTAGAAACGCGTAAACAGCTCGAAAAATCCTTGTCGCCATTGAGAAATATAGAAATAAATAATATAAATGATACACAGGGAAATGGTTAGAATGGCGTCTATTCAAAGAATGACAAGAGCAGTCAAAAACTAAGGAGTTCCTACATTACAGATAGGTTGATTTGCAACTTATAGTACAGGGATTTTGCCAGATAATTGAATTCTGAGGAAATTTCAGTTTTACTGTTAAATTGTTCCTGTCGCGTACGCGAGTGTCGTAAAATGATGTACTTAGGCGCAAGCTAAACAAAGTAGACGTGCGTCGTAACGCGTGGGATGGCATCTGTCAAACAAGTGATCGTCGGAACCGTGTGATGTACAACGAGAAACATAAGAGACAAGCTACACACGCGCGTCGCATCGATAACGGCTGACGATCGCTTGTCTGATACATGTCATGTTGCGCGTCGCATCGCGCGATTCATCTGTGGAGCTCGTGCCTTAGACATTTTACGACAACTGAGTAAATTAATTAAGAAAAGATATTGGGTCTCAGTCGAAATAATAATGAGGTAGAAGAGAATGAAAACAAATGAAAATAACTAAATACCTACTCAATAAATAATAAGAACCAATACTGTCAAATGAACAAGGAACTATTATCCACTACATTCAAACCCACAGTCAATTTCTGAATACGAAAAGCACTAAAGGCATCCAATCGGATAACTTTAAAGAAATCCGAAATCCACCCGTTTTCCGGACATTTCGCAAGGAAATAGCCACAGTAAATCTCGGAGCGTCTCGACGTCCGACCGCCCGACAAAAGGACAAAAAATGGGAATAATGTTTCGCAAGGAGAATATTGTCCTACAAAAAGTACGCTCGACCGTTCTGTGGATTCAGTGGAGCGCGAGTTCCAGCGCACCGTGTAGTTCTGCAGTTATTTTAATAAAAAGTTGTAAGAGTACTAAGTATTTAAAGTAAATCAAGCATAGAAAGAGCTTTGAGAAGACCTACCTTTCGAGAACGGTACAGTTGGCTCTACCGCTGTGTTATTCTTCAAAAGAACATACCTAATTCAAAATGTTTTTGATTATGTACACTTGATCTAATCACAAATTTTGAAACAGATTGCATCAAAGTACCTACACCAACTTTCACACAAATCTTTAACGGGATTTTTTCCCCTTTAAGGTTAATAGGTATGTACTGTCTAACATTAGTAACTGAAAGTAAACCTAAATTTTCAGCGTGGCTTTGTACCTAGAAACAAATTTATGGAAAAAGATACCACAGTATCATGCGTAATAAATGAATGATGGTAGATGAGAGGTAAGTCTGGTTTGTCTGATGTCGAATGATTGATCATACTTGTCTTTGTCTGGTTTTGCTTTAAAAATCCAGGCCCCAAGTCTGCTATTTTTAGCCATTGTATTATTGTAGCAGCGACACTCAACTGACATTCCATTGCCACTGTGATTTTTCCATACTAAAACTGCTAGCAGAATACGAAAATACCAAAACCATCCAACTGACATGCCATCGACACTCAACTGAATAAAACGATTTGATTTAGCAGACTTGAGCCCCTGAGCCTGCATTGCTTGTGAGCATACTAAACTTGACTCCGTGCTTCTAGTATGTAAATGTAAGCAAGTCACCATTATTCAGCCCAGGGATCCCCAAAATCACGACTCGCGTGGTCACTAGAGCGTCCGAGTTTTCGGCTGAGTTATGGTCACTGAGCAGTGAAATAGGGTCGTTGTGAAATGAAGGGTTCCTGTTATGAATTGTTAACTATTATACAGATTCTGTTATTTATATCCTTGTGTTATGAATAAGTGTATGAATCAATGGCAAGTGGTAGGTTTTTTTTTTCAAAGTCTGGCTTCCATCGCCATCAGACAATGATTCTGCCAAAGTCAAAGCCAAAACAATATATATATATTTCATCTTTTTGGCGACGAACAACCTTTTTGTTATATCTATGAACTTATCACGTACTTTGAATAACATAATTCTTAAACTATTTACTTCAAGGAATCTATGGGGGTTCGAGTCCACGTCATTGCCAAAAAAAAACACCAACTAACAAGTAAAAACAAAGTTTCAATTTTGAAAACCCCCACGACTGTTTACTGGCACGTTGTTCGCGTTACACCGAAGTGAAAGGTGTTTAAGAACATGCACGATTAAAATCTAACTCTATCACTGAAAACCCACATCATACCTAGACCAGTGGAGATCTGGAGACAGACAGACCTTTGGAGATAATGCACAAATACACAAAATACTCTCTCACTCCAAACACATATACCTATCGTCTCCGTTCCGTCGCGGGTAAAAATACCGCCATCACTATCAGTTAAATAAGTACGAGTCAAACGTAATTAAAACTGACAATGAACCTACGGATTTTACGCGGTATCTGCTAATTTCAGATAGCTCCATTTCAACTTCGGAATTCAGTCTAATATCAATTTCAAATTAAATATAAATCCGTAAAATAAATTTCGGTTTTACAATTCCAAACGGGTTCTGAAATTGATATCCAGTTTTCAGTTTCCAATGTTATGATAATTTCTTCGAAGACAAAAGATTCAATTTCAGCTTGCTTCAAAAAAGTTTCTCCGCTTTGGAACTGGCTCGGTGGTCTAGTGGTGTGTATCTTTGGACTTTAAACCGAAGGTCCTAAATTCTCTTTTAACAGTGGAACATGCAGTTGTGCCGTTTTATGTCGACTAAGGATAGCATCACCCCAATTCGACCCGTAGGTGTTGTTAAAAGCAACTAAATGATAAATTCCACCAAAGAATGGGCAGCAGCTTTTCTTATTTTCATTTATGAGAACAAATATTGCACTGTTAGTGCAATAAAATCCCAGTACATTAAAGGAACAGCTTCATCATAGTCTAAAACGTTGGATTGTATACCAACGATAAGTTCACAAGGAGGGGGTTTTAGTCCGTAGGTCGCCTGGGGGTAACCCAGCGGAGTCAGGCATACCATAAACGCCCGGGCCTTATGGTATCTATGATGTAATCCCCCTACCCACGCAAAAAAAAAAAAAACCAGTTTCATCATATGCTTTGAATTCCACTGTTGAAAATGTGGTAGATCGTCGCTTGGAGGCGAGCACCAAGATATTGAATTTGGCAAGCATCGATCGGTGCATCGATGGCAGTAGAGCGGTGGAGCATTATCTCATGCGGCCCGGGTTCGAGCCCCGGTTGATGAATGTATTTTTTTAATTTCTTATTATCATTTCATTAAAATCCCAATAGATTGATTTACTTTATTTTTACGATCCCGATATCTAAACGAGCGACTGATTTTATGTCATGCAGGGGATTTTCGATCACCATTTTTGACCTTATAAAAATACCGTTTTCATTTTGCCACCCTTTATAACTAACAAAGCGAAAAACTTCGTCAATTTTCACTCAATTTCTTTGTCTGAAATTCGTTTTTCTTTGCCCTCCAGATTTTTTTAAACATAAAAAGATAAAGTTTAATTGGTGTGAGAATATTAATCAAAGTCCTTTCGAGCGATTCTATTATTGAGACATCGAAATCATGGGATAATATAATTGAAAAGTTTATTTGTATTTACTTTGAATACTAGTGAGTGTTTTGGTTGATAAGAACTTGGACCTATCTTAATGAATCGCATTAGAAATAGTATTCTAGGAAACATTACTCAGTCTTGCAGTAGACTTTCCTAGTGTTGATATCAGTGGTATCCTAGAGATTGAAAGAAAGAAGAAGGAAAGAATACACCTGCATAGTAATTTGCCTATAGCTTAACACTCTATAGGGGGGAACGTTAGTCATTGTTCAACGTACAAATTAGCGGGAGGGAATTAACCATACAAATCACTTTCCTCCCGTGGGAATTTTTACAGACTTTAGTACAGTTGAACAGGTAGGTGACCACAAGTTGATCAGTTTTAAAGTTTTCATTATAAAGTTGTCCAGTTTTATAAGTTGTACAGTTATTAAAGTTGTTCAGGTGTAAAAGTTGTTCAGTTTCAAAAGTTGTTCAGTCTCAAAAGTTGTTCAGTTATGAAAAGATGTTCAGTTTTTAAAATTGTTTAGTATTAAAAA
The DNA here is from genome assembly GCA_024500475.1 of Phthorimaea operculella. Classification (NCBI taxonomy): domain Eukaryota; kingdom Metazoa; phylum Arthropoda; class Insecta; order Lepidoptera; family Gelechiidae; genus Phthorimaea; species Phthorimaea operculella. Next base: position 457,678 of record JANFCV010000157.1, read on the forward strand.
GTTGTTGAGTTTCATAAGTTGTTCAGTTTTGTAAGTTGTTCAGTTTCATAAGTTGTTCAGTTTTGTAAGTTGTTCAGTTTAGTAAAGTTGTTCAGTTTAGTAAAGTTGTTCAGTTTAGTAAAGTTGTTCAGTTTTGTAAAGTAGTTCATTTTTGTAAGCTCTTCTGTTTTGTAAGTTGTTCAGTTTTCTGAGTTGTTCAGTTTTGTAAAGTTGTTCAGTTTTGTAAGTTGTTCAGTTTCGTAAGTTGTTCAGTTTTGAAAGTTGTTCAGTTTTGTAAGTTGTTCAGTTTTGTAAAGTTGTTCAGTTTTGTAAGTTGTTCAGTTTTGTAAGTTGTTCAGTTTTGAAAGTTGTTCAGTTTTGAAAGTTGTTCAGTTTTGTAAGTTGTTCAGTTTTGTAAGTTGTTCCGTTTTGTAAGTTATTCAGTTGTTCAGTTATATAAGTTGTAAAGTTATTGAATTAAAAAATTGCGCTGTCGTATGCATGTGAGAGTTTGGAAATGTGTACCTAGGTACCTAGTTTATTTTTTTCCGGATGTTTCAATTCACCCCGTGGCTGTTACAACTGACCCCGCAGGTGTAGTATAAAGCACTATGTATTACTCGGATGAAAGTCCGACTACAAACTCGTGTGTATTGAGGCCCTCAGCTGCGCTTCGGGCCTCAAACTACACCCTCGTTAGTAATCGGTTTCTTTCTCCCCGCGTATACAATGTACTATTATTTTAGTCACAACAAGATTGGAAGTCTAAGCTTTTTTTTTACTTTCGCTCCAAATCGAGAACAATTTAGTATTGTTTTAAATAGGGATGTCCCAAGGGCCGGCGAACATTTTGAACTGTTTGGCAAAAACAAGGAAGTGGATTCCCCTAAATACACCGACCCTTAGAACGAAATAAGAACAATTCATCGTCCGTCTGGACTATTCTATATAATCATTCATATGAATTATTCTTATTTAGTCCAGATGAACTATGAATGCGAATCTGCGAGGCATCGGTCTCACGAGTGTCTTGCAACAAGACTGGTATGGACACTTCCATACCTAATGATCCGATTTGAAGGTTCCACAACCAGGACCTTTCGCCATCGGTACTTCGGCAGTCGGCACTCATAAATTCAGCTTAAATGCTAAGTAAGAATATTTTGTAGTCTAAAATATTAAGAATATTTGGTCTTATGGTGCGGAAACCGAAGGCGAATTGACCATAGAGACAATAGAGCCCACTAGTGGACATTACGTGGCCTTACCAGTGCTGTCGAACCTCGGTCTACTAGGAAGACGGCTGGGCAGGTCCTGGTTTTCCACATGGTCGAAGGTGCGGAAGCCCAGGGCGAATTCCGCGTATGGACTTATCTCGAACATTTCTGTGCAAAACATAAACAAGGATCAGAAAAAAAACATACAGATAAATTTAAAATTGGAGTAAGAGTGAAAATATGTCAATAACTTTGACTCTACCATTTAATAATTTTGTTACTGTATACTTCATGGTCTGAATACACCCCATCAGTTTTCGGAGGAATGTCCCTTACAACGGTTACAACCTATAAGATTGGAAAGGAAAGAATTGAATTGAATTGAATTGAATTTATTTATGCATAGATAGTGCATGGATGGCGAGTCGCTATGCGCAACTACAAACAACAACAAAAATATTTACTAAATTGAGAATTTAACAAAAACACCGAATATTCATGATTTTTAGCCTTCAGTAATGATCCCCACATGTCTCTTCCGATCCCCATCGACCCCACGCAGCCAGGAACATCAGGATCGAGTGATCAAGTTCAGTGTGACCAGTGCGCTCTCCCTTTCCGAAACAGAAGGGGCCTCCAAATCCATATAGGGAAAATACATAATCTTCATTCGTCCTGTCCACTACCGCGCCGTCCTCCAAGTGCAAGTGTTCCGTGCCCGCACTGCCCACAATCTTCTGATGCTAGGGAAACCAAACTGTTTACTGCTAGCGGCCTCAAACGACATATCAGAAGCAAACACAGGAACACGCTAGATGCACAAAGGCCAACAGTCAGCCAGCCTCCTTCACCAGCCCTCGGTTTCGACAGCCTTCCATATCTGAAGGCCAATGTACGGGTCCTTAAACACGTGCCAAAAGGGGCCCGCTCCACAGCAGCAGATAAGCTACGGTCCATAATTGAAGAATGTTTGCTGTCGAACAGTAAGGAAGCTTGGTTTTCTCTTCTCTCATTTTCATTTTATGGCCTCAAAATACCCAACCAGTCCGATAAGAGATCCCTAACTACCAAAGTAAAAGAAAATATTGACAGATTATCAAGATTTTCTCCCACATCGACCGAAACACTACGACCACAGTCACATTATAAAAAAATCGAAGCCAAGGTCTACGAGGGCGACCTTCGTGGAGCGGTCCGGTTACTCATATCCGACAATAAGGTGGCTAACGCAGACGACCACACCCTTGCAGCCCTCAAGGAAAGACATCCGACCCCCTCACGACCTAACTCAATTCCCGATGCCCCTGATAACAATTACGCCTCACTCGATGTTAAAACCGATGAAGTAATCACCTGCATCAACTCCTTCCATAACAGCTCTGCTTCCGGTCTTGATGGACTAAGACCCCAACACCTGAAGGAATTAATTTCCCCAACTGCCGGGGACCACGGCGGCCGCCTCCTGGAAGCGCTAACACGCCTGTGCAACTTTTTACTCAAGGGTATGCTTCACCCCGAAGTTTGCCCTTATTTTTACGGCGCCTCTCTATGTGCACTTTCTAAAAAGGATGGCGGGATTCGCCCTATAGCTATCGGCAACACCATCCGTCGCTTAGTTGCCAAATTAGGATGCCAAGCCGTGAGGGAAGAAATGGCTGCACTGTTCCAACCACACCAATTGGGTTTCGGGACGGCCCTTGGATGCGAAGCGGCAATACACGCAGTGCGGGCTTATGCAATGGATGCGAGTAACTCTAATAAGGTAATCGTCAAGCTGGATATCAAAAATGCCTTTAACAGCGCGGAAAGAGACTCCATCCTTGCCGAAGTCAGCGAGCACATCCCTCAACTGTACCCATTCCTGTACCAGTGTTACGCCAAACCAAGTAACCTCTTCTACAATAGTTCCCCAATATCTTCCCAGGTTGGCGCTCAGCAGGGCGACCCACTAGGGCCTTTAATATTTAGCTTAGCCATTCACAAATCGATCACATCACTAAAATCCACTTTAAACATCTGGTACCTGGATGATGGTACAATTGGGGGGACTGTGCCTGAAGTCGTCGACGACATCCAGCGGCTGTTTCCGAAACTTAAAGAGGTGGGTCTGGAAGTAAACACGGGCAAATGCGAAATTTACCCCTGCGGCACAGAAGCAGCTCGGGAGTGCGCCAGGTTCGACACCCTCATACCCGGAATCAAGGTCCTTAATCGGGACAATCTATCCCAACTAGGAGCTCCAATCTTCCTCGAGGCAATCCCCGAATTTCTCCTAAGAAAAAGAAACGCACTTGAAAAAGCACACCAAGAAATGAGACATCTGTCAGCTCACGTGGCGCTGATCCTACTCCGCTCGTGTCTGTCCTTGCCGAAGCTCACCTACACTGTAAGAACTTGCCCGACCTGGATGTTCCCCCAGGATACCACGGCAATAGACGAGGTCATCAAAACATCCCTCGAAGAGGTACTAAACATAAGCCTGAGCGACCGCGAATGGCAACAAGCCAACCTACCTGTCCGCCACGGCGGCCTAGGGGTGAGGCGGGTGCAGGACACAGGGCCGGCGGCATTCTAGCCTCCGCAAATGGGGTATTGAAACTAGTCACTCAAATTCTCTCCGTAAACGGTGCTGGTTTCTCTATCCCATTTGCAAGCGAGGCATTCACGGCATGGACCGCAGCTTGCCCTAACACACCACTGCCTACCAAACCTGACGTGCAGCGCCTCTGGGACGACCCTGCGCAAAGGATGCCATCCAAAATTAATACACACATCTTCCGGTGCAGACCTGGCTCGCCTAAAGGCAGCCTGCTGCCACGAATCAGGGCTTGGCTAAACGCCCTGCCCTCACCCCATCTAGGCACTTATCTAGACAACAACTCTCTAAGAATCGCCGTGGCACTGAGACTAGGGTGTAAAGTGTGAGCCGCATTTGTGCAGGTGTGGGACAATGGTCGATGACAGAGGTCGCCATGGTCTAAGCTGTAGGCTGTGCGCAGGCAGACACCCCAGACACCATGCCCTTAACGACCTTATACGACGGGCTCTAATGTCCGTGGACGTACCGTGCGTGCTCGAGCCACCAGGTCTGTCTCGCGCAGACGGAAAAAGACCAGACGGCCTCACTCATCCCATGGAAAAGAGGACGCTCTTTACTGTGGGATGCCACCTGTGCGTGCACGTTTGCGGCCACTCACTTGCCGCGAACCATGCGAACTGCTGGGCTGGCGGCCGAGTTCCTAGCCAAACAAAAAACCGAGAAATACGCAGGCCTATGCCAGTCATATGACTTTGTGCCATTCGCAGTAGAGACCTCGGGTGTGTGGTGCGCTGCGGCAAGAACCTTCGTCAAGGAGATAGGTCAGCGCCTGAAAGCCTGTGGCCGCGACCCTCGTGCCGGCTCGTACTTGGTCCAACAGATTTCCCTCACCATTCAACGAGGCAACGCAGCCAGCGTAATGGGTACTTTTGGACCAGGTCCGAACAGGCATGAGCTGCTAGGTTAGTGTATATATAGTTAAGTTAGCTTAATCTCCTTTTGTACCATCCACTTAATAAAGTTAATTTCATTTATTTATTATTCAAATTACAAAACATCTCAAATGTAGTACATTGCCCCACAAAACCACTTTAGGGGTTTGTCTGTGGGATCGGCGAGTCTCATAAAGTTATATAATAACAAAAATAAACTTAGTATCTAAACTTAATTAAGTTAGGTACAATACAATTGTTTAAAGTCACAAATTAGACAATAAAGAAAGAATACCGTTTTAACTATTTTGAGTCAGTCTGGAATGAAAAGGTTGGCCAGATATTTTTTTTGAGTCGGTTCTAAAATATTATCACGAAATTTTAGTCATTTTGGGAAAGTTGACTTTACGTGCCTAAAGAATGTCAATTTCTAACTATAGTAGGATTTTTATTCAGATAGACTAAACTGACAGCTAAGATCGGCCTTTTGTTTTTAAAATGTTGCAAGCATCAGACTAGTGTTGTGGTTTGACTCATTCATTATAATCATTGAACTGTTGTCACATGATTCCTCGATGTATTTGTTTTAGTAAATAAATATGCTCAATAAATACTTGCGTTTGCGTATTTATTACGTACATACTTTACGTTACGTAAAAGAGTATACGTTACAATTTACGTTTATACGCAAAGTTTTCGTTTAATCAAAATGAATAATATTGAAATTTAAAATGTAATGTTGAATAAATTCACATTAATGATATCAGACTGTTACTAGTTATGTTACTGTTAGCTTTCAAATAAGCATTTCGTCAGACAGGAAATAAATTTGAAGTTAGTTTGTTACACACAATAGTAGTATGTTTGTCTTATAGGCCAATTTAATATTGAAAATTGAAATAAACTAAATTTATTTTCATAAAGATTCAATCACAATCTTTGAATCACATAACTTGATCATTTGGGTACAACACTATTTTTTTATTATTTTAAAATACAATAACGTGGCAACCCACCAAACGTCAATTTAGTCTATCTGTATAAAAATCCTACTATAGTAGTTTCTTCTGACTGTTTGTGATATACAATACCCTGGCACCCTTTTCATACAGAACTCTAAAATTAAGTACGATACAATTTATTGCCTATAATGTTTTGAATACATAATTTTGATTGCACCATTTTCAATGAATACGTTTGATTGATATTTTGTTTGTACATAAACCCAATCATGGGGCATGTTTTGATTAATTACACCGGGGCAGTAATGAAATACGGTACGATAGGTAGATATTACGAAATATGGGTAATATTACGAAAAACATGTAGGCGTTATTTTATTGGTTCTCATAGGTAAGGGTCAATTTCCACCAAGTCTTGTGACTTGGCGCCAAGCTTCGATCAATATGGGGCGCGAATATAAGGTGTAAAAAAATCAACTGCAAATATTTTAAGGGGTGAACCAGCCCATAAAACTGAACAACTTTCCCCAAGGAAAATAGGTCGAAATATGAAAAAAAATTTGGACCTCCCATACAAAATGTACCAGCCGACCGATTCATTTGTTTGGGAGGCCGATTTTTTTTTTTATATTTCGACCTATGTTCCTTATGGAAAGTTGTTCATTTTCATGGGCTGGTTCACCCCTTAAAATATTTGCAGTTGATTTTTTTACATACCTACTGTACTCGTATATGTTTGAGGCAAAAAAATACTAAGTACTCATAGTGATATTTTTTTCGTGACGTCAGTGGTCGCCTTCAGACAACCCGAAACGATATGCATCTAAGGCGCTGTCTTCATACAAAAGCTTGCGACGCAAGACACAAGATGGAATTTGTCAGAAAGTGATCGTCAGCCGTAATTGATGCGGCGCGCGTTTCACATTATGTAGGAAGATGGCGTCTCTATGTTTCATTTTGATATGCTAAAGGTTTCGAGCGTCGCGTTGTCGCACGTCTCACGCCTCCGAAGATCGATTGTCTGACAGATGTTATTTATGCATCTTGCCTCGCACGTTTCATCTGTGGAGCTTGCGCCTTAGCTGGAGGGAATTTTACGAGTGACCGATAGGGACAATGCTGGACGGGCTGGTGATAAGGAACATTTTTTCGAATGGAACATAGGTCGAAATATGAAATCAATTTTCGACCTCCTATATTCCTTCGAAAAAGTTGCTTCTTATCACCAGCCGGTTCTTCAGTTTTCGCTATCGGTCACTAGTAAAATTTCACCCTATATCTAGAGGCGGCGCTATTAAAGGAGGATTAGACGAAAATAGTAACTGTTTATTTACTGAAGAGTCAGTGGATTGCCCAATGACAGCCCGAAATAATTAATTTATTATGTCCGGAATGAGACACAACTATCCGTTTCAAATACTTAACTTCTTTGATGTTAGTATGGTCTCACCGATCTGCCGATAGCTTGGATTAAACTCTTACTTACTTTTTCGATGATACTGTGCACACAGAAGGATAGTACCTATTGACTAAAATTAGTATGAACTCACCGTTTTTACTAGCTTTCCTGTTGTGTATAGGCGACGTATATATCCTTTGCGCGTGTGCGTATCGCTCCTTATGTTCTGAATGCGACGCGACGCTTTCGTTTCTCGACTTCTCTTCTTTGATGATAGTATGGTCTCACTATTCTGCCGATAGCTTGAACTCTGTTAATTACTCTTTCAATGATAGTATGGACTCATAATGATACTACCTGTTGACTAAAATCATGATAATACTATGCCCTCACCGTTTTTACTAGCTTTCCTATTGTGTATAGGCGACGTATATATTCTGGGTGCGTGTGCGTATCTCTCCTTATGTTCTGAATGCGACGCGACGCTTTCGTTCCGAGACTTTACTTCTTTAATGATTAATGATTAATTTGGAGATAATAGTACGGTCTCACACGTTTGCCAATAGCTTGGACACTGTGAGTGACTTACTTTTTTGATGATAGTATAGACTCGTAGTCGTAGTACTTACCTAATAGCACAAAATAGAGATTTTACAGAACTAACTAACCAGGCAACCAACTTTTTATTTACCTTGACATCCCCCTGAGATTTTGGTTACTTCCAGATAAATTCAGTAAGCGTCAAAATCGTCGCAAGTACTAAGTGAGCCATCCGTTTCCCTAATTTTGTGCTAATAGCATGCCCTCACCGTTTTTACTAGCTTTCCTGTTGTGTATAGGCGACGTGTATATCCTGGGCGCATGCGCATATCTCTCCTTATGTTCTGAATGCGACGCGACGCTTTCGTTTCTCGACTTCACTTCTTTCATGATAGTATAACAGACTTTATCTACTACTTACTATTTCGATGATAGCCGTTTTTATGATAGTATGGACTCATAATGATAGTACCTTTTGACTAAATCATGATAATACTATGCACTCACCGTTTTTACTAGCTTTCCTGTTGTGTATAGGCGAGGTATATATCCTGGGCGCGTGCGCATATCTCTCCTTAAGCTCTGAATGCGACGCGACGCTTTCGTTTCTCGACTTGACTTCTTAAATTATGGTCTCACTGTTCTGCCGATTGCTTGGACTCTGTTACTTACTCTTTCGATGATAGCCGTTTTCATGATAGTATAGACTCATACATAATGATGTTCCTAATAGTATACACTTACCGTTTTTACTAGCTTTCCTGTTGTGTATAGGCGACGTGTATATCCTGGGCGCGTGTGCATATCTCTCCTTATGTTCTGAATGCGACGCGACGCTTTCGTTTCTCGACTTCACTTCTTGATGACCTTAGCCACTACTTACTATTTTGATGACAGCCGTTTTTATGATAGTATGGACTCATAATGATAGTACGCACTATGGTAATAGTATGAACTCACCGTTTTTACTAGCTTTCCTGTTGTGTATAGGCGACGTATATATTCTGGCCGCGTGCGCGTATCGCTCCTTATGTTCTGAATAGGACACAACTATCCCTTTCATAGACTTAGCTACTTAAATTATAGAATAATAGATAGATGCTAGTATAGTCTTACTGTTCTGCCGATAGCTTGGACTCCGTGACTTACTCTTTCAATGATAGGATGGACTCATAATGATAGTACCTTTTGACTAAAATTAGTATGAACTTACCGTTTTTACTAGCTTTCCTGTTGTTTATTTGGACTGTGTTACATACTTTTTCGATGATAGCCATTTCTATGATAGTAAGGACTCATAATGATAGTAGGTACCTGTTGACTAAAATAATGATAATACTATACACTCACTGTATGGACTCTGTTACTTACATTTTCGATGATAGCCGTTTCTATGATAGTATAGACTCATAATGATAGTACCTATTGACTAAAACTATGATAATAATATGCCCTCACCGTTTTTACTAGCTTTCCTGTTGTATATAGGCGAAGTATATATTCACACAACTTTCCCTTTCATAGACTTACCATCTATAATGATTAATGATAAAATAACAGATAATAGTATGGTCTTGGTCCCACACATCTGCCTATAGCTTGGACACTAACTTACTCTTTCGATGATAGCCGTTTCTATGATAGTATGGACTCATACATAATGATGTTCCTAATAGTAAACACTCACCGTTTTTACTAGCTTTCCTGTTGTGTATAGGCGACGTATATATCCTGGGCGCGTGCGCATATCTCTCCTTATGTTCTGAATGGGACGCAACTATCCCTTTCATACACTTAGCTTCTTAAATGATAGAATAACAGATGATATATTATGGTCTCACTGTTCTGTGGATTGCTTGGACTGTGTTACTTACTCTTTCGATGATAGTATGGACTCATAATGATAGTATCAGTTTCTCCCACTCACTCATGAACAATCCAAAATGTAAGGTTTCCATTTTATTCAGATTGTAATGTTTTACAGCAATTATTGTTACGTTTCTAGATGCAGCAACATTTATTGAATCGTACAACACAGTTTTTGTCCAGCTTGTCGGTATCAATCACAAGAAAATCGAAACCCTATAAATGGAATTGTTCATGAGTTAGTACCTGTTGACTAAAATTAGTATGAACGCACCGTTTTTACTAGCTTTCCTGTTGTGTATAGGCGACGTATATATCCTGGGCGCGTGCGCGTATCTCTCCTTATGTTCTGAATGCGACACAAATATCCCTTTCATAGACTTAGCTACTTACATGATAGAATAATAGATAGATGATAGTATGGTCTTACTGTACTGCCGATTGCTTGAACTCTGTTACTTACTCTTTCAATGATAGTATGGACTCATAATGATAGTACGCACTATGATGATAGTATATACTAACCGTTTTTACTAGCCTTCCTGTTGTGTATAGGCGACGTATATATCCTGGGCGCGTGTGCGTATCTCTCCTTATGTTCTGAATGCGACGCGACGCTTTCGTTCCGAGACTTCACTTCGTCGGCGATCGAGTGACGGTACTGGGAAGTGTAGTTTTGCCTGGTGAAGATAAAAGATTCATGTAGTGATAAAAAGTTTAGTTACTTAGTTGATATTATTAGGAAAAAGTCGCAATATTATATACGTTACGGTTATGTATCAGCGATTCAGCATATGATAAAAAAAAACATTTATGTCTTTATAATCTTGAATCATCTTCGTGGGGCGCACCTATCGACCTGTGTAGTCAATTATGTCATGCTCAACTAAGTGGAATGCAATATCTTTAGTTTAGTGAATAAGAAAGACAGTAAGAACACTTGACAGCTACGGATATTATAATCGGTCATTCTCATAGAGAAACAAAAACCAGGGTAATATTTTTGTCAGTAGATAGGTAAATTTAACAGATTGATTCTATCTAATACTAATTATAAATTTAAATATTATTGCTAATGGAATCACTTTTCAGCTGTACCAACCGAGACGACCAACTAATTATATTGATTGCAGCTTATCTCTATTTCGCAATTTCGAACCCTAATATAAGTTGTTCACAATAATGAGAAGGATCACTCTGAAAAGTTTGCGTACTGACTAAAATAATCCTGTACGTAAACTCATTGGAGCAGCTGATATTTTTTAGAAATTCGAAGAGAGTCCTGTAGTAAAAGTTGTCCATACCTAATCTGTTTTCTTTCACTTTCGCATCGATTTTTTCTACCTACTTCCTTTGTAACCAAAGTACCCAATCAACCCAGAATACATGGAAAATCTTCTAACTCAACTTGATCAAACCATTTACTATAGCAGCCTTCCGGATACACGCTTTGAATCAGTTGGATCGTAAAAATTTATCGCCGCGTCTCTTACGCTACTTTGTCGACTTTTATGAGGAGATTTTGCTTAACAGGCGAGTTTGTACGACAATGTATCGAACGGTATTCTATGTAGAAGATATCATACTAAGACAGTTTGATAGGAGGTATTAAACTTCCATTAGAAAATTGACGTAAAGCAAACTTAGTAGCTTACATAGTGGTTTATTCATTCTCGTTTAAAAAACACAAACTGAGGTAAGATAAAAAAAGAGACATTAAATCTACAAATTAAATGTTAAAAAAAAACAACTGAAATGAAGTAGCAAACTGGGGAAGTAATCGAGCCACTCTCTATGATTTCTGATTGGTCTACCTGTTTTTATACCTAATAGTTTTTAGATCGATTCGTTCTGATGATGATGATGAATGACGATTTTTGATGATATTGTTACGTTTGAATCATATTACTTCGTATAATATTATGTGCCTTGTTTTGAGTTCTCTCTTGTCTTATGTTCACATACCTGTGTCTCCTAAACAGTATACAGATGAATGCCATCAGACACACTACCAGCAGGATGGAGCTGCAGATGATGACCAGCATATTCAGATCCAGGAGCTCCGATGGAGGGCCGATTTCCTCTGAAACATCACTTAATATTAGTATCAATTCTACTTACCTACACACACAAAAGTAAGTATTACACACACATAAGTAAGTAGTATATTATTTACTCCCGTCGCCATTACAATTTGACTAAACTAAAACAAATAGTCTATAGTTCTGTAGAGTCAATCTTCCATCATAATCAGTATACTTTTGAGTACTTTGGATTTCTTGTCTCTTTTCCCATTTTTTTATGTCACTAGCAAATTCCCTAAAATTAGGGCGATTAATGTAGCCCATTTAATTTTAAAAAGAAGGTACTAGAAAATTTCCAGGCGATTAATGTATCCAGTTTTGTTCTGGACAGCGGACCATTACTCTTTTTTCTTGTCCATAAAATCTCATCAATTTATCACAAAAAGGGCCCGATATCCCTCGATGAGAAACCGCATTAAACTTGATAATGGCGGCTTGTTAAAAACTTATCTGTGGCAAGTCTTATACTTCGCTCATCAAAACTTTTGTCATGAGATACCTACCTGCGGGAGTCAGGGATCGTCAAAGTTTTAGCGAAGATGGGTCATTCTCGTTAGCCCAGATCCATGTACAAAATTATAGGCTGAAATTGTTCCGTGATTCGGAGTGCAGGTAAAAACTCTGACACTAGAGTTTACCGGGCCGTTCGTCGACCTACAGTCCCAATGAACTTATCTGTGGATAGTCTCATACATCGCTCATCAAAACTTTTGTCTTGAGATACCTGCGGGAGTCAGGGATCGTCAAAGTTTTAGCCAAGTCGGGTTATTCCTGTTCCTAGCCATAGACAAAATAGTAGGTTGAATTGGTTCCGTGATTCGGAGGGCATGTTAAAACTCTGACACCAGAGTTCATCGCGTCGTTCGTCAACCCCCAGTCCTAATGAACTTATCTGTGGAAAGTCTCATACATCGCTCATCAAAACTTTTGTCTTGGGATACCTGCGGGAGTCAGGGATCGTCAAAGTTTTGGCGAAGATGGGTCATTCTCGTTAGACAAAATGATAATCTGAAGCTTTGGACGGCAGGTTTAAACTCTGACACTAGAGTTTATCGCGCCGTTCGTCGGCATCCAGTCCAATTGAACTTCTGCGGAAGGCAGGTTAAAACTCTGATACTACAGTTTATCGGTCCGTTCGTTGACCTACAGTCCCAATGAACTTATCTGTGATAAGTCTCTACTTCGCTCATCAAAACTTTTTTCTTGAGATACCTGCGGGAGTCAGGGATCGTCAAAGTTTTAGCGAAGTCGGGTTATTCTCGTTAGCCCAAATCCATGGACAAAATTATAAGCTGAAATGGTTCCGTGCTTCGGAGGGCAGGTCAAAACTGACACCAGAGTTAATCGAGTCGTTCGCAGACTCCCAGTCCCACAGGCACTTAATATATAATCTGGGACAAGACTCATAGTTACTTCGCTCATCAAAACTTTTGCCTTGAGATCGTTAAAGCTTTAGCGAAAATAAGTTTTTCCTGTCAAAGAAGAGGTGGCGGGATGACCTCGACGAGTTCAATCCCAACTGGCCCATAACAACAGCTAATCGGGAAGTCTGGAAGAAAAGAAGGGAGGCCTTGGCCAGCAGTGGGACACTTTAGGCTAAAATAATAAATAATTAGTTGTCCTGTTGCAAAACTTTCTTAGTTAACTTTAATGGCAAAGGGTTGTATCGAACTTTTGGGTTGGTCACATTACAGGTTAATCTGTTTTTTTTTTTCTGATCGCTGATGGCTAGTGTTCTTGGTCTTTGACTATTTTTTGCTGGACTATTTACCTTGCTTCAAATGTTAGATTGTTTGAGTTCCATAATGTCTGTGTTATATGCACAACTCGAGAAATTATCAATTTTTTTTATTATTTTTGCCCAATAATACGACATTTTATTACACGTACGTTTTGAATAACGGGAATAACGGGAATGAACCATGAAGACTTATAGACAATGGAGTAGCCAACCGCGAATAGGAATTGGGCCAGGCATTGTTTTTGAAGCCACAATAGATCTGGGACTCTGAAGTTTCGACTTCATTCGTAGGCTTATTTTAAGAAGATATTAAGATCTTCTAGATTTTTCTGTAGGCTTGAAAACAGTTTGCTATTAACATATGGAAGTTTGTAATTGGATTTTATTTACATACTTAACTAGACAAATGTTTTTAGGCTGTTAGTTTCGCAAACAATACACAAGAAATAATAAAAAATATAATAATAATACTAGCCTTTCGGACCGGCGATTAAACTACAATGAAAATTATAATGTCCTGAACAGGTTGAACCCGGCTCGCCGACTGAGCGCCGGACCTAAATTTCATTTCTAGGTCAAAATCGCTACCCGCACAATCGTGCCATACTAGGCCCGTCCACTCCTAAGCCTAACGTAAAAATGCTGAGATAATTTCGACTTTGAGACCCGCACAAATGTTTTGGAGCGGCCCGTAAGGGCTAGGCTAATTTTGAAGAGCGCGGCTGGTAGCGATTGGATGGCAAAAACATCAGATCGTGCCTTGCGCGTACCTATCCTGGGATAGCCTTAAGTCCAGCAGTGGACTGCTATAGGCTGATGTGATGAGGCCATCGAACAACGAATGGCCTTGGGATGGAACGGAACGGAAAATCCGCGTAATGCTATGGATGAGGCACAACGCCGTGTGGTGCCGGCAGAGTAGAATAGTTCCACCCCCTCTCTTCCCGTGGGGTCGTGAGAGGCAACCAAGGGATAAACCCGACCCAAACAGCCAGGGCCAATATGTATGTGGCGGTTAATCCACCACAAAAGCATTCCCAAGTAAGGTTGACGTCTGGTAGGCGGCTGGTCGTAAAATTAAGCCAAATCTTTTGCAACATGATTTTGTGTTCAACAAAACGTGTTGCGCCGACCCCAAGTAAGTACCTAATTGGGATAAGAGCAGGAAGATGATGTGATGATGCTATGGATGAGGCTAAATTCGTTGACCTGACGAACTACTCGTAACAATACACGTAGGAGTATTGATCGAAGCTTAAATAACCTATGAGCTTAAAATAAACTTCCCGGAATGCATTTGCAAGCGTGCTCAACTTTATTAAAGTTAACGTGTATGTCTATTTACCTAGAGAATTCAACATTTTGTTCCAGAAGATCAAAATATTGTAAACAACATACAGGGTGAAACTTTCCCGAAAACACTAAGCAAACAACTTTCCCTAAAGACCAAAGTTCAGTCAAAAAAATTGATTGTCCCCTGACAAAAAATCTGCTGGTCGAGCAATTTTCTACGAGAGGTCCGATTTTGATATTTGGTCTTTCGTGAAAGTTGTTGAGTTGTTCAGTTTGACCTGCTGAGCTAGCATTTTTGGGGAAATGGGTCGTTTGGAACCACCCTGTATCGAGATGTAGAACCTACAACAATAACAAGTTGTACCTATCTGAATCACATAGTTTGTAGAATCGAAATTCTTGTACATAAATTGTAGAAAGCTGGTAGGCACTTATATTACGTAGAATAATTTCAATGACTCTTGTTATAAGGACCAGAAATCGCTTTTCCATCTGCGTTCAAAGTTCCAACATTAAGAACCACGACAGGATCCGAAAGTTGAAGTGGAATTTCATTTACAACTGGGCTAGTTTAATTTTAAAAATCTTTAGGTGGAGATTAAATTAAAGAATCGTTAGGAAGATTACTTGTGAAGTCAATTTACCTTTAGAGAAATTATCTGAAAATATTTCTACAACTAGAACAGAATATGGTTCGAAATCTAATAGCCGAATGGAAGGTCCGATTATTTGTTATATTGAGCCATGTTTCATAATAAAAGAGACGGTAATTCAGCTTCAAAAACTTTTTTGAAAACTTGCATAATTTTACACCGCAGGCAGGATTTAAACCTGCGAATTTCGGCAAAAATCAAATTCATTTTCCTCCAAATATATTGGGATAAGGGCAGGCAGACGAAGATGATGATTATGTTTTTACTCCTGAAAAGGCAACATACCTCCGTCCGTCGTCTTGGTGGCGTAAGTGTAGACTGTGGACGCGGTACCAGCGTCGTTGGTCGCAGTCACTCTCAGCTGGTACCAGTGTGCGGGAGCGAGAGAGCCGATCGCGTACGATGAAGGCATGGAGCGCAGCGGCGGGGCTTGGTACCGGGTTTCGAGGTACGTCCAGCCCAGGTTGAGGTCCAGCGGCTAAAGGAAAAAAACGAATGCGAATTTAAATATCAGCAGTGACAGTAACACTACGCCGGCATATCGTGGATGCAGTCTTGGTGCCAGTAACCCAAGTCCGGCTGCGCCAGCATATCGTGGATGCAGCCTTGGTGCCAGTAACCCAAGTCCGGCTGCGCCAGCATATCGTGGATGCAGCCTTGGTGCCAGTAACCCAAGGCCGGCTGCGCCGGCATATCGTGGATGCAGTCTTGGTGCCAGTAACCCAAGGCCGGCTGCGCCAGCATATCGTGGATGCAGCCTTGGTGCCAGTAACCCAAGGCCGGCTGCGCCGGCATATCGTGGATGCAGCCTTGCCAGTAACCCAAGGCCGGCTACGCCGGCATATAGTGGATGCATCCTTGGCGCCAGTAACCCAAGGCCGGCTACGCCGGCATATAGTTAATGCATCCTTGGCGCCAGTAACCCAAGGCCGGCTACGCCGGCATATAGTGGATGCATCCTTGGCGCCAGTAACCCAAGGCCGGCTACGCCGGCATATAGTTAATGCATCCTTGGCGCCAGTAACCCAAGGCCGGCTGCGCCGGCATATCGTGGATGCAGCCTTGGTGCCAGTAACCCAAGGCCGGCTGCGCCGGCATATCGTGGATGCAGCCTTGGTGCCAGTAACCCAAGGCCGGCTGCGCCGGCATATCGTGGATGCAGCCTTGGTGCCAGTAACCCAAGGCCGGCTGCGCCGGCATATCGTGGATGCAGCCTTGGTGCCAGTAACACAAGGCCGGCTGCGCCGGCATATCGTGGGTGCAGGAGTCTGGGCGCAAGTAACCCATTTTGGTGCTTCATTCGATACTGAACTAGCAGCTAGAGGTTCAAAAGAATCAAGGAAGAGTGGTGATATTGAAAACGTGAATGGATTAGTAGTAAAACTTACAGCTCTATTATCAGCCCTGTGCCACACATTGGAGCCCAGGATCCTGTAGTCTACCTCCCATTTAGTGACGTCACAGCCACCGTCGTCCCAACCGCTCAGTTGTATGTAGATGTGAGTAGCGTTGCTCCATAGCCAGTCGGTTGACGGCGGCGAAACCGGGGCTGGGGGAAAATGACTGTGGTAAACATAAAATCGTTGGTAATACTTTGGTAAGATCTTTAAGAACAGTCACAAGAAAATAAAGGAAACGAAGAAAAGAAACTGGATTAGTCACTCCGTCACTCTTATGGAATACTTGATGCCACACTTCAAGCCAGACAAAGCATGCTGTATGTAGTATTCCAGGAAGATGGTTTTCAAGAGCCACACCTGAACTAACACTTTTCTCAATATTTGCTCTAAAACCAATGTAATCTCGATCTGTTCATCTCAATATTTTATTTAGAATCTACTGTTACATGGAGTCCTTACCTCCTCCTAAAGTGGTCACGTCAATTTGGGCCGGTGCAGACGTCCCAACACTGTCCGTAGCAGTCACTCTTATAGAATACTTAGTGCTACACTTCAGGCCTGTGAGGGTATGCTGTTGGATGCCGGGCAGACGGGTCTTGAGAGCCACAGTTCAAATAACACTGGTTTTCTCAACATTTGCTCTAAAACAATTGCAACCTTGACCCCTTAGCTCAAGCAAAACTGGTCTTCTCAACATTTTCTTTAGAATCGGCTATTACATTGAGTCCTTACCTCCTCCTAGAGTGGTCACATCAATATGAGTCGGCGCCGAAGTCCCCACACTATCCGTAGCCGTCACTCTTATAGAATACTTGGTGCCACACTTCAGGCCTGTCAAAGTGTGCTGTTGGATGTCGGGGAGACGGTTCTTGAGATCCAAAGCTCCAATAACACTGGTTCTCTAAGCATTTGCTCTAAAACTATTGTATGCTTGACCCTTAAGCTCAAGTAACACTGGTCTCTCAACATTTTCCTAGAATCTGTTATTTGACTGACCCCTTACCTCCTCCTAAAGTAGTCACATCAATATGAGCCGGTGCAGACGTCCCCACACTATCAGTAGCAGTCACTCTTATGGAATACTTGGTGCCACACTTCAGGCCTGTCAAAGTGTGTTGTTGGATGCCGGGCAGACGGTTCTCTCGGGCGACTGGCCACGCCTCTTGCCACGGGCCGTCGCCTTCTCGCCAGGTTAGGTTGTAACCTAGAATGTTTGGTTTTTGTTAGAGATTTAAAATATTTTAAAATGTTTAGATAGAGAAGTTTTGTATTTAATCCTAGAAGGGTCTGTCAATGGGCTGCCCCTCAAGTAGATTACCAGATATATGCATAGGATAAGAATTAAGGATACTCACTCATCCCTCCTAAAGAGTCGTTCCCATAAGTCCGGACTTCATCCCATTCCACCACTATTGAGTCCTTATAAGGCGTAGACCTCAGACTGGGAGGGTCTGGCAATGGTAGGCCCTTACAGAGTAGACCACTAGACATTAACAGAACTTGTCATATACCTATAGGATAATGATTAAGGATACTCACTCATCCCTCCTAAAGAGTCGTTCCCATAAGTCCTGACTTCATCCCATTCCACTACTATTGAGTCCTTATAAGGTGTAGACCTCAGACTAGGAGGGTCTGGTAGTGGTAAGACCCTCACAGAGTAGACGACTGAATCTGATCCGTAGAGGTTTTTGATGGATACTCACTCATCCCTCCTAAAGAGTCGTTCCCATAAGTCCTGACTTCATCCCATTCCACCACAATGGAATCCTTATAAGGCGTGGACCTTAGACTGGGAGGGTCTGGCAAAGGTAAGACCCTCACGGAGTAGACGACTGAATCTGATCCATAAAGGTTCTTTGCCAGGCAGGTGTAGTTACCGCTTAGGGATTGGTCGATACCTAAAACAAGAACAAAATATACTGAACTGAACAAACGGCAAGTTTGTCAAAACTACCACCAACGAGGCGCAAGTATAAGTTTTCTGAAATTTCTGTAGTTTGCGAATCGGCCAAAGAACCTTATGCGAATCGGACATTATGCGTCAAGAGGGTTTGAAATAGATATTTGATATTTTTGGTAGAACAGTCAAAATAGTTTTTTTTTTTTTGCTGTATTGTTATCTCTTTATTTTATTTTTCATTAAGTAGCTATTTGTAAGTAGTAGTCTTGTTAAGGCAGAGGCCGCAATTTACGCAATAAAACGCAATAATCAGAACTGCAGGCAAGCAGGTATAACTGGCGTAGATAAGGAATATTATCCCGAATTGGCAACATTATGGTTTGCCTCTCTATCATATTATACGTCATTTGAGCAGGATATCTGCCGTGTGAAGCCGGCTAAGAATAGCATCACCCCAATTCAACCCGTAGGTGTCGTAGAAAGTGAATCAGGGATATTCATCCAGGAAATGGGCAGCAGCGTTCCCTGTAAATGCAACATTTCGCACTGCGCTCGCGAATCCGCCTGCCAAGCGTGGTGGGCATGGCAATACGCCCCGATAGGGGGAGGCCAATGTCAAACAGTGGACTGTTGTAGCTGTTATGATATGTTGAGCAGGATGTCAACAACAATATTGCCAATTCGGGATCTGTTATTTACCTGCGCCAGTTATAGTAGCTTCTATTTGATTAGTTTATGTGTACCTATTTACTACGTAATTGGAGCAATCGACTCAGGAGGTAGACACGATACGATGTTTCATTAAATTGTCATTTCTCAGTAAACTGTGTCCCATTTTGAAGAGAGCGTTTGTGAAACGTTTCAATTCCCAAGACCGAAAACCATTAGGTACGGCAATATTGTGTCAAAGTAACAGGTTAGCAACTCATTCCATCCTTTCTCAGAATAATATTCCCGGAATATTCCCAATAGATCGTTTGCCGACGACCTACGTAATAGTTTAGACACGGCAGGGAATTGGAAGCACTAGCTTTTAGAGGTTTGAAACCGGGATACCGGAACTTAGAAAAAACCTATCTATCTATCGATAAATCAAATCCGGTTAGCAGACCAACGAACTCAATAAAACAGTTTCCTTTTTGAATTACTAAACAGTATACAATACAACCTTACTAAACATATGGTTTTCTTCAAAACAGAATCTCCGTATTTTTATCATTTCCAGTACATAACCAGTCAAATAAATGTACTTCTCGATCATCTGCAATTTTTCTCCCAGCAGTTTGTCACATAAATAGATACCCAAGTCTGCTCTCAACTACTTAAAGCAAACATTTAAAATCTTTAACGAAAAGACATTTCTGGTACTATCCGGCAACATTATTGTTTGCGTCTTATTCATATTACATGACATTTGAGCAGGATGTCTACAATCTTTACTAAGTCTACTTCTTTTGTGAACCGGGTAGTACGTTCATTATTTCTACTCACAATAACCTGAATTCCGGAATTGAGCTCCAACACCGGAAACTCAAAACCGGTTTTCAGACCCGATTTTACATCTCTTACTCTCTTCCCAGTAGACATAACTTAGACATGTCTGTACTCAAACAATATCTATACGTTATAGTGGTAAGTAAGTGAGCGCTTCACAAGTAGTTGACTAAGTTCTGAGTCGCGACTATAACTCCGATATTACTTAAGTTGTTGTGTGAAGCACTATGGTGACAATTTATAGCTTCAGTTGGAAGTTACGAGTATGTGCATGGACTTTCAGTGTTGGCTCGTTGGAGTTTATGTGACTTTGGTAGAAATAATCCTGAATAGGTTATCAGAGCTTCAAAAAAGTTAAAACCGGTAGTGTAAAACAAGATGTTTTTGTGATTTCTCTATACTTTTTACCATTTCCGTAACAAGCATATACTTTGCTATCATCTGCATATTTTTTATCAAGTGAATACCTCAGTTCACTCACAAACATGGCGATAATGTGTCTTTTTCTTTGTTTTTGCGCTGTGTTTGATACTGTGTGCAACAAATTATTAAATAAATATGTTTCCAAGGCCGAAATTCCGGGATTGAGTCCCAATACCGGAAACTCAAAACCGGTTTCGAGAACCTTCCGATTTGACATGCCCTATTCGCTTCCCAGTAGACATAACTTAGCCATGTCTGTACTCAAACAATATCTATATGTTACAGTGGTAAGTAAGTGAGCGCTTCACAAGTAGTCGACTAAGTTCTGAGTTGCGACTATAACTCCGATATTACTTAAGTTGTTGTGTGAAGCACTATGGTGACAATTTATAGCTTCAGTTGTAAGTTATGTGCATGGACTTTCAGTGTTGACTCGTTGGAGTTTATGTGACTTTGGTAGAATTAATTCACACTACGTTATCAGACCTTCAAAATTGTTCAAACCGGTTGTGGTACACAAGATGTTATTGTGATTTCTCTACACTTTTTAATCGACGAAAAAGCAAAAGAGAAGGAGGTTCTCAACTCGTCACGAACTTTTATTTTTATTACCATTTTCAGGGCGTAGCTATTGACAAGAATATATTTTGCTATCATCTGCACCACCTTTGTTAAATCCGCTCACAAACATGACGCTAAAAGTCTCTTTTTTCTTTGTATTTGTCCTTTGTCTAATATTGTGTACAACAAATTATTAAATTAATAATTTCCCAAAACCGGATTGGGTTCCAATACCGGAAACTCAAAACCGGTTTTTAGAACCGATTTTACATGCCTACTCGCTTCCCAGTAGACATAACTTAGACATGTCTGTACTCAAACAATATCTATACGTTATAGTGGTAAGTAAGAGAGCGCTTCACAAGTAGTCGACTAAGTTCTGAATCGCGACTATAACTTCGATATTACTTAAGTTGTTGTGTGAAGCACTATGGTGACAATTTATAGCTTCACTTGTAAGTTATGTGCATGGACTTTCAGTGTTGACTCGTTGGCGTTTATGTGACTATGGTACAAATTAATCTAAGTTCTCGTACATACTCAACAAGCAGATTTATTAAAAACAAGTAACCCGATTGCAGTAATTTCAAAGTGGTTTTAAAATCCGGCATCATGAATTTATGAAAGTTTGATATATTCAGTGTCACTCGCGCTGCTGAGACGAATCTAACGAAACAAAAACCAGTCAACCACACACAGCCCGTAGCCCGTAAAAAAGAATTTCTTATCCACACGCATACATACCCACATGCATATTCTAGAAAAACATATTAACCATCCAGAGGCAGTCAGGTAAATATATAATAGCCCTCCGTTTGGGGCGAAAAATAGGAGAATCTGGGCCCAGGTTACACTTACTTTTATTTAATATTTATCACGACTTATATTTACCACGACTAAGTTCTGAATCGCGACTATAACTTCGATATTACTTAAGTTGTTGTGTGAAGCACTATGGTGACAATTTATAGCTTCACTTGTAAGTTATGTGCATGGACTTTCAGTGTTGACTCGTTGGCGTTTATGTGACTATGGTACAAATTAATCTAAGTTCTCGTACATACTCAACAAGCAGATTTATTAAAAACAAGTAACCCGATTGCAGTAATTTCAAAGTGGTTTTAAAATCCGGCATCATGAATTTATGAAAGTTTGATATATTCAGTGTCACTCGCGCTGCTGAGACGAATCTAACGAAACAAAAACCAGTCAACCACACACAGCCCGTAGCCCGTAAAAAAGAATTTCTTATCCACACGCATACATACCCACATGCATATTCTAGAAAAACATATTAACCATCCAGAGGCAGTCAGGTAAATATATAATAGCCCTCCGTTTGGGGCGAAAAATAGGAGAATCTGGGCCCAGGTTACACTTACTTTTATTTAATATTTATCACGACTTATATTTACCACGACAAGGTTAGTCGTGATAAATATTAAATATGAGTATATCCTTGTTCGTTTAATAATTTAACACTTACTTTTGATCAGCAGACTGTCGTCTCGATTCCTCGTGAACCGTGGATGGTGCGTGATGATGTTCTGGTTGTGATACCTGGGGAAATGAGAAAGCAGTTCGTTAAAAGACATACATATATCACTACATCCCTTGCGGGGTAGACAGATCGTGAACGGATGTACGAAAAAGCTATTTACACCACGTCTAACAAAAGTTTGAGAGTCATTCAGAAGACTGTGTATGACTATATTGGCAGGTTGTCAGCCTGTCACTTAAAATTGCAATACACATTGCAACTCTCAAATGACTTAGTCGCTTTTTACGACTCCCACGGGAAAGATATGGGATAATGCTATTCTAAGCGGGCACCACACGGCGAAGTTTTAAGTAAGGTAGCACTTAAACCTCTTTACACTTACCAAACGGTCCTAGGAGGCGGAGAACCCACACTCTTGCACTCAAGCAGGAGGGAGTTTCTGACAGCTACTGTCACATCGCCGCCTAAAGATGCTACGCCGGCTACCACTGCAGGGAAAACAAAAGTTATTAGGTAGTTATATTATCAACACAAGCAGAGGTATTAAAAACAGAGTGTCACTTGCGCTTCTGAGACGAATATAACGGCACGTGAAGTAATAAGTGAAAAAGTATTTCTTGTCCACATACATTTTACAAACCCACATACATACTTTCGAAAAACATCACCCTCCTTCTGAGGCAGTCAAGTAAAAAAGTAGTTTTTCCGTTTCTCTGTTTGTCTGTTAGTCGGGGATATCGCTAACTCTCCTCTTGAAAAATGCATAGTTTTTTTTTTTAAATAGATAGATTAATTGAAGAAGAAAGTTGATATGTAGGTATAATACGTGCCAGGAAATCATCTTATTCGCATGGGAGTAAATGAGTGATTCTTTCAGTTCGTTCAAATCATTGTCCGGATAAAAATTCGGCACTAATATTGACTTTGAGCTAAATATTTTGATTGAATATGTTTACTTATAGAGTAAACTAAATGATGCATTCATCATATTTGGATTAAATACAACAATGAAAAAAGTTCAGAACAAGAACTTCCGAAATCTTCATTACTCTCCTTGTCCAAATGGTACCACGGAAAAGTTTTTAATTATTACTTGGATTTCCTAATGTAGAAGGATTATTTTTTTGTAGTGAAGTACTTAGAAAATGAATGTAGATTATCAGTATTTAATATAGTATTTTTATTTTTTTAAATAATGTGCAACCTAGAAAGAATCGACTTAAAAGTTTTGTCAAACGAAAAACGTCATTCATTTCCGCGAAGTAGAAAATTAAAAATAATTGGTTTCATATCCTTTATTTTATATTATATAACCTTTTAGTAACCTAACAAGTCAATCACTACTCACGCGCACTTCAGTCGCCCTCACTGCCGAGCCGAGTGTGGACGTGTACAATTTAGAAGTGCAAAAAAATTACGTTCTTTCGCGCGGAGATGACGTTTGTCACAGGAAAGTGTTCATTATATTCCAACTATTTAACAAGTAAGTGTTTAAGATAAAATTAAGGTTTTGACTTTAATTTGTAGTATACAGGGATGTTATACTAGGTTGTATTCGTTGTCTTCTTTTTTATAGTAGAAACAAAAATATCTTTAAAAAACTGCTCAAACTTCATTCCTCTCCGTTTCATTACCTTCCGGTTCCTCAAAATTGTATGCGGAAATGAATGAAGCTGTTTTGGAAGGTAATGATGTTTTTTGGAACAAGTGTTGACGTGGGCGGCTTTCACCATCCAGTTGCAACCAGCAGCTTATTTTTATGTCATTGGTCTATCCATCTGGCCGGAGGGCGTCCAATGCTACGTTTTCCAAGGTGTTGCTTCCACTCGAGAACCCATTTCTTCTTCTGGCGAGTCGACAGCAGATATTTGTGGGCAATTTTTTGTGCTTGGACCAGTATGTGGCGACGGGGATAGCTTCGTCGGAAGCGTTCCACAAGTCCGCCAACGTGCAGGTGTCAGGACACGCTGGGCACACTTCGGTTCTTCAACAGATATGTTCAGCCCACTGCCACTTTAATTTGCTGCACTGTCAGACTATGTAAGTTACTTTGGTCTTTTGGCATTTAGTTTTTTTCCATTTTATCCATTGGTAATGGTAATGGCAATGGTTACCTAAACGGTCTGTTTTCCGCAACTCGACGTCTACATGCCCCTTTTTTTCGTGAAGGGTGGGGGTTCACTACTCGAGCCATCCTAGTTCCCCGAGGAAGCTCAGCAACCCTACCAAATCTCTGAGGTGCTTTGCGTGGTACGTTGCCACTTCTTTGCAGTGTAGAAGCACGTGGGCAGCTGTTTCTTCATCTCCCATGCAGGCTCTGCACAGAGGACTGTCAGTAACACCTATGACTGAGAGGTGCTTGGGCAGAGGTGAAGGGGCCTTCAACAAAACGAACTTCACAAGCATCGGCGTAGCCCTCTACGACCACGGGGTGAACAACTTTCTGACGGAATGGATCACGAACAAACGCAAACGCAGTGTCAGATTTGCAGGTAACAATCAAACTATCTGTTTGGCAAGAGGCTGCCCATAGGGAGGAGTTATCTCACCATTACTGTGGAATATGGTAATAAACGGCCTTATCACGGAGCTCAACGCAAACAATTTCTACACTATAGGATACGCTGACGACTAACCGGTAAGTTTACCAGTATAGTCTACGACCTCACACAAGCGGCGCTACGCATTGTGGAACGCTACTGCACCAGTTACGCCCTTTCAGTCAATCCCACAAAAACTGAAACAGTCATATTCACGCTGAAACGGGTTTTGGGCAACTACTACCTGCCGTAACTGTTAGGGACGAGACTACAACTCACAAACGAGGTCAAGTATCTAGGGATAACCCTAGACCACAAATTAAAACAAACTGAACAAAGCTTGCATCGCTTTCTGGCAGTGCCGCAGGATGATCAGCAAGAAATGGGGGCTCTCGCCGAAAAATATTCTGTGGCTGTGCATGATGGTAATGCACCCGATGGTGTGCTACGGTGTACTCGTAAGGTGGACAAGGTGCAAGATCGTTAGCCTGCATGGCGATCACGGAAGGGATGAGGACGACTCCAACTGCAGCCTTAGATGCCATGCTGAATCTACCGCCGCTTTACCTGTATGTCAAGCAGGAGGCGGCTGCGGCTGCAGTAAGGCTCTGGCTTTTAAACTCTGGCGAAACAACAATATCCAACATTACCCCACACACCGCCATTTTAAACGAAGCACAAACACATCTGCCATTACTCGCAGCTGCAGGTGACAGAATCCCGAAACAGTGTAATTACCATAAACCATAACTCAGATTTTCAAGCAGAGTGTTTGGCTATCTTACTAGCTATTTCAGCCATTGCTGCCAGGGAAGTAAAGGGCCACTTCATTCGTATAATCTCAGACAGCACGTCAGTCACACAATGACATTAGGGCTAATCTACGAAAGCCACCAACGCCTGATGGAGGTATGTAAACACCACGTAACTCTACAATGGATCAAGGGACACAGCGCTTTTTGAGTTAACAATGCAGCGGATAAACTAGCCAGAAGGGGATCGGATACATCGGTATCCCCTATAGCCTATGGGTCGGAAACGATTTAACCCATTACAGCAGGTAAAATCCGGTCCCTACTGAGAGAACGTACTAAAAACGAGCACGACTGGACCGGGTAAGAAGACTGCAGGCAGGCCAGAGAGGCCATTAAAACACTAACCAGTCACCTATCCAAGAAGTTGCTCCGACTGAAGAAACCCCAACTTCGCATGACAACCAGCATCATCATCACGATCACTTTATCAAGCACCTTTCAGTCAAAGGTTTTACTGATGGTCCTCTGTGCAGAGCATGCATGGAAGAAGAAGAAACAGCTACCCAAGTGGTGCTACACTGCAAAGAGGTGGCTACACACCCGGAAAAGTACCTCGGGCATCCGGAGTCAATCCCCGAGGCACTCGGTGATTTGGTACGGTTGCTGATCTTCCACGGAGAACTATGATGGCTCGAGTAGTGGGCCCCCACCCTTCACGCAAAATAGGCGCATGTAGACGTCTAGTTGAGGAAAACAGCCCTTATAACTAATACCATTACCATAATATATTAGTTGATTATTATTCTAATGTAATTAAAAGTATAACGTCATTTTACTACTCGTTTTTTATTGGTTGGTTTCGCGTGAACACTGTTAAATGACAAAATACTACATAAATAACAAAAACTCTCACATTAAATCCTAACAGATACTAAAAATTCATAACAAACACATATCAACTCTAAGTATATTTCATTACTTTCCAAATAAAATCATTACACTATCTCAATTTTTCATTACCTTCCAAATATTAATCATTACACTCTCTCCATATTTCATTACCTTCTAAGCGCTCATTACATTCCATCACTTTCCATGAAAATTAAGGCTTTCCCATGAACGCCTTTCCCGGTAACATTTTCATAGGACGTATACGATTACTCTAATTCATAAACTACGTCAAAACGGGAACAAAAAAAATATTCTTCGAAATCTGTCCAATTTGAACGAACTGAAAGAATCAGTCAAATACCTATGTAACATGCGAGCAAATGTCTAAACTAGAACTTGAAAATTTCTAATTACTTAGTAACGTTGTTTACTATAATAAATGTATTTTCTTGTAAACATTTAAGTACTTATCAAAATCGACTGAGAAAACTTTTATGATAAAAACTTTCAGGAGCAAGAAACATGCGGTGTTTATAAAGGTTTGTATGATTTATATCTCTGAACAAGAAAATCTTTTGAGGGAGCACTAGATCAATCAAAGTGAAGGATGATATTTCGTCACAATCTTTAAGGGCTAAAACACGCGCCCCTCTTCCCATTTTCCTCCCCTTATGCCATTACTTTGTTAAAATATATGTTGGAATACATTTACCTTAGTTTTGCGACTGCTCGCCTGTCTAACGTCACTATCTTTGGAAATGCTACTGCGATGTTAACAATGATCGACAAAAACATAACTCTAAAACTTTACATTGCTAATACACAACAATTTTGTGCATACCAACCAATCAAAAACACTATTGTAGTTGATTGATTACCTACAGTACGCGAACGAGTACATGGCCATCCTGAAATATGCGCATCCTTGTCGCACAGGCCAGTACCACTGCGAGTATGACAAGTTATTCATAGTGTTCCTTCAGATAATTCCCTAACTCTGAGATATATGTATGAGTTTTCGCGAAAGTTAAAATTCTTGCCGCCTAACGCCTTTGAAAGGGGGTTGTCCTTTGCCCTTTACTGAGTTCTAATAAAAGTTTCTTAGCGGTTTTGTAATTGAAGCAAAACAATGACGAAAGTCTGAGAACCGTTTTAATAACAACAATAATAATTTCCTTCGTTAAAAAGACTTGGAATTAATTTAAAAAAACTAAGAACTTTTCAGTACTATGGTGTTGGTCCTCTTTTTCACTCACTCTATCTCTGTCTAACTCAATGCAGATTCTCTATAGTGCTGCCGTTCAAAAAACATATCTCGCAGTTGTCATAATCATATCCATGTTATGGATACCTAAGGACTATTTTTCTTTGTTGACATGTCTTCTTGTGGGTTTGACCGGTGTCAGGTAGAGATTATTTAAGCGGCGATACTGTAGATTTTTCCCTTACCTTTTTGTGACGGCATACTAGTCACTCTTCTGCTCTCGGGACCTTCGCCCACAGCAGTACTTGCAGTCACCCATACATCGTACTGTATGCCCGTGTCCAGGTTTTTCAGTTCTATCGTGTTGGTTCTTTCTATCTCTCTCACTCACACTATCTATTTCTCTCTGTTTAACTTAATGTAATTTTCTAGATTATACACATACCTCTCTGTGACGGCATATTGGTCACTCTTCTGCTTTCAGGACCCTCACCAACAGCAGTACTCGCAGTCACCCATACATCGTACTGTATGCCCGTGTCCAGGTTTTTCAGTTCTATCGTATTTGTTCTTTCTATCTCTCTCACTCACTCTATCTATCTCCCTCTGTCTAACTAACAATTTAGATTCTCTATCAATTTAGATTCTGTAGATTGTACACTTACCTCTCTGTGACGGCATATTGGTCACTCTTCTGCTCTCAGGGCCTTCGCCCACAGCAGTACTTGCAGTCACCCATACATCGTACTGTATGCCCGTGTCTAGGTTTTTCAGTTCTATCGTGTTGGTTCTTTCTATCTCTTTCTCACTCACTCCATCTTTGTCTAACTCAGTGCAGATTCTCTACAGTGTTGCCATTCAAAAAGCCATATATGGTAGCTATCAAAATCATATCCATGTTATGGATACCTAAGGTCTATTTTTCTTTGTTGACACGTCTTCTAAAGGGTTTAACTGGGTTTTTCAGTTATATCGTGTTTGTCATTTCTATCTCTCTTTCACTCACACTATATATCTCTCTCCGTCTAACTTAAAGTAAATTCTCTAGATTGTACACTTACCTCTCTGTGACGGCATATTGGTCACTCTTCTGCTCTCGGGACCTTCGCCCACAGCAGTACTCGCAGTCACCCATACATCGTACTGTATGCCCGTGTCCAGGTTTTTCAGTTCTATCGTGTTGGTACGCTCGTACGCGTCGGTGAGCTGTGGCGCTTCTACGCGGATAGTCTGTGGCCCGTCGTTGCTGGGGAGGAAATTGTTCTGTGATTATTAGACCTTGTAAACTGTATTTATTTGATAATCATTGATTGGGCAAACCTAAAAATGTGGACTAGTTTGTAAACTATATTGTAATCACAATTCAGCTTAGGAAAGTAACAATTTTCTAGAGAAATATAGTTCGAAATATGACAAGCTAAGCTTCCTATACAATAGATTTGCCTACACATCGACCGTGGTTTCTTTCGGCAAGCTGTTTCGTTTTATTCTTTGGCTTATTGCTCGTGATGAAAGAAACAAAACCTATAGCAAACACAAGTCCTTACCTAGCAGTAGGTTTACAGTACACGGTATAATGGAGTAGCCTCCCGTTCGGCTGCCTTGGTTTCTTCCAGCTAACCAGTAGAGAGTTCGACGACTGTGCTAGCAGCTTGATTTCCGCCGGTGCTTCGGGTACTGTTGAAAAAAAAAACTATAATAATTATTCTGCCACATACAACACGAAAGGCTTAGACAAGGTAGGTAAGTGATGATCGCCACTGAAATTGACTATGATTTTACACGTTATACCTGAACACGATTTTCTGACAAAAATTATTTTTATTAAATGAAATGGCGCAGAAACCATAGACTTCTTAAGACAAGACGTGACTAACATAGTCTACGATTTAACCTGATTCATAGAAGAAAGAGCCCGAATTGGCAACACTATTGTTGACATCCTGCTTAAAGGTCATGAAGTATGGAAAAGACGCAAACAATATTGCCATTTCGGGTCCCTTTCTTTTATGAATCAGCCAATATCGACCATCCTTTTCCAAATCTGTTTAACGAAGTGAAAACGCTAGGTACTTTTCTTTAGCCGTTTTCTCAAAATATCGTGTAATATGGAACCGAGTATAAACTAAAGAGCAACCTACATCAGACTGTTAAAGTTCCAGTACTGGTAGAAATTTAAAAGTTGTATGAGAATCAAGTTTGGAATATGAAAGAACAATGAAAAGCTTTTAATAAGAGACGCAAAGTTTTGGATCGTCTTTTGTATTTTATACTTTGAGGCGAAGATTTATCTTTTGTCTTGCAGAATCACTGGCCTGAAGACACTGTGATTTATAGAGATACATCAGATATAGATACAAAATCACGGCTCTATTCCTTGCGGAGCAAACAGTGCGTCAACTAGCAACCTATGACTCTTTGCAATAAATTATGAAAACAGGTGCACGTCTGACAACTTTAAGCGGCCAGTTTTACTCTACTTTCAAATCATCATCATCTGCCTGCTCTTGTCCCAAATCATTTGGGGTCGGCACAACATAATAATTGTTTTGTTAGAGCACAAAATCATGTAGCAAAAGGATTTGGCAATGTGTTAAGACCGGCTGCTTGTGTCAACCCCCTTTGGGAATGCTATTGGTGGTGACACCGCCACCATACGGTTCACCGTGTAGTCGACAGAATATCCAGCCGAGGTCGAAAACTCTACGTTGTCTTTTACGAAAAACCCTGAGTGGACAAAGGGTGGCATTATTCTTAGCTAGAAAACTGAAAAGTTTTACTTCACTTCCAAATACCAGTAGCAAATTTAAGATAATATTGGGTAGCATCATTCGAAACTTTAGCACGTGACACCCTTTAAGAATTTAAATGAAGTTCATTATCCTTTCCACAGAAAACATTTATTAAACCTCATTCAAAACAAAAACTAATCTGCTTTAAAATTCAAAGGCTTTCGAAACAACGTCATTTTGTCGACAAGTAAAAGTTACAAGGACCAACTCAGGGTTGCCAGATGCCAAGGGTTGCTAAAAATCTCGTAATTTCAACAGATAATCTCGTAAAAGCATAAATTCAAAGAATCTTAAATAAAATTTTTAATTTTATATTATTTACTATACTAGGTATGTAACTTAGGTAGTCACATTCTTTGTGCTTGGGGCTGTTAAAATCAAAATGAAGCAAATTAAAATCATTTTTTTTATTAACTATATTTGACAATTGACATCAGTATATAAGTAAAATCATATTTATTTCTACCGTATATAGCTTTCAGCTCTCGTTCTAGCGTACATTTCATTTGATGGATCGGTCGAAAGCTAAAAATGTACTATTTACAGTGTCTATAATAAGACTTGTTAAAATCTCGTAAAAAAGAGTACGAGATTTGTGTTAATCTTGAATCTCGTACAAACACTCTAAATCTCGTAATGTTTCGAAATTTCTCGTACGTCTGGCAACCCTGGACCAGCTCCGCCTTAAGTTAGGAGTAACTGCGCCTTAAGTTTCGTGAAGGCGACGTGGCGAGAACTGAAATACATTGTTTGATATGACGGAGAATGTAATAATAACACGGTTGTAAGGATAGCAATGGATAAGTTTTGTAAGAAATTTCCTCGCTCTGATGCTTTTACATAAATGTTCATATCAGAGTAAGGGCATGCATGTACCCATGTTACTTATGAAACACCAAGAACAAACGTATTCTTTTTATCGTGCGGGTCACCGAATCGATTGAAGACTCTGTGGACTCTTCTTGCGAGACCACTAAGCCCGGATTCAGTAGTACTATAAATGATGCTTGCGTACATAAACGCTCAAAATGGTATGTACTGGTATATACTTTTGAACTGAACTAAAACTGACTCGAATTAATCAATTTATGCTTGTATACGAAAGCTCATAATAGGCCAATTACAATCGTAATCAAATCAATTAGCGATACTATGCTCATAAATTGAATTATGATGAATCCTTATATATTGAATCAGTGTGAATAGATGTTATTATTCGACAAAGAGTCGAACTTAACCAAAAGCTACATCATCCCCGAGAGAGACCGTAGTATATTTTTACCGCAGCATAAAACTATATTCCCAAAGGATCCACCAAAACATCTGCCTAGTTGTAAATGACTTCGTAAGAAAAAAAAACTTGTAGTACAGGACCTCTTTCTACAATGAATTTCGGTTTACTATGGCATTTGTTTACAGTAGGTTTTGCAACATACCTGCGCAAAATGGAATTCAAAGGTACAACATAATTAAAGACCTCCTTACAAAATTAATAACTCGAATAGCTTGAACCCGATAAGTTTCTGCACCGAGTCCTTACAACAAAGACATCAACTCAGCGAAATCTACTTACCGCCCTCACAACAAAAGCATAAGTTTCACTTTGACAAACTTGCTTTGAAACAGCTGGGAACTTGGCCAGCAACGATATGTCGAGAAACGTTTTGTCGATGAAACTGTTTGCCGCAGCACTTAATCTTTGGTTTGAAATAATCGGCGAAACCCTAATCGAAGAATGGTTTATGGAAGAAAATTTTATTGATATAGATAGGCACTGTGACAAAGTCCTAATAACTTACTGTCTAGCTTAGTGGAGCAGCACAAAACAGGAATGTTGTCGACTCGTTCTATAGAGCTATAGATCTCTAAAGGCTAGATATTGGCAAATTATCCGTTGACAAACTGTAACATTGACGAAAAGTTTGTTGGCCTTCTTCGAGTGGGTCACCAAGTCGTCCAACGCAACGACGTTGTTAGGGACTGGAAACTCACCGTCTTGCATAGTGGAGCACACAATGGGGAAGCTGTAGGGGCCGGTGCCGTAGTTGGAGAACCCTGCCACTTTGATCGTGTAGTTGGTGTACTTCAGCAAGCTCTGCAGTCGTAGCTCTGTTACTATGGCTCATTGTCTCCAGTAGTAGCAACATTCGTAAAACAGTAGTGGAACCAAAATACATAAGTCAGTGGGTAAGGTGAACTGTGTGTCGAGCAACAATAACATCGAATAAACGTTTAATGACGAAAAAAGAATCGAACAATAGTTTATCGACCAAGCGTTTAACGACGAAAGTGTCGAGAACAGACATAACGTTATTCGACGAAATGATTATCTACTATAAGACTGTTGATCATATGTTAATCGACGAAACATGTATCGACATAATGTTATTTTGTGACTCACCGTCTTGCATAGTGGAGCACACAATGGGGAAGCTGTAGGGGCCGGTGCCGTAGTTGGAGAACCCTGCCACTTTGATCGTGTAGTTGGTGTACTTCAGCAAGCTCTGCAGTCGCAGTTCCGTTACTAAGAGATGTCGCAATATTCCAGACTAATCATTTGTAAAATAGCGACATGACATATGTACCTAATTAATGAGTCGACTGGCACATCGATAAAACGTTTACCTACGAATCTACTATCGAGGAAACGTTTATTTAGTAATCGTTTATCGACAAACCGTCTATCAGTGAAAAATTAATAGTGGAAACGTTTTTAGGCTAAATGTTTTTTGATATTTTGTTATCTTGAACTGAAAACTTACCGTCTTGCATAGTAGAGCACACAATGGGGAAGCTGTAGGGGCCGGTGCCGTAGTTGGAGAACCCTGCCACTTTGATCGTGTAGTTGGTGTACTTCAGCAAGCTCTGTAGTCGCAGTTCCGTTACTAGGGATGTCGCAATATTCCGCAAACTCATCATTTGTAAAACAGTGGCATATGTAATGAGTCGACTGCCACATCGATGAAACGTTTATCGTCGAATCTTCTATAGAGGAAACGTGAATTGACTAATCGTTTATTGACAAACCGTCTATTGGCGAACCATTTATCGAGGTAACTTTTTTAGAAGTAACGTTTTTTGTCTTGCCCTTATTAGGGACTGAAAACTCACCGTCTTGCATGGTGGAGCACACAATGGGGAAGCTGTAGGGGCCGGTGCCGTAGTTGGAGAACCCTGCCACTTTGATCGTGTAGTTGGTGTACTTCAGCAAGCTCTGCAGTTGTAACTCCGTTACTAGGGATGTCGCGTTGTAGCAGTAGTAGCAACATTAGTATAACAATGGCGTACTAAAAAGTCAATGGGTAAGGCGGACCGTGTGTCGAGCAACAGTAACATTAAATAAACGTTAACGTTTATTGACGAAAGTATAATCGATGTACCATTTATCGACCAAGCGTTTAGTGACCAATCTTTTACCGATAAAATAAACAAAATCGACGAAAAGATTATCGACAATAGGTTTGTTGATCAAATATTTATCAACGGAACGTGTTTCGACATAGTTTTACTCAGTATTAGTGTCTCACCGTCTTGCATAGTGGAGCACACAATGGGGAAGCTGTAGGGGCCGGTGCCGTAGTTGGAGAACCCTGCCACTTTGATCGTGTAGTTGGTGTACTTCAGCAAGCTCTGCAGTCGTAACTCCGTTACTAGGGATATCACTTTGTGCCAGTAGTAGCAACATTCGTAAAACAGTGGCGTAACAAAAAGAAGTCAGTGGGTAGGGCGACCCGTGTGTCGAGCAACAGTAACATCGAATAAACGTCTATTGAGGAAAAAATAATCGAAGAACCGTTTATTGACCACGCGTTTAACGTCGAATCGTTTATCGATAAAGTGTCAAAAACAGACAAAACGTTAATCGACGAAACGATTATCGACAATAAATCGGTTGATCAAATGTTTATCGACGAAACGTGTTTTGACATAATGTTACTAAGTGTTAGTGACTCACCGTCTTGCATGGTGGAGCACACAATGGGGAAGCTGTAGGGGCCGGTGCCGTAGTTGGAGAACCCTGCCACTTTGATCGTGTAGTTGGTGTACTTCAGCAAGCTCTGCAGTCGCAGTTCCGTTACTAGGGATGTCGCGTTGTGCCAGTGGCGACCTGCGGACGATTTACTAGGTTAGTTTTGACTATTCTAAGAAGAACGGGTTATTTGACTTATATCCTTACTTTACTACATTGCTGTGCCCCCTCGGGCTGTTTTAGCTTAGTTACTATTAATGTTACCTATCTTGAAGATGTTTTCTGTGATTTACAATAAATATTTGAAATTGAAATCGAAATTGATCTCAATATGTTTCAATAAAATACTTACGTTTACGACTAAGTACCTACCAACATGTCACAATATCTTTTCTACATACATACATATATCACGATTATTTCCCGGAGGGGTAGGCAGAGACTACATCCTTCCACTTGCTACGATCCTGACAAAACCTCTTTCGCTTCTTCAACGTTCATCGATCTTTTCATGCACGCTCGTCGACCTTTTGACCTGGTCTTTCTTTAAAACGTCCCCGATTTGATCTAGGTACGTCCGTCTAGGTCTTCCCCTTCCAACGTTCCCATCCACACTCGCCATATAAACTTGTTTCGTTAATCTTCTTTCATTCATCCTCTCAACGTGGCCAAACCATCTAAGCATTCCTTTTTCTATACCAGTCACTACGTCTTCTTTAATACCACAACGTTCCCTTATCACGCTATTCTTAATCCTGTCACTCAGTTTTATTCCTATCATACTCCTTAACGCTCTCATTTCTACCGCATTTATTCTACTTTCACGCTTTTTCTGCCATACCCAACTTTCACTCCCATACAGTGTTGGAACTAACACCCCTCTATGTACAGCCAGACGGGCCTTATTTGACACTTTCTGGCTATTCATAAAGGCATGCAACGCTCCATTCACCATGTTGCCGGCATTCACCCTCCTTTCAATATCACTTTCATGCTTTCCATCTGATGTAAATTTTGATCCCAAATATACAAACTCTTTCACTTGCTCCACTCTTTCCTCTTCTATTATAATATTACACTCTGTCATACTATCCACTTTTTCAAAAACCATTGCTTTCGTCTTACTAACATTTACTTTCATTCCTTTCTCTTTTAAAGCCTCATTCATAATATTTACCATCTCCTGTAACTCTTCAGCCGACGACGCAAGAATAACTTGATCGTCAGCATAGAGCAAACATTTGACGAGTAAATCGTTCATTCTTAGTCCACATTCACTCTCTTTCAAATCTGTCAAACAACTATCCATGAATAGATTAAACAGCCATGGTGACGCAACACAGCCCTGTCTAACACCTTTCTCGATATTAAACAGTTCCGTGTATGCCCCGTTGATCCTGACACAAGCACTGGAATCCTTATATAAGGATTTCAGCGCTCGTATCAAGATACTGCTCACTCCATGCATGGATAGAGCCGACCACAATTTATTCCTCACCACTCTGTCATAGGCCTTTTCCGAATCCACGAATGCGCAATAGACTTTCTGGTTTTTAGCCAGGAACTTTTCAGCTATGCACCGCAAGGAAAAGACCTGATCCGTGCATCCCATCCCCTTACGAAACCCTGCCTGAGCATCCCATACTTTCTCATCCGTTTCTTTCACCACTCTTTCAATCAACACCTTTGCATACAGTTTGCCGACAACACTGAGGAGGCTTATAGCGCAATAATTTTTGCAATCTAGCTGTGACCCTTTTCCTTTGTACAATGGTACTATAACAGCCTTGCACCAATCACTTGGCACTCGATCGCTTTTCCAGCAAAGGTTGAAAAGGAGGTACAGCTGACTAGCCACTACACCTTCGCCAGCCTTCAGCATTTCGACCGATACTCTATCATACCCTGCAGCTTTTCCAGATTTCATGCTTTTCGATGCTTTCACGATCTCATCCATTTCAATCTCGCTTTCGTTCACAATTTCATTCATTTCTTCCGTAGGTATTTCTTGCGCTATGTCTTCTTTCTCAAATAAACTTTCAAAATATTCCTTCCATCTTTTCAATACACCTTCTTCACCTCTTATTATATCTTTTCTGAATAATATTTATCCATTACCTACTTGAGGTTTTCAGTTATGGTTATTAACATTATGGTAAACAAAATTTTGGATATTTAATGTTAAAAACAATGCCAATTAACGATTATGCGAAATGACTACCAGGCAGAAAATGTTATGCATAATGCAAATACGAGTAAAAATGGTATGCGTTCGAAGGGCAGGCACCCGTGGGGAATAGATGATCGTTTAAAATAACTTGTTCAGATTATGGTTCTCATTGTGAAATACCTCTACTATTTGGCAATCTACTACCTACTAGCTAGCTATTGTAAACAGGCACGATTTCAAAATGAAACCGTATGGGAATAGAGATCTATGTAGCATGGACCAACTAGTTTGCTAGTTTGTACATAAACGACATTGTTGTGTTGGGTTTATATGGCTTTTGTAAGTTTGAAGTTTCTTTTGTTTAGATTCTATTGTTCATAATCAAATGACCTTTTCTTTGTGTGATTACAACTGTTTGCAAAATTAACATGAAAATAAAGAGAAGCCGTTTAACACTGTGAAACTAAATTTAGCTTGTTACGTTGACCACACTTCAGTCGTCTGCTGGACATGGGCCTCCCACTATTGGGGGATATTTTGCAGACTCACCACGCTTAGTAGCCGGGATGACGTGCGCTGTGCGAGAAAATGTATTATGCAAGCACAGGGACTTGTGCTGACCATTCCCTAGATTCCTCCCTTAGTTGCCTTTCAAGACATCCATACTTAGAGAACGGTTGATGCTACTTTAAGCTGGCAGGAATGATAGTGCTGAATTAGCCTTGTCTAGCCTAACATATACCTAACAGAACAGAGTTATGGTAGATCCAGTGACGTAGCGCACCTTGTTGGGAATAGTACAAAAGCTTTTTTTAGGGCCCTATGAAGGGCAAAGTTATCTCACAAAAAATGGTTTTAGTTTCGA
Source organism: Phthorimaea operculella (assembly GCA_024500475.1). Classification (NCBI taxonomy): domain Eukaryota; kingdom Metazoa; phylum Arthropoda; class Insecta; order Lepidoptera; family Gelechiidae; genus Phthorimaea; species Phthorimaea operculella. Next base: position 495,352 of record JANFCV010000157.1, read on the forward strand.
GAGTAGGGCAGTGGCCGGATCTAGAAACATTAAACAGGGTGTGGATACACAAGTGACCCAAGACCGGCTACGCCGGCATTTAGTGGCCCGGAGCCTCTATAGCCTGGGAGCCCCGTGTAATCTATAAGGCAGATACTGTGGCTGCTACGCCCCTGGGTAGATCATACTAAACGAATACCTTGAGCCGCATACAACACGGTGTATCCGATCAGGGCTCCGGCTTGCTTGTGAGGCGGGATCGGCTGCCAGCTGACTCTTACAGCGGTAGACGTCACTCCGCCGCATTCTACTGAGGACGGGCCTTCTCGGCACAAGTAACTAGGGCATTCGAATACCGGACTTTTTCAATACCGGTATTAATGGAATGTTTAGGAAAATGTCTACTGTAGAAATAAAGTCACATCTCAATTGTCGATAGTATTTTGTTTTTGTATAAAAAAACTAGATGGCGCTAGTAGTTTTTTAAAACGCGGTAATGAAATGTTTTCTGCGATGTGATAAAGGTGTACGGTGCATAGTGTTCGCCACGCGGACACGTTCGCCTCGCGAAAACTTAGAACTTAGAACTTAAAACATAAAAATTAAAAATTAGAAGTGGAAAACCGCCTACGGTACGGTAGTAGGTAGTAGTAGGTACCATGTGTGGGGTGTCGTTTGAAAGAGAAACTCGAGCCGCGTTCGATGGTACAACACTCACGGCGATCGGTGACGACATGTTGCGCAACATTTGAACGATGTTGCGCAACATTGTATATGGCACACTGTATAGCAAACAACTGTTAGAAATCGCACCAGAGTCCAACATAATTATAGAGGTCCTCCATACAGTCAGTAAGTGAGGCCAGCTAAAACTGGTCTCTCGTAGTGTTTGTATGAAAGTGAGGCCAGCTAAAACTCGTCTCTCGTAGTGTTTGTATGAAATCGGGCCAAGAGCGTGTCGGGCACTCTAGTAGGTGTAAAGTGGGCCGAATCGGGCCAAGAGCGTGTCGGGCACTCTAGTAGGTAGAAAGTGGGCCGAAACGGGCCAAGAGCGTGTCGGGCACTCTAGTAGGTAGAAAGTGGGCCGAATCGGGCCAAGAGCGTGTAGGGCACTCTAGTAGGTAGAAAGTGGGCCGAATCGGGCCAAGAGCGTGTCGGGCACTCTAGTAGGTAGAAAGTGGGCCGAATCGGGCCAAGAGCGTGTCGGGCACTCTAGTAGGTAGAAACTGTGACGAAACGGACCAAAAGCGTGTCGGGCACTCTAGTAGGTGGAAACTGTGACGAAACGGACCAAGAGCGTAGTCGGCCCAAGAGCGTGTCTCTAGTAGGTAGAAACTGTGACCGAATCGGACCAAGAGCGTGTCGGGCACTCTAGTAGGTAGAAACTGTGACGAAACGGACCAAGAGCGTGTCGGGCACTCTAGTAGGTAGAAAGTGGGCCGAATCGGGCCAAGAGCGTGTCGGGCACTCTAGTAGGTAGAAACTGTGACGAAACGGACCAAAAGCGTGTCGGGCACTCTAGTAGGTAGAAACGGTGACGAAACGGACCAAGAGCGTGTCGGGCACTCTAGTAGGTAGAAACTGTGACGAATCGGGCCAAGAGCGTGTCGGGCACTCTAGTAGGTAGAAAGTAGGTCTAAACTTTTTTGCTCTGGCAACCCCGAGCTGAGCGGTCGTCAAAATCAGCTGTTAATCAAATTTTATTTTAATTAGTGTTTTTATACGTTTTCTTGTTTATAAAACCCTGTGAAGTAGTGAAAGTGATAAGTTTATAATATATCGGATGCTGTCCGATACAAATTTGAGTGGAAATACTTGGATTTTCGACTGTCTGTCATAACAGACAAAGGATTTGAATCAAGATTTGAACGAGCAACGGATTATCCCTGGGAGTATCGTTTCTTTGATAACTTTTATACGATTCACAATCAATTACCACATTAGTATCATATAATACCATAATACACGACAGCACAACTCACTTATTGTGGGAATTTACTACCTATACATAACACAGCCGCGTGAACTTGCCTCAGGTTACTTTTAACGAAGTATACTTGACGGGAAGGTCAACTGCCGCTCAGACAAGTTATTCAACAAACACTTTATACCTATAGGAACTCAAAATCTTACTTCTCCTGCTAGTTTCGTTTTAGTCTAGTCTAGTTCTTACAGTGTCTCAGATCGCTTGTCAATTTGGGAAGGGAAACTGATGACACTTGACCAGGTTATTTTACCTACATAAACATATCACATTGCTTAATTAGTTACAGTACCTACTCACTAGCTTGTGAGCAAGTGTATATTGTGTATTAAGTAGTGTTTTATATATTTCAGCTGAAGCAGCAGCATCAAAATGCCTACTGAAACACGTTCTATGGCTAAAGAACAAAAGTTACAAAGACTAATGATAGAAGTAAAGGACTATGAAGCTCAGGTTGACTGGCTGGTCGATGAAAGGAATAACTTAGAGGTGTGACATGCGAATGTTAAAGTCGAGCAAGGATACGATTAACCTGAAACTCACAAATGCCTACTGTTTACTTGAGGAATCTAAGGCAGATATTGATCACAAACAAGCTCTCATTGACATCCTGCGAGCAGAGATCTGGCTAAGTTACTTCAGACCGGTTGAACTTTTAGAACAACAGCTCGTGAGGCACTAAGCAGCCTAAATATCTTACAAAATGAGAAGCAAAATACAGCTATAATTCAGTCACAATCACTCCACAATGAACTGTCATTTGCCCTACAAGAGGAGCTTTCTTTGCAAATGTGACAAGTGATCAACGATTTACTCAATGGACTGCAAACATCTACTATAAATGTACATAATCATCCAAGACCAAAGAGATCTCAGCAGATTAAGGCAAAATTACTAAGAGCTTTGAATGCAAATAGATTATTAAGGAGACAACACAAAAATAAATATAAGAAACAAAATAGTCAATTGAAACGAGTAGTATTATATCAGGAGATTGACTCACTCAAGGCAGCTTATTCAGCTTTATCTGAGCAGCATGAAGAAGCAATGACCAAGCTAAGCCAACAATCTTCTACATTTGCACCGCCAACAAATAAAAATTTAATCAAACAAAAATGCAATGAAATCATGGCCTTGCTACAAGATGATACAGACAAGAAACATTTGTCATTGCTAAGTGACACAGGAGACCCGTCTGAATTTTCATCAAATGACAGCAGGTCACCCAGACTAAAAGAAGAGAAACCGTCATTCATCAATGAAAAAGAAAACAGTGAAGGAGCACCAAGCTGTTTTAATACCACAACACTGCTCTCACCAATCTGCACGGTGCCCCCCCACCCCGCAGGAGGTTGACCCTCAGTGGGGCTGTGGCACTGTGTATTGTCAGCAGTCACAGCGAGGTCAGCATGCTACGATGGTGATTGAGACCAGTTCTCCTAAATCAAGAGTCGAGCAGTCTGGTAGCGCCGCGCAGGGACGACATAGCTTGGACTCGAGTGCACTCACCACGCCTCCGGGCGCTCCACTGGACGTCCCGAGCGCCTCGCAGCCGTGCGCCCGCGGCCCCCGCCGTGCGCATCGCAGCCATGCGCTCCGCGCCCCGCTGTGCGCCCTCGCCTCTCGCTGTGCGCCCACGCCCCACCCTGTGCGCTCCGCACGCCCCGCCCCGCGCCCCGCACGCCTCGCCATGCGCCCAGCCGCCTTCGTGTGCGTGGTCAGGTCTGCTCACGCCGCGCGTCTCGGGCAAGGAGCCCAGGCGCGCCGCTGGCGTTGCACACTAGCACGCCTACGCCCAGTACTCGTACCCAGCACGTTCAGCAGCTGCCCAAACCCGTGGACACTAATCTCGCTAAGACGGTCATCTTTAGTGACAGAATAGGAAAAGGTTTAGGTTACTTACTGCACAATCAACTTAATCAGGTTGTTGAAAATGTTTGTTTACCCCAGGCCTCGTTTGAACAAATTACTAATAGAATGTTAAACTATAACTTCTCTGAAAACACTACAGTGGTGCTATTATTAAGTCACAGTAGCGGTGTCGACAAGCGAGCCTTGACTAATTTTATTAATTTTGTGCCACCTAAATGTCCGTAACTGTATTATAGGCACATTACCTTATATTAAGGGACAAGTTGAATATAATAGTAGAATATTTAATTTTAATACTATGTTATATAAATTGACATGTAGTCATAGTGACAACTTATATACAGTTGACATTAATCTATTTGATAATTTTATATTGACAAACAGTACAATGTACTTATCTCTTTATTACTGCAAACTTTTAGCTAATTTGTTAGCTATGAACATTTCTGACCCGGTTACATTGTACACCAGATCATTCTAGACTTAGGCCTCTTGCATCCAGGAACAATAAATCTCAACATTTAAACTAAACAATGAGACAAAGGGAAAGCCGCTTAGTATTATTCATCAGAATATTCAGGGCTTTCCTGGCAAGAAGCTTGAGATTGAGTTGTTCCTGGAGTCAAGAAATGTGATATTTTATGCGTTTCGGAACACTGGTTGAAGGACTATGAGATGCTCATAAATTACGAAAATTATGAAATAGTCAGTGCCTTCAATCGAAAGTCCACTATTCGCGGAGGCACTTTTATTCTTGTTAATAAAAATATCAAAGCTAAAGAGCGAAAAGATATTGTTGGACTTTCAGTTGAATGTGTGTGTGAACTGTCATGCATTGAGTTGGAGAAACATATTATAGTGTGCGTATACAGACCCCCTAAAAATAGTAACTATGAGAGTTTTGAACTAATTATGGAAGATGTTTTAAAGATATTATTAAAATCAAAGAATAAATTTCATATTGTGTGTGGAGATTTCAATATAAATTTATTAGAAAATGTTGCTTTAGAAGTCGATTTATCAGTTTGTTTAAGTCATTTAACCTAAACAACATATTTAAAGAACCTACTGAATAACTGCAACCACAGCATCTTGTTTAGACAATATCTACTGTGATTGTGACTATTCAGACCAAGAAATAGTAAATTGTTGTAAATCAGACCACAATGGACAATCTGTGCTTTTTCCATGTCGTCCTAAAGTTGAAAAGATTGTTATTAGTAAAAGAATTATAAGCTCCAACCAAGTAGACAAACTCCATACTGCACTATCAGAAAAACTACCAGTTCTAGACTATGATACTAACAATCCAAATAACTTTTATTCAAAGCTTTTTATAACGATACGTGATGAATTTGAAGACAAATTCAAGGTAAAGAAATTAACAATTAATCCTAAATTTAAATTCAGCGACTGGGCAACTGTAGGGATTCGAACAAGTAGGAATAAGTTATTTGAGCTGTATGACGAAAAGTCTTATAATCATAGTGTAACTTTTGTTGAACATGTTAAAAAATATTCTAAGATATTCAAAAATGTTTGCATAAAGCTAAAGCAATTTTCACCAAAAATAAAATATACTCTGCTGAAAATGTTATTAAAACTGTTTGGAAAGTTGTCAATTCAGAGACTGGTCGAAACAAACCAATTGAAAAATCTCATTCTTTGATGACTGGTCAGGGCATTGTTACTGCAGACGCTGATGTAGCTAATGAGTTTGAAACTTTTTTCAGTAACATCCCATTCAAAACTACTGAGTCACTTAACTCTTCGCCAATCATCGCGTCAAATCTTCTTAAAAACAATGTTCAGACTTGTGTTAATATATTTGAGTTTAGGCACATTAATGCGAACGTAATATTAAAAACTTTTAAAGATATAAAAGTAAAAACTACAGAGGATTTATGGGGCATGTCAGTAAGACTATGTAGTTCTTTAATTGATACATTAGCACCATACTTAGCCTGTATATTTAATGCTTGCATTGATCATGGCGTATTTCCTGATCTCATGAAGCACAGTAAAATACCTCTTTAAAGCAGGAGATAAAACGGATCCCAGTAACTTTAGGCCAGTATCTGTACTACCAGTTTTGAGTAAAGTTTTTGAGAGGATTGTACTTAATCAAATGCTCCTACATTTCAACTTAAATAAATTACTACATGATCAACAATTCGGTTTTACGAAAGGGCGCTCGACAACCGACGCTGCTGTTAACCTCCTACAACTTATTTACGGTGCTTGGGAGGAGTCGCAGGATGTCATAGGGGTGTTCTGCGATTTGTCCAAGGCATTTGATTGCGTTGATCATGAGACACTGTTGCTGAAACTGGACCATTATGGTATAAGAGGAAAAGCGCTTGATTTAGTTCAATCTTATCTCGGAGATAGGACGCAGACAGTGCAGATAAATGGTGTGAAGTCGATAGGATCTGCCGTCAGAATTGGTGTACCGCAAGGATCAATTTTGGGGCCGTTTCTATTTTTAGTATACATAAACGACTTGCCGTTCATGGTACAGAATCTAGCCAAGATAGTGCTTTTTGCTGATGATACTTCTTTAATATTTAAAGTGGATAGAAAAGCTGTAAATATTGACGAAGTAAATGGCGCACTTGATCAGGTTCATAAATGGTTTACGTCAAACAATTTAGTGCTGAATTCTAAAAAAACTAAATGTATTAAATTCTCTTTGCCTAATGTAAAAAGTATTAAACACGATGTTGTTCTAAATAATGAAAAGCTTAATTATGTAACTGAAACAGTTTTCTTAGGGATTACACTCGACGCAACCGTTCAATGGGATCCATATACTAGCACTGGCTAGTAAACTTAGCTCAGCGGCATACGCTGTTCGAAAAATTCGACAATTGACCGATGTTGCTACAGCCAGGCTTGTGTATTTTAGTTACTTTCAGCATAATGTCCTACGGATTATTGTTATGGGGGCAAGCCGCTAACATTGAAACTATCTTTGTGTTACAAAAAAGGGCTATAAGAGCAATATATAAACTGCGAAGTCATGAATCCCTACGAGAATTGTTTAAGGAAATTGGCATTCTTACGCTTCCTTCGCAGTACATATTTGACAATATAATGTATGTACGTAAGAATTCCAGTTCCTATTTAAGAAACTCTGATATTCATTGTCGTAATACAAGAAATAAAAATAAAATTGTACCACAAACTAGATTAAGTAAGATCAGTAAATCATATATGGGTAACTGTGTACGCTACTATAATAAAATTCAGAGGAAATTTTAAAGTTAAATGATAGGCAATTTAAAATTAAAATAAAGAATACTTTATGTTTGAAAGCGTATTACAAGACTGAACATTATCTGAAAGACAAAGATGTCTGGTTAGTAGCAACAGTTGCTCCAACACAATGCAAGAGATAGGCATTATTTAAAAATAAACATGACATTATATTTTAGTGGTTAAACTTTTATGATATGTAAATTGACATGTATAGTGGTTAAATTTGACATTTCATACTTATTATTCTTAAATTTTGACATGTATTTTTACATTTACTGTAAATTTACTTTTTGTTATGTTATTTTATTGCTCGTATATTTAAAGTACCTTTATTTTAAAGACGAAACAGTTAGAATAATCTACTGTAATATTATTTTATTTTGTTGAGCCGTTTTTGGCTATTACTATTATACTATTAATTTATTTTCTAGCTTAGATAGGTAGCATAGGGCCTAAAATATTGTCAACTTTAGAATAGGTGCACTTCTGGGCAGGTTTTGGGGTTTTCCTGTCCAGGGGTCCGGCTAACTATACGTATGGAACACCTTTTTAAAATATTGACAGAATGTAATTCCATTTACTTGTCAATCACTGAGGCATAAAGTTACATGCTGTGTGGTTAGCCTGGCCAGCCCTGAGGCAGTGCCTTTATTTTTATTTTTATCCCGCCCGTGCCGCGTTTAGAGTAGGAAGGAACACAAATTGTTATAAAAAATAGAAAATTTTGCATTAGAAATTTTCTCTTTTTTAAGTTTGAATTAGAATGTGACTTTCTTAAAGAGAATCTTGTAAATTCCTACTAAGAAATAAATTATTGAATTTGAATTTGAATTTGAGTGGGCCGAATCGGGCCAAGAGCGTGTCGGGCACTCTAGTAGGTAGAAAGTGGGCCGAATCGGGCCAAGAGCGTGTCGGGCACTCCAGTAGGTAGAAAGTGGGCCGAATCGGGCCAAGAGCGTGTCGGGCACTCTAGTAGGTAGAAAGTGGGCCGAATCGGGCCAAGAGCGTGTAGGGCACTCTAGTGGGTAGAAAGTGGGCTGAATCAGGCCAAGAGCGTGTCGGGCACTCTTGTAGGTAGAAAGTGGGCCGAATCGGGCCAAGAGCGTGTCGGGCACTCTAGTAGGTAGAAACTGTGACGAAACGGACCAAAAGCGTGTCGGGCACTCTAGTAGGTAGAAAGTGGGCCGAATCGGGCCAAGAGCGTGTAGGGCACTCTAGTGGGTAGAAAGTGGGCTGAATCGGGCCAAGAGCGTGTCGGGCACTCTTGTAGGTAGAAACTGTGACGAAACGGACCAAGAGCGTGTCGGGCACTCTAGTAGGTAGAAACTGTGACGAAACGGACCAAGAGCGTGTCGGGCACTCTAGTAGGTAGAAACTGTGACGAAACGGACCAAGAGCGTGTCGGGCACTCTAGTAGGTAGAAACTGTGACGAAACGGACCAAGAGCGTGTCGGGCACTCTAGTAGGTAGAAACTGTGACGAAACGGACCAAGAGCGTGTCGGGCACTCTAGTAGGTAGAAACTGTGACGAAACGGACCAAGAGCGTGTCGGGCACTCTAGTAGGTAGAAACTGTGACGAAACGGACCAAGAACGTGTCGGGCACTCTAGTAGGTCGAAACTGTGACGAAACGGACCAAGAGCGTGTCGGGCACTCTAGTAGGTAGAAACTGTGACGAAACGGACCAAGAGCGTGTCGGGCACTCTAGTAGGTAGAGAGCGGGTGGAATCGGGCCAAGAGCGTGTCGGGCACTGAAAAGAGGTCAAAAAAGTCCGTGATCCCGGTATTGGCTAATAAGCCCTACAAGTAACCCAAGACCGGCTAAGCCCCATGTAATCTATACGGAAGGTACGATGGCTGCTACGCCTCTGAGTAGATCATACCTTGAGCCGCATACAACACGGTGTATCCGATCAGGGCTCCGGCTTGCTTGTGAGGCGGGATCGGCTGCCAGCTGACTCTTACAGCGGTAGACGTCACTCCGCCGCATTCTACTGAGGACGGGCCTTCTTCTGGTGCTGTGGGACAAGATAACTGGGAAGATCATACCTTGAGCCGCATACAACACGGTGTATCCGATCAGGGCTCCGGCTTGCTTGTGAGGCGGGATCGGCTGCCAGCTGACTCTTACAGCGGTAGACGTCACTCCGCCGCATTCTACTGAGGACGGGCCTTCTCGGCACAAGTAACTAGGGCATTCGAATACCGGACTTTTTCAATACCGATATTGAATACCGGTATTAATGGAATGTTTAGGAAAATGTCTACTTTAGAAATAAAGTCACATTTCAATTGTCGATAGTATTTTGTTTTTGTATAAAAAAACTAGATGGCGCTAGTAGTTTTTTAAAACGCGGTAATGAAATGTTTTCTGCGATGTGATAAAGGTGTACGGTGCATAGTGTTCGCCACGCGGACACGTTCGCCTCGCGAAAACTTAGAACTTAGAACTTAAAACTTAAAAATTAAAAATTAGAAGTGGAAAACCGCCTACGGTACGGTAGTAGGTAGTAGTAGGTACCATGTGTGGGGTGTCGTTTGAAAGAGGAACTCGAGCCGCGTTCGATGGTACAACACTCACGGCGATCGGTGACGACATGTTGCGCAACATTTGAACGATGTTGCGCAACATTGTATATGGCACACTGTATAGCAAACAACTGTTAGAAATCGCACCAGAGTCCAACATAATTATAGAGGTCCTCCATACAGTCAGTAAGTGAGGCCAGCTAAAACTGGTCTCTCGTAGTGTTTGTATGAAAGTGAGGCCAGCTAAAACTCGTCTCTCGTACTGTTTGTATGAAATGTATCTCTCGTAGTGACGAATCGGGCCAAGAGCGTGTCGGGCACTCTGGTAGGTAGAAAGTGGGCCGAATCGGGCCAAGAGCGTGTCGGGCACTCTAGTAGGTAGAAACTGTGACGAAACGGACCAAAAGCGTGTCGGGCACTCTACTAGGTAGAAAGTGTGACGAAACGGACCAAAAGCGTATCGGGCACTCTAGTAGGTAGAAAGTGGGCCGAATCGGGCCAAGAGCGTGTCGGGCACTCTAGTAGGTAGAAAGTGTGACGAAACGGACCAAGAGCGTGTCGGACACTCTAGTAGGTAGAAAGTGTGACGAAACGGACCAAGTGCGTGTCGGCCACTCTAGTAGGTAGAAAGTGTGACGAAACGGACCAAGAGCGTGTCGGACACTCTAGTAGGTAGAAACTGTGACGAAACGGACCAAGAGCGTGTCGGGCACTCTAGTAGGTAGAAAGTGTGACGAAATGGACCAAGAGCGTGTCGGGCACTCTAGTAGGTAGAGAGCGGGTGGAATCGGGCCAAGAGCGTGTCGGGCACTGAAAAGAGGTCAAAAAAGTCCGTATTGGCTAATACCGGTATACCGGTATTGGAAGCCCTACAAGTAACCCAAGACCGGCTAAGCCCCATGTAATCTATATGGAAGATACGATGATGGCAGCTACGCCTCTGAGTAGATCATACCTTGAGCCGCATACAACACGGTGTATCCGATCAGGGCTCCGGCTTGCTTGTGAGGCGGGATCGGCTGCCAGCTGACTCTTACAGCGGTAGACGTCACTCCGCCGCATTCTACTGAGGACGGGCCTTCTTCTGGTGCTGTGGGACAAGATAACTGGGAAGATCATACCTGAGCCGCATACAACACGGTGTATCCGATCAGGGCTCCGGCTTGCTTGTGAGGCGGATCGGCTGCCAGCTGACTCTACAGCGGTAGACGTCACTCCGCCGCATTCTACTGAGGACGGGCCTTCTTCTGGTGCTGGGACAAGTTAACAATGGAAGATCATACCTTGAGCCGCATACAACACGGTGTATCCGATCAGGGCTCCGGCTTGCTTGTGAGGCGGGATCGGCTGCCAGCTGACTCTTACAGCGGTAGACGTCACTCCGCCGCATTCTACTGAGGACGGGCCTTCTTCTGGTGCTGTGGGACAAGTTAACAATGGAAGATCATACCTTGAGCCGCATACAACACGGTGTATCCGATCAGGGCTCCGGCTTGCTTGTGAGGCGGGATCGGCTGCCAGCTGACTCTTACAGCGGTAGACGTCACTCCGCCGCATTCTACTGAGGACGGGCCTTCTTCTGGTGCTGTGGGACAAGTTAACAATGGAAGATCATACCTTGAGCCGCATACAACACGGTGTATCCGATCAGGGCTCCGGCTTGCTTGTGAGGCGGATCGGCTGCCAGCTGACTCTTACAGCGGTAGACGTGTCGCCGCATTCTACTGAGGACGGGCCTTCTTCTCGGCACAAGTAACTAGGGCATTCGAATACCGGACTTTTTCAATACCGATATTGAATACCGGTATTAATGGAATGTTTAGGAAAATGTCTACTTTAGAAATAAAGTCACATTTCAATTGTCGATAGTATTTTGTTTTTGTATAAAAAAACTAGATGGCGCTAGTAGTTTTTTAAAACGCGGTAATGAAATGTTTTCTGCGATGTGATAAAGGTGGAGGGTGCATAGTGTTCGCCACGCGGACACGTTCGCCTCGCGAAAACTTAGAACTTAGAACTTAAAACTTAAAAATTAAAATTAGAAGTGGAAATAGTACGGTACGGTAGTAGTTAGAGGTACCATGTGTGGGTGTCTAAGGAACTCGAGCCGCGTTCGATGGTACAACACTCACGGCGATCGGTGACGATATGTTGCGCAACATTGTATATGGCACACTGTATATCAAACAACTGTAGAAGAAATCGCACCAGAGTCCAACATAATTATAGAGGTCCTCCATACAGTCAGTAAGTGAGGCCAGCTAAAACTGGTCTCTCGTAGTGTTTGTATGAAAGTGAGGCCAGCTAAAACTCGTCTCTCGTACTGTTTGTATGAAATGTATCTCTCGTAGTGACGAATCGGGCCAAGAGCGTGTCGGGCACTCTGGTAGGTAGAAAGAGGGCCGAATCGGGCCAAGAGAGTGTCGGGCACTCTAGTAGGTAGAAACTGTGACGAAACGGACCAAGAGCGTGTCGGGTACTCTAGTAGGTAGAAAGTGTGACGAAACGGACCAAGAGCGTGTCGGGCACTCTAGTAGGTAGAAACTGTGACGAAACGGACCAAGAGCGTGTCGGGCACTCTAGTAGGTAGAAAGTGGGCCGAATCGGGCCAAGAGCTTGTCGGGCACTCTAGTAGGTAGAAACTGTGACGAAACGGACCAAGAACGTGTTGGGCACTCTAGTAGGTAGAAACTGTGACGAAACGGACCAAGAGCGTGTCGGGCACTCTAGTAGGTAGAAAGTGGGCCGAATCGGGCCAAGAGCGCGTCGGGCACTCTAGTAGGTAGAAACTGTGACGAAACGGACCAAGAACGTGTCGGGCACTCTAGTAGGTAGAAACTGTGACGAAACGGACCAAGAGCGTGTCGGGCACTCTAGTAGGTAGAGAGCGGGTGGAATCGGGCCAAGAGCGTGTCGGGCACTGAAAAGAGGTCAAAAAAGTCCGTATTGGCTAATACCGGTATACCGGTATTGGAAGCCCCCAGACCGGCTAAGCCCCATGTAATCTATATGGAAGATACGATGATGGCAGCTACGCCTCTGAGTAGATCATACCTGAGCCGCATACAACACGGTGTATCCGATCAGGGCTCCGGCTTGCAGTGAGGCGGGATCGGCCGTGACTCTTACAGCGGTAGACGTCACTCGCCGCATTCTACTGAGGACGGGCCTTCTTCTGGTGATGTGGGACAAGATAACTGGGAAGATCATACCTTGAGCCGCATACAACACGGTGTATCCGATCAGGGCTCCGGCTTGCTTGTGAGGCGGGATCGGCTGCCAGCTGACTCTTACAGCGGTAGACGTCACTCCGCCGCATTCTACTGAGGACGGGCCTTCTTCTGGTGATGTGGGACAAGATAACTGGGAAGATCATACCTTGAGCCGCATACAACACGGTGTATCCGATCAGGGCTCCGGCTTGCTTGTGAGGCGGGATCGGCTGCCAGCTGACTCTTACAGCGGTAGACGTCACTCCGCCGCATTCTACTGAGGACGGGCCTTCTTCTCGGCACAAGTAACTAGGGCATTCGAATACCGGACTTTTTCAATACCGATATTGAATACCGGTATTAATGGAATGTTTAGGAAAATGTCTACTGTAGAAATAAAGTCACATCTCAATTGTCGAAAGTATTATTTTTGTATAAAAAAAACTAGATGGCGCTAGTAGTTTTTTAAAACGCGGTAATGAAATGTTTTCTGCGATGTGATAAAGGTGTACGGTGCATAGTGTTCGCCACGCGGACACGTTCGCCTCGCGAAAACTTAGAACTTAGAACTTAAAACATAAAAATTAAAAATTAGAAGTGGAAAACCGCCTACGGTACGGTAGTAGGTAGTAGTAGGTACCATGTGTGGGGTGTCGTTTGAAAGAGGAACTCGAGCCGCGTTCGATGGTACAACACTCACGGCGATCGGTGACGACATGTTGCGCAACATTTGGACGATGTTGTGCAACATTGTATATGGCACACTGTATAGCAAACAACTGCTAGAAATCGCACCAGAGTCCAACATAATTATAGAGGTCCTCCATACAGTCAGTAAGTGAGGCCAGCTAAAACTGGTCTCTCGTAGTGTTTGTATGAAAGTGAGGCCAGCTAAAACTCGTCTCGTAGTGTTTGTATGAAATCGGGCCAAGAGCGTGTCGGGCACTCAAGTAGGTGTAAGTGGGCCGAATCGGGCCAAGAGCGTGTCGGGCACTCTAGTAGGTAGAAAGTGGGCCGAATCGGGCCAAGAGCGTGTCGGGCACTCCAGTAGGTAGAAAGTGGGCCGAATCGGGCCAAGAGCGTGTCGGGCACTCTAGTAGGTAGAAAGTGGGCGAATCGGGCCAAGAGCGTGTAGGGCACTCTGTGGGTAGAAAGTGGCTGAATCGGGCCAAGAGCGTGTCGGGCACTCTTGTAGGTAGAAAGTGGGCCGAATCGGGCCAAGAGCGTGTCGGGCACTCTAGTAGGTAGAAACTGTGACGAAACGGACCAAAAGCGTGTCGGGCACTCTAGTAGGTAGAAAGTGGGCCGAATCGGGCCAAGAGCGTGTAGGGCACTCTAGTGGGTAGAAAGTGGGCTGAATCGGGCCAAGAGCGTGTCGGGCACTCTAGTAGGTAGAAAGTGTGACGAAACGGACCAAGAGCGTGTCGGGCACTCTAGTAGGTAGAAACTGTGACGAAACGGACCAAGAACGTGTCGGGCACTCTAGTAGGTCGAAACTGTGACGAAACGGACCAAGAGCGTGTCGGGCACTCTAGTAGGTAGAAACTGTGACGAAACGGACCAAGAGCGTGTCGGGCACTCTAGTAGGTAGAAAGGGGGTGGAATCGGGCCAAGAGCGTGTCGGGCACTGATCAAAAAGTCCGTGATCCCGGTATTGGCTAATAAGCCCTACAAGTAACCCAAGACCGGCTAAGCCCCATGTAATCTATACGATGGCTGCGCCTCTGGTAGATCATACCTGAGCCGCATACGGTGTATCCGATCAGGCTCCGGCTTGCTGAGGCGGGATCGGCTGCCAGCTGACTCGGCAGTAGACGTCATCCGCCGCATTCTACTGAGGACGGGCCTTCTTCTGGTGATGTGACAGATAACTGGGAAGATCATACCTTGAGCCGCATACAACACGGTGTATCCGATCAGGGCTCCGGCTTGCTTGTGAGGCGGGATCGGCTGCCAGCTGACTCTTACAGCGGTAGACGTCACTCCGCCGCATTCTACTGAGGACGGGCCTTCTCGGCACAAGTAACTAGGGCATTCGAATACCGGACTTTTTCAATACCGATATTGAATACCGGTATTAATGGAATGTTTAGGAAAATGTCTACTGTAGAAATAAAGTCACATCTCAATTGTCGAAAGTATTGTTTTTGTATAAAAAAAACTAGATGGCGCTAGTAGTTTTTTAAAACGCGGTAATGAAATGTTTTCTGCGATGTGATAAAGGTGTTGGGTGCATAGTGTTCGCCACGCGGACACGTTCGCCTCGCGAAAACTTAGAACTTAGAACTTAAAACTTAAAAATTAAAAATTCGAAGTGGAAAACCGCCTACGGTACGGTAGTAGGTAGTAGTAGGTACCATGTGTGGGGTGTCGTTTGAAAGAGGAACTCGAGCCGCGTTCGATGGTACAACACTCACGGCGATCGGTGACGACATGTTGCGCAACATTTGGACGATGTTGTGCAACATTGTATATCACTGTATAGCAAACAACTGCTAGAAATCGCACCAGAGTCCAACATAATTATAGAGGTCCTCCATACAGTCAGTAAGTGAGGCCAGCTAAAACTGGTCTCTCGTAGTGTTTGTATGAAAGTGAGGCCAGCTAAAACTCGTCTCTCGTAGTGTTTGTATGAAATCGGGCCAAGAGCGTGTCGGGCACTCTAGTAGGTAGAAAGTGGGCCGAATCGGGCCAAGAGCGTGTCGGGCACTCTAGTAGGTAGAAAGTGGGCCGAATCGGGCCAAGAGCGTGTCGGGCACTCTAGTAGGTAGAAAGTGGGGCGAATCGGGCCAAGAGCGTGTCGGGCACTCTAGTAGGTAGAAAGTGGGACGAAACGGACCAAGAGCGTGTCGGGCACTCTAGTAGGTAGAAAGTGTGACGAAACGGACCAAGAGCGTGTCGGGCACTCTTGTAGGTAGAAAGTGGCCGAATCGGGCCAAGAGCGTGTCGGGCACTCTAGTAGGTAGAAACTGTGACGAAACGGACCAAAACGTGTCGGGCACTCTAGTAGGTAGAAACTGTGACTCTAGAAACGGAATCCAAGAGCGTGTCGGGCACTCTAGTAGGTAGAAAGTGGGCCGAATCGGGCCAAGAGCGTGTCGGGCACTCTAGTAGGTAGAAACTGTGACGAAACGGACCAAAAGCGTGTCGGGCACTCTAGTAGGTAGAAACGGTGACGAAACGGACCAAGAGCGTGTCGGGCACTCTAGTAGGTAGACAGCGGGAGGACCAAGAGCGTGTCGGGCACTCTAGTAGGTAGAAAGTGTGACGAAACGGCCCAAGAGCGTGTCGGGCACTGAAAAGAGGTCAAAAAAGTCCGTATTGGCTAATACCGGTATACCGGTATTGGAAGCCCTACAAGTAACCCAAGACCGGCTAAGCCCCATGTAATCTATACGGAAGATACGATGGCAGCTACGCCTCTGAGTAGATCATACCTTGAGCCGCATACAACACGGTGTATCCGATCAGGGCTCCGGCTTGCTTGTGAGGCGGGATCGGCTGCCAGCTGACTCTTACAGCGGTAGACGTCACTCCGCCGCATTCTACTGAGGACGGGCCTTCTCGGCACAAGTAACTGGGCATACCTTGAATACAACACGGTGGAATCAAATAGATATTGTGACGATATTAATACCGGAGTAAGGGAAAATGTCTACTGTAGAAATAAAGTCACATCTCAATTGTCGAAAGTATTGTTTTTGTATAAAAAAAACTAGATGGCGCTAGTAGTTTTTTAAAACGCGGTAATGAAATGTTTTCTGCGATGTGATAAAGGTGTTGGGTGCATAGTGTTCGCCACGCGGACACGTTCGCCTCGCGAAAACTTAGAACTTAGAACTTAAAACATAAAAATTAAAAATTAGAAGTGGAAAACCGCCTACGGTACGGTAGTAGGTAGTAGGTACCATGTGTGGGGTGTCGTTTGAAAGAGGAACTCGAGCCGCGTTCGATGGTACAACACTCACGGCGATCGGTGACGACATGTTGCGCAACATTTGCGATGTTGTGCAACATTGTATATGGCACACTGTATAGCAAACAACTGGAAATCGCACCAGAGTCCAACATAATTATAGAGGTCTACAGTCAGTGAGGCCAGCTAAAACTGGTCTCTCGTAGTGTTTGTATGAAAGTGAGCCAGCTAAAACTCGTCTCTCGTAGTGTTTGTATGAAATCCCAAGAGCGTGTCGGGCACTCTAGTAGGTGTAAAGTGGGCCGAATCGGGCCAAGAGCGTGTCGGGCACTCTAGTAGGTAGAAAGTGGGCAGAAAGAGCGTGTCGGCCACTCTAGTAGGTAGAAAGTGGGCCGAATCGTGCCAAGAGCGTGTCGGGCACTCTAGTAGGTAGAAAGTGGGCCGAATCGGGCCAAGAGCGTGTCGGGCACTCTAGTAGGTAGAAAGTGGGCCGAATCGGGCCAAGAGCGTGTCGGGCACTCTAGTAGGTAGAAACTGTGACGAAACGGACCAAAAGCGTGTCGGGCACTCTAGTAGGTGGAAACTGTGACGAAACGGACCAAGAGCGTGTCGGCCACTCTAGTAGGTAGAAAGTGGGCCGAATCGGATCGGGCGTCTAGTAGGTAGAAACTGTGACGAAACGGGCCAAGAGCGTCGGGCACTGAAAAGAGGTCAAAAGTCCGTGATCCCGAATGGCTAATACCGGTATACCGGTATTGTACAAGTAACCCAAGACCGGCTAAGCCCCATGTAATCTATATGGAAGATACGATGATGGCAGCTACGCCTCTGAGTAGATCATACCTTGAGCCGCATACAACACGGTGTATCCGATCAGGGCTCCGGCTTGCTTGTGAGGCGGGATCGGCTGCCAGCTGACTCTTACAGCGGTAGACGTCACTCCGCCGCATTCTACTGAGGACGGGCCTTCTCGGCACAAGTAACTAGGGCATTCGAATACCGGACTTTTTCAATACCGATATTGAATACCGGTATTAATGGAATGTTTAGGAAAATGTCTACTGTAGAAATAAAGTCACATCTCAATTGTCGAAAGTATTGTTTTTGTATAAAAAAAACTAGATGGCGCTAGTAGTTTTTTAAAACGCGGTAATGAAATGTTTTCTGCGATGTGATAAAGGTGTTGGTGCATAGTGTTCGCCACGCGACACGTTCGCCTCGCGAAAACTTAGAACTTAGAACTTAAAACTTAAAAATTAAAAATTAGAAGTGGAAAACCGCCTACGGTACGGTAGTAGGTAGTAGTAGGTACCATGTGTGGGGTGTCGTTTGAAAGAGGAACTCGAGCCGCGTTCGATGGTACAACACTCACGGCGATCGGTGACGACATGTTGCGCAACATTTGGACGATGTTGTGCAACATTGTATATGGCACACTGTATAGCAAACAACTGCTAGAAATCGCACCAGAGTCCAACATAATTATAGAGGTCCTCCATACAGTCAGTAAGTGAGGCCAGCTAAAACTGGTCTCTCGTAGTGTTTGTATGAAAGTGAGGCCAGCTAAAACTCGTCTCTCGTAGTGTTTGTATGAAATCGGGCCAAGAGCGTGTCGGGCACTCTAGTAGGTAGAAAGTGGGCCGAATCGGGCCAAGAGCGTGTCGGGCACTCTAGTAGGTAGAAAGTGGGCCGAATCGGGCCAAGAGCGTGTCGGGCACTCCAGTAGGTAGAAAGTGGGCCGAATCGGGCCAAGAGCGTGTCGGGCACTCTAGTAGGTAGAAAGTGGGCCGAATCGGGCCAAGAGCGTGTAGGGCACTCTAGTGGGTAGAAAGTGGGCTGAATCGGGCCAAGAGCGTGTCGGGCACTCTTGTAGGTAGAAAGTGGGCCGAATCGGGCCAAGAGCGTGTCGGGCACTCTAGTAGGTAGAAACTGTGACGAAACGGACCAAAAGCGTGTCGGGCACTCTAGTAGGTAGAAAGTGGGCCGAATCGGGCCAAGAGCAGGGCACTCTAGTAGAAAGTGGGCTGAATCGGGCCAAGAGCGGGCACTCTAGGTAGAAAGTGGGCGAATCGGGCCAAGAGCGTGTCGGGCACTCTAGTAGGTAGAAACTGTGACGAAACGGACCAAAAGCGTGTCGGGCACTCTAGTAGGTAGAAACGGTGACGAAACGGACCAAGAGCGTGTCGGGCACTCTAGTAGGTAGAAAGTGGGCCGAATCGGACCAAAAGCGTGTCGGGCACTCTAGTAGGTAGAAACTGTGACGAAACGGGCCAAGAGCGTGTCGGGCACTGAAAAGAGGTCAAAAAAGTCCGTGATCCCGGAATTGGCTAATACCGGTATACCGGTATTGGAAGCCCTACAAGTAACCCAAGACCGGCTAAGCCCCATGTAATCTATATGGAAGATACGATGATGGCAGCTACGCCTCTGAGTAGATCATACCTTGAGCCGCATACAACACGGTGTATCCGATCAGGGCTCCGGCTTGCTTGTGAGGCGGGATCGGCTGCCAGCTGACTCTTACAGCGGTAGACGTCACTCCGCCGCATTCTACTGAGGACGGGCCTTCTCGGCACAAGTAACTAGGGCATTCGAATACCGGACTTTTTCAATACCGATATTGAATACCGGTATTAATGGAATGTTTAGGAAAATGTCTACTGTAGAAATAAAGTCACATCTCAATTGTCGAAAGTATTGTTTTTGTATAAAAAAAACTAGATGGCGCTAGTAGTTTTTTAAAACGCGGTAATGAAATGTTTTCTGCGATGTGATAAAGGTGTTGGGTGCATAGTGTTCGCCACGCGGACACGTTCGCCTCGCGAAAACTTAGAACTTAGAACTTAAAACTTAAAAATTAAAAATTCGAAGTGGAAAACCGTAGGTACGGTAGTAGGTAGTAGTAGGTACCATGTGTGGGGTGTCGTTTGAAAGAGGAACTCGAGCCGCGTTCGATGGTACAACACTCACGGCGATCGGTGACGACATGTTGCGCAACATTTGGACGATGTTGTGCAACATTGTATATGGCACACTGTATAGCAAACAACTGCTAGAAATCGCACCAGAGTCCAACATAATTATAGAGGTCCTCCATACAGTCAGTAAGTGAGGCCAGCTAAAACTGGTCTCTCGTAGTGTTTGTATGAAAGTGAGGCCAGCTAAAACTCGTCTCTCGTACTGTTTGTATGAAATGTATCTCTCGTAGTGACGAATCGGGCCAAGAGCGTGTCGGGCACTCTGGTAGGTAGAAAGTGGGCCGAATCGGGCCAAGAGCGTGTCGGGCACTCTAGTAGGTAGAAACTGTGACGAAACGGACCAAGAGCGTGTCGGGCACTCTAGTAGGTAGAAAGTGGGCCGAATCGGGCCAAGAGCGTGTCGGGCACTCTAGTAGGTAGAAACTGTGACGAAACGGACCAAGAGCGTGTCGGGCACTCTAGTAGGTAGAAACTGTGACGAAACGGACCAAGAGCGTGTCGGGCACTCTAGTAGGTAGAAACTGTGACGAAACGGACCAAGAGCGTGTCGGGCACTCTAGTAGGTAGAAACTGTGACGAAACGGACCAAGAGCGTGTCGGGCACTCTAGTAGGTAGAAACTGTGACGAAACGGACCAAGAGCGTGTCGGGCACTCTAGTAGGTAGAAACTGTGACGAAACGGACCAAGAGCGTGTCGGGCACTCTAGTAGGTAGAAACTGTGACGAAACGGACCAAGAGCGTGTCGGGCACTCTAGTAGGTAGAAACTGTGACGAAACGGACCAAGAACGTGTCGGGCACTCTAGTAGGTCGAAACTGTGACGAAACGGACCAAGAGCGTGTCGGGCACTCTAGTAGGTAGAAACTGTGACGAAACGGACCAAGAGCGTGTCGGGCACTCTAGTAGGTAGAGAGCGGGTGGAATCGGGCCAAGAGCGTGTCGGGCACTGAAAAGAGGTCAAAAAAGTCCGTATTGGCTAATACCGGTATACCGGTATTGGAAGCCCTACAAGTAACCCAAGACCGGCTAAGCCCCATGTAATCTATACGGAAGGTACGATGGCAGCTACGCCTCTGAGTAGATCATACCTTGAGCCGCATACAACACGGTGTATCCGATCAGGGCTCCGGCTTGCTTGTGAGGCGGGATCGGCTGCCAGCTGACTCTTACAGCGGTAGACGTCACTCCGCCGCATTCTACTGAGGACGGGCCTTCTTCTGGTGCTGGGACAAGATAACTGGGAAGATCATACCTGAGCCGCATACAACACGGTGTATCCGATCAGGGCTCCGGCTTGCTTGTGAGGCGGGATCGGCTGCCAGCTGACTCTTAGAGCGGTAGACGTCACTCCGCCGCATTCTACTGAGGACGGGCCTTCTTCTGGTGTGGGACAAGATAACTGGGAAGATCATACCTTGAGCCGCATACAACACGGTGTATCCGATCAGGGCTCCGGCTTGCTTGTGAGGCGGGATCGGCTGCCAGCTGACTCTTAGAGCGGTAGACGTCACTCCGCCGCATTCTACTGAGGACGGGCCTTCTTCTGGTGCTGACTGGGAAGTTCATACCTTGAGCCGCATACACCACGGTGTATCCTATCAGTGCTCCGGCTTGCTTGTGAGGCGGATCGGCTGCCAGCTGACTCTTACAGCGGTAGACGTCACTCCGCCGCATTCTACTGAGGACGGGCCTTCTTCTGGTGCTGTGACAAGTTAACAATGGAAGATCATACCTGAGCCGCATACAACACGGTGTATCCGATCAGGGCTCCGGCTTGCTTGTGAGGCGGATCGGCTGCCAGCTGACTCTTACAGCGGTAGACGTCACCCGCCGCATTCTACTGAGGACGGGCCTTCTTCTGGTGCTGTGGGACAAGTTAACAATGGAAGATCATACCTGAGCCGCATACAACACGGTGTATCCGATCAGGGCTCCGGCTTGCTTGTGAGGCGGGATCGGCTGCCAGCTGACTCTTAGAGCGGTAGACGTCACTCCGCCGCATTCTACTGAGGACGGGCCTTCTTCTGGTGCTGTGGGACAAGATAACTGGGAAGATCATACCTTGAGCCGCATACAACACGGTGTATCCGATCAGGGCTCCGGCTTGCTTGTGAGGCGGGATCGGCTGCCAGCTGACTCTTACAGCGGTAGACGTCACTCCGCCGCATTCTACTGATGAAGGGCCTTCTTCTGGTGCTGTGGGACAAGATAAACTCATGTTAGAAAATAGTACCACTAAGAATGAGAAGTAAGTAAGTAATCAAATTGATTATCTTTTGTGTAATGGTAAGAAGGGAACATGGTTGGGAAGGGAAAAATGTCACAAAAATTATACATGAAACAGAATTAATTTTCATTTATGAATAGCAACGTTATTCTCATGTAGAATTTGCAGTGTTTCCCCACAATAAAACGCCATAACTGTCGGGCTATGAGGCTTGACCGCCAGACCGCCAGTGATAAAAGTTTGCGACTCTCATAACCACTCATAACCGCATGCACATCAAAGCGTGACTTTGTTTGTTGCCAACTTATATAGGGTGAAATTTTACTAGTGACCGATAGCGAAAACACAGAACCGGCTAGTGATAAGGAACAACTTTCCCCAAGAAACATAGGTCGAAATACGAAAAAAGTTTTTGTATCTCCCATACTAGTCGATCAGCTGATTTCAGTTACTATGGGAGGTCAAAATTTTTTTTCCGTATTTTGACCTATTTTCCTTGGGGAAAATTGTTCCTTACCACTAGCCGGTTCTGAGATTTCGCTATCGGTCACTAGTAAAATTTCACCCTATATAGGCGGAAATATCACAGTAGAGAAATGTCCCGCTTGAATCGGGACATTTTACTAGTAGGTAAATTTCACATTCGCGTAATGTCACATTCGATTAATGCCACATTCGCGTTATGTCACATTCGTGTAATCCCACGCTCTCCTTCACAATTAGAAATGTTTTCAATTTGTGACAATCACGGAAGTAGGAATAGTAAGGAAATAACCCTACGTAGAAGCGAACCGAAGGCATTGCAATCTAGTTCCACCGTGTTCACACGCGGACACGCACACATGCGCACAACAGTTTGAAAAAAATGTCAGGAGATGATTTTTTATTGCACATATTTGCAGTGTTTCCCAACCTCAACTGTCGGGCTACGTATGAGGCTTGACCGCTAGGCCGCCAGTAATAAAAGTTTGCTAGTCTCAATACATAACCGCATGCACATCAAAGCGTGACTTTGTTTGTTGCCAACTTGTATAGGCTGAAATATTTTTAATAACTGATTGCTATACGAGATTTCTAATAGGTAAGTATAGGATAAAAATTTACTGAAATTCAAAATCAGTCTTGGACCATGGACGAAATATATTACTTTCATTACTAGCGCTATCTAGGTTTAACCAGAAATTTTTGATTCATGTTTTAGTTCTAGATTGATTCTCTTCTAGTACATTTCCTTCATGCTTGGTCATATCTAATTGTTCATATGAGCTATACAAAAAAGCGACTAAATTAATAAAATAAGAAAATAACTAATGTTCTTTCATGAATTTTAATGTTATTCTCATGTAGAATTTGTTTGATATTTGCAGTGTTTTCCAACAGTAAAACACCATAAGAGTCGGGATATGAGGCTTGAGCGCCAGGCCGCTAGTGATAAAAGTTTGCGTCTCTCATAACCACTCATAACCGCATGCACATCAAAGCGTGACTTTGTTTGTTGCCAACTTGTATAGGCTGAAATATCACAGTAGCGAAATGTCCCGCTTGAATTGGGACATTTTACTAGTAGGTAAATGTGACACTCGCGTAATGTCACATTAGAGTAATGCCACATTCGCGTAATATCACATTCGCGTTATGCCACATTCGTGTAATCCCACGCTCTCCTTCACCATTAGAAATGTTTTCAATTTGTGACAATTACGGAAGTAGGAATAGTAAGGAAATAATTTATACTACTATTTTAAGATTTTAAGATATGGGTGGTATTACCTAGGAAATAAAAATATATTATTATATTACTAGCTTTCCGCCCGCGGTTTCACTCGCGGTATTTATCTGTTTGGTCTAATAAAAAAGTTTGAAATACATTGCATTTCGAAAAGTAACTCAAATAATCGTTCTGAATGGAGTTCAACTACTCGACAACAGATAGCGCTACTGTTGAGGGATTGGAAAAGACCTTATATCTTTAAAAATACGCCCTTTAAATTAAAACGGGAACTTTCTTGTTCGAGGGGGGTTAAAGGGCTATCACACTATATAAGTCCCTTTATCGTACCGGGAATCCTTTTTAAGTTTTATCGGCACGTACATTTTATCAACTTAGTTTTATTATATAAATGATTATTATAAATAACCCTACGGAGGAGCGAACCGAACGCGGTCGCGCACAGATGCGCACAACAGTTTGAAAAAAATGTCAAGAGATGATTTTTTATTGCACATATTTGCAGTGTTTCCCAACCTCATAACTGTCGGGCTATGTATGAGGCTTGAGGCCGCCAGTAATAAAAGTTTGCGAGTCTCATACATAACTGGCATGCACATCAAAGCGTGACTTTGTTTATTGCCAACTTGTATAGGCTGAAATATCACAGTAGCGAAATGTCCTGCTTGAATCGGGACATTTTACTAGTAGTAGGTAAATGTCACACTCGCGTAATGCCACATTCGTGTAATATCACATTCGCGTAATGCCACATTCGTGTAATCCCACGCTCTCCTTCACCATTAGAAATGTTTTCAATTTGTGACAAACACGGAAGTAGGAATAGTAAGAAAATAACCCTACGTAGAAGCGAACCGAACGCGGTCACGCACACATGCGCAAAACAGTTTGAAAAAAATGTCAGGACATGATTGTTTATTGCACATATTTGCAATGGTTCCCAACCTCATACATAACTGTCGGGCTATGTGTGAGGCTTGACCGCTAGGCCGCCAGTAATAAAAGTTTGCGAGTCTCATACATAACCGCATGCACATCAAAGCGTGACTTTGTTTGTTGCCAACATACATAGGCTGAAATATTTTCCATAATAACAGTTTGCTATACTCCTTTTGGTCCTGGGCAGCCCTGCGTTTTCCATAATTGCGTCCCAGGCAACGCAGTGTCTGTAGAGAGCGTGCAAAAAGCCATGCCGCTCCAGCATCGGCTTATACAGCCATGAAAAATCTTGCCTCAGACACTGAATAAATCGTCTGTCACAGACGTATGAGGCCAATGATACTCCTTTTGTAGATTGTGTTTCCCGTGTGGTAGCGGCTAAGAATACTGCCACCCCTAGTCCACTCAAAGTGTTTCGTAAAATAAAAGGCGACGTAGAGTTTTTGACCTCGCCTGAATATCAGTCGGCTATGGTTAACCGCATTGTGGCGGTGATTCCATCCACAACAGCATTTCCAAAGAGGGTTGACATCAGGCAGGCGGCCGGTCATAAAACATTGCCTAATCCTTTTGCTACATGATTTTCGTTTGTAAATAAACATGATGTGCCGCCGAACCGTTTTGGGATAAGGGCAGGCAGATAATGATAAGTAGGTAACGAATCTTTTCCTGGGTAGGCAGCACGTAAACGCCGTAAAAACTGGCGTTATCGTCACGTCTCACAAATATTTAACCGTAAAATTGTGTATCAAAATATTTAACTGTAAAATTGTGTATAAAAAGGTTGTCAGCTTATCGCCATTGATTGTGTAACGACCGCCGTAGATGTAGGTAATCATATACAGCAACCGGGACCGACGGCTCAACGTGCCCTTCGAAGCACCGAACCATTTCTATTTTCGTGGTACGACCTGTTATATCCTAACCGGACTGGAAACAAATTAACAAAGTGATATGATAAAAAAATCAGCTTTGTGAGTGACCCACGGAGAATCGAACCCGGACCCTTCTGCGTCGCAAGCAGTCGCACTACCACTGCGCCACATAGGCCGTCAAACTAAGAACCCCATAAAGTCACCTTTACATCAGTTCTATTCTACTTTGTGTCACATTTTACTTCGCCTTACGGAAGTTTGTTCCACTTGGTTCCACTACTACACTTTATGATTGCGACATAAGATCCTTCCGTATTGTTAGACTTGACTAGAGTTGAAGCTTTGATATGATAACTTTATCGATGGCATATAGAATTACTTACACGTTGGTATAATCAAACAGCTTATTGGCGCAATTTTTTCATGAGAAGTTGATATATATAGCCCACATGATTTGGTTTGAAAACTTGAATATGCTTTGGAGTACCTAATCAAGGATATCCAATACTGAACATTGTCCAAACCAAGCATGCAATGCATTAAATACCTACTTAATTTTACATCTGCTCTTTTTGTATATTTTGTTCCACACATTAAAAACAAAGGGTCAAGTTATCGTAAAAGATCTGTACTTACTGGAACATCTCTATTTTTATGATGAGATCGGGCGATATAGTTTGAACTTTGACGTTTACAACGAGAGCCAAGTTAGAAAACTTGAGAGTAATAAGCTTAGGAATAGTTCAAGTGATATCAGATGATGAACATAAGGCTCCATTTATCATTAAAGATATCTCGGAGCAGCTCTATTTTTATGATAACCTCGAACGATAATTATAGTTTGAAGTTTACAACGAGCGCAAAGTTAGAAAACTTGAGAGTAATAAGCTTAGGAGAAGTCCAAGTGATATAAGACGATAAACTTTATTTTTATTAATTAGAGATCAAGATAGGTAATGTTACATGGAAAAATAAGGCAGTAGGCGCATCTAATCTATATCGTTACGACACTATACCTACCGTCGACCCACTTTTAAGTGCATTTTTACCCGACTGCCTCAGAAGGAGGGTTATGTTTTTCGAGAGTATGTATTAATGTATGTATGTATGTGGACATGAAAATTCTTATTCACAGGCTACAGCCCAAACGGATGGTTGAATTTTGACATTGAGGTGTCTTTAGATTCGTCTCAGCAGCGCGAGTGACACAGGCTATACTAAAAATTCATGAATTCAAGATGGCGGATTTTTATCGCAGAATACAACTTTGAAACTACCGCAGTCGGGTTTTTGTCTTTTAAGGCGCATCGTTACGTTATACAAACGAAAATCTGAACTTCAACCGAGTTAAAGAAGAGCTAAACAACAAATTTATAAAAAAATATTTATAAACACGTAAATTTGTCGCAAAACTGTATATGGTAAAAAAATATTAAGTATTTTCTCCACAAAAAAAATTAAACGTGTTTACTGCAGCAGTAGCTATCTATGATCATAAAGTGGCGAAACGGTTTTTACAGAGAAATCTGATGGATAAAAAATTATTTGTTTTATTTTGCGAAAATGTTAAAGAAGCACGGGACCTCCCATCAAGTTTTTAATCATATTTTTCTCTCATTCAAAGACGTAACTCCATTTAACTTTTGTATGGAAAACGATCCACCTTAATACATCAGCTTGTGACAGCTATTAAATCCATACTAATGCTACGGTTTATGGACCATTTTCCTTTGTTCCCATCTTCTCTAGTATGGATTTAACAGCTTCCAAAACGAGCTTTACAAGTAGCCTGACTGTCATAGGACAAAAATGTAAACCTACCACTAGCGTGTAAACCAAAAACACTGTATGTGCGAGCACCTAAGTTTTGAGAAAATTAGCAAAAACGTTTTTTATTGAAATTTGCTTTTTTTATGAATAACCTAAAATATTTATGACTTTTTTATAACTTTTTTATGACTTGAACTAATGGATATTGGTAATACCTTACTAGCCATTCCAATTTTACACAAAATGACATTAAATAAACAGAAATATAATTAAAATTCAGTAATCTGCTTCTGCGTGATGAACATACAGCATAAATATTGTTGCTTTGTAAAGCAAAAACACTGTATTGGTTCATACAGTGTATTTCTTTTACAATAATACTGTAGCGCAAAGTAGGGATGGAGTGAGCCTATCAGCAGCAGTGCTCTGATATGGTTGCAATGACCTCTAACATGGTTGCAGAGTCCTCTGACATGGTTGCAGCGTTCTCTGACATGTTTGTAATGACCTCTGACATGGTTGCAGGGTCGTCTGACATAGTTGCAGAGACCTCTGACATGGTTGCAATTACCTCTGACATGGTTGCAGAGTCCTCTTACATGGTTGCAATGACATCTGACATGGTTGCAGAGTCCTCTGACATGATTGCAGCGTCCTCTGACATGATTTCAGAGTCCTCTGGCACGGTTGTACTGACCTCTAACATGGTTAGAATGACCTCTGACATGAATTCAGAGTCCTCTGACATGGTTGCAATGACATCTGACATGGTTGCAGAGTCCTCTGACATGGTTGCAGAGTCCTCTGACATGGTTGCAGCGTCCTCTGACATGATTGCAGAGTCCTCTGAAACGGTTGTAATGACCTCTAACATGGTTAGGATGACCTCTGACATGAATTCAGAGTCCTCTGACGTGATTGCAGAATCCTCTGACATGGTTCCAGAAATATCTGACATGGTTCCAGAAACCGTTGACATGGTTGCAGAGTCTCTTATATGGCTACAATGACCTCTGACAAGGTTGCAGAGGCCTCTGACATGATTGCAGAGGCCTCTGACATGGTTGCAGAGGCCTCTGACATGGTTGCAATGACCTCTGACATGGTTGCAGAGTCCTCTGACATGGTTGCAGAGTCCTCTGACATGGTTGCAGCGTTCTCTGACATGTTTGTAATGACCTCTGACATGGTTGCAGGGTCCTCTGACATAGTTGCAGAGACCTCTGACATGGTTGCAATTACCTCTGACATGGTTGCAGAATCCTCTTACATGGTTGCAATGACATCTGACATGGTTGCAGAGTCCTCTGACATGATTGCAGCGTCCTCTGACATGATTTCAGAGTCCTCTGGCACGGTTGTACTGACCTCTAACATGGTTAGAATGACCTCTGACATGAATTCAGAGTCCTCTGACATGGTTGCAATGATATCTGACATGGTTGCAGAGTCCTCTGACATGGTTGCAGAGTCCTCTGACATGGTTGCAGCGTCCTCTGACATGATTGCAGAGTCCTCTGAAACGGTTGTAATGACCTCTAACATGGTTAGGATGACCTCTGACATGAATTCAGAGTCCTCTGACGTGATTGCAGAATCCTCTGACATGGTTCCAGAAATATCTGACATGGTTCCAGAAACCGTTGACATGGTTGCAGAGTCTCTTATATGGCTACAATGACCTCTGACAAGGTTGCAGAGGCCTCTGACATGATTGCAGAGGCCTCTGACATGGTTGCAGAGGCCTCTGACATGGTTGCAATGACCTCTGACATGGTTGCAGAGTCCTCTGACATGGTTGCAGAGTCCTCTGACATGGTTGCAGCGTTCTCTGACATGTTTGTAATGACCTCTGACATGGTTGCAGGGTCCTCTGACATAGTTGCAGAGACCTCTGACATGGTTGCAATTACCTCTGACATGGTTGCAGAATCCTCTTACATGGTTGCAATGACATCTGACATGGTTGCAGAGTCCTCTGACATGATTGCAGCGTCCTCTGACATGATTTCAGAGTCCTCTGGCACGGTTGTACTGACCTCTAACATGGTTAGAATGACCTCTGACATGAATTCAGAGTCCTCTGACATGGTTGCAATGACATCTGACATGGTTGCAGAGTCCTCTGACATGGTTGCAGAGTCCTCTGACATGGTTGCAGCGTCCTCTGACATGATTGCAGAGTCCTCTGAAACGGTTGTAATGACCTCTAACATGGTTAGGATGACCTCTGACATGAATTCAGAGTCCTCTGACGTGATTGCAGAATCCTCTGACATGGTTCCAGAAATATCTGACATGGTTCCAGAAACCGTTGACATGGTTGCAGAGTCTCTTATATGGCTACAATGACCTCTGACAAGGTTGCAGAGGCCTCTGACATGGTTGCAGAGGCCTCTGACATGGTTGCAATGACCTCTGACATGGTTGCAGAGTCCTCTGACATGGTTGCAGAGTCCTCTGACATGGTTGCAGAGTCCTCTAACATGGTTGCAGCGTTCTCTGACATGATTGCAGAGTCCTCTGTTATGGTTGCAATGACCTTTGACATGGTTGCAGAGTCCTCTGACATGATTGCAGAGACATCTGACGTGTTTGCAATGAGTTCTGACATGGTTCCAGAGACCACTGACGTGGTTGCAATGAACTCTGACATGGTTCAGAGGCCTTTATTGTGGTGGCAGAGTCCCCTGATATAGTTGCAGAGGCCTCTGATATGAATACAGCGTCCTCCAACATGGTTGCAGAGGCCTCTGACATGGTTGCAGAGACCTCTGACATGGTTGTAATGACCTCTGATATGGTAAAAATGACCTCTGACGTGGTTGCAGAATCCTCTGACATGGTTCCAGAAACATCTGAAATGGTTCCAGAAACCTCTGACATGGTTGCAGAGTCTCTTATATGGCTACAATGACCTCTGACAAGGTTGCAGAGGTCTCTGACATGGTTGCAGAGTCCTCTGATATGGTTTCAGAGTCCTCTGACATGGTTGCAGAGTCCTTTGACATGGTTACAGAGGCCTCTGATGTGGTGGCGCAGGCCTTAAATACGTTTCCACAGAACCCTACCATTAAGTAAGGTTACTTAGAAATAGAATCATTCGAGATTTCGCATTCGGGGCACGCGCAATATTGTAAAGGAGAAACACTGTAAGTGCGTTTACAGTGTTATGGCTTTACAAAACATGGTTATATGCACATACAGTTTTTTTTTGTTTGTCTATAACTTCAATTGTATTCACTTTTATGATGAAATATTAAGTTGAGGGTATGTATTAGAGTCTAAATAATGTAATTAACCTTATAGAGCTAAAACACTGTATGTGACACTTACAGTGTTTTTCCTTTACACGCTAGACCAGAGAAGATAATAATTATATTTATACCATTACCCTACAAAAGACCATTTCATTTACATCGCGACAAACTTATAAATCCAGTTCATTTCATCAAATCATCTCAAATCTCATCGTCTTCATAATTTAAAAGATTAATTTCTGAGTTTGCTAATGGAACATTCCCAGAGATTTCTGAAACTTATAATTGAATTTTCTTAGTCTTCCTCCGTACCAATTATCCTAATAAGAAAAGTCCTACTTGAAAAACAAAGCTACCAAGTATAATTTCTGCGTAAATATACAAAATTAATTAAGGGAACCTTACGCTCAGTAGCGTTACCATAAAAATGCAAACAAGTTGCTTAGTTCGCTAACTCCTACCACTTCCTAGTCTAAACAAAACTCTACTCTAGTTTAGCTGTCTTTATAGGTACAATGGCTATCTTGTAACACTGTGCCATGCCGTGAGGTAGTGGCCAAGAATACTACCACCCTTAGTCCACTCAAGGTGTTTCGTAAAAGGCGACGTAGAATTTTTGACTACGGCTAAATATCTGGCGACTATGGTCAACCGCATGGTGGCGGTGATAACACTTACAATTGCATTCCCAAACAGGGTTGACATCAGGCATCAGGCAGGTGGTTAGTAATAAAACATCGCCAAATTCTTTTGCTATAATTAGGTATGATTGTGTTCTAACAAATCATGTTGCGACGACCGCAACTTTCTGATTTGTGATAAGGGCAGCAAGATGTGATGATGACGGTCGGCCTACCTGACAAAAAAAATATTTAACGGCTTCAGAGCAATCGAACCTTATTAATCGTCGGTTTGCACTGATAAAAATCTAACGCTTTTAAACTACCAATACTTGTATTCATTTGTTTTATATTGAGGTTATTTAAAGGGTTTCAAATGCAATAAATCGGCCTTGCTAGGTTTCATTTCAAGAAAAAAACAAAGCATGCTCAGTCAACCAAGTTTTGAATTATTTAATCAAAAACTTTTTTAATAAGCGGGCCCTACTTAGCGCTAGGTAGCACCTTACGATTACGACCTTACATAAAACCAAGTCGTTTAAAAACGCACGGAGGTGAGAAGTAATTTATAACAACGATGGCGGAAGTTGGAGAAAATGTTAATGAGCGCGATAACACTTCCGGAAAGTTTAGAAAAGCGAGAGTTTTGTTAATTTACGCGATAACCTTAAGTAGACTAAGAGGCAGTGGGGATTTCGGCCGTCCGCATAGTGGGAAACTTTCTATGGATTCTCAAGTGTCATATAGAGGGCGCTGAACTAAGTGGCAAAAACGTTTTTTTTTCACTTAAAGTCAATTTTACTTTATAAATTACTCTGATCTTGTGTGTATTCAATCGTTAATTGCTTATTGAGTTTCTGTTCACTAACATAAATGATTAATACATAAATAGCAAGATGACTCATTTTGTAACAAAACAATCGCACAGTATTCAGTATGTACGTAATTAATTACCAACACAACGTAAAACGGAACGTGACAAAAGCATAGTTGCTGCCAGCCGTATTGAATTTTGCTTATTGGTCTGTATAACGTCTAACACTACGCCCTCTGGTGTGACATTTAAGCGCTGACTCAGAACAGACGATAGCGTTTCAGTCGTATTATACCGGAAGTAACGAAAAGGATATAACAAGCCGAAAGGAGGTCAAGGTACTCATGAAACTGAAAAACTTTCCCCATGGAACATGAGTTGAATTATAACTTTTAATTTCAGTCTGCTCGCGACCACGACTGGTGAAACCCAGTCGAAACGTCGAGTTTCCAGGTAAATCGCTTATTTACCTATAAAACTATCGCGAAAAGACCCGTTAAAGTAATCATTATGTATGAGTTGAATTAATGAGAAGAAAATATTTTTGGTTTCCCATATAAAATCGCCGATCAGCTGATGGATTACTATGAGAGGCCTATTTTTTTCTATTTTTTTACTCATAGAATAGCTTAGAGCTAAACTAGTCACGAACAACTACATAACAAAGCCGTTTTATTTATTATATGATTTTCTTAAGAAGAGTAGGAGTAGGAAGGCTTTGTTTGTACAACGGAAATTAAGTCTCCTCTTTTGCTTTAAACTTAATCTCTCCAAGTAATTGCTGTAATACTTTAAGCCCTCGTACGCCGCTGGCTCTGAGCCCATTCGTACGATTTGTAAAATTTGAAATTGTCCCAAAGTTTGCACAATGAAAATGTTGCAAAGTTCATGCTTTGGAGTTTTACACAATTTATCATTATACTTTGAAGTTTGCTCGCACGAAACAGAGCGCGACCTAAAAATCTTTAGGACGTGTTTTCTCCAGCATATAAATACCAACCAGCAATGTGGGCGGAAAGTTTTTGAGTACAGACCACACGTCAGAAAGCGCATGGTGAAACGGATTTGGTATACTTGGGTAGATAGACTATTTCAGACTACGTGCTATCGTTGGATCATGTCTTTTTGATTATGGTAGATATTTTCTTAAATAAAAGGGATGAAATTCATGAACTGTTTGATAAATACTCGAGCAGAAAGCTACGGTATTGTAAAAAATT
Organism: Phthorimaea operculella; assembly: GCA_024500475.1. Lineage (NCBI taxonomy): Eukaryota > Metazoa > Arthropoda > Insecta > Lepidoptera > Gelechiidae > Phthorimaea > Phthorimaea operculella. The sequence goes on from JANFCV010000157.1 coordinate 528,537, forward strand.
ACAGACTAATTTGAAGAATTCCTTCACCATCATAAGATCCTTTAAGGCTGCTATTAACTTTTTCTGGCAAATTACCGAAAATAGGCGTTATAAAAATCAGTTTTTAAGTTAAACTGTACGGTAAAAAAATAAAATATCTTATACATCGAGTCAAACACATCTTTATCTAAAAAATGTATTATGAACATTTTAACATTTTAATTTATTACTTATAGTAAAACAGCGAAAACTAAAACAAGTTACTGAAAATGTAGGAGAAGACCTCAAATTAGGCCTGAGTTTTAGATCTATGGTACACTGGAACAAAATACCAATTTTACATATGCATAGAAGATATCTTTGAGAACAAACTTTATTTTGTACATTTTTCAATTTCATTTCACAACCTAGCTAAAAAATACGTTTTCGCATTCGAATTTTGGCAAAATATTTCTCTATTTTAATGGCTTCTGTATGAAAAACTACCAACAGGATAAATTCGAAAAAAATATATGTGTTAGAAGAAAATGTATTTAGTTAAATTCCAAAAGAAATGAATTTTTATTCATTAAAATGTTATTGTTAAAAATATTCAAAAACACCTCTAAATTCCGCAAAATGACACTCCGTGCTTGAGTCGCGCGTCCGCTACCACGGGAAATTCGACTCAATGCGTATAAGTTTATGTTCAAATTTGAGTGGCGCACATTTTTGTTTCTGAGAAAAACGTGAAAGCCCTCTTAAGAACATAGGTTTTCTTTTTACCTCGAAAAACGCCCCCGGGTAAATGGATACTAACGGGTAAAGCTGGTGGGTGGACGTCTAGTGTGCTATAACTTTAGGAGTAAGAGCGGTATTACTGAACAGATTTTACAGAAATTCGTTCATGGCGACAATTACAAAAGTTTTGCGCCACAGAATGAGTTTTTAATTGTATTAAGTTGGTGGCGCAAATTTTTAATATCAATTTTCTTAATTCTCTAAAGACTGGTCCATGAAGGTCCAGGACAAAACTTACTGTAAGAAGGTGGTGGGTAAGATAAAAGAAACGATAAGGACATGGGAAGTATCAAAAATAACAGTGTAGGTACTGGGTAATGTTGCCAGCATATCAACCAACCATTTAAAGTATCAACTTCCTTAGTATTTGTATGAAAAACCATTATAAAGTTTAGTCCCTAAAATGGGTAAGTTGATGTGCTAGCGATTACACATGTACGTTTCACTCACAAATGAGTAGGTAATTGGATCAAAACACTTTATTTTACTTCATAGGAACTTCGATTCAGATTTTCACTAGGCAAAACAAACTTGTCTTTTAAATGTAATCACTGAATCGTGAATATTTCACTGCTGAATATAGGTCTGAATGAATGTAAAAAGTATAAAATAACGACAAAGTCGATCGACACGACTAAAAATTTAATAAATATTAGAAATTTCTAAATAGTTATAAACTCACCTCCTTCCCTTGTATCTTGGAACATCGGTATGGAGAATGGTCCCATGCCGGCTCCGTTGAATGCAGCCACTGATACTGAATACCTGGCGAATGAATGGAAATATCAATATCGTCAATATAAAGGTACCTACATCAACCAATACAAATCAATACAAAGTATAAAATGAAATCTCTTTTGCTGTCTGTCTGTCTAGTCTGTCTGTCGTGGAATTCACTAACTCCTTCTAAACAACGCATTATATTTTAATGTGGCTTTTAGAGATTTTTTGAATAGATAGAGTGATTCAAGAGGAAGGTTTATACAGGATGTAAAAAATCAACTGCATACAAATATTTTGAGGGGTGAACCAGCCCATGAAACTGAACAACTTTCCCTAAGTCAAAAGTAAGGAAAGTGGTCGAAATGTGGAAAAAAAATTGAACCTCTTATACAAAATGTGCCAGCCGACCGAGTCAATATGGGAGGTCCAACTTTTTTTCATATTTTTGACTTTTTTCCTTGGGGAACGTTGATCAGTTTCATGGGCTGGTTCACCCCTTAAAATATTTGCAGCTGATTTTTTTACACCTTAAAATAATGTACAACAGGTCTATAGACCTTAAAATTTAATCCTCTTTTATGGAGCTTGTTATATCACTAATTAGTAATTACCCTAATTACCTGAGTAACATCGTAAAGGATCTTAATAAGGAAAGGTCTCAAGAGAGGATTGTAATACATAATTAATGAATTTGGTTCCGACTGCCGCTTCTATAGTTAGTTACCTAATCGGGAAGTCCCTGGTTTGACTCCAAGTCGCTGGGCGATAAACAAAATTAAGATACATACATATATCACGCCTATATCCCTTGTGGAGTAGACAGAGGGTTAACGACTGTCAAAAAGCGCCCATTTACACCACGTCTTCTTACGACGGGAAAAATATAGTGCCAGCTTAGAATAGCATCACCCCGTATCTTTCCCGTAGGTGTCGTACGAAGAGAACAAGGGATTTGAGAGTTGACGTGTATTACAATTTTAGGCGACAGACTGACAACCTGTCACACTGGCGATACACGGCCTTCTACGAGATTGTTGATAATTTGGAGCAGCTGAAGGCTGGTAGATGACCTATATTACTTCAGAAAGCATTCTCATAATGAGGATGGGCCCCCAGATAGAGAGGTATGTATAATAATTAATTCCTCTCTGTAATCAGAAAGGGACCTACGTAACGATAATTTAATTTTGAGAGAGACGTTTCCAGGTGTCCCTAGAGAGTAAGAGGATTATATGATTTCATGATTTGAACATTGAAGACAATATTAGGACACAAGTAGATGTGTTAAAAACAAAAAACCCGACTGCGGTAATTTTAAAATAGTATTTTGCTGTAAAAATCCGCCATCTTGAATCTATAATTTTTTAATATAGCCAGTGTCACTCGCGCTGCTAAGACAAATCTAAGGACACCTCATATGTCAAAATCCAGCTATCCGTTTGGGCTGTAGCCCATGAAAAAGAATTTTCTTGTCCACATGCATACATACATACATACATACTCTCGAAAAACAAAACCCTCCTTCTGAGGCAGTCGGGTAAAAATGAGTACGTCTTTTGAGTAATATTCTTTGGAGTAAGGATGGGCTTGCCACCCACACACGAAGTCAGCAAAGGTCGAGTAACTAACTAATTCAAAGAAACAATCAATATATCGTCCCCTTCAAAACGTAAGGACGTAACTTGATTTTTTACGTAAATGAGTTATATACACTAAAAGATTCAGAATTTTTTGTAGTTTTTTTCACGCTTATGGGTGTGTCTCTAAGTACCTTAGTTTCCAAAATAAGGTAAGTCGTAACTTATTTCACAACATATTGCTTTATAACATAGGGATGTAAGTTAACTTACCCCTTTACGTCGCAATTTTTTTAATTTCATTTTTAGAGGTATCCTAAGATGGTTCTCTATCCATTTGCATAAAAAGAATTGGCATAATATATTTTGGCACACTGTAATTTAAACTAATAATACTTACGCATAATTCATGTACGCATAACAGTTTAGGCATAATTTCTTTACGCACAAAAAATATTGCCATAATAGTACATAGGTCTAAAATACAAAACCATAAATTGTCATATCCATAATCAAAATAGGCATAAAAATCTGATGCATTAGAAGAACCCCAAATTGTATAAAAATAACCTAACCTAACCTAACCTAACCTAAACTGACCTAATTTAACCTAATATATCTTAAAAATACTAAACTGACTTACATTTCCTGCCATTTGAACTTAATAAAAAATATATTATATTAGTCCAAAAAAATTATTACAAAAGCAATTATGCCAAAATATTGTTAGTATAAAATACAATAGTCTAAAATATGAATATGCCAAGATAAATATTATGGCAAGAAACTATTATGTCATAGCAATGGTAGGCGAAAAAAAATTATGCGAAACATGTTATGCTAAAACATATTAGTGGAAAAAAAATATGCCTACGAAAAGGATACCTCCTAAGATACGTCTGTATGAGAAAATGATCATCATCATCATAATCAGCCATAGGACGTCCACTGCTGAACATAGGCTTCCCCTAAATATTTCCACCTTGTCCGATTAGAAGCGGCCTGCATCCACGGACTTGAACAGATCGTCTGTCCATCTCGCGGGGGGGCATCCTACGCTGCACCTGCTGGTACGTGGTCTCCACTCGAGAACTCTCCTGCTCCACCGATTATCAGTTCTTCGAGCAACGTGACCTGCCCATTGCAACTTTAGCTTACTGACTTGTTTAGCTATGTCGGTTACCTTGGTTTGTCTACGGATCTCCTCGTTTCTGATCCGATCACGTAGGGAAACACCGAGCATAGCTTTCTCCATAGCTCGCTGAGTGACTTCTAGTCTATTTAGGAGGTCGACAGTTAGTACCACGTCTCGGCACCGTAGGTCATCACTGGCATGACACACTGTTCAAACACTTTCGTCTTGAGACACTGAGGAAAAGACGCTGCGTAACTTCCTGAACGCTGCCCAGCCGAGCTGGACTCGCCGAGTGACCTCCTTCTCAAAGTTAGATCTTCCTAGTTGGACTGTTTGTTCTAAATAGACGTATTTGTCCACCACTTCGAGTATCGAGTTCCCTACTGATATTGGGGTGGGCGCTACAAGAGAGTTGGCCATGACTTTGGTTTTGTCCATATTCATCTTGAGTCCCAATTGTTGGGAAACCCGATTGAGGTTCTGTAGCATTTTGCTGAGGTCTTCGAATGACTCTGCCATGCCCACGATATCGTCAGCAAACCGAAGGTGGGTGATGTATTCGCCATTGATATTGATGCCAAGTTCTTCCCATTCCAGGAGCTTAAAGGCATCTTCCATCGCATTGGTGAAGAGCTTCGGAGATAATACTTCTCCTTGTCTTACACCCCTCTGAAATGGAATAGCCGCCGTGGTCTGATCTTGTATTCGAACTGACATTGTGGCGTTTCTATATAAACACTTCAACACTTCAATATACCTGTAGTCAATGTGGCACCGCTGTAGAGCCTGCAGTACTGCCCACGTCTCGATAGAATCAAAGGCCTTCTCATAGTACACAAACGCTAAGCATAGTGGCAAATTATACAGCTAACCATAGAACCGTTCGATCTCCCTCAGTACCTCTGGCCTCGTGGACGCTACCCTGCCGTCCTCCGTCTTCAGCTTTGTCAGCTGGCTCTGCCCAATAGACTGGTCCCTGGCGAAAACTTTGATGCCCTTGTTTTGCTCAATCGTTTCTTTAATATTTTTAGTATCAAAGTTTCGAATATCGCTCCGCAGGGACTGGCATATCTGTCTGTTAAGCCGCGTCGTCGTCCGTGTCGTCAGAGGATTGCAGCGTCATAGAACGCCTTTCAGCCATGAGGTTCAGAGTTCGATCGGTTCGTTTTTGAGGTCTCTTTTTACGACAGGGCTTAAAGAACTGGGAGCCGACTGTGTGGACAGTTTCCACCAAACTGTTATTGATACCGTCCACGGTATTGCAATCTAGGCAAGCAAAGCGATTTGTAAATTCCAGTTGGAAGCATTCCGGGTTTTGAGTATGGGTCGCAGAGACCGTTCTAGTTTGAGTTTATGTTAAACGTGCCTCTGACCATTCGGTGATCGCTTCCGGTTTTAACCCTGTTGATCACCGAGACATCATTGAAAATTTGTCTCTTTGAGGCCATCATGAAGTCTATCTCATTTCTGGTAGAACTGTTTTTCTGATCCGAATATATTTTCATAGCTTAAGCCAACAAAAACATTGTAAAAGATTTCAAAACGAACTGCCGTAACTATTGATTTAAGCAGGTGTAACTTCAATTGCTTTGAATTTTTTTTTGCATATAGACGTAAGTCGATTTTTATTTTTTTATAAAAAAACCTGTAACTTTTTTCGAAATTTATATGTATGTTCTTAATTTTAGCCATTTGACGCATTTACATAAAAAAAATTATGATCGTAAATGTAAAAACAAATTTATGACACAATTTTAAACTTTTCGCCAACTTTCAATCGCTTCTCCTGTAAAATCAAGTTTTTCAAGTTACGTCCATACGACTTTTAGGGGACGATATATTACAATTACAATTTAGTAAGTAGAGAAAATTACTGAAAATATCAAAAGGTGAACCAAATCTTTTAGACAAATAATTAGCCACATTTTATAAAGGTAACTTTTAGGGTTCCGTACCCGAATGATCGAAACGCGACCCTATTACTGAGACTTCGCTGTCTGTCTGAACGTCTGTCAGTCTGTCTGATCAGTAAGTACTTTAGGATATGGCACCTTAAAACGTGATATTTATGCGAATTTTATACAAAACGGTACGGCACCCTTCGTGCGCGAGTCTGACTTGCACTTGGCCGAGTTTTATTTTTCTTGTTTCAACCTTATGTTACTTGGGGAAAAATTACCACTTCGTTCGTAGTCTACCTCATGAAATATTATTTTTATGTACCTGCCTCTTAAAATAATACAGCAATTGTTTTGCTTAGCCACGCGTTAGTGGCCAAGATACAATACACTTGCGAATTAATCGCAGGCTAGGATTGAGTCGGCAGTATAAGATGCCGAAAGTAGCAGGTTCAGATCCTGCCTGCGGTGGAAATGTTTTTGATGGTAAGTTTCCAAAAAGTCTTTACTCACCTTAAACCTTTCAGTAGTCCTGTAATGACGGTCTCTTGTTTGGAGTACAGGGAGGCAGTCTTGATTATCTTGTCACTGGCTTCCTCGGATTCTGCGAAAAGAGTGTTGCTTTGAAAGAAAAATCGAATTTCAATACGATTTTCAGACTACGGTTATTCAATCCCGTGATCACTTAAGTCCTCCGCCCGCGTCAGGCAGACCGTACGCACGTGCCATCGGCGTGCAAAGTTCAGTTTACTCCAAGCAGTGCAGATGAAATGAGTGAACTTCGCACGAGTCATCGCATTGCAGGTACGCGCGGAATAGGAGTGGTGGGCCTTAGACCGAGGAACAATGGCCCAGCCGTCTCTCAGATAAGGGTTTAACAGTTAAACTATCTTCCAGACTAGACGAAGTTCAATCACTTGATCTGCACCTATTATAGTAAACCGTCTTTAGAATTTCAGTATCATAAACTGAGTATCCCTGGATAAGTACCAAGATAGCTGAAAATGAAGAGCAGAATCGCTGGGATCGGGATTAAAGAAAAAGCTGGAAAAAAACTAGATATCCAAGTATCAGCTGGTGGGGGCAACCATCTTACTCTTAGTTCCATGGAAATATCTAACAAACCTCTGTTAGACTAATATCTAAGGAACAATAAACCTATGGGAGTACATAAGAACATACTTTTGCAAGGAACCTTAGGAACATACCTTTGACCCCAGTTAGTTGCGGCACTGCCTTCAATCGGTACCCAATGATGATTCCATTATCAGTATCAGCTGTTAGGGGCCATCTCACTCTTAATTCCCATGGAGATATCTAAGGAACAATATTCGGGACTGCGAGTACCTAAGGAACATACTTTTGGAAGGAACCTAAGGATAGTTTTGGAACATACCTTTGACACCAGTTAGTTGTGGCACTGCCTTCAATCTGTACCCAATGATGATTCCGTTATGGGTATCAGCTGGCGGGGGCAGCCACCTGACTCTTAGTTCCCCTGGAGATTCAGTTTGTTCTAGCTGGACACTTAGCGGGGGCGATGATGGAGCTAAAAGAGAAGAGTCTTGGATAATTCTTATTTTATTTTTATCAAGATTCTTAACAAGGCCCCCATTTCTCTGCTATCTCACCTGTTGGTAAGTGATAAAATATTGGAGCATGCTTGCCTAGGTTGTGCCTATTCACTTTTGCCGTAAGTTATAATGTTCCGGAAACAGATCCGCCGGCAGGGAAATCTACTCCTGAGCCGTTCGCATGATGAAAGTTGGAACGAATCGCTTCGTGCGAAAACAAGTGAGGTAATAATTAGGTAATGATACCACGACACATCATTTCAATTCATTATTCATGATCTTACATACATACATAGATACAGTTACACATAAATACATATATACATCACGCCTTATTCCCTTGCGAGGTAGGCAGAGCGTCAAATAGCCCCATATTTTTTTGTGGAATGTGGCGATAGCGACTATATTTAACGGCCATTGCCGTTCTATCTACTCTACAAGGGGCGATGTATGTATGAATATGGTACAAAAAAATCAAGATCAAGGCAGAACATGGAGTGAAGTTGCGGTTTCTTTAATGATACCAACTGGCAACGATGACTTTTGGTGTACAAACCTTCTTCAGTAGTAGTAAATCGTACAGGCGACGAGTAACCGCTAAGATCCGCCTGGTTACCACCAGCCACTCTCGCAGTATAACTGGTTGAAGGCTGGAGGTCGTCTACTTCTATCGAATGGCGAATATCTTCTGATCTAAAAGGTATAATATTTGGTTAATACAAGGAGACATACAATACAACATCTTCTATAGGCTAGGCTTATACTTATGACAGATTCAAGAAAAGATGCTAAAGTTTATTAAACAATTTTTTTTTTTTTATATTTATATTTATTCAAGATGTTGCATTTGCAAGGAACGCTGCTGCCCGTTCCATGGATGATTATCCCTTACTCGCTTTTTACGCGACACCCACGGGTAGAGTTAGGGTGATACTATTCTAAGCAGCTATTCTAAAAAGAATAAACTTACAGCGAAATTAAATTACAGCGAATGTGCTAATAGTAGTCAGACGATTTTGATAAAGAGTATGTTCTGGAGGTTTTAATACTGGGCTCAGCTGCTGGCCATGTTCGTCACGAAAACTTTATTGAGACGGAAACTGAAGACGTGGACGGACGGAGACTGAGAAGACTAATATGGATATTAAGAACACTGATATGGAGACTCAGAAGACGGAGACGAAGGCGGTTGCATAGACTGAGAAGACTGATACGGAAACTCAGAAACCGGAAACGAAGGCGTTTGCAGAGACTGACAAGACTGATATAGGACTTTGCCACAGACAAGGCCTACCTATAAAAAAATGGCGCCACAGAGGAGAGGATATGGAGACGGAGCCGGATACGTAGAATGCCAAGACAGAAACTGATAAGACTGATATGGAGACTCGGAAGACGGAAACAAAGGCGGTTGTAGAGACTTAGAAGACAAAGACGGAGACGGAGACGTAATCAGACCCACCTGCTAACATTGACACTCCTAGCAGTACTCCAAGACAGTCGCTGGCTGAGTGTGATCTGAAGGTTGTAGTACTGAGCCAGGCTCCTGGTCATGTCTCGCCACGAGAGCTTCACAACACGGGATTTAATGCGGTCCACGGATACTGACAACACGGGGACGGAGACTAACACGGGGACGGAGACTAACACGGGGACGGAGACTAACACGGGGACGGAGACTAACACGGGGACGGAGACTAACACGGGGACGGAGACTAACACGGGGACGGAGACTAACACGGGGACGGAGACTAACACGGGGACGGGGACTAACACGGGGACGGAGACTAACACGGGGACGGAGACTAACACGGGGACGGAGACTAACACGGGGACACGTAATCAGACCCACCTGCTAACATTGACACTCCTAGCAGTACTCCAAGACAGTCGCTGGCTGAGTGTGATCTGAAGGTTGTAGTACTGAGCCAGGCTCCTGGTCATGTCTCGCCACGAGAGCTTCACAACATGGGATTTGATGCGGTCCACGGATACTGACAACACGGGGACGGAGACTAACACGGGGACGGAGACTAACACGGGGACGGAGACTAACACGGGGACAGTGACTAAGACGGGGACGGAGACTAACACGGGGACGGAGACTAACACGGGGACGGAGACTAACACGGGGACGGAGACTAACACGGGGACGGAGACTAACACGGGGACGGAGACTAACACGGGGACGGAGACTAACACGGGGACGGAGACTAACACGGGGACGGAGACTAACACGGGGACGGGGACTAACACGGGGACGGAGACTAACACGGGGACGGAGACTAACACGGGGACGGAGACTAACACGGGGACGGGGACTAACACGGGGACGGAGACTAACACGGGGACGGAGACTAACACGGGGACGGAGACTAACACGGGGACGGAGACTAACACGGGGACGGGGACTAACACGGGGACACGTAATCAGACCCACCTGCTAACATTGACACTCCTAGCAGTACTCCAAGACAGTCGCTGGCTGAGTGTGATCTGAAGGTTGTAGTACTGAGCCAGGCTCCTGGTCATGTCTCGCCACGAGAGCTTCACAACACGGGATTTGATCGAGTCCACGGATAGGTCGGTGGGCGGTGATGGTGGTTCTGTAAGGAAAGATAATTAATGCACTGCAAATTTTCAAGGTATGAACAACTTTTTCTTAATAAGAGCCCTTAGTAAGAAAAAATTGTTTACACGAGCGATTTTATGTCACGGCGAGCAGTGAAAGGGCTCTAACACTTTTCCGAAATATAAGAAAAAAATTTGGACCTGCCATACAAACTGACACTCATGTTTTGGACATTTTTGTATGGTAGATCCATCAAATTTTACTTATTTCGGGAAAATGTTACTAAGAAAAGTTGTTTAGTTTCACGAGTAGAACCCTAAAAATATTCTAAGTGAATTTAATAGGACCTTATATACCTTATACAGACGACAATAATAGTGTACCGCTACAGGTTGTCAGCATATCGCCTAAACTCGTAATACACAGGTACCCACGAATCCCTTACACCTCCCACGGGAAGGAAAATATTTTATAACAATATTTTCCTATAATAAGGACCAAGGGTCATTTTGCAAAAGGGACATTGTGAGAAAGAGTCATTTCTGCGAATTTTTTTTTCTTTCTGCTAGAAAGACATTTGCGAATTGAACATTATGCGTCTGAAGGAAGGAATACCGTTAAGGTGGTTCGTTACGTCATACAAACGAAAAACTGCACTTCAGTCGGGTTACACATGAGCTGTAGACTTTCTTTTTAAAGAAACTTTATTCTGCATGATGAAGGCACACGTAAATTTGTCGCAGAACTACTTATAGTTAAAAGATAATCAGTATTTTCTGCACAATAAAATTAAACGTATTTATTGCAGCAGTAGCTCCATCTATTTTCGTAAAGTGGCGACTCGCTTTTTACGGGGAAATCTGATGATTTAAAAATTCTTTTTAGTGTTTTGCGACAATCTTATATACCCACGGGATTCCCCGTCAAGTTGTTTAAACCGACTCTTGTCTCCTTTACATACATAACTCCATTGAATTTTTGTATGGAAAACGGAACGCCTTAATACTCTAGATAATATAGAATAAAGGCAGTCAGTAGGTATCTTACCTAATATAGTAAGATGAACACTATACACATCTGCCCCGAAAGGGTTGCCAGCTCTGCACTGGTATAAGGCACCGTCAGCTGTTTCAGTCTGAAGCAACTCCAGGATATTGGTCAGACCATCTTCTGTCTTCACTTCTGATATTTTCACACTGTCGAAAAAAAGTTAACATTCTGTTGTTACATACTTTCCTCTTTTCTTCAACAACAAGGCTTAAGTTTTAAATAGTTTCCTTCACTACCTATTTCTTGTTCCCTTAAATTGTAACGGCTTTTACCGAGAGTACCCGAAACATTAAATTGAGCCAGCTTGTTAACCGAAAGAATTTACTGCACTGCAACTCCGCCTTTTTACTTTGGCAGTCATATCATAAGTTTAGCTATCAATCTGTTTACTTATTGTAAGAATTGCTTTGGTAGATACAAGTGGGTAGAGGGCGTCACTTTTACAGTTTATGGTCAAATAAAACAATGACTGAGAATTGAGACTGACTCCTTGCAAATTCGTATCAGTACCTCATCTTCTGGGGTATACGGAAATATATAGATATACTCACCGTTGAGTCAACGGGTTGATGGCCTTTCCGTTCTTAGTCCACATAATCCTTATAGGATCGTCGCCCTTCGCTTGACATTCTATGGAAACCTGCTGGCCTAGCTTTGCAGTCATATTCCTCGATACTATGTCAAATGTTACTGGTTCTGGAAGAGAACATAAAATGTGTTACCAAGGTTGGATAATGAAATGGATGTGATACGAGATTTAGGTACATTATTAGCATGGACCGGGCAATAAGTAGGCAGAAAGGCAGTTGGGGGTTTCCAGATCGTATCGGGTATCGGGTAGCTACCCAGCCTGGCCGGGAGTTGTGGCCAGGTGACCGACTGGTCCACCTGTTTAGGTTTGGAAGTTGTATACAGGGTGTTAATTTAAATGCGTGCCATAGTTTCAGGGTAGGTTTAGTATCGATAAAGGATGCCAAAAAATATTGAAAAAAATCCGAATCACAAAAAATTTTTTTTACTTGGCTGACATTTGATTCAAATGCCTACCTATATCTCAGCCGAAATTCGTTCAATTCAATCTTAAAGTTGTTTAGACGAAAGCACTTGTATGCGCATTCTCTAAACAACATCAGTTGATTTTTCAAAAATAAAAGTTATGCCTTATTCCGAAAAAAATATTTTTTCTTGACTGGGATTTTTTTCAATATTTTTACGGCATCCTTAATCGATACTTAAGGTTCAACGTCAGAGCAAGCCGCCCAAAGTATGTCAATAGATGGCGTTAGTTACGTTATTTTACGTAGGTAACGTGGTATTACTATTTTTCACAATATAACAATGAATTTTCGAATAAGCGGCAACCTTCGAAAATAGTTCACTGCTAGGAACAATAATTTAAATACATTTAGAATATTTTTTAAGTAATTCTGTTGCATTTGCCGATACAAAGTTACATTTTGCGTTTCTGTATATAGACGAGACTCACTCACACACAGACAAGGCCAGTTTGAAAAAGGAAAGACCAATTTGACACTATGCTTTGAGTTTGACCTTAGCTTTGACAGCCGTTGTGGCTTGATAATGCTAACTAAGATTTGCAATTATATCTGAAGTAGGTTTCGATCCTGAGAGTCAGAGCTCAATTTCAGAAAGTGTGAATTGTGAAATCGTTTACGGAAATCCGTAACACTCGTATCATATTTTCTACTACTCGAACTTGTTAATACCTTGGACGTGTTGGAATTGATTAGGATGTGTGAAATGGAAGAATATGGATGTGTCAGTCGTAGAACGTGTGATACGAGCACATTTAGAAGCAGACTTCCGCATGCGATAATTCAAAAATAGTACTCCTGGATTGTCCTAGCAAAATATTTTTATTTATTGACGTATTTTTATTTTTACTTATGATTTTTATTTTTATATCGTATGAAATTGTGTAGATGCATTTTTGATTACTGAAAACTAGTTTTACATTAAATAACTGCCACCAACAGTTTTCACGAAAAATGTCGCCAAGATGAGCGCATTATGTCTAACCCTGCAAAAAAGTTATCAGGTCTCAAGTAGAACCAGGCTTTTGAATCTACACACCCTCGTTTTGCCGTCGGCGTATTTGTGATATCCAGCGTTACATAAGCGTTTTTTCTCGGCAAAACGCGAATGCCACGGTATTGCCGTGATTTTTAAAATTGACTACGCGGCGTAGTAGCAACTTCTCGGTACCTACTCTGAGTTCGACCTACAGAGAGTATTATATTTAGATTTTTATAGAAAACGCTATCCTATAAAGATCACACTCTTCTAAAGTATACCGAAAACTAGAGTTTGAAAAAAGGTAGGTAATGTCGTCGCTCTTCACTTGGCTCGTCTTGGCGGGGCACCGCTGTGCCTCCAGCCAGATAGGTTAGGTAAAAAAATTACCCACCAAAAACATAAATTTAAAATGGAGGTCAAGTTCGAACGCCTAAAAAGAGTGGAAATCTAAATTAAAGGCAAGTTTTATCATAATTACAACCATAATAATATATTCATTCAATCTTGGCGGTCTTACTCGAGGCACAGCTAATGAGCTACTTCTGATAAGAAGAGCAGATCTTACGGAGCAAATTTTGTGCTTTTATCAGTTTCTATCACAAAATTTTAAAACCCGCCAATTCGGCTTAAATTTAGATTTTAACTCTGTTTTAGGCGTAAGAATTTGGCCTCCATTTCACATTTATATGTTTTTGGTGGGATTTCACCTCTTTTTGTTCGGAATGTGACAAACTATTTTTATAATTTTGGTTTGAAATCAGATTTTCAAAAGTAAGTTTTACATGGTGTCATTATGTGTGTAAACTGTGTAAAGTTTCATTCTGTACCAGTAGATAAATTAGTACAGGGTGCCGATGTGACTTGAGTAATTAAAAAAAGCATCGATTATTAACAAAAATCTAATGTTCATTGTTTCTTTTGCGCGGACTTCGGAAATTTTGAAAATGTAATCGATTTTCAAATAATCGATTAATTCTTATTTTTTTAAATCGATATTTCTTTTTCAAATATTTATCTATTTTTTAAATAATCTTTATTTTTTTCACATCCCTGATACAGGCGGGTCAAAAGAGTGCAGTGTGTAACACTGTGCTCGCGGCTTGTGTTTAGAACTTGGCTGGCGCACTGTCGTGCGCTTTGATAAACAAGGATATTTCAATCGTTTTATAAATAAATAAATAAATAAATTTTTTAAATAAATTTTTATTTGGAACACCAACAGTTTTTACACATAATGTTTACTTTTTAATAAACTTACAAATAAACCAATTACAGGTATTCACTTATTATAATATAACAAAGTGCGATCAGAAAAAGTAGCATGCAAATCATCACTCCGTGCAGGTAGGTAGGTAGGTAGCAGCGTTGGCACAATCACTGATGTTGCCGATTAAAACCAAAAAATTCTGACAATCGATTGAAAATATGAGTGACTGTGTCAACACTGGTAGGTACCTAAATATACTCTAGCCTAAGTTAAACTAGGTTGTGATCCGTTTTTTACATCATTAAACAACTTTGATATGATCTGTTTTTTGTATTGAAGCAAAGATAAATGAAATATATCTAAGTCCTTATACTTTTTGTTATATACATCAGTGACTCTGCGCAAGAAGCCATTACGGACATAATTAGTATCACTGAACTCACTGTAAAACAAGCGTTTATGCCTTAAATTAATTCTATTGGGTACAGACAGAAAAATATTGTTCATGAGGTCGGAGCAATCTACACTATTATTTATTATCTTATACAAAAATATTTGGTCTGATAACTCTCGTCTAGATGACAAAGGTAATAATTTATGAAAGCTACAGGACTCATTATAATTGTTAAATTTACGCCAGAATCATAATTTAACAGTTTCAAAAATTTGTTTTGTACTCGATCAATATGAGAGATATAACAACTATATTGAGGATTCCAAATTTGGCTGGCATACTCAAGTTGACAACGAACATAGGTGAAATAAAGCAACTTTTAACATTACAATCAGAAAATTTCTTTGATTGCCTTATAATAAAGCCTAAAGTTTTCATCGCCTTATTTACTATGTAATTAATATGCTGATCAAATACAAGTTTATTGTCCAACAATATACCTAAATCTTTTGCAACTGTCTTAGATGCTAACATCTGGTCCTGTACATAATATGGATATCTTATTAAATCTTTATTTCTGGTAAATGAAATCACAAAACATTTATTAACATTAAGGTGTAATCTATTTTCATAGCAATACATACTGAACCTATTCAAATCATCTTGCAGACAAATCGCGTCTTGCTGTGTCTTAATTCCTTTATATATTTTAAGATCGTCAGCGTATAATAATATTTTCGAAAATTTGAAACATTTTGTAATGTCATTAACCAGAATATTGAACAACAAAGGCCCAAGAATTGAACCTTGAGGGACCCCGGATGTAGTTGTCACCCAATCAGACCTGTAGCCACCCACCACAACTGCTTGGCTCCTATTCCTAAGGTAAGAAACGACCCATCGCAGAAGGCTGCCGTGTACACCGATAGCGTCAAGTTTTCTCTCTAATACGTAAAAGTCTACTTTATCAAAACATTTGCTGTAATCGGTATACACCGCATCCACCTGTACTCTTTCGTCCATGGTTTTTTGTAAATAGTTTGTATAACATATCAAGTTGGTAACTGTGGACCGCCCCTTGACAAATCCATGTTGTGATGGATTTAGGCTACTTTGAATTGCCGAATACAATTGATCAAAAACAATTTTTTCAAATAATTTTGAAATAATATTTAATTTTGACACTGGTCTGTAATTTTTGACTTCGTTTTTTGTGCCATCTTTATGAATTGGAGAGATAAAAGCCTCTTTCCAAATGGATGGAAAAACGCCGGTTGTTAGTGAGAGATTAAAGAGAAATAACAAAGGTTTACAGAGAGCAGATGAACATTCTTTTAATAGTATAGGAGGGATTTTATCAGAACCTGCGCTTTTATTAGTGTCTAAGTTCTTTATATACTTCAGAAGTAGTTCCTCCGTAATATGAACCATGGAAATTATATTATTAGGTTTCGATAGACATGAAACGTTAGTAACAGGTTGCGACACTTCATATACAGAAGAGAAATATTTAGAAAATAGATTGCAAATATCCTGACCTTCACTACAGGTTTCTGAATCATATCGCATATATTTCGGTAGACCCCGGTCTTTAGAGTTATATTTTATGTAGGAGAAAAAACTTTTAGGATTTTTTATTATATTTGATTGAATTCTATTTCTATACTCTAAGTAACACTGAGCTTCAAGCATTTTATGTTTGATTCTTAGTGCTTTGTACCTATCTTCATCCAGTATATTATTATACTTTTTATACTTATAGAACCACTTCATTTTTTCCTTCACAATTTTTATAAGAACTGGGGTATACCAAGGTGGATATTTATATGAAGAGGTACGTTTTTTAGGAATGCGCAAGTCCATAAACTTATAGATATTATTATAAAATATGGTTATACATTCATCTAATGACTTGTCTTTGAAAATACAATCCCAATCTAACGATTTCAAGTCATTCGTTAAAAGGCCATAGTCACACTTATAAAAACAATAAGTAGTGGTTGACTTTTCCGTCAAAAATTTCAAATTACTTAATTGTACATCGATAATTAAGGTCTTATGAGCACAGTCTTCCGGAACCAATGGGAAATCGGCTTGCTTTAAATCTAAAGTAGTAAAGTTAGCTAATACTAGGTCTAAATAATTATCGCAGTAGTTACTTAAGTAGTTAAATTGTTTCAAACCTGAGTAAGAAAAGTAATCCAGCATACAATTATAAAGGTTACATGAGGTAGGTATGGGTAACAGAAAATTAGAGTTTGACTGCTTCTCCCACTTCAAATTGTCCATATTAAAATCCCCGACAACTAGAAAGAAATCATCCACACAATTATCCATAATCGAACATACTTTTTCAAAGTAAGTACAAAGGTTATTCTCATAATGTTTATCTGGGGGTATGTAAGCACAGGAAATGTGTAAGTGGCGTGTGCTACTTATTTTCAAAGTGACCCATAAATCTTCTGCTAGTGTACGCCAGCTACATTGTTCAAAAACACATAGATTGGATTTTATAGCTATCAAAACCCCACCCCCATAGTTTTGACCGGTTGCCGCATAATCCCTATCTCGTCTATACACTGTATACCTATCGTCAAAAATCTCAGAATTTAGAAAAGAATCGGTAAGCCAAGTCTCCACTAAAATTATAATCTCATAATCATTACAGGCAATATTACTAGATAACATAGGAATCTTAGTCCGCAAACCTCGAACATTCTGATAAAAAACTCGTAAGGCCATCATTGATTCGAGAAATGCGAAACTAAAATAAGGACTTCAATTATGGAACGTAAGCGGGCAGCAATAGGGTCCATGCGCGGCACTTGCATTGGGTACTTACTAATTACTGGACCTCTCTTTGCGTAAACAACAGCGGTTCTCAAACTTCGCAGCACTGACAACTTATGATAAAACGGACCTAGTACAATTTTATAATAATCGGTAGAACAATTAATATGATGATTCTCGGCAAGTAAAAATAGAAAATAATCACCACACCAATAAATTAACCATAACATACAAAACGTGACACATCTCAAGGTTTTCGCCCCAGCTTCAAAATGTCTTTTTCGCCTGATATGCGAATAATAGGCGAATTGGGTGTTTTTCGCGCAAGCAACTTGCAGTCGACACTCCAAACAAACCCCGCCTCGCCGACAATTTCCCTCGCTTTACGACGTAGCATTTTGTTTCGGAACGTCAGGTGGTCTGACGCAAATATCTGGTGATCAGGACCCGGGAGACCAATGCTTCCAGTTTTGATGCCCCTGAATTTCTTCATTTGCGACAAAAACATATCCTTTTTCTCCTTCTTATAGAATTTTACGACAATAGGCTTTATTTTGGCTTCCTTTGGATCCTTCGGGGCAACTCTCGAGATAAACTCGATGTCTTGTTTAGTCCAGTCAAATTCTATAGCAACTGACAGCTTTTCCATCAAATTAATCAAGTTTTCAGATTTTGTCTGGGGGATGTTTCGAATTTCGACATTAAAAAGTCTGGACCTCTGATTCTGTTCCTCTAAGTTATCTTTTAGGTTATCAATTTCTGTCTTCAAAGTTTCAACTTCGTCTATCTTCGACAACTTTCCCTCACAAGCTGCAACTTTTTCATTTATATCCTTGATCTGATCATGGGCGAAAGAGATCGACTTTTTGTTTTCCAAAACATCGCTTTTGATATCTTTCAACTCTGATTTGAGGAAGGTGATGTCATGTTGGGTTTCCTTGACAATGTTCAAGATCTCTGCCACTTTCGCATCAGTTGACTTCGTCGAAGTTGATTTGCAAGATGGACATTTCCAGGAATCACGCTTATCATCTGTGAGTTTGTCAAACTTTGCTTCCGACGTTCCACCACACTTATAGTGTAGTGTCTTGAGGCACGCGGAGCACTTAGCACCATCATTATCCGATACATCCTGCTCGCAGCGTGGACACAAGGAAGTCATCCTCGTCGATATGTATGAACACAATCCAAAAGTTTGACAAACACTGGTCACTAAGTCGGGCGAGATGAGGCTATCAGGTGGTCCCTGTCTAGCACCAAGTGATCTTGAATTAGAAGAGCCTATGCGCCGATTCTCAGGATATGCGAAAAGGGTGATTAAATTAAACAAATTCAGGTCAAATTCCCGTGAATGGAAAGATTACGAGCGCGGAACAACGGACGACACGTCTGCTTTCGATCGCTGCGTACGACGTATTTTATGAAACCTAAACCATGTTTAGTCTAGGACTTCTAGGCGAGGCGAATATTAGTCTAGGTACCACTCATTTGTAACACTCGTAGAAATAAAAATACATTTTTCCTGCAAATTTTATTTACCTTTTTATATTTTGTAGGCACCTATATAGTTAGGTATAAGTGTCGTACATCCGTATATATATTTTATTACTACCACTTCCATTTCGGTTCTTAGTCCAGGTGTTCTAGGTAGGATTACCTACCGTTTTAGCGTTTATTTAAACAATTTTGTAGGTGCATTGCATCCATCTCTTCCCGTCGGTTGCCTCACTGCTGAGGATCATGACTCCGTACACTATTTTTCTTTGGTAATTTGTTCCCATTTAGCTCGATCTTTTGCTTCATGTACCTATTTGTTCGGAGACTTGATCTAGCTACCGTTCCGCGCATTGTCCTGTGGCCCTCTTTCCCTCTATTTTCCTCGTCATCAGCAGTTTTTCCAGATTGTCTAATTCTCTTCTGACAATATGTCCAAAGTACTGCAGTTTCCGGAGCGTGCATTTCGTGGTGTGTTTTTTCCAGTGTCAACTTCCCTAATATCATCTAATATGGCCACGTTGGTTGGTCCATAAAGCCGCCCAGGGAATCCGGAGCATGCGACGCCAACACCACATCACAAAGACACCAATTCTCTTTTATAAACAGCCTTGAGGGTCCAGGATTCTGAGCTACGGCTGAATATGGAAATTTATAGGTACTAAAGGAGGACTTTTGTTTGAAATTGGTTTTAATTTAACTATATGTACGAAATAATATAACGCTAGTTTTATTTATACTCTCTCTGCGAAATAATTAAGAAATACGATCAAAATCAAGATTTTGATATTTACATTTTTGAAACTTTTGATTTTGAGTTTTATTTGTGTCAGTCATTGACAGCTTACGTCAAAATCAGGACGTTCAGTGAGTTTCATACTGATATAAAAGAGTTTTAAAACGTATTCTGAGGAGATTTTTATTCAATGTGCTCTAGGATTTCTATGGATCGCACTCACACATACGGAAATTGATCAAATATTTGCATATTTTCTAAAGCGAAGAAAACCTCAGAAATAACTTAAATATCATATTTTATCAGATTCCCTAAATTAAAATGATCTAATTTCCGTTAAAACACTATATTCCATGTATGAAACAGGGTAGTTTTTCTGTCTTTGCCGATTAAAATTTGTATGGAAATCTGCTCTGACGTTGATCCTTAACCTACCCTGAAGCTATGCTATAAGCTATAAGCTATTTAGGTAAATATTCATAATTTACCTAAATAATTTCATAATTTCATAATTTATTTATTCTGCTATTACATGGTAATAATGTACAGATGTTATAATACAATATTTTAAAAAAGTATCACACGTAATAACCCTTTTTTTTTTTTTTTTTTTTTTTGTGATGGACTCTATGTTTTCCGGACCCGGGTCCGTTAAAACTACACCTGACTATTTGGTGGGGAGCGAGGGCTCACCCGGATGTGTTTGGGTGACGTAATAACCCTGTTTAGGGCACTGCAAACATTATAATTTAATATTACAATTGAATTAATATACATTTTATGTCAAAAAAGTTAATTAAATTTGAATAGAATTATAGGTAATTAATTAATTATAATAAGATAAGTATAGAATCAAAACATGTCATCAATAAAAATTACCTACGAATATACAAAACGAAACAATATACAATAACATGATCACAAAAAATGTCAACAAATAATAAAAGTAACAAACAGGCTAGAGTGACCTATCATTATAAAACTCGTTTATGTCATAATATCCCTTCAATTTAAGGATAGATTTAAATTTATTTTTAAAAGTATTAATTTTTGATTCATTTTTTAGGTGTTCGGGTAGTCTATTATATATCTTTGCTGCTGCTCTGTTCGGTCTAGTACCGAATTGTCTCAGCCTAGAGAGTGGTAGGATTAGATGACTTTTAGAGCGGGTGTTAAAGCTGTGAACATCCTCATTTTTGTAAACAGGTGTAAGTTTTTCTTTACAAATATCGCCATTTCGAGTATGTAGAGAGAAGGGAGTGTGAGGATTTTATATTTCTTGAAATAGGGTCTACAACTCTCAGGGGTTTGTATTCCTGCTAGTATGCGTATGCATTTTTTCTGCATTAGGAAAAGGTCATTTGCGTCTGTACTTGTACCCCAAAGGATAATCCCATATCTCAACCACGCTTCTGCAGATGCATAGTAAGCCGCCAAAGCAGTTTTAAAGTCAGAACACTTTTTAATATTGTATAATGCATATGAAAAACTAGACAGTTTATTCTTTGTGTTTTCTATATGTTGCTTCCAATTTAAGTTACAGTCAATATTAAGACCCAATATACCCGATGACCTGATTTAATACTTAAAATAGGATCGCGTCAAAAATGTGCTTCTTAAAATGCAATGAAAATAGTTCTATGCTTCAGATGACACATAAATGGACACGTTAAGCAGTGTTGGTCTCGGCAAATGTCTATTATCATATCCCTTATAGACGTGTCGCTACATAAACCATGTCAAAAGCCAACTATAGTAGCCTCTGAGCAGTTGTAGCAAAGAAAGTTTTCTTGAGATAAAGCCGGCAGACGATCTGTGGATGGTGCAGTACATCCTTAAACCGTCTACCTGATGATTATGGAGTCATATCATCTTTGGAGCAACAGCTTGTGCCCGACTGGCCTGGCAAGGGCACAGAAATAGTTGCTTTGAACAGTAGTAGTAAAGAAAGGTTTCTTGTCCAAGTGGGTCCATCGCCCGGGATAAAGCCGCCAGACGATCTGTGGATGTTGCAGTATATTCCTAAACCGACTGGCTGAGGAGTATAGAGTCATAGCATCTTTGGAGCCACAGTCGGTGCCCGATTGGCCTGGCAAGGGCACAGTAATAGTGGCTCTTGAGCAGTCGTAGTAAAGACAGTTTTCTTGTTTAGGTGGGGCCGTCGCCCGGGATAAAGCCGGCAGACGATCTATGGATGGCGCGGTATATCCTCCACCGGCTGACTGAGGAGTATGGAGCGTTACATAAGCGTTTTTTCTCGGCAAAACGCGAATGCCACGGTATTGCCGTGATTTTTAAAATTGACTACGCGGCGTAGTAGCAACTTCTCGGTACCTACTCTGAGTTCGACCTACAGAGAGTATTATATTTAGATTTTTATAGAAAACGCTATCCTATAAAGATCACACTCTTCTAAAGTATACCGAAAACTAGAGTTTGAAAAAAGGTAGGTAATGTCGTCGCTCTTCACTTGGCTCGTCTTGGCGGGGCACCGCTGTGCCTCCAGCCAGATAGGTTAGGTAAAAAAATTACCCACCAAAAACATAAATTTAAAATGGAGGTCAAGTTCGAACGCCTAAAAAGAGTGGAAATCTAAATTAAAGGCAAGTTTTATCATAATTACAACCATAATAATATATTCACTCAATCTTGGCGGTCTTACTCGAGGCACAGCTAATGAGCTACTTCTGATAAGAAGAGCAGATCTTACGGAGCAAATTTTGTGCTTTTATCAGTTTCTATCACAAAATTTTAAAACCCGCCAATTCGGCTTTAATTTAGATTTTAACTCTGTTTTAGGCGTAAGAATTTGGCCTCCATTTCACATTTATATGTTTTTGGTGGGATTTCACCTCTTTTTGTTCGGAATGTGACAAACTATTTTTATAATTTTGGTTTGAAATCAGATTTTCAAAAGTAAGTTTTACATGGTGTCATTGTGTGTGTAAACTGTGTAAAGTTTCATTCTGTACCAGTAGATAAATTAGTACAGGGTGCCGATGTGACTTGAGTAATTAAAAAAAGCATCGATTATTAACAAAAATCTAATGTTCATTGTTTCTTTTGCGCGGACTTCGGAAATTTTGAAAATGTAATCGATTTTCAAATAATCGATTAATTCTTATTTTTTTAAATCGATATTTCTTTTTCAAATATTTATCTATTTTTTAAATAATCTTTATTTTTTTCACATCCCTGATACAGGCGGGTCAAAAGAGTGCAGTGTGTAACACTGTGCTCGCGGCTTGTGTTTAGAACTTGGCTGGCGCACTGTCGTGCGCTTTGATAAACAAGGATATTTCAATCGTTTTATGAAACCTAAAACATGTTTAGTCTAGGACTTCTAGGCGAGGCGAATATTAGTCTAGGTACCACTCATTTGTAACACTCGTAGAAATAAAAATACATTTTTCCTGCAAATTTTATGTACCTTTTTATATTTTGTAGGCACCTATATAGTTAGGTATAAGTGTCGTACATCCGTATATATATTTTATTACTACCACTTCCATTTCGGTTCTTAGTCCAGGTGTTCTAGGTAGGATTACCTACCGTTTTAGCGTTTATTTAAACAATTTTGTAGGTGCATTGCATCCATCTCTTCCCGTCGGTTGCCTCACTGCTGAGGATCATGACTCCGTACACTATTTTTCTTTGGTAATTTGTTCCCATTTAGCTCGATCTTTTGCTTCATGTACCTATTTGTTCGGAGACTTGATCTAGCTACCGTTCCGCGCATTGTCCTGTGGCCCTCTTTCCTCTATTTTCCTCGTCATCAGCAGTTTTTCCAGATTGTCTAATTCTCTTCTGACAATATGTCCAAAGTACTGCAGTTTCCGGAGCGTGCATTTCGTGGTGTGTTTTTTCCAGTGTCAACTTCCCTAATATCATCTAATATGGCCACGTTGGTTGGTCCATAAAGCCGCCCAGGGAATCCGGAGCATGCGACGCCAACACCACATCACAAAGACACCAATTCTCTTTTTATAAACAGCCTTGAGGGTCCAGGATTCTGAGCTACGGCTGAATATGGAAATTTATAGGTACTAAAGGAGGACTTTTGTTTGAAATTGGTTTTAATTTAACTATATGTACGAAATAATATAACGCTAGTTTTATTTATACTCTCTCTGCGAAATAATTAAGAAATACGATCAAAATCAAGATTTTGATATTTACATTTTTGAAACTTTTGATTTTGAGTTTTATTTGTGTCAGTCATTGACAGCTTACGTCAAAATCAGGACGTTCAGTGAGTTTCATACTGATATAAAAGAGTTTTAAAACGTATTCTGAGGAGATTTTTATTCAATGTGCTCTAGGATTTCTATGGATCGCACTCACACATACGGAAATTGATCAAATATTTGCATATTTTCTAAAGCGAAGAAAACCTCAGAAATAACTTAAATATCATATTTTTATCAGATTCCCTAAATTAAAATGATCTAATTTCCGTTATAACACTATATTCCATGTATGAAACAGGGTAGTTTTTCTGTCTTTGCCGATTAAAATTTGTATGGAAATCTGCTCTGACGTTGATCCTTAACCTACCCTGAAGCTATGGCACGTATTTCAATTAATTCCCTGAATATTGTGCGTTGCGCGGTGAACACTTCGATACCGCGTTTTAGGGCCTATTGTTCTGGCTGTGTCTGTCACCTGGCGCCATCTAACGGATATGTTGAGAACTTCTGTTGCGTCTTGCTAGCTTGCTATGAACCACTTAAGTTTTGTGTAGTAGTTCGCAGAGTTCGCTAAAGACCCGTTGAATAGCAATTACGAAATGTATAAAATAACTTACTATTAACAGAGATCCATATAGTCTTGCTCAGTGCCTCTCCGACCCCGTTTTCCACGTGGCATGTGTACAGACCAGCATCAGACAGCGCTACTGAATCAAATATTAGGGATCCGTTGGATAAGCTTAGAACCCCACCGCCGGCTACTTCTAGCACTGGCCGCCAGGTTTCTGATACAACTGAAAGACAATAAAAACATTGAAGTAAGGGTTCTTACCTTAGGTTTTAACCCTCTAATTCTCCAAAACAATGTAGGTAGGTATGATTCAATAATTTGTTATTGCCTTGCATTGCAATGCGATGCGCCATGATTGATCAAAGATAATGTAGTAAACGATAACATTACAGGAAACAATACTTAAACTTTCAGAACTATCTATTTATGCTTGGATCAGTAGGTAACTAGTTCTGAAGTACTTCTGCCCCCGCCAGTTGGGGATTGCAACTTTAAGGTTGGTTGAGATTTCCCATATTTCTCTGATTCTATACGGGGTGTAAGGGACAGCTCTTCGAATACCTACTGATAGATTGCATTTAGATCAACTGAACAACTAGCCGTAAGATTATAAAAAAAAAATTTGACCTCCCATACAAAATCACGATTAGCTGACTACGTTTATTATGGGAGGTAAATTTTTTTTACATCTCCTGAAATATTCTCTTAAGGGAAATTGTTCAATTACGCGGTCTGAATGCACCCTATCAGTATTTGGAGAGCTGTCCCTTACATCCTGTATAGAAGATATCTGTACAGTCAAAACATTGAATTCACATTAATAATCTTACCATCTTTTTTCAGCCAATGCGTCTGAGGTTGCGGGTAGCCGTTAGCACTACACGATATGTGGCCACTTCTACCTAATAATAACGATGTGTTCTGCGGCTCTTCACTCCACTTCGGGGCCACTGTCGGGAAAAAACATCCATGATTGGGTATCATTAAAAATTATGTGATGGTGCCGAATCTCTGTCATTCCCGGAAACGCTTAGCTTAATTAATAGATCAAACTGAAAAAATCCCTAATAAACATATCCCTATAACATAAACGTACCATCCAAAGAAAATTGTTTGGTCTGCCAATTGATTGGTATGGAAGGTTTAATTTTACACTTTGATTTGACTTGTTCAGCTTAGTGTTGATGAGGAAGAGGAAGCGGAAGAGGAAGCAACGAGCTCAATGATGGAGGATGCGGATGAGGATGAGGATTCATTTATTGAAGAAGATGCGGATGAGGAAGAGAAAGTTGTTGAGAAAGAATTAAAATCAAAAATAGAGGGAGAAAAAGATTAATTCAGTTCAAAATGTGTGCACTGTTTATAGAAACCTACTCGAAATATATGAAGAAGTGGAAGAGAAGACGAACTTTAAAATTTATTTTATGTGGAAGCAGCGGATGAGGAACTATAATAATTGCGGAACTTCCACGTTATGAGGATGCGGCAGAGGAATCCTCATCTACACTAGTTCAGCTTAGCGTTTTCGGAAAAGTCAGTCGTACTACGGTACCTACCTCCCTATTATAATCATTCATTAATATCATCAGAAAGAATAACATCATAATCATTAGCACGGCCGTAATGTAAAGTCAAGATGGACACTCAAAAAAGGTAGCCTTAATTAATTTTAGAAATTAAGATAAAACGGGACCTGCCCAAATTATGTCGCAAAGTAAAATAAGTGGGCGAAATTAAAAATGGCTACGAAATAATTTTGAAAGAACTTCACGGCTCAGTCCCAATTTGGCACAATCCCGATTCGTCATCAAAAACCCATACTACATACATACAGGGTGTCCTAGAACTCAACGTCTTGCAGGATGGATTGTTGCCATGAGTTTTTTTTATCTGTCTCATGCAGTTTGAAAAATCTGGGTATTTAATAAAAATTTAAAAATTTGGTCAAACTGTAACCATTTTACGGTTAATGTGGTTACCTTTTATTCTTAAAGTTTAAATGAACAAAAAGAACAAAAAACCACAATAACCGGAAAATTGTTACAGTTCGGCCAAAATTCTAGGTCTTTTTGTAATTTTTTATTTTGTCCTCTCACCCCGTTTCGCCTTGACGTTGAGTTCTGGGACACTCTGTATAGTGGACGGCACGTCTCGGCGAGCGTAGCATTTGACGCCCTCTGACTAAATGGAACGATTACATTATGAAGACGGTTTGTAGTAACTGGATGGCAAAAACGGAAAATCGTGCCATATTCCGTACTCGGGGCTACGTTCAGCGGTGAATTTTATTATGCTGATGAGATGATGTGACGTGACGGTATTGAGATTTTTATAATTGACGATGCTTGTTGCGGATTAGTCTTGACGATGATTGTTTCAGATTATTCTTTGGTTGAATAAATTAATTTGGATTGACTATAAATTGCATGCTTTCTTCCTTGAATAAATTTTTAATAATAGGTGACGAATCGGGACACGTTTTTTAATGTGGCAAACCAGGCCAGGCCTAAAAGAGTTTCACGGTTCAAGGAAACGGGGGCGCTTATAAATGTTTTCTTGTTAAGAACACTTTGCGACTGTTTTCAAAACACTCTCGGTAAAACAAAATTTAGAAAAGCCGGCAAAAACAGGGCACTTTATATAAGAGCCTACTTTTGCACCGTTCGAAAGAATTAATGGTAGGCGAGAAAATAGAGGGCTTGAGAAGGAATAAATTGTGTCTCTTTAAAGGAGAGTAGGTAATGGAAATAGAATAAGGGTGATGCCATCCTAAGCCAGCATCAAACGAATCATTTGAATGTGAATGTCGGAAAAAAACAGCCAAATAAGAAAGAACTAAAAGGAATCAATCAGAATGAGTTGAAAATTACAATCTTAAATAGATTTAAGGTAGAATAGCCACGCACATATCATTTCTACCTATACGGGGTGTAAGGGGACGGTGTAACGAAAACTTTGCAGGCGTGCTCAGACCATTAAACTGAACAACTTTTACCATGGCACAATATATGGTGGTAAACAAAATATTTTTTTTTGACTCCCATACAAAGTCAATCAGCTGATCGTAAATTTTGTATGGGAGGCCAAATTGTTTTTTGTTTACCACTATTATGTTCCATGGAGAAAATGGTTCAGTTTCATGATCTGAGCACGCATAGTTTTCGTTACACAGTCCCTTACAGTTTGTGTATTATATTATTTATATTAAATAGACACATACCTTTAATATACAAATTCACAGTGCGGTTGACTTTAGCGACGTGGTTGGCTGCGACACAAGTATACGTCCCGCAGTGTTCCAAAGACACATTCTTGATGATCAGAACACTAAATACCTCCAGACTTCGTTCCGCAATCTGCGAAATACAAAATGCCGGTGAAATACAAAATGCCGGCGAATTTCAAGATATTTCTCGAGCGCGAGATATTGAAATAACATTTTAATCTTCTTGCGAATAGACGGAGAGCTGGCGTTGTCAGAGGGTGTACGTGTACGATTTCATAAGAAACAAACAAGAGTGACACTGCGAATGTAATTGACAGACATTCGCATATTAAAATAGCTGTATCCGATACTAATGCTAAGCTTCTTCGCTATACAATAAAAAAGTTCTTGGAATTTCTGTTATCAATTTACACGTAGACGTGGAAGCATTACATGGCCAAAAACCTTTTTATAAGACCACTAGCCTTCCGCCCGCAGTTTCACTCGCGGTATTTATCTGTTGGGTCCAATAAAAAAGTTTCAAATACATTGCATTTAAAATCCAAAATTTTGAAACAGATTGCTCAAAATTGATTGATCACGATCTGGAGTGGAGTTCGACTACTCGACAACAGATGGCGCCACTGCTTGAGGGATTATAAAAGCCCTTATATCTTTCAAAATACGCCCTTTTAGTTAAAATGGGAACTTTCTTGTTCGATGGGAGATAAAGGGCTATTGCACAATATAAGTCCCTTGATTTCACAGGGAATCCTTTTTAAGTTTTATCGGCACGTACATTTTATCAACTTAGTTTTATTATATACTAGCCTTCCGCCCGCAGTTTCACTCGCGGTATTTATCTGTTTGGTCTAATAAAAATGTTCTAAATACATTGCATTTAAAATCGAAAATTTCGAAACAGATTGCATCAAAAATCACGAACTGGAAGTGGATTTCGGCTACTCCACAACAGATCGCGCATTTGCTTTAGGGATTGTAAAAGCCCTTACCTTTATCTTTAAAAATACGCCCTTTAAGTTAAAACGGGAACTTTCTTGTTCGAGGGGAGATAAAGGGCTATTGCACAGTATAAGTCCCTTTATCGTACCGGGAATCCTTTTTAAGTTTTATCGGCACGTACATTTTATCAACTTAGTTTTATTATATATAATGATAATGATGTTGGTGTAGAATTGTAAAAAAAACATTCTGAGGGAAGCAGTGCCAAACAGAGCAACGCCTCACAGCTTGGCTTTTTTATAGCGTCGCACAGAGCTGCTATCTCTCAACGTCTAATAATATTATTCTAAAAAAAAGACTATCTCGTATTAGTATTCGACCAAAACTGCCAGAAATGATCTAACAATGATATCAGAATGTCTCACTACCCCCATAACTTTTGAAAATATCGAACGTTGCCTTTCTCTTGTGTAAAATAGTTCGCCATCAGACGTAACCAGCTCTCACTCTAGTATTGAAATAACATTTTAACACATAATAAATAATAGTACTAGAGAACTTGAGATTTTAATCCCCTAGTAAAAGGCTTATGCAAAATTGTACGCCGCTCCTCAAATACCTAATTAGAAGACATGTTTAGGAACGGTGCAGGAAAAGTATTAGGGCCCTTTTCCTGTCATGCGTACGCGCGCGCATCTGGTCCGCATGCGGACCGCACGCATCTTATCTTTTGATACATGTTTTTCCTATCATGCGGCTAGCACGCGCGCGGAACGCGGATTGACGCAAACGAAATCCCTGTCCTGCGTGTGACCAGGAGCGTGCTATCATCCGCATGCGGACCAGATCCACGCGCGTGCGAAAATACGCATGACAGGAAAAGGGCCCTTAGGCACAATGACCTGAGAATGATAAGGAATGGTTCACTAACTTTTCTGTTTTCGTTTTTCGGTTTTGGTTTCTTATAAGATCGTAAGATCTCTGCCGTAGCCAGCTCTCTAGCTAATATTGAAATAACATTTTAATCCCCTCGTGAAAGGCTTATGCAAAATTGTACGCTCGTTCCCCAAATACCTATTAAGTATTTAGGCATGTTTAGGAACGGAGTAGGAAGCTCATCTCATCCAAATTCCTCTAATTCGGGAAGGATTTTCCTAAGCCTAATTACACGAGGAGTTAGCGTCTTTATTTTCATTAATAATAATAACAGAGAAGGAATAAGCTAAACGACTTTTCTTGTTAATTTTGTGTGTGTAACTTTTGACGTAGGAAATTAATAATTAAGAAAAGGAATGCGTATTGTGGGAAGAAATAAAGTAACTGTGAGGAAAACGCAGATATTTTTTTATAAAAAGTCGAAAACTTTAACATTAACACATTTTCAATTTTCTCGACCTGTAACAGAAAAGTGGCACGGCACGGTTAGAGTGGCACCATAAGTTCCCAGTTTTAATCCTCATTCAAATATAGGAGGACTTTTTTTCTTTGAGGAGCTTATAGCCTAAAAATGTAAAGCCTGAAAAGCGTTACACACACTTGACATTTTTTTTTCATTATAAAATACCATCTTACCTTCAAATGCGTAGGAATCTTCCTTCCATCTTTCAACCAGGAATAATAAACAGGCGAGTCACCACTTTTCAAATTGCAGTGTATTTGGACGATCTGGCCCTCTTGAAGATCCGATGGCAGTAAAATTTCTTCTAGCGTAGGCGGTTCTACCACATGTAACTCAAAGGATCTCTTAGCCATCTCCCCAGAAGGACTTCTAACGACACAAGCGTAGTTTGAACCACTATCGCTCTTACTAACTTTGGCTATAGTCAAAACCCCAGCAGTATTTACAGATGCTACATCTCGTTTCTCTCTTAACTTGGGTTTTCTACCGAATATTTCTATACTGTAGGCGGTGTTGTTGACGGATTTCTTAAATCTATTTGTCTGTTGGACGTCTGATTTTATTTCTTTGCCTCTGTACTCCCACGTGATGTCCCTGCGAAAGAATTTTGTTTGTATTAGAAAATAAGCGCAAGCAAGATGAAATTCCTAATAAATACTCAAAGAAAGACCTTCTTATCTTGACGAAAAGAGGACTTGAAGGAAATAAGTATACGTATAGCTAGGTACTAGACTTCGCTTGGATGTATATGTCGCAGGAATTTAGCGAAATCCGGTTATTCGCGAAATACCTAGGCCCTTCGCGAAGAGCCGGATAACTGCGAAATGCATCAATTTATTCGTACATTTCCCGGAAATCTGCGTATTCGTTATTTGCATGGACATTTGGACATAAATCCAGGAAAACTGCGTATAAGGCGACACACGGCTACGAAGCCGCCTACGCACCTGCTACGACTTTTACCTCTACTCTTCGCCGCTGCAGCTCGCGCACAGGAGCACTCGCGACGCTTCGTAAGCTCTCGTTCGTCACAGTAGTGGAAGGTTCCGCCGCAGTCGAGCCCCTCTCTAGTCTCCAGCAAAGGTTCCATATCCTGATCAAGTGGTTCAGCCTGCAATTGCCTACTCATTCACGTCAGCGGCCCACGGAACGCCCAGTGTCGTAAGGGTTCTTCCATGACCACGACTACGATCTGGGCCTGGACCTCGACCTGGATCTGGACCTGGACCTGGACCTGGGCCGGTACGTGGACCTGGACCTGGACCTGGGCCGGTACATGGACCTGGACCTGGACCTGGACCCCGACCTGGATCTGGACTTGGATCTGGACCTGGACCTGGACTTGGACCTGGACCTGGGCCGGTACGTGGACCTGGACCTGGGCCGGTACATGGACCTGGACCTGAACCTGGACCTGGACCTGAACCCCGACCTGGATCTGGACCTGGATCTGGACCTGGACCTGGACCTGGACCTAGGCCGGTACATGGACCTGGACCTGGGCCTGGGCCCCGACCTGGACCTGGACCTGGACCTGGACCTGGACCTGGACCTGGACCTGGACCTGGACCTGGACCTGGACCTGGACCTGGACCTGGACCTGGACCTTGACTTTGACTTACCCTTACGACACTGGGCGTTCCGTGGGCCGCTGACATGAATGAGTAGGCAATTGCAGGCTAAACCACCTGATCAGCATATGGAACCTTTGCTGGAGACTAGAGAGGGGCTCGACTGCGGCGAAACCTTCCACTACTGCGACGAACGAGAGCTTACGAAGCGTCGCGAGTGCTCCTGTGCGCGAGCTACAGCGGCGAAGAGTAGAGGTAAAAGTCGTAGCAGGTGCGTAGGCGACTTCGTAGCCGCGTGTTGCCTTATACGCAGTTTTCCTGGATTTATGTCCAAATGTCCATGCAAATAACGAATACGCAGATTTCCGGGAAATGTGCGAATAAATCGACGCATTTCGCAGTTATCCGGCTCTTCGCGAAGGGCCTAGGGATTTCGCGAATAACCGGATTTCGCTACATTCCTGCGACATATACATATTTAGAAAGTCGACTAACTTAACGAGAGAGATTATTATTTTGTGGCCAGCCTTGACATTACGGTTTATTGTCTTAATATCTAAACGTTTCTTATGGGTTGCTTGAATCCTGTGTAGATTGGACAAACAGTTGTTATAGACTATAGACAAACAGAAGGTAGTACGTACATACACTGATTTTTTAAATGGATAAATCGAAATTATGTATCTTGCAGTACAATAGGTACAATTCAATTCAACCTGAGAAAAACGGCCATTTACACCACGACTGACAAAAGTTGAACGTCATTCAGAAGAATGAGTATATCACTATAGCGACAGGTTGTCAGCCTGTCGCCCAAAATTTCAATGCACACCAATTCTCAAATCCTTGCGTCGCTTCTTACGACACCCACGGGAAAGATGTGGGGTGATGCTATTCTAAGCCACCACTACACGGCAGTCTATACCTACTCAAATGTTTCTTAATATAGAAACACCTACACAAAAAGCGTTCTTAAGTTAAGCTTCTATCTCGTTTCAAATCTTCAACTTGCTATCATAACATTTAAGTAGGCATTTGTTAATATCCTTTAGCAAAATTTATACACAATGTATTTCGCGATCCATTAATCTTGCAGGCAAAGCTTGTTTAATATTCAGGGAAAATCCGTTTATGGCCTACAGAGAGAACAAGGAGCGTAATCAAATATCTCTGTAATTTACACAATAATAATAAAATGAGATATTTTAAAAGCAAAGCTGCTGTTTTCGTAGATGGCCCTATAGTAAAAGCTGCTATTATAAACGCCTAGAATCACCAGTTAGGATAAATGCTCGCATGGCGATAACAGACTGTAGGTATTATAATATACAGGATGTAAAAAAATCAACTGCTAATATTTTAAGGGGTGAATCAGCTCATGAAACTGAACAACTTTCCCCAAGGAACATAGGTCGAAATATGAAAAAAAAAATGGCCTCCCATACAAATTGACTCGGCTGGTACATTTTGTATGGGAAGCCCAATTTTTTTTTTCTTATTTCGACCTAATGTTCCTTGGGGAAAGTTGTTCAGTTTCATGAGCTGGTTCACCCCTTAAAATATTTGCAGTTGATTTTTTTACACCTTATACCGGGAGTAACGGAAAGGGTATAACAAGCCGAAAGGAGGTCAAGGTACTCATGAAACTGAACAACTTTCCCCATGGAACATGGGTCGAAATATGGAAAAAAGAATTTGGACCTCCCATGGTAAGCCAATGAGCTGATCGGCGATTTTGTATGGGAGGTCCAAATATTTTTTTCATATTTCTACCCATGTTCCATGGGGAAAGTTGTTCAGTTTCATGAGCACCTTGACCTCCTTTCGGCTTGTCATACCCTTTCTGTTACTCCCTGTAGATGATTGTTTCCTACTAGCAAACTAAACAGTAAAAAAAATATTAAACTTATGAATGAAGATATTTTCAACTTTGACCTTTTTTAATAGAGCCCAGATTTTTCGAGAAAAACTCTTCTTTTCGCAAATGGCACCACGGTAAAAGTTGTTCATAAAGATAGATACCTAAAATCACCAGTTTGAATAAATCCATACGACAAGTGAAAAACGCAATCCCTTTGGCAAAAGCCTTTGGAAAGCTTCGTAAACAGCTCATTTGACTCACATCCATCATTAAACAAACAATTATTATTGCAAAATGTAATAACAGCAAATAGCGAGTACATTACACTCCATAACTTTGAACAAACAGTTATATTGAAAGCGTATGCAGCGCTAATGGTCGCAATCGATATTAACATGAATCAATTTTGGATGCAAGCCAATACAACGCGGCAATGGCAATGTTGCATTATACTGTACTAGCGGCCTGTTAGCGGTTTCACTCGCTGCAAGTCCTTTTGCTGCGAGAAAAATGCGTTTCCCGGCATGTGTTACACATATAAACCTTCGTCTTGAAAAACCGCACCAAAATCCGTTGTGTGGATTTGTGTGGTTTAGAAGGAGTTAGTGAATTCCACATATACAAACAGAGAAACGCAAAAAGCGACTTCATTTTATTCAACAATGTAATGACCTGTAGTGGCTCCGAAACTTTTTGTTTATGGAAAGTCCGAAAAGGTAACCTATTGTCTGTTTGTTCAGGAAAATAGTTCTATTTCATCGGCTAGTTCAACCCTCTTTAATACCAATTATATTGTACAAAATATTTACGTAGGTACTTCAGCCTGAATCAATGGCCTGATGTAAGTAATATTTTTTCATTAGGTAAATAGAACAACTTCTGTAAATATAAAAAAAAAATTATAATGTGCACGCCCAATCTGCCTGTCTTGTAAAAGTCTCCCTTGCTGTAGGTCAGCTGAAAGAAATTTCTTAGAAGTACTCTGTCCTTTGTGTCGTCTTTCTTTGTATACAGGATGTAAAAAATCATCTGCAAATATTTTAAGGGGCGAACCAGCTCATAAAACTGAACAACTTTCCCCAAGGAACAAAGCTCGAAATATGAAAAAAAAATTGGACCTCCCGTACAAACTGTACCAGCCGGCCAAGTCAATTTGTATGGGAGGTCCAAATATTTTTTTCATATTTCGACCTATGTTTCTTGGGGAAAGTTGTTCAGTTTCATGGGCTGGTTCACCCCTTAAAATATTTGCAGTTGATTTTTTTACACCTTATATGTCTCTTGTAATGTTTCTTGTGTGCAATAAATGGTTAATAATAATAAAGCTTACCTAATAGGGTATCCATAATACGGACATCTTAGTGTGACGCTCTGCCCGCTTTGGACTTTGAAAGGAGGAAGTGTGCGGATGTAGGGTGGCCCTGCGAAAATGACAAATTGGGACTCTCATAAATCAAGAATTTCAATAAAACAATTTCCCAGAGTAACAGGTAAGGTACACTACACACACACCGAAATATATTTCCGTCACAATCTTTTACATACAAAATGATAACCTGTGAAAGCTTCAATTTTATGCGGCGACATGGACCATGATATCCGATTATTGCATGGGATTTTATTGCAAGATGTTTCGGTCCGTGCATGAAAACCACTCAAATTGTTCAAGGAAAGTTTGAATAGGCTTTTTACATTTTTAGATACTAATGACAATATTCAAGATGTAATCATATGACAAATGCTTTGTCCGCTTTTGAAAGGAGGCAGAGTGTAGATGTAGGGTGGCCCTGCGGAAATGACAAATTAGGACTTTTTTGTGTCAGGCAAGCTCATCAAGAACTTCGCTAAGACAATTTTATTTAAGTTAAGATTTTCTGTGGTATACATTCTATAATATCATACTGTATATAATCTGTTAGCCTATCTCAATAAGGATGAAGTATCGTACGTAACGCTTTGTCCGCTTTTGAAAGGAGGCAGAGTGTAGATGTAGGGTGGCCCTGCGGAAATGACAAATTAGGACTTTCTTGTGTCAGGCAAGCTCATAAAGAACTTCGCTAAGACAATTTCCTGAGCGACACAGAGCGAATTGTTCAACAGAAGTTAGTCCTCTTTGGAATTGTTGTGGCCTGTCAAATATTGTACGAAAATTGTATAAAACAATAACGAAAATTGACCGAATGAATTATGCGGTATTAGTGTAAGATATTATTTGAGTACGGGTTTTTTTTATACCAATTCACAATATTCATGATAAGGATACATGATATGGTAACCGTTTTGTCCGCTTTCGAAAAGCGGCAAAAGCAACGCGGATGTAGGGTGGCCCTGCGGAAATGACAAATTAGGACTTTCTTGTGTCAGGCAAGCTCATCAAGAACTTCGCTAAGACAATTTCCTGAGCGACACAGAGCAAATTGTTCAACAGAAGTTAGTCCTCTTTGGAATTCGTGAGGCATGTCAAATATTGTTGGAGAATTTCAGTACAAGGCAATCACGAAAACTGTATGAATGAATTTTGCAGTGTTAGATCGAAATATTTTTTTTAAATCAAGAAAATTTTGGAAAATATATCTTCCTCAATAGATTCATTAATGACTTCGTCAAAAGAAATCATTCTCTAAAGCACTAAATTTGAATTGTGTAAGAGACGGGTCTAAAGCTGATGTCGTCAAAACAGATGCAATGTGATAGAAATATACATCTTCTTACCGAAAAGTACAAAGCTAGACAGCCAATACTCACCATACACATTGACATCGACAGCCGATGTGGCGCAGTGGTTAGCATGCCTGCCTGCCACGCAAAGGTTCCGGGTTCAATTCCCAGTGGGGTCACTCACAAAGTTGATATTTATCACTTTGTGAATTTGATCCCAGTCTGGTTAGGACATTGCAGGCTGAACCACCTAATTGTCCGCAAGTAAGATGGTTCCGTGCTTCGGATGGGCACGTTGAGTTGGGTAACTACTACATCAGGAGCCATGGTTTGTCATATGTCATAATACTCACCATACACATTCACTCTGTCATGATGCGACACCGCAGTATCGCCATGATGTGCTGTACATGAGAATAGCCCCCCATCGTCCACTCTCACATGTGATATGTTGAGTTGGGTGACTACTACATCAGGAGCCATGGTTTGACATATGTCATCAACATACTCACCATACATATGTGATATGTTGAGTTGGGTGACTACTACATCAGGAGCCATGGTTTGACATATGTCATCAACATACTCACCATACACATTCACTCTGTCTGTTCATACACACTCACATGTGATATGTTGAGTTGGGTAACTACTACATCAGGAGCCATGGTTTGACATTATGTCATCAACATACTCACCATACACATTCACTCTGTCTGTTCATACACACTCACATGTGATATGTTGAGTTGGGTAACTACTACATCAGGAGCCATGGTTTGACATATGTCATCAACATACTCACCATACACATTCACTCTGTCTGTTCATACACACTCACATGTGATATGTTGAGTTGGGTAACTACTACATCAGGAGCCATGGTTTGACATTATGTCATCAACATACTCACCATACACATTCACTCTGTCTGTTCATACACACTCACATGTGATATGTTGAGTTGGGTAACTACTACATCAGGAGCCATGGTTTGACATTATGTCATCAACATACTCACCATACACATTCACTCTGTCTGTTCATACACACTCACATGTGATATGTTGAGTTGGGTAACTACTACATCAGGAGCCATGGTTTGACATTATGTCATCAACATACTCACCATACACATTCACTCTGTCTGTTCATACACACTCACATGTGATATGTTGAGTTGGGTAACTACTACATCAGGAGCCATGGTTTGACATTATGTCATCAACATACTCACCATACACATTCACTCTGTCTGTTCATACACACTCACATGTGATATGTTGAGTTGGGTAACTACTACATCAGGAGCCATGGTTTGACATATGTCATCAACATACTCACCATACACATTCACTCTGTCATGATCGTCCACTCTCACATGTGATATGTTGAGTTGGGTGACTACTACATCAGGAGCCATGGTTTGACATATGTCATAATACCCACCATACACATTCACTCTGTCATGATGGTGTACATGAGAATAGACCTCCATCGTCCACTCTCACATGTGATATGTTGAGTTGGGTGACTACTACATCAGGAGCCATGGTTTGACATGTGTCATAATACTCACCATACATTCACCCTGTCATGATGCGACAGCCTCACACGTGATATGTTGAGTTGGGTAACTACTACATCAGGAGCCATGGTTTGACATATGTCATCAACATACTCACCATACACATTCACTCCCTCCATCGTCCACTCTCACATGTGATATGTTGAGTTGGGTAACTACTACATCAGGAGCCATGGTTTGACATATGTCATCAACATACTCACCATACACATTCACTCTGTCACAGTTGGGTAACTACTACATCACGAGCCATGGTTTGACATCATTATATATAATAAACCTAAGTTGATAAAATGTACGTGCCGATAAAACTTAAAAAGGATTCCCGGTGTGAAAAAGGGACTTATATTGTGCAATAGCCCTTTATCTCCCCTCGAACAAGAAAGTTCCCATTTTAACTTAAAGGGCGTATTTTTAAAGATATAGGTAAGGGCTTTTACAATCCCTAAAGCAGTGGCGCCATCTGTTGTCGAGTAGTCAAAACCCACTTCCAGTTCGTGATTTTTGATGCAATCTGTTTCGAAATTTTGGATTTTAAATGCAATGTATTTAAAAAAAAAATATTAGACCAAACAGATAAATACCGCAAGTGAAACTGCGGGCGGAAGGCTAGTATGTCATAATACTCACCATACACATTCACTCTGTCATGATGCGACACCACAGTATCGCCATGATGTGCTGTACATGAGAATAGTCCTCCATCGTCCACTCTCACATGTGATATGTTGAGTTGGGTGACTACTACATCAGGAGCCATGGTTTGACATATGTCATAATACTCACCATACACATTCACTCTGTCATGATGCGACACCACAATATCGCCATGATGTGCTGTACATGAGAATAGGCCTCCATCGTCCACTCTCACATGTGATATGTTGAGTTGGGTCACTACTACATCAGGAGCCATGGTTTGACATATGTCATCAACATACTCACCATCGGTGCCATCTTAAGCAAGCTATAGACTGCCACTTGCTAGGTATAAACATTTGGCACCGTAATGTGCACAGTGTCTCTGTCCATCAGTAGCAAAACGACAGGGACAACACTATTGAACTTCTACACTTCTCCCATATTCGACATAAGTATCTATTGAACTCTTATGGAGCTTTTGGTCCGGATCGATACAGGCACTGAATAGGTAGCTTGGCTTATGTACCTTTATATTATAAGGGTGCCATGGTTTGACATATGTCATAATACTCACCATACACATTCACTCTGTCATGATGCGACACCGCAGTATCACCATGATGTGCTGTACATGAGAATAGCCCTCCATCGTCCACTCTCACATGTGATATGTTGAGTTGGGTGACTACTACATCAGGAGCCATGGTTTGACATATGTCATAATACTCACCATACACATTCACGTCCACTCTCACATGTGATATGTTGAGTTGGGTAACCACTACATCAGGAGCCATGGTTTGACATATGTCATAATACTCACCATACACATTCACTCTGTCACGATGCGACACCGCAGTATCGCCATGATGTGCTGTACATGAGAACAGCCCTCCATCGTCCACTCTCACATGTGATATGTTGAGTTGGGTCACTACTACATCAGGAGCCATGGTTTGACATATGTCATAATACTCACCATACACATTCACTCTGTCATGATGCGACAGCCTCACATGTGATATGTTGAGTTGGGTGACTACTACATCAGGAGCCATGGTTTGACATATGTCACAATACTCACCATACACATTCACTTCTACTCTCACATGTGATATGTTGAGTTGGGTGACTACTATATCAGGAGCCATGGTTTGACATATGTCACCAACATACTCACCATACACATTCACTTCCACTCTCACATGTGATATGTTGAGTTGGGTGACTACTACATCAGGAGCCATGGTTTGACATATGTCATAATACTCACCATACACATTCACTCTGTCATGATGTGAGACCACAGTATCGCCATGATGTGCTGTACATGAGAATAGTCCTCCATCGTCCACTCTCACATGTGATATGTTGAGTTGGGTGACTACTACATCAGGAGCCATGGTTTGACATATGTCATAATACTCACCATACACATTCACTCTGTCATGATGTGACACCACAGTATCGCCATGATGTGCTGTACATGAGAATAGTCCTCCATCGTCCACTCTCACATGTGATATGTTGACATGGTTTGACATATGTCATAATACTCACCATACACATTCACTCTGTCATGATGCGACACCGCAGTATCGCCATGATGTGCTGTACATGAGAATAGCCCCCCATCGTCCACTCTCACATGTGATATGTTGAGTTGGGTGACTACTACATCAGGAGCCACGGTTTGACATATGTCATAATACTCACCATACACATTCACTCTGTCATGATGCGACACCGCAGTACCTCCATGATGTGCTGTACATGAGAATAGTCCTCCATCGTCCACTCTCACATGTGATATGTTGAGTTGGGTAACTACTACATCAGGAGCCATATTTTGACATATGTCATAATACTCACCATACACATTCACTCTGTCATGATGCGACACCGCAGTATCGCCATGATGTGCTGTACATGAGAATAGCCCCCCATCGTCCACTCTCACATGTGATATGTTGAGTTGGTTAACATCAGGAGCCATGGTTTGACATATGTCATAATACTCACCATACACATTCACTCTGTCATGATGCGACACCGCAGTATCGCCATGATGTGCTGTACATGAGAATAGCCCCCCATCGTCCACTCTCACATGTGATATGTTGAGTTGGGTGACTACTACATCAGGAGCCATGGTTTGACATATGTCATCAATATACTCACCATCGGTGCCATCTTAGTAAGCAAGCTATACAGGGAGTAACAGAAAGGGTATAACAAGCCGAAAGGAGGTCAAGGTACTCATAAAATTGAACAACTTTCCCCATGAAACATGGGTCGAAATATGAAAAAAAATTTAGACCTCCCATACAAAATCGCCGATGAGCTAATTGATTTACTATGGGAGGTCCAAATTTTTTTTTCATATTTCGACCCATGTTCCATGGGGAAAGTTGTTCAGTTTCATGAGTACCTTGACTTCCTTTCGGCTTGTTTTACCCTTTCCGTTACTCCCGGTATAGACTGCTATTTTCTAGGTATAAACATTTGCCACAGGAATGTACGGCTTGTTCTCCTCGGGATGCGTTCTCCTGACAATTCCGTCATCATTTTTCAAATTGATTTTATTGTTATTTTGAATGCATGGGGTCATTCTTTGTAGGAATATAAATAAAATTATGTGAGAGGCCCACTTTTTTATCGAGTAAATGCGAAGTTATAACAAGGCCACTATTTGCTGTGACGGAATCTAGAGAACGGAATTGGGTTGTATGATGGATCTAACAAAAATGATTCATGTGGCTTAGTTTACAAGTATTGACAAGATGTTCATAAACATGTGCATACATTATCGTGTTATAAGGAAAATTTACAAATCTGTTTTGAATTTAAATAGATATTCATAAAGAAAATTGAAGCCCACTATTTTATGTGACGGATCTGATAAAATGTCCACTATTTGGGTGACGGATCTGATAAAATGGCATAGTTTATTTTTGTTAAAGCCCTGGTTGGTTCATATCATTCCTGCTAATGGTACATAATTTCTTGCTTTCGCTTACTTTAAAACACGAAAAAAAGCTGTTAGTGCGTGAAATTTCTTGTCCAGACCAGCGTCTTTCTGTGAAAGGGAGGCTGGGAATAAGAAAATGTTTAGATATCAATATCAAAATTCAGTAATATACCTAGCACTGTGAGTGCATTAAAATCCCAATAGACCAATATTCAAAGTTTAGTTAGGCTTTTGAGTTCCGCATTACGATCTTTGCCGTGTGGTGATGGCAGAATATAATTTCACCACCCCAAGTCTGCCCGTCGGTAACGTATGGGGCGATAAAGGGCTTCCGGGGGGTAGGCAGCAACGCCTCTAGTGTTGACAACATCGTCCACAAACACACACTGCGGTCACCAACCCGTGTGCCCAGCGTGGTGACTATGGGCCCATGAATAGGTCGAGAAAGAAACGGCCCGTAGTTCCCGGCCGTCCTACTACCACGAGCTACAGTAGCGGCCCGGGTAACGGTAGGGCAGGGAGTGCGAAGAATCCTAGGGCTAAGGATGACGGCTGCCATAAACTGACCCTGGCGACTTATAATGAACGCAGTCTGCGGCTGGATGACAGCCTCCAAATCCTTGAAGTAGAATAAGAAAAGATACGATGGCATGTTCTTGGGTTGTCAGAAGTCCAAAGATAGGGGAGACACGATAACCCTAGAATCTGGTCACTTATTCTACTCCAGGGAAGGGACCGCGCAGTCTTAGGGTGGCGTAGGGGTTCTCGTCAATAAAGCTCACTGTGACAACGTGAAGGAGATCTGCAGCGTCTCGAACAGGGCAGCGTACCTCGTACTGAAGTTGACCGAGAGGTACTCTCTCAAGGTCGTACAGGTATATGCGCTGACTTCGAGCAGCTCAGATGAAGAGGTGGAGGCCCTATATGATGACGTGTCGAAGGCCATACACCAAACCACTAAGACCCACTTCACTGTCGTCATGGGGTACTTTAAAACTAAAGTGGGACAGGAGCACGGCGAATCAAGCTTGGGGCCACATAGCTACGTGAGCAGAAACCAGAGGAGCCAAACGCTAGTCAACTTCCTTAGCAGGCAGGGGCTGATCTGTATGAACAGTTTTCATCAGAAAAAGCTCAAACGGAAGTGGACCTGAAAGAGCCCTGACGGCAGGACGAAGAACGAAATCAACTTCATCCAGACGGATAAGCGGCATATATTTAGGGATGTCTCAGTCATTAGTAGATTCAATACCGGAAGTGATCAACGACTAGTAAGAGGCACCCTAAATATCAACATCAAGATAGAAAGAAACCGCATGATGAAGCCAGTTCTCCGCCCCAAGCTGCCCCAAGCCAGACATGAGGAGTTCTAACTTGAACTGAAAAATCGATTTGCTGCCCTGGAGACCCCGATAAACGTTGACGAGGACCTAGAGGGCATAGTCGGGGTTGTTCGCGAAGTGGGGACGAAGCACTTTCGTAAAAGGCGAACAGATTAGAAGTCCAAACTTTCAAGCGAGGCCCTGGTCTGGTACTGACGCGACGCGCATCGGGTCGTTGAACGACTCGGTGTCCCACACGAAAAGAAGAAGTCTGGATACGCCAGATGATGCATTGCC
The DNA here is from genome assembly GCA_024500475.1 of Phthorimaea operculella. Classification (NCBI taxonomy): domain Eukaryota; kingdom Metazoa; phylum Arthropoda; class Insecta; order Lepidoptera; family Gelechiidae; genus Phthorimaea; species Phthorimaea operculella. Next base: position 571,721 of record JANFCV010000157.1, read on the forward strand.
AGATCTCCAGTCACTTAACCAAAAGATCCGAAGTATGCGAAGACGCGACCTCCGGAGCTATAACACTCGACTCGTAAAGGGGACGATTGACAAGAACCGTGGGTCGAAAGATTTTACCAAGACACTGGAAAGGAGTCATCTGGCAAAGCTAAACTACCTCGAATGGTGTAACTGTCATATCGGTTCCAGATATTCTCGCTGAAATAGAGGACTTCTATGGAAATCTGTAATCTGCCTCGCATGCGCAAAAGCCTCCACCTGACGCGACCCCAAACCCTAGAGCTCCTCTCTACCGCCACTTTACCGAAGATCTTCCGGACGTAAATAAAGACGAAATAAATCAGGGCGGCTCTCAGACGGAATAAGAATGGGAAGATTTGATTCTTTTCAGCCACCGGAACAGGTTCATACTGTAAGGCAGGTTATTCAGATGCCAAAAGAGTACAACCAACCACTGTGTGGCTTTTGTGGACTATGAAAAAGCCTTCGACTCTATCGAAACCTGAGATGTATTGGAGTCTTTGCAGCGGTGCCAAGTCGACTGGCGGTATGTTGAGGTGCTGAGAAGCCTCTATCAAATGGCTACGATGTCCGTTCAAGTACAAAACCCCAATACAAGGTCCATCCGTGGTGTAAGACAGGGTGACGTTATATCCCCGAAACTCTTCACCAACGCACTGGAGGATGCACTTAAGACTCTACAGTGGGCTAGACTGGGCATCAACGTCAACGGCAAAAATCTCATGCATCTCTGCTTTGCCGACGACATAGTCATAACGAGCGAATCACTGCAGGACCTGCAAAAAATGCTATCTAGTCTCAACTCTGCCTCGAGACATGTTGGACTAGGGGTGAACTTGAATAAGACGAAGGTCATGTTCAATCATAATCGCTCATTATCCCCGAGCCGGTCTCCATCGAAGGTGTAGCCCTTGAAGTTATTCAGAAATATGTGTACCTTGGGAAAACTTTGCAGTTGGGAAGAGACAACTTTGAGGCTGAAATCACCAGAAGAGTGCAGCTTGGCTGGGTAGCATTTGGGAAGCTGCGTCTCACATCCTTGAATCATTTTTGCTACAATGCCTCAAGACCAAGGTGTTCGGTCAATGCGTCCTTCCAGTCATGACTTACGGAGCCGATACGTGGAACTTGACAGGATAACTGGCCCACGGGCTACATGTCACTCAAAGAGGTATGGAAAGGTCTATGCTCGGTATCTCTGGATAAAATTCGGAATGAGGCTATCCGCAAAAAGACCAAAGTGACGGATATACGTGTAGGAAGATGAAGTGGCAGTGGGCTGGTCTCTCGTATAAGCGATGGACGGTGGAGTAAGCGGGTTCTCGGCCACGTCTTGGCAAGCGTCGCGTTGCCGCCCTTCGGCCAGATGGACAGACGACCTAAAAAATGCGGCTGGTAGCGACTGGATGGCAAAAACGGGAGATAGTGATTTATGGAGTTCCCTGGGGGAGGCCTACGTCCAGCAGTGGACTGCAATAGGCTTATATAGATTACGATCTTTGATTTGCATGTAACAGCAGAACCAGCCTATCATACCAAATAACTTTTGCTTTTAAGCCATTTTCGTATATCTTATAAATTAGCCAAGTTCCTGGTGGTCTACATCACGTACGCCAGACCCTCGATCTCCATGTGCCGGCAAAAGCTACCCGCCACGCTGAACAAATTATGCTAAGGAGCCATTCACGTATCTGTTATAGTTTAGAATTTAGATGGCCTCCTGGTGGTCTATATCAGACACTTTGGATTGGACCCTCCAGTGCTAACAAAAATGATAAAAGAAATAAGTTATGTTCGTCTTTGATGTGCTAGCAATATCAAAATATTTACTTTCACTTTTATGATTAGTATGTATTAGGATAAAAAGTGGCCATCTGTGGACACCAAATTATGTCCACTTTTATCGATTCTCTTTATTCCGTCATCACCTTATCAGATCCGTCACCGCAAGGATGACGGAATATGACGGATCTGAGGTGATGGATCTGATGACCAAAGCATATTTTTTCAATTTGCAAGAAACTTACTACGCGTAAGGCAGATTGCTACATACGATTAATTTCAGTAAAAAGTAGTACATGACATACCAGTGTTCAAAAAAATTAAATGTGTCACTAACAGAAGAAAATCACCTAAATAGGTATGATAAAATCGGCAAACAAAAATACGGATCTGAAATGTCTACGCTTATTTTGCCTATTTCTGTAAATATTATGCAGATCTGACCAATAAATCTTCTTTAATAAGTATGAGGTAACGTCCTGGCAGGATAAAATGATATCTAGGTTTAATAGTTGATTAGAGATATGCTTTTAAAGGGGTGCTTACGGAACTGATATGGACAATGGACACCATTGTTTAAGGTAGCTTGTTTTTTAAACTATGGCTTTAATAAAATATACGATGGCATTATATGATACTTTGGTTCAGTTTTTATCTATATTTATCAAAATGAAAGCCAACTTTACTGAAACAGTAGCAATTTTAAGGCATTTAACAGCCAAAGGTGGAGTGGACACCGCCTACGGAATTTAGAGAATGAAGGTTTGAAAAATATTTTTGAATTATCTACAATATTAATGCTAATTTTGAAACTTTGCCTACCCAACCAATGGTTTATACTATCTAGGGAAAAATTGACATATTTTTACCATGATCACATCATGAGTTATCTCGTGCCACTCATCAGATCCATCACCGAGAAGAATGAGCCGTACACAGCCTATCAGTACCTATCAGTATCAGTGCCTATCAGTAGCAAAAAGACAGGGACAACTCTATTGAACCTCTATACTTCTCCCATATTTGACATAAGAATCTATTGAACTCTAATTGAGGTTTTGATCCAGATCGATACAAGCACTCAACAGCTTGCTTGGCTTATGTGCCTCTATATTATAAGGGTGCCATGGTTTGACATATGTCATAATACTCACCATACACATTCACTCTGTCATGATGCGACACCGCAGTATCGCCATGATGTGCTGTACATGAGAATAGTCCTCCATCGTCCACTCTCACGTGTGATATGTTGAGTTGGGTGACTACTACATCAGGAGCCATGGCTTGACATATGTCATAATACTCACCATACACATTCACTCTGTCATACTACATCAGGAGCCATGGTTTGACATATGTCATAATACTCACCATACACATTCACTCTGTCATGATGCGACACCGCAGTATCGCCATGATGTGCTGTACATGAGAATAGTCCTCCATCGTCCACTCTCACATGTGATATGTTGAGTTGTGTTATTACTCCACCGTCAGGTGCCATGGTTTGACCTATGGCGTATCTGGAACAATAAAGAGGATTTAAAGCGGCGTTATGAGATATTGTTGCCATCCTAGCGAACTATCTATGATAGCGCAAAAGTTTCATACTTCTAAGAATGATTCCCTACCTAAAAAGGTGGCTTATTCTATATGGACAGCCTGGCTTGCGGTCAGGTTACTATCGGTCTCTGGAGCAAATATACCGCTTTACGGTTTTTTTTCAAAAATACAGGGAATCTATAAAAAATCACGCCAACCTGCCTACGTAGTTTATCGGCGTTGCGCTCCTGTAACTTACAAATTATTCCCTCCTCTACTTTTCTTTACAATAATCCTAACATTACTTTCATTCTTCTGCTACCCTATTCTGTTTTAGGGTCAGCCCACTCCGTTTTCAACTCTATCCCATCCTTACCCGACTCTTAAATCTGCCCAATAAAGACTAAAAACACAAGCAAACCCATATTTTAACAAAAGTTGAATAGACTACAGCATTTAGCAGAAGCAGCCCAGATAACCCACAAGTATGCTTCAAACTAAACTGCCTTTACAAGCAAAGCTACGCAAACTTATGCCAGTCTTTACAAAGTACATCAGAAGTTAATTGGAAAGCCCCTATTACACACACCACACTAGATCTGGGCACATCTAATCAAGCTAAATGATACGGGAAATGTTCAAATTAACTGGAAAGCCGACGTCAAGTTAGACAAAGTAAAGAGATTTTGTACAATGCGGTAGAAAACTGGAGAACTGTACGTCTCGAGTGTGCCTTTTTTTCTGTGATTGATCAAAATATGGCAATGGTAAAGTTTTATTACTTCTTATTGGATGTCGTGACGTCATTTAGGCACAATTGCGCCCGCTGCCATCTGCAATAAGCTTTGAGTTTTCCTCGGCACCGACAGATTAAGGTGTCCTTTCGGACAATCAGGACGTTCTGCCTGTAATGTCCTAACCAGACTGAGAGCAAACTCACAAAGTGATAAAAAACAACTTTGTGAGTGAGTGATCCCACCGAAAATCGAACCCGGAACCTTCCGCGTTCCAGGCAGTCTCCCACTGCGCCACATCGGTTGGACGCAATACAAAACGCTTTACTTGACTATAGCCGGTTCTATCTAAGGGTGAAGCGAAGTCTGTAAAGTTCCGCACCAGTCTTTGACCTGTCGTGACCAGGGATCGTCTGATATAGAGAGATTCGTCACAACTTCCCAAAGTTCAAAGTTGAGCATCCTTGAGATAAGGAGTTCGATAAAGTTTACCTAAGTTTTGTATTGATTTAAAGGCATCTTCGTAGAAAAGTTTATTGATTTGATCTGAATGCGGGGAACCTGATTGAATTGGTTAAACTTGGGCTCTTCAAAAACATCGTCAAAATATGTCAGAAAAGCGTGACGGCCAAGGTCGACGATTTAGGTCCTTCCCACGGTAGGTATAAGAACTTCGGCTGAAGATGCCTCTTGTTATGAAGAAAATATTCCAGGAGTGTCAATCAAAAACTGAAAAACGTCACTTCGTTTTACTACGCCATCTTTTGGTATCCCTTCAAATGCTGACTTATAGGTAAATAAATTAAGATATACATACCTACAGAGTATTTTGTGAAACTTAGTGTTTGGGAAAGTTTGTTTAGTTTCAAGGCGAAATTTTTGAGGTACGCTGTTCCCTCCTCTAGCATCATTATTTCCGCCATGATTTGGTTCTTTAGGCGTTAGGCTTACCTACCGCAATAAATTTTGTCCCCTATATAAAAATTAAAACTCTCTCAAAACTATATTAAATTGTACTAACGATATAAATAAGCTACTTACACAATAAAAGTCCCATATTTCTTACCTGGAATCGGTGTTTGAGGAAATAACGAGGCCGTCTCGTTCCATATAAATCTTGTTGGATGCTTTTCAAAAAGATCGTCAAAATACGTGACAGACGGCCTTTGTTACTGGTAGCCAAGTTCGTAGTTTGAATCCTGACTACGGTGCTACGGTATACGAATTTTACGTACGGCAGAATTTTGACGTATACGTGTGTTTTACGCGTGTTAGTACTAACGCAGAGCTACGGTCCGAATCTGCCCTTAGACTTACGCTTACCCCATACATTTTGCCCCCCTACATTCGTATTATAAACGCTATCAAAGCTTTTCCAAGCATTCTACCAGTATATTAAGCTACTTACACAATAGAAGTCCCATATATCTTACCTGGAGTCGGAGTTTGAGGAAATAACGAGACCGTCTCGTTCCCATATAAATCTTGCTGGATGCTTTTCAAAACGATCGTCAAAATATGTGACAGAAATGTGTAAACGTCGCCTTGGTACTGATGGCCAAGTTCGCTGTTTAAATCGTGACTACGGTGCCATGAATTTTATGTATAATAAAATTCCGTCTCGCCCCCATTGAAATCTTTCTCGATGCTTTCCAAAAAGATCGTCAAAATATGTGACAGAAATGTGTAAGTAAGCGTCTTGGTACTGACGGCTTAGTGCGCTTTTGAATCCTAACTACAGTGCTACGGTATACGAATTTTACGTACGGCTGGATTTTGACGTATACGTGTGTTGCACGCGTGTTAGTACTGTTACACGCGAAACTACGGTCTGAATCTGCCCTTAGGCTTACGCTTACCGAATACATTTTGCGTATATTCGTATTATAAACGCTATCAAAACTTTTCCAAGCATTCTACCAGTATATTAAGCTACTTACACAATAAAAGTCCCATATTTCTTACCTGGAATCGGTGTTTGAGGAAATAACAAGGCCGTCCCGTTCCCATATAAATCTTGCTGGATGCGGCCCGTTTACTGTGCATTGGAGGTGCACCTGCGGACATAGAGTGTGCTTGAATATTCCATACTCGATTGTTATGTAAATAATGGACGTCTAGAATATAGGGTAAAATTTTACTAGTGACCGGTAGTGAAAACTTAGAACCGGCTGGTGATAAGGAACAACTTTCCCCCAAGGAACATAGGTCGAAATATGACAAATAAATTCGGACCTCCCATACAATATTGCCGCTCAGCTGATTTCAGCTCGTATGAGGGCCAAATTATGTATGAGGGCCAAATTATTTTTCTTATTTCGACTTATGTTCCTTGGGGAAAGTTGTTCCTTATCACCAGCCGGTTCTGTGTTTTCGCTATCGGTCACTAGTAAAATTTCAACCTATATTAACTTTTTAAGCACACGCGATTGTTTTCAGACATTTTCAGTATTGGGCCCTTGTCTATCGCAATAATATTTAGGTACCTAAATATTTATAATTTACTTGTGGTAATATTATTCTATCGCGATAATATTTAGGTAAATATTCAAAAGAAAGACCCGGTTCCATACTTAAAATATTTGCTATGTAGTTATCACAATTTTTCTTCAACAGCCACATGTGTGGCCTACCTATGTGGCTGCTAGTCTAATTTGTTTCTAAAATAAATCTTCCAATGGCGGAATACAGTCCCAAATACCAACTCCAATCTCGCCCAATTTGACCTTTGTACTGGTAATGACCAAGTCCTTTGTAGTCTATAGACACCAGTTACTGTATTGCAGAGGGGTCAAATGACAAATGACGTTTGGCGTGTTCGATACGCGTTTGAATTTCGAATACATTGCCTTTGAGTGTCGTATATGCCAGTGTCAGGTACTCAAGTACTCAACTCAATGTTGACGAACTTATCTATGTGGACTATCTAGTAAAATAACTGCACTGCTATAATATGTACCTACAAAAATCGAAGGATACTGCCCTCATACCTTGTAACTCATACATGAGTAACCAGCTTGTAAACCGAGCTCGCTCGGTTTTTATCATCAAAATAGATATATCGCCCCTAAAAATTTCGTAAAAATTGCAGGTGACGTTTCCAAGATCCTAATATTAGCGCCCAAATTCATAGCTGAATTTGAAATAGTCTATTCGGAACGTAGACTACGTTTTCTTCCTTCTTCGTTTGACGGCTTAACGGACAATCATGTGGTTCAGCCCGAAATGTCCTAACCAGACTAAGAAAAAAATCACAAAGTGATAAATATCAACTTTGTGAGTGACTCCACCGGGAATTGAACCCGAAACCTTCTGCGTCGCAAGCGGTCGTACTAACCACTGGGTGAATGACCTAGTAAAATCACTGCCCTACAATAGAATACTGGGGAATTTGACCATTTAGATGAGAAACACGCGCATCGTCAGTTTATGCGTTATTTTTGCGCTGCGCAACGCATGCGTTAGGACCATACAAATTTCGACCTTATACCCATACAAATATGATTTATGTCAAACGGTTGTGCGATTCGCAACGCTAACGGATTCAATCGTTCAAACCGCTGTTTATGATTACTTAGACGGCGATTGTTACACAAACATGTCAGAGGCCTGCTTCTTGTAGTAGGCGTTGGTAAAAGGGGAGCAATGTATCGTAAAACATGAAAAATGGCTCACGAAGATATCACGCTTGTATTGTATTGCTTGATAAATATTGCATAATTGCATTTGCGATTCATGAAACGGCCCCTATTATGAGTGCAATAAACGTGATTAATTTCTTCGCAGTTTTTACGTTTACGTTACAGACAAATACATGATTTTTAGTGGAATTGTTCATATCTCCGTCCCTTTAAAAAAACTGAGAAGAGTATCTAAGTACTTCTTCTTTTCGTGTCGATGGCAAAAGTTAAATTTGTGCGCCCAGAATTCGCCAGCACATCGACCCATAAGGGAGCAACTTATAATGGTTTTTACCAAGTTTGAGCTTAGTTCATAAGTGGATGAAAAAAAGCAGGAAATATTAAAAGGTGAACTATTAGTCCAATGTCTTATGTATGGGACATGTTGTTCATTTTCAACATACTTTAGGGCAGCAATAGAATGTCACCTTATATTTATACCTGGAACATCTGTGTAGGTACTTACTTCTACTAGGTACCGTAGTCAAGTCAATCTACGTATAGATCCGAGGAGGATATTGACTTAACCTATCCATTGTCTATTCGCAGTTGTTATATTGGATTACCTACACTGTTACGTTTCATCTTGGCAAGTTGAACGTTGGCAAGCTCACTGTCTTATCTGTAGTACAATCTATGCCAATACCGGGTACAAAGGGACGTTGTACCGAAACTTTGCATTACTAGATCATCTATCTATCTATCTGTATCAGCCTACATCTACCCACTGCTAAGTATAGGCCTCTTCTCTATTTCGCTAACTTCTCCGGTCCGTGCCTGTATAGATCATGCATGATAATGAAAAATAAAACGACCTCGGCTGAATATCTTGCAGCCATCCGGTTATAAAAAATTGTCAAATCCTCTTGCTACATCATTTTGTGTTCTACTAAATCATGTTGTGCCGATCGAACCCAACAGATAAGGGATAAGGGTAGTGAAAAAAAATACTTCCTCGAAGACTGTTGTGTTGTTTTTTCGATTTCCCATTTTCAAGTAAAATTACGTGATTACGGGTTTTTTTAACCGCAAAAGTCTTTTTTGGATTCCAACACGCTAACGTCAGTGAGTACATAAAGAATTCTTTCTTGATCCAGATCTTGAGCAACGTCTATCAACTCTTTCCAGTCAATGTCACTGAATACAGAACAGGTGTCAGTCAACATATAGGTACGGTCCTATGGGTACGGTCATAAATAAAAACCTTCATCCCTTGAAGAAGGAAGGTTCTTTACTTTCGTGGACTGATCACACTTTTAAATTTTTCTGTACACCATCCCTAACACCCTGTATACCCAGTATACTCACATCGACTCCAGTAGTAACAGTTTTCTCTGTGAAGTGCTGCGATATGATCATTTGTAAGCTCCGCTTGTGTCTTCTCCGCGTATGATAGTCTGGAACAAACAAGCTCGTTTACTTAGTATTCATTAGATCGTAACAAATATCAAAAATCGTTATTCAATGTACCAAATACCACATAAAGATAGTCAAGTATATGTTTTTAGGTACATAGCTAGCAGGCCAAATCAAGCTCCTTACAGAGAAGTAGATGTTAGTTATTTATTATAAGTAGTATTGCTGTGTGATGCTAGCTTAGATCGCATGACCCTAATTCTACCCGTGTGTCGTAGAAAGTGACTAAGAGATAATTATCTAGAGATGGACAGCAGCGTTCCAAGTGAAATAAACACCTTCATTCACTCATCAAAATCCGTTGCGTGGTTTAGGAAGAGTTAGCGAAATCCACGACAGACAGACAGAGAAACACAAAAAGCGACTTCATTTTATACTATGTATTGATATTCATATTGAAGAGCTCAAGCAAAGTCGTTATACTCACCTTTTAATATTCTACTGCGCGAAAATTTGTCTTCCCGGCTTATGCTGCTTGACCTGCAAACAAAATTAAAATTTTAATAACCACAATGGTTGGTGTAAACTACGTATCGAAAGTTACTACCAAAACGAACGAAAAAACTACACTTTATCAATATAAACTACACAATCAATATGAAAATATTCATTTCAGTATTATATAAAAATCATATTCGCTCTCGTAAATGACAAATATGAAATTGTCGTTATTTACTATACGACCGATAATTACACTTTCGTGTACATAATCTACCCACAATTTCTAGGAATCGTTATGAATTCTGCGAACTTCATATAAATCCCCAATTTTTAAAAACTCAGCTCGAATGTCCTGATTGCATCGCAGTTCAATTTGTACTCGATTCATTCCTTCAAAAGACATAGAGATGAGACCACACGGTCAAATAGTAGGTAGATACCATCGAAAGCAAATCCACCTACCCATTTAAGGGACCATATACCTACAGATTTTCTACACAAATACTCAAAAAAAAAAGCAGTATTATTTGAACCCTTAAATGGGACGGTTAAGTGGATCTTCGGCAGGCTTAGGTCGCAATGCTTATATACTACGCGCTAGATACTACGCTTAGGCAGGTTATGTCATTTCATGACGCTATGATTGCACAAATTAGGAAAACGGCGCACGGGCGATGATTGCGAATGGACTATACGGGGTAAGGGGTATAAGGAACAGTGGTGTACTAAAAACTTTGATCAAACTATGAATCTAGAGAAATTCTATAGGAGAAATATTTTGTTAAGAAACGACATTTTTTAGTTCCAGTAGGTATCCGAGAAAATAGCCAAATAGCTGACTGAATCTGGCTCTATAGAACTTTTTTATGCCCTAGTTAAACAAATTCTCTTACACCCTGTTTTACGCTAGTGGAAGCGGGTGCCCTAAATTGACAGAGTTCAGAATGTTATATTGGACAGTGTACAAGCAGTACAAGCGAACGTAGTATCGGTAGGTACGTTCGTAGAAATAGAACCAAAATGGAAATTCCAGGAAGTGAATATCCCGCACCCGAAGAGGTAAATCTGGTTTTCGATTCTGTTTCAGAGTTTGAAAAAACCGAATACTGTGTCTTGCACGTGTATGTAACCAAACAATAAAGATGTTGACTGGTGTGATTCTCTGTTTTAATCCAGCGAACTCTCGGTATTTTTTTAATGAAAACTTTATGATAGCCAGTCACAGATTATCCTCCAGATAACTTAAAAAATATGAGCAACTGATAAACCCACAGGAACAAACTTTATTTGTTCTACGTACAGTAGGTACTTAACATTGACGTTGCTCAGAAAATAATTTGAGGGATCACAAACTCCGTTTAAAATTGAATCCAATTTGTCTCTCAAGCATACAACAATAAATTTTCCTGGACAATATACCTAGTAGCTACCCACAGTACAAACCCGAACTCAAGACTATATTATGGAAATAGCAAACGGACATGGATTGCTGCATAGATTGGAAATTATTGCTCATAGATCATGTCATGCATACGTGGATGATGCAATAAACGGTTATCGAGCGATTGTCTCTCTATTTGTGTAGATATTGTTCAAAAGTTCATGTTGCCAGACTCACAAAGTCAAACCTCATACTTGTATCTGTATCCGAACTCGAGACTCTATTACGTAAATAGCAATCGGACATGGATTGCTGCATAGATTGAAAATTATGGCTCATCAAAGATAATATCATGCAAACCTGGATGATGCAATAATTAGTTATCGAGCGATTGTCTCTCTATGTTTCTAAACGTTGTTAAAGATAGATCAGTGTTCTAGCTAGACTAATAAACTCTATATCCTCACACTTTGTCGCAAATCTATAGGTGAAATTTTACTAGTGACCGATAGCGAAATTGCTGGACAGGCTGGTGATAAGTAACAACTTTCCCCGAGGAGCTTAGCCCGCCCTAACGTTTCTGTTTTGGTCACTAGTAAAATTTCATCTTATATATCGGCATCCGTAAAGGTCCACTGGATGCTGGACCTTCACCTTTTATGGGTTGTTGTCAAATTCGCAACAATGCCAGTTAAAGTCAAATTCTACTTACTACTGCTACAACCACAACAGTTCACTGCTGGACTTAGGCCTCCCACTATCGGAAGGCTGATGGCGAGCGAAGAACGGATAGAACTGGGGTGATGCTATTTAAAGCCGGTATCACACGGCAAATTTATTTCGCCAGTTAAAGCCAAATTCTATTCTTCTATAAATACTACCGTTGCTATTTCCTACCGAGCTTGTCATTTCGCTACTTGGACAGAATGCAGTCTTGCAATTTACCTTTCGTGCTACGAAGCTTAAATTACCAACCAACCTATTAATTTTGGAACAATTGGTTGCTTTGCTGTATTACATTGTTTCAGGATGTTCCTGCCTTAAGAAGCTGAATTGAGGTTTTGTCTTCGAATAACAGAAAAGCCACGGGTTCAAATTTTGTCTTCGGTAGAAAGTTTTCAAAAAAATCACAAAAGCCTTAAATACCACCTACACTACAGACAGACTGAGAACCTCTATACTATAGTCATGTAAGTTAGGTATGCTTGCAAAGTCCGCCATAATACGAGGTGCTGGAGAATAGCATTATCCTATTTCTATCCATAAAGGTCATAAAAGAAAACTGAGTGATGAATAGAAGGAATGGTCAGCAGCATACCCTGCAATTTTTATTTGGTTACCTACAGGTGGAATCTTGTAATTGGCTATTAGTTTATACTGTTGTTTTAATTGTTATTATGTTAGCTGTAAGTTTCCCAAAGAAACCAAAAATAAATAAAATAAAATAAATAAATAAGGCACGCCAAGCGTGGCGCAAAGACACAGCCATGGTGACTAAATCCTTACCCCAATTCGGCCAAGAATTTCTAGCTTACAGTGACAGCAAAGATGATGAATGAGAGCCAATTTAGTTACTCTCTCTAAATTATTCGTACTGCATCGCCTAATTTACTGCCTACAGAGACAGTTGCACAAGTAAATTGCAAGCTAGCATTCAGCCTTTGGAGCAAAATGACAGACCGGGTATTACCTTCGTCGTCCGTTTATATTCAAGGTAACCGTAATGGAATTTAAATTGAATTTGACTTCAACAACAAAGAGTTCTTGCGAATATTACAAAGTATTTTCAAAGAACAAAAGATTTAAGTTATCGCGACGCGAAGCTTCTTGAAAATGTCGGATTTGTATGAAATTAAACTTTACGCAAATGTAAATTCTATGATAACAAGACAAGTAAAAACCGTTTTCTCTACAATATCCTATAAAGAGATATCTTACTTCAGATATCTACGTGTCACGTCGCGTTTAAACCCAAAAACATTGGTTATCTAAATATTTACCTCGTTTACCTCAAATCACGTAATAGCGCAAAGAATAAGTACGTAAGATGTGTCATCAAAGCGAGACGCCTATTTTCATCGGCGAGACCTTTTCCACTGATTGCTCAAGGGAACGCCGTTTTCAAAGGGTGTTTATTCAAAGGAAATAAGCGTTTTCAAGTCACTGAATATCCGGCAGGGGACACTCTGCGATGTGCACTGGAGAAAAATAAGATTCTCTGACGGTTTCCTAATGAAAATATCTTGTAGCTTCGGAGATGTTTTTTCGGTCCGCTTTTTTTGATGAGACGTCCGATTGTGCTTTGAGTTGTTTATCTGATGAGGGGAGAGGAAACAGGAAAGAAAACAAAATCTTTTTCCGACGTTTTACAGATGTTGTTTACAGGATAATGAATATGATGATCGATGCCTATTTGTGTTATAGTAAATTTAATTAAGACTCTAGATTGGTTTTACAATTTCAGAGGGTTTTCATTCTATTAAACTTTAACACATATTACCCATAACGTGCTGTTAAAATCTCCTAATTTTATCAGGAGTGTCCTTGACACCAACAGGCTCCATCAACCGAGATTTATTTGCAACTTATTCACGGTAAAACCGTCCCGGTAGATGGAGCTCTACCACGCGTAAGAACACTTGTTTATCAGAAATCATCAGTCAAAGTAAAGACACAAATTAGAGAAATGGCGCGCGGGGTGGTAAAGATCCATTAATCTGAAAGTTATGGTAATACTTTATATGATAAAAGAGTTTTTATAAAATTTTATTAAAACTGCGAGTCTATATTATTATTTCAGTGGCAAAGTTCCCGGGCTTCCTTAACCGGAAACTAGCCTGGCAGGCAACTTTATCTATTTTTACAACACTCCGCAATATCGGAAACTTTTACTTACTATATTCTAGTTACCGGGTAACAGTAACAGTTTCTTAAGAATTTTCTGCAGGGTTGCCAACTGATAAACGACAAGAATTTTCTTACTCCACTAAAAAGCTAACAAACTTTTCACAATCTGCGTTTGACAGCTGATTTCTTATTTAACCTTTTAAGGTGCATTTCATTCACGAATATTTTCGAAAGTTTTATTATGTCACACTAAATTCGTTTGGCAAGGGGAAGCATTTGATGTCGAGATTGATAATCAGATGCCATTCGTAAATCTTGACATCAAAGAGTCATCGAGGTAAGTAGGCAAGTACTTTTTACATGAAGAGAAGAATCCATCATCTTCATCTTCCTGCCCTTATCCCAATTACTTGGGGTCGGCGCAACACGTTTTGTTGAACACAAAATCGTGTTGCAAAAGGATTTGGCTGAATTTTACGACTACCACACGTCAACCCTCCTTGGGAATGCTTATGTGGTGGGTTAACCGCCACCATACGGTTGGCCCTGGCTGTTTGGGTAGGGTTTATTCCTCGGTCGAATCTTACGACCCCCACGCGAAGAGAAGAATCCGTGATTCATCATTTCCAAAGGCACAAGAGTATAATATTGATAGGGGACTTATCGGCAACCCTATTCAATACCACTCCAACTTTTGTCCTCTATACTTCTGCCATCATTAAAACTTAGGATAGTTTGTATCGCTTCTGTACGCTCGTCTCTGTAAGTTACTCTTTGAAAGTTTACTCCTTGGAGTAACGAGGAATACTTAGACAATGTGAACATATTGTATTGGTCCTTGTCAATGAATTACTTACACTTACTTACTATACCGGGAGTAACAAAAAGGGTATAACAAGCCGAAAGGAGGTCAAGGTACTCATGAAACTGAACAACTTTCCCCATGTTGTTTCTAGTTAAACGTTTATGATTCCCACGACACAGACACAGGCGACGCCTAGTGTGGGGTCATAGTAAGCTCAACCTTTGTACCTCTTTTCTACTTCATGCGTGTACTAGGCTAGGCTAGTCATGAAATTATAATTAGGTATTGTTCATTTTGCATGTTGTTTGGTAAATAAATATTTTTTCATTTTTTTTTTCTTGAAACATGTGTCGAAATATGAAAAAAAATTTGGATCTCCCATAGAAAATCGCTGATCAGCTGATTGATTTACTATGGGTGGTTTAATTTCTTTTTTCATATTTTGACCCATGTTCCATGGAGAGAGTTGTTCAGTTTCATGAATACCTTGTCCTCCTTTCGGCTTGTTATACCCTTTCTGTTACTCTCGGTACAGGCAAGATCAGGCTGAGCTAGACTGTTAGAATTGAACTTGAGACCATTATTATGTCGTGCGAGTAAATTGGCTGTCAGAGGCTTGCTGCTTTAAGTAGGCGGTTGAAAAACTCTGACACCAGGGTTTATCGGGTCGTTGGACGACTTGGTGACCCACTCGAAGAGGAAGAAGAAGATTGGCAGTTTTAGTATCTAACCGGACGCGAGTTTGACTGTACCGCTTGGCGGTTTCACCTTAGGTTTCACCAGCTGCTAGCCATTTTTTTCGTCTTAATAAGGCATTTCCAGCAGTAAAAGGAGCCTAGGCCCTAGCCTAGTCAACTAATGTAAATTTTCAACTAATGTAGAAAAATTACTCTTGACTCTAGGAAATCCCAATTTCATATCTTTTTATCTTGAAGAATGTCTGCCATCTGGTGCCGGTTTAAAATAGCATCACCCCACTTTCTCGTGGGTGTCGTAAGAAGCGACTAAAGGATTTGAGGATTGATGTGTATTGCAATTTAAGGCGACAGGCTGACAACCCGTCACCATGGTGATAAACAAAAGACTGACTCTCAAACTTTTGTCAGACGTGGTGTAAACGGCAAACCACAAGCGATATAGGCGTGATATAATATGTATGCATGTACGTATGTATGTATATTGATTTCTTATTCGGTAATTACCGATACCTATCAAGCCTAAAATTTAAATTAAACAGCAGAAAACACCTGTACTACAGGTCTTCAGGGACTATGCACGACAGTTTCTAATTCCCGTACATTATTAATGCTCCATCGATAAGACAGATGGCAGCACGTTAATTGGAGCGGGGATTTGGGGCCCGGCCATTGAGGATTATCTTGTATCTAGGACAACACGATTATGATCGTGATTTGGGTTTGATCACTTAACAATAAATAAAGGCATACCTAAAACCAGACGTGTGGTCGTGTGGTGCTGGCTTAGAATAGCATCACCCCATTTCTAACCGTGGGTGTCGTAAAATGCGACTGCGGGATGAATCCACGGAATGGGCAGCAGAATTCCCTATAAATGCAACACACTACACTTGCCAATCCTCCTGCCAAGGGTGGCGAGTAAAGCAATTACCTTCAATTGAGAGATGCCCATATTCAGCAGTAGTATAGACTGTTGTGGCTTGTATAAGGGCACTTAAAAAGCTTCCAATATGAAGCTTTAAATTTAAATTAAACAGCACAAAACACCTGTACTACAGGTCTTCAGGGACTATGCACGACAGTTTCTAATTCCCGTACATTATTAATGCTCCATCGATAAGACAGATGGCAGCACGTTAATTGGAGCGGGGATTTGGGGCCCGTCCATTGAGGATTAATCCTGTATCTAGGACAACACAATTATGATCATAATTTGGCTTTGATCACTTAACAATAAATAAAGGCATACCTAAAACTAGACGTGTGGTGCTAGCTTAGAGTAGCATCACCCCATTTCTACCAGTAGGTGTCGTAAAATGCGACTAAGGGAGGAACTTACGGGATGGGCAGTAGCTTTCCCTGTAAATGCAACACACTACGCTTGCCAATCCGCCTGCCAAGGGCGGCGAGTAATGCAATTACCTACAATTTGAGTGATACCCATGTCCAGCAGTAGTTGGCTTGTAAAAAGGGCACTTAAGAAGCATGTAAAATGAAGAGCTTATAATGTAAATTAAACAGCAGTAAACACCTGTACTACAGGTCTTCAGGGACTATGCACGACAGTTTCTAATTCCCGTACATTATTAATGCTCCATCGATAAGACAGATGGCAGCACGTTAATTGGAGCGGGGATTTGAGGCCCGTTTCTTGAGGAATAATCCTGTATCTAGGACAACACAATTTCGCTTTGATCACTTAATAATAAATAAAGGCATACCTAAAACCAGATGTGTGGTGCTGGCTTAGAGTAGCATCAACCCATTTCTACCCGTGGGTGTCGTGAAATGCGACTAAGGAATGAATCCAGGGGATAGGCAGTAGCGTTCCCTGTAAATGCAACACACTACGCTTGCCAATCCGCTGAATCCGCCTGCCAAGAGCTGTGAGTAAAGCAATAAACTTCAATTGAGAGATGCCCATGTTCAGCAGTAGGTAGTATAGACTGTTGTGGCTTGTAAAATGGGCACTCAAGAACCTTCCAAAATGAAGAGCCTAAAATTTAAATTAAGCAGCAGAAAACACCTGTACTAACAGGTCTTAAGGGACTATGCACGACAGTTTCTAATTCCCGTACATTATTAATGCTCCATCGATAAGACAGATGGCGGCACGTTAATTGGAGCGGGGATTTGGGCCCGTCCATTGAGGATTAATCCTGTATCTAGGACACAATTATGATCATAATTTGGCTTAGATTACTTGATAATCTCTAAGCATGAGACCCATCGTGGAAGTGGATTAGGACCACAAACATTATGATTTTATGAATTAAATATAGATTTTTCGTTTAGATCTTAAGAGCATAATTTTAGACATGATGAAAAAGTGTAGAATATTTTATATTTTATCTAAAAAAAAGTGTAAAAGCTTTTATATATTATTTAAAAAGTGTACACGTTTTAATATTTTATCTACAAACTAGCATATAATCGGGATCTCGAAAATGTAATCGGAATTTCGTAGAAGTCGGAATTTTTGGGAGTGATATTCATTCGCCGGAATGTTTAACATAGTTTTTCTTGATCCTATTATAAAATGGGGAGGCCAAGGTGCTGTCGATATGTATAGCTTCAAATTTAAATTAAACACAGAAAACACCTGTACTACAGGTCTTCAGGGACTATGCACGACAGTTTCTAATTCCCGTACATTATTAATGCTCCATCGATAAGACAGATGGCAGCACGTTAATTGGAGCGGGGATTTGGGGCCCGTCCATTGAGGATTAGTCCTGTATCTAGGACAACACAATTGTGATCATAATTTGGCTTTGATCACTTGATAATGTCTGAATATACCTGAACTAAACCCGTTAAAGAACACCTGCCGTGGTGCCGGCTTAGAATAGCATCACCCCATATCTTTCCCGTGGGTGTCGTAAGAAACGACTAAGAGTTTTGAGAGTTTATAATTATGTGTCTTATTGCAATTTTAGGTGACAGGCTGGGAACCTATCACTATGGTGGTGATACTCCATGAAAGGACTAACTACTACACCCAGTTTAAAAGTTACTTTAAAAACCATGACACTAACTTATCTTGTTGTTCGTCGACTTGTCATTCCACGATTCCACTCAAATGAACGACTGAACGTAACATTAGAGGATACAACAAGCTTCATACAGAACTCGTAAAATATAGGTTTTTCTGAAAGTGTCAACAAATACTCTCAATACAATTAATTAGAAAAACCATCACATAATGGCCCCTTAAATGGTATAACCTTATATGGTAAACACCACGGTAGCACTTCAGTAACAACACTAAAACAAACGACAAACGGCCGGGTTAATCGCCCGCAATAAAACAAGTGACAGTCACTCACGACTCACGTGCCCCTTATCATAACATTAGAGGGTACAACTAGCTTCATCAAGAACAGAAGTCGTAAAATTACATGTGTTTCTGAAAGTGTCAACAAATACCGGTTCTCAATACAGTAACTATCCTTTTTTCTCCAAAAAGATCTGAGAGCGCTTCACATGGCCGATTCACAAACTTGCAGCAGGCGGCTGAAAAACTCTGACACCAGGGTTCATCGGGTCTTTGAACGACTCAGTGTCCCACACGAAGAGAGAGAGAGAGAGAGAGAGAGATGGCCGATAGGCGACAAACGATCAGAACAGGGAAGAATGGCGAAACTTAATGTCGGAGGCCAAGATCCACTTTGGGTCGTTTAGTCAGTGAAGTAAGGATAAAGTAAGTAAAAAAACAGCATAAAATAGCCTCGTAAATGAGTATGAAAGTGAGAATAAACACGACGGAAGCACTTCAGTAACAACACTAAAACAAACGACAAACGGCCGGGTTTATCGCCCGCAATAAAACAAGTGACAGTCACGTCTCACGTGCCCCTTATCATAACATTACAGGATACAACAAGCTACATACCAGATGTTATAAAGTTACCTACAGGTGTTTTCAAGTAGCCTTTGTAAAGGTTCAGCACATAGTGGTTTTCTATACAATTACTTATAAAAACCAGTATAGAGTGACCTCTTAAATGGGTACGAAAAACAAACATCCGGATTTATTGCCACTATAAAATAAGTGACAGTCAAGTCTCACGTGCCCTTTATACAGACAGAAGTCGTAAAATTACAGGTGTTTTAAAAAGTGTCAACAATTACTGGATCTCAATACAGTTACTAAGAAAAGCCAGCATAGAACAACCGCTTATGGTAACAAGCTTCTAACAGAAGTCGTAAAATTACATGCGTTCCTAAAAGTGTCAACAAATACTGGTCCTCAATACAGTCACTAAGAAAAGCCAGCATAGAATGGCCCCCGAAATAGGTTTGAAAGTGAGAATGAACACCACGGTAGCACTTCAGTAACATCACTAAAACAAACGACAAACAGCCGGGTTTATCGCCCGCAATAAAACAAGTGACAGTCACGCCTCAAGTGCCCGTTATCATAACATTAGAGGATACAACAAGCTTCATACATAATGTCGTAAAATTACCTACAGGTGTTTTCAAGTAGCCTTTGTAAAGGATCAGCACATAGTGGTTTTCTATACAATTACTTAGAAAAACCAGCATAGAGTGACCTCTTAAATGGGTACGAAAAACAAACATCCGGGTTTATTGCCACCATAAAACAAGTGACAGTCAAGTCTCACGTGCCCTTTATACAGACAGAAGTCGTAAAAATACAGGCATTTCTGAAAGTGTCAACAAATACTGGTTCTCAATACAGTTACTAAGAAAAACCAGCATAGAATGGCCCCTTCAATGAGTATGAAAGTGAGAATGAACACCACGGTAGCACTTCAGTAACATCACTAAAACAAACGACAAACGGCCGGGTTTATCGCCCGCAATAAAACAAGTGGCAGTCACGTCTCACGTGCCCCTTATCATAACATTACAGGATAACACGACAAGCTTCATACCAGATGTTATAAAGTTACCTACATGTGTTTTCAAGTAGCTTTTGTAAAGGATCAACGCATAATAGCTGTATACAGTTACTAAAAAGCCAGCGTAGAATGGTCCCTTAAATGGATATGGAAGTGAGAATGAATACCACGGTAGCACTTCAGTAACATCACCAAAACAAACGACAAACGGCCGGGTTTATCGCCCGCAATAAAACAAGTGGCAGTCACGTCTCACGTGTACCTTATCATAACATTACAGCATAACCTGACGAGATTCATACATAAGTTGTAAAGTTGCCTACAGGTGTTTTCAAGTAGCCTTTGTAAATGATCAACACATAGTGGTTCTCCACACAATTTCTTAGAAAAACCAGCATAGAATGGCCCCATAAGCGGTCGTATGTGATGACAGTTGTCAAATCATTGTTAACTATACATTAGGCGTTCCATATCAGACGCCACCTCACATACGGCGGGCTAAATGGGTATGAAAGTAAGAATAAAAATCACGGTAGCACTTCAGTTACAACACTAGCCCGCAATAAAACAAGTGACAGTCACGTCTCACGTAACCCTTATCATAACATTAGAGAATACAACAAGCTTCATACAGATGTTGTAAAGTTACCTACAGGTGTTTCTGGAAATGTTACGGTAGATAATTTTATGGCACTTTTGGCGCCAGACTGAATTAAGGACGCCACACCGGGCCCGTATGCGTGACGTGCACGTCTTCACGCGCGTAGCGATGACGGTTTATCGTAGGGGATTGTATGAGAGGCCGCACACTGCCTGCGTATGCGTGCTTCGGTCACGTGCGTAGCTCTGTGTGCGGTGTCTCATACCATCTCAGACAAGGTCTCAGGCTCATACGATCTCTACGCGCGTGATGACGTGTTCACGCATATGGGCCCGGTGTGTGGAGCCCTTTATGCGTAGGTGGATTCCGTGGCTGCAGCCTGCCTATACAGAAACGGCCACAACTGTCCACAGCTGGTCAAGGACCTCCCCATTCACTAACCACGCGCACTGCCAAGCGCAGGCGGGATGGCGAACGCAGTGCAAAACGACGCATTCACAGGCAATACTGGAGCCTATATTCCCCTTGCCATTGGAAGATTAATTTCTTTTTACGACACAAACGGGTAGAAATGTGGAGGTGCTTTTCTAATTAATACACCACAAGTAAATCATTATCGAATGACTACCTGACTGCCTTTAAGGAATACTCCTGTGCCGAAGAAAAGAGGAAAGGTCTTTGTCCTGAGTGGGACATTACACAGGCTACATAAAAAAACCTGAAAATTAGGGTGAACCAGCTCATGAAAGTACATTTCAGTTTGTTTGACAACACCCCTATCATTTGTCACATCCACTTCTCTTTTGTACCTTTGTCAAGAGGGTTAACGAAACGAAACGCAACTAACGAATGGTAAACGTAGATGTCACTTGTTTCATTGAGGCGTTAAAGGTGTTTGTCGCTTGTATGACAACACCATTACCATTTGTCTTATCTGTTTTATCAATAGCGCAGTGCTTACTAAACGGTTTTTATTACTACTTTTTCTATTTTGTCAGAAATATTGACTTATATAACGTAGATATAAAAGGCCGTTGTGATTCTTGTGATATTAAATTCATTGAAAAAACTTTGTAAAAGGACTGGCAAGTTGGAAAAGACAAAAGTCAACAAAAGGGCTTCTAGATAGAATGTTTTAAGTAATCTAGTGTTCTTGATAACATCCTTCACCTCTTATCAGTAAGTATCTTTGTCAAGCAAGAGGGTTAAGGAAACGTAACGCAACTAACGAATGGTACACGTAGATGTCACTTGTTTTATTGACGCGTTAAACGTGTTTGTCGCTTGTGTGACAACACCACTACCATTTGTCCCATCAGTAGTGCCTACTAAACGGTTTCTTACCACTTTTTCTATTTTGTCAGAAATATTGACTTCTAGAACGTAGATATAAAAGGCCGTTTTGACAGCGCGCCGTTTCCCTAATTTGTGGTTTTGATAGGGAATTCATTGAAAATACTCAATAAAATTCGCTATTTTAGTAAAATCGGAGAGATGACTGGCAAGTTGGAATAGACGAAAGTCAACAAAAGGGTTCCAAATAGAAACTTTTTAAGTACTCTAGTTTTCTTGACACCATCCTTCTCCCTTTATCAGTAAGTTAAGTACCTACATACGATATGTCAAGCAAGCGGGTTAACGAAACGTAACGCAACTAACGAATGGTACACGCAGATGTCACTTGTTTTATCGAAGCGTTAAAGGTGTTTGTCGCTTGTTTGACAACACCACTTCTACTTGTCACATTCGTTTTACTAATACTGTACAGAAGGTACGCTCGACCCCATTTAGGATTTTCAAGACTGTAAATTTTTACATAGCCAGGGTTATGTCAAATTCTCAAAGTAAAAGAATATCAAAACAGCAAAATCTGATACGAGTACAAGTACATTAATTATATCCTTTATCACTTTTAATTGATCCGAAATGTTTTCGAGAGCCATTGGTATTGGTAATGGTAAGTACTTATAACTCCTCCCTTAGGACTTTCGTTTGTGAATTCTCTCGCTTAGGTGCCCTAATTGGCGTGGTGTTAAACATTTTATTGGAATTTTAATGCACTCACAGCGCTTCAAATTTAATCGTCGCTTCGAGACGAGCATCAAGAGGTTAAAAGTTTCAATAGGGGCCGCTAGGCGCTCGTAGCTCAGTCGGTAGAGCGGTGGAACGTTGATCCACAGTCCCGGGTTCAAGTCCCGGCGGTCGCTAGTGAATTTTTCAATTTTCTCATTATTTAATTTGTGTTAAACATTACTTGCGTCCTTTATCAATTCATTAATATGCTCGAGATTTTTTCGAGGGTAATAAGTTGTGGCACTTACAATCCTCTCCCAGGTTCATTGTTTGGGTCTTCGCTCTCTCACTCTCCACATATCCATCATTGTATAAAAATTGTATTCGTGCGGGATATCTCCGAGAACTATTGGTAGTGGCCCTTACAAATACTCCCTAAAGATTTTTGTTAGGAGTACTCGCACTCTCTCACTACTTATACTTGGCGTTATGTAATAAGAATATTACTTGCTTAATCTATCACTTTTTTATTCGTTCTAGATTTTTTCGAGAATGTTAAGTTGTGACACTTACAATCCACTTCAAGGATCGTTGTTAAAGAGTTCTCACTTTCACTTCATTCATATTCATTCCGAGTATATTTGCCGCTGGATAGTGGTCTATCAATAGTTCATGCTATCGACAGATTATCGAAATAGTGTCGCTTCACTACAAACAATCGACAGTATTGCACTTGTTGATATCATTCGATATTAGGTATAACTTCTGTTTGCTTGCAATATCGATATCAATCGACCCATCGATTCTGTAGGGGTCTCCGAATGAAAACTATAGATAGCAGTACACTAGTCTGGCAAAACACTAGTTCCGAGTTATGTTCGAGAACCACCAGTAGCAGTAGTCCTTCGGGATTTTTGTTTGAGAGTTCGCACACACACTCCCCCCCCACTTGGCGTTATTCTGTATGCTGTACATTACTCACATCCTTTATCACATTTTTGTTTGTTCGATGAGATGATCTCAAGAATCATTGATTGGTTCTTACAATCCTCACGATTTTTGTGTTATCGCTCTCCCATACCCCACTTATTTACTTACATCTTGTATGAAATCTGTATTTGTTCGAGATAACTCCGAGTACCATTGGTAGTGGCCCTTACAAATACTCCCTAAGGATTTTTGTTTGAGAGTTCGCACTCTCATCCCCCCCACTTGGCGTTATGCTGTACATTACTCACATCCTTTATCACATTTTTGTGACGGCTTTTAAGTGTGTATGTACCTACATTCGTACAAGTAGTTCTTATGTGTAAGGGTTTGTTTCATTGGTTCATTTGAGTTGAAAGTACCGATATAAAGTAACCATAAAACGAATGTAAGTACTTAGAGGCCAAAAGGGCTTCATACGATATCAAGAACCTTCTGCTTACCTACTTGAAAGTACATTTTATTTTAAGAAGGTCGTTGCGAAGGTCTCTTTCTTTTTTCGGATAGGAAAAAATGTGGATACTGGATATTTACGTGCACTCCGAATTTTCGGAAAATCAGGTGATTCAGCCTGCAATGTCCTAACCAGACTAGGAATAAACTCACAAAGTGATTACCTAATATGAACTTTGTGAGTGACCCACTGAGAATCGAACCCGGAACCTTCTGCGTTGCAGTTGCAGATAATCGCACTACCACTGCTCCACATCAGCCGGCTTGGCAAGATGCAATTTGATGTTGTTTTACAGACCTATAAGACGCATCTGAATATGCTGCAGCTTATCTACAAAAGTGTGATAAAAAAATAGTTAAACGGCCCGCCCTCTATATTACTCACTTGTTAAGTGGAGTACTAAGCAAACCATACGATATAACTTATCATGCAAAAAGAGAACTGTTTTCAAACTTTCATATCGACAGAACTAGCGCTATAAAAATTCTCAGGCACGCAATAAATCAGAAAAGGTCGGAGTATTGAATCGGAACAATAGTTTTAACTGAATCAGAAGTTCACAACTGTGCTGAATTCCATTACAACGATTGGAAACGGAATACTTTGTAGGGATAGTTTTGATTCATAAATTATGTAAGGAATGTTTCATAGGGCTCGTGTAACGTTGGTCGCTAAGATATTTGCTCTATAACCAGCTTAAGCTGAGCCACTAACTACGCACTATCATGCTTTCGATTATTGCCGACGAAATGCGGTGAGACCTTTGGGTGTGACTGTTGAGGACCTCAAATAAAACACCTCGGGTTTCTTCGATATGGACTGTATTTTCACTGGTTGCACTACTTTACAAACTATTTAATACTAGGGATACTTCACTAGACTGGACTACTTTTCACTTTTACTTTTCACTTTTTCTTCACTAAACTGGATACCGAACTGAACTGAACTGAACTGTGTTCCCACCCGGGACCGTAATAGTCTTCTCGACGGCCGTGAGGCCGTCGGGGAGACGCCTTATGGGCGAGGCCCACTGGGCGAGGATTCTGCCGCTGCCCGTTAAGACGGGCAGGTCATGGGGTAGGGGGCCGTGGTGAGCGTGGGAACACTCCACCACGGCCCGAAGGGTCAAAAATTAAGGCCCGAGTGCGGCCGGACAGAAGCGGCCGCAGACGGACCAGCAGTACCGCCAGCGAGTCGCCCGCCGGGTGGGACCCCAGTGCCCGGGGAGGCCCAGCGAACGCCTTCTAGCTGGCGGTAGAAGAAAGTAACGTCCGGGGAGCCGGCGAGCCTGACCCGAAGAGTTTCGGGCCCGCATCAGCCGGCTAGTCATTGTTGGGTAGGTCACGTCAGTGAGGTCAATCCTGTGGGGGCCGCCGACTGGTACACGCTATCAGCATGACAGCGCGCTACCAGCCGGCGGCCAAGGTCAGTCCGGTGTGTCAGTACCCTCCGCGAGCTCCTCCACCACAGCGAGCTCGCGGGGATACGGTTTCCAGTCAGGAGGGCGCGCGTGGTACGGGGCCAGGCCTCGGATGTGTCCGAAGTCTGACCTGTCTGCGCGCGCGAACATCCTGGTCGAGAGCTTGGAGACGAACTCATCCAAGGTCTCGACTTTTAGCTCCCTCCGAATGACTTCGTTGCGGACGAACCTCGGCGCGTCGGCTATGATACGCAACGCCTTGGACTGCTGGGCCCGCAGTCTTTGGCGGTTGGTCTCGGAGACCAACGCGTACCATGCCGGTGCGGCGTACGTCAGGCGACTCCTGATGTACCCTTTGTACACGCCGAGCCTCATGCGCAACGGGAGCCTCGAGCGAAGAATGGGTCGGAGCAAAGCAGTGGCAGCCCCTGTTTGCCCGATCACACTCTTCACGTGCTTGGCCATGGAAAGGTTACGGTCTATGGTCACGCCCAGATATTTAGCCTTTGCGGACCACCCGATCTCCTCTCCATGGAGCTTCGATTTCGGGGGATCTCTTCGACCACGCCCCACGATGATCGCCTGAGTCTTACCCACGTTCACTGTCAATCTCCACTACGCCAGCCAGGCTGGGAGGGCGTCTAAGGCTATCTGCATTTTCCTGGCCGCGTGCCTCGAGTTGAGGGACACGGAGAAAAATGCAGCGTCATCGGCATAGAGCGCCAGCTTAGTGCCGCCCTCAACCGGGATGTCATCCGTGTACCTGGCGTAGCAAACCGGAGACAGACAGCTACCCTGGGGGACTCCAGCAGCGATCCTTCGGACTTGGGAGAGGGCGTCTTCCACTGCCACCTGGAAGCGCCTATTCTCGAGGAAGGTGGCCACAATCTTAACGACTCGACGAGGAGTCGTAGATGTGGACAGCTTATACACCAAGCCCGGGTGCCAAACGCGGTCAAACGCCTTCTCCATGTCCAGAAATACTGCTACGGTAGTCTCCCTCTTATTGAGGGCCGCCGTCATATCGTGCAGTACTCTCGACAGTTGAAGGGTTGTGGAATGCTCGGCTCGAAAGCCGAATTGCTCTTCGCGTGGCATGATGTGGGGTATCATGTGACGCAGAAGAAGCTTCTCAAACACCTTGCTGATGGTAGGTAGCAAGGTGATTGGCCGATAGCTCTCAGGCTTCAGGGTGTTCTTCCCGGGCTTGGGAGCATGATCACTCGCCCAAGCTTCCACTCATCCGGGAAGTGCCCGTCCGCATGATGCCATTATAAATGCGCGTCACCGTTGCGATTGAACGCTGGGAAGATGACGCAGCATTTCATTCGTAATGGCATCAGGCCGGGAGCCTTCGGAGGGGGTTCGTCTTAACGCCCGGAGTACCTGGCCGGGCGTAAAGACGATGGGGTCCTCATCAGGAGGAATCGGCTGAGCGAAGTAGCCCGCTAGGCTTCGCGAAACTTCTTCTTCGTCGTGGTCGGAACCTGGGTTCGGCCGGAACTGGCCCTCCAGGCACTCAGCGAAGATTTCTGCTCGATCCTCGGTTTGAAGCGGGGGTTCCCGTCCCTGCCGAGGAGAGGTCTCACTGGCGTCGCCTTTCCGGAGAGCCGGCGACACAGTCTATGGATGCCGGTCCAATCTTCGCCGGCTGTATCTATGGTCAATTGCCAAGAGTCGGCGGAAACGGCGTCCAGCGCTGCCGAGATCTTCTCGGCAAGCGCATTCAGCCGGGACTTCATGGTGGGGCAGCGAGTAAAGTTGAACTGCTTTCGCAGTTTACGCTTCTCAGCGAGCATCTCAGCTGTGCGCCGCGGCAAGGGAGGAGCGGCCCCCCTCGGGGGGGCATCCATCGCGGCGCTTTGCTTAGCTCGCTGGACCGCGGAACTAAACTCGCTAGCCAGCTCATCGACATCCGATGGGGTTGAGACTGGTCTCATGGGAGTATTCTCGACCATGAACCGGGCGAATTTTTCCCAGTCTATCTTCCGCCTCGGCGGCAGCAGCCTGGTCCTTGTTGGCTGGTCTGAGAGGACCAGCAGGACAGGTAGATGGTCTGAGCCAGAATGAAAGTCTAGTGTCTCGACGGTGGGATCGGGCCGGAGCCCCTTGACCACCGCGAGGTCTATGACGTCCGGGAGTTTCGTTCGGTCGTGCGGGTAGTGGGTCGGGGTCTCCGGCCCCAGAACCACGCACCCGCTGGAGTCAGCGTCATCGAAGAGACGTCTGCCATCCGGACAAGTCCTCATGGAGTTCCAACTCACGTGTTTACAGTTCCAATCCCCGGCGGCTATCGTCGGCCCTGGAGAGTCCAGAATCTTCTGGACATCCGCCATGACCAAACGCACCCCCCGTCGGCGGTGGCGGCGGCTGCGGCGGTGACCCGGTTCAGCGACGTCTGAGCGGGCCCGGTGAGCAGCGGCAGCGTTGACGGGGTGCGCAGCACGGGCAGCAATCCGGCGCTCGAAGGTCCAAACTTGTTGAGGACCTCAAATAAAACACCTCGGGTTTCTTCGATATGGACTGTATTTTCACTGGTTGCACTACTTTACAAACTATTTAATACTAGGGATACTTCACTAGA